>JAPQVY010000068.1:68327513-69553763 GCA_028535165.1 Quercus tomentella | reverse complement strand
GAGAGTGATAATGATATGAAATATATAATTGTAGTTTATGATGCATTAGATTTTGTGACAATTATAGTTGTTACAATTGTTTATTCTTTTTTTTTAATTAATATCAATTAAAAAATATTCGTAATTATTTTAAAATTTGTCTTTTAATTTTGATAGGACATATGTCACTACTTTATGTAATTGGCTAATCCTTTGATAAAACGCACTTTACTTGTATTTGGGTAGATCTAGGATGTGTTTAATACTTCAAGAAACTTTGTTTCAAGCGTGTATTCTAGGAGATGTGGGAGTTATAGGATATACCTTGAAGGTGATAGTCCCCATCAAAAAGTTATGATTATATGTGAGTTAAAGTGATTTTCTCATATCTCAAATCGTCATAACATGTATACACTTATGCAATCTTGCGATGTTTTTCACACACAACATGCAATATTCTTTGCTACTCTTGATACATGTGTAGGTACAATGTGATCTGGCCATCACAAGGTTTACATGTGTTAATATATGCTCACTAAACTGTCTTAACTTGTTTTTGAAATATAAAATTGGTTAGACTTGTTGTGTGTGTGTGTGTGTGTTTTTGATCCATGTGCTTAAAAATTGTTGTTGAGAGATGTTTTTGAGAATTCAAAATGTTGTTTGGATCTTTGGTTGTGTTGCATGCTTGATTGCATTCATATCTGTGTTTTTCCCTTCTTGAAAAACTGTTTTTAAGCAATCTCGACACCTCCTCGACACCTTTCGACACCTGGCCTATCTTTCAAGATCTTAAGCTGTTTCTTATCGCAATCTTGATGCTGTCTCGATAGCTGATGGATCGATCGGGAAAGTTCCTGGACCCTTGATAGCTTCTCGACAGTTGGTGGATCGATCGAGCTTCTTTTTAGCTTTTGTTGAACTGTCCCTCGATAGCTTTATCTATCGACGCCTTTTTTCCTCGACACCTGTCTATCTGTTGAGAATTACTAAGGGTCTATATATAGGTTCTGTGCGATCCGGACTTCATTTTCTCAATCTGTCCGTGGTTGTTCACCTCCCAAACACTCTTCTCTCTCCCTCAAACCTCTTCCTCAAGCATTTTTCGAGATTAATCAAGTTTTTCTTCACTTGGTAAGTCTCTAATCCCTCATTTTCATGCATTTCATTCTTTGAAACCTAAATTTTTGGGATTTTTACAAAATTTGGGGTTTTACAAAATCAAAGAGGTTTTTGTGCAATTTTTGGGATGGGTTTTAAAGATTTAATCTTAAAAGCTTCATGCATTACATTCCATGTGCATTATAACTGTATTTTCATGCATTTAGTTGTGCGTTATACATGTTGAACTACTTGTGTGCTAGTAGGTTTGGATTGGGCTGAGCCCATGATGCTTTTTACTTTGCACGTCACATGCTCATGCATTTTCATGCATACGTACCTTACATTCAGTATATTTCTATATATTTAAACTATTTGGAGCTTTTCTGATTGTCTCTTTCTTCCCCCTCTCTCTCTTGTTTACGTTAGTGCGTCAATGGCACCAAAACGTAAGTCTGCTCCATCCCAGAACCCTTTGCATTCTAGGGCCTCCACTTCATCTTTTGATCCTACCCCTTCTTCTATTCGGTTCTATGATAAGGATGCTCGAAAGGACTTCTCAGAGAACTTTTCTCGACGAGGTGTTCCTTCAAAACGCCGAGTCATTTCGGTGAACTTCGCCGATACTGACCTACTCGATGTCATTCATAGTCGAGGTTGGGAGTCATTGTGTGACGTCCCGGTCACATGTCCTTCTGTGCTGATCCAAGAGTTTTACTCCAACATGCATGGAATTGATTCTTCAGTACCTCTCTTTCATACTCACGTTTGAGGTACGCGCATTGTTGTCACACTGAAGTTGGTATCCGATGTGCTTTGTGTCCTGAGGGTAGAGCATCCTGACTACCCCAGATGTGAGTGTTTGAGGACTGTGTCCAAAGATGAGATGATCTCTACTTTCTGTGAGCGCCCTTCTGATTGGGGTGATCGTCAGTTTACACCATGTAAGGCCTTTGCTAAAGGTCCTAGATTCTTGAACATGGTGATGACTTTTGTTTTGCACCCACTCTCTCACTATAACTCTATCACAGAGCCTTGTGCTCGATTTTTGCTTTCTTTGTTAGAGTACCTCACTATAGATTTTCCTACACATTTCATTCTTTCTATTATAGATGTGTATAGGGATACGGCTACCCGCGACAAGCTCATTTTCCCTTTGGCTATCACGTAGATTTTATGCCATTTTTCTGTTCCTTTTCCCTCTTCCGACCACTTCCCCGTTATGTGTGCCATTGACTACGCTACCATTAAACAGAGTGAAGCGCAGTTTCGATCGAGGCGGTCCAGTACGGCAGCTCCTCCCACTCCTTCTGCTCTATCCACATCCGCTCCCTCCTTTTCTATGAGTGGCGTGACTCTAAAGGACATCATGGTGTAGCTTCAGCACATGGATGCTTGCCTTGACACTCTCAGTGATGAGTTATGTCAGGTGAACACCCATGTTGGACGCATTGCTTGACATCAGGCTAAGATGGGTGGTTGTACCATGCCTTCCATTCCTATGGCCCCTGCAGATGAGAGTGATGCTGATGATGATGATGAGGATGATGGCGATGCTAGCTCACTCAACGATGACGAGATGTCCACTTGACACTCTTACCCTTTGTCACTCGTGACAAAAAGGGGGAGTAGTTTTGGTTATGAGAGTAGTCATACTTTGGGGGAGGGTTAGCATACAAGATTTTTGTTAGGGGGAGAGTGCATATTGAGAGATGTAGTGAGGATTACTTGTATCTTTTTCTTTTCTCTACTTTAGATACATTTATTCTTGTACCTTGGGTCTTGCGACCATTATTGACATACATTATACTTATTTTCTTTATATGTTGATGTATGTTTCTTTCACCTATCCTTGCATGTGTTGTTTCTTTTCTTTCTTTATACACATGCTTCTTATTACTTATATGCATTCTATTATTTCTGTTTCACACAAAGATGTCTTGATGAGTTTTGTTTAAAGTATTTCAGAAAAACAGGTTGTCAAAGTCTACTTGCCATAAACTCTCTTCTTGCAAAGTTTTTCAAGAGTTTGTGTTAGGATAGATTTTATTGTATTCAACAAGTGAATATGAGTTGAGTGATTTATGACTTCTCTCATATTCAACAATTGTTAGGACATATGTGAATCAATGTTAGGAACATACGTCACTACTTTATGTAATTGGCTAATCCTTTGACAAAACGCACTTTACTTGTATTTGGGTAGATCTAGGATGTGTGTATTACTTCAAGAAACTTTGTTTCAAGATCAAGCATTGAAGCCATGCATGTCTGTCCAAGATTCAAGATTCAAGCTGAAAAGTGCTTGTCACTAAAGCTCGACAGCTAGCCATCTATTGGGCTTAAAGAGCTGTTCAGTCCTGTGGCTCGACAGCAGCTTAACAGATAGGGTATTTGTCGAGCTTTATGAAAAACAGAATTTCAGATTTGTTTTGACTCTAATCCGTGATTATGTGTTTGGGCTTTCTTTTCTCACTACCCTAGACACACTACAAGAAATCTGGGTTTAGGCGACGTTTGTAAAACGTCACTAAAAACCCAAAAAACGTCGCTATAGACACAAATGGCCTACAGTGACGTTTTTTTTTGTGACGTTCGAAAACGTCGCAATAGAGCAGTCGCTATAGGTCTATTGCGACGTTTTGAAAAACGTCACTATATGGTACTCTTTACTGGCGTTCAGAAACTTTTAGTGACGTTTTATAAAACGTCACTAAATAATATAACATTCTCGTACATAATATAAGAAAATACATTTAGCGACGTTTATAAAACGCCACAATAATCACACCAATAGCGACGTTTCAAAAACGTCACAAAAGCATTTTCCTTTTGCTTTTTAGTGACGTTTTTAAAACGTCGCAAAACCTACTCATTATTTAAAAAAAAATATATATTAAAAATGCTATATAAAACTACTAAAAATTCAACAATAACTAAAATATGCTTGCAATAAGCTTGTAATAGATCAAATAGACCTATCATCATTATTCCACAATATCAAATGTCCAATGTTAATGAATCATGGTGCTTGAAAATTTAGTAACAATAAATATATAAATATATAAATATATATATATATATATATATATATATATATATATATATATATATATATATATATATATATATATATACATATAAAGAGCATTTAGTTGAGATTATTTACACATTAGTGGGTAGTGAACTTTTTTAAAAAATTAATTTTAAGCTAGCTAAACCACAAAACTAATAACAAAAAAAATTCAAAATCTACACACTACAGAAAAATTGTAGGAAAAAAAAAAAAACCAAGATTTACAAACTTGTACATAAACTTACAATGATTTAGCCTTTGATGCTTAGGACTTTTTGCTCAAAAATCCAAATTTGAATAAGAGTTTTCTGTACCAAACTCCAACCAAAACAAGCAAACAAAAAAAATTAGCACAAAAGTTCCATGACCTATTACAGAAAAACTAAATCAAAGCAAATTCATAAGCCAAAATACAAAGACTCCATGACCCATTAAAGGAAAATCAAATCAAAGCAAACCCATAAGCCAAAACACAAAGACTTACACTTTAAAGAAACTTGAACACCAAAAAAGAGGGAAAACAGAATGGTAGTGGCAGTAGGTGGTGGCTAGAGAGGGAAGAACTCGTACATGAATGGGTTGACGGTGGCAACGGCGGCGGCGGCAATGGTTGGCAATAGCTAAGTGTGAAGAAGTGATAAGGGTGGGAGGGGGGAGAATATGGAAGTGGGAAGGGAAGTTTGTTTGAGAAAGAAAAAGAGTGATAAGAAAGAAAAAGGACTGAAAAAACGTGTAAGGAAAGGAGACCAAAAAAAAAAAAAAAGGACAAAATGGGGGGAACTTTCCCACTTAGTGAAATTTTGAAAGGGAAACATATAGTGACGTTTTCAAAACGTCGCTATATCTTTACCCAAAACGTCGCTATATGTTTATCCAAAACAAAAAGAAGAAACGGTGGGAACTTTCCCACTCAGCGAAATTTTGAACCGGAAGAGGATAAAAATTTTGGCGAAAAACGTCGCTATATGTTTATACAAAACGTCGCTATTTGTTTCCCCAAAATTTTTTTGAAAATATGGTGGGAGTTCTTTAAAAACTTTAGCGCCACTCAGCGAAATTTTGAACTGGAAGAGGATAAAAATTTTGGCGAAACATTTAGCGACGTTTTTGAAAACGTCGCTATATGTTTATACAAAACGTCGCTATTTGTTTCCCCAAAATTTTTTTGAAAATATGGTGGGAGTTCTTTAAAAACTTTAGCGACGTTTTTAGAAAACGTCGCTATAAACAAAAAATACGCCGCTAAAACAGTACCTTTTGCGGCGTTTTAAGAAACGCTGCTATTGTTTTGGATTACAACGACGTTTTAAGAAAAACGTCGCGAAAGGATCACTCTTTAGCGGCGTTTTTTAAAAACGTCACAATTTACTATTTATAGTGGCGAATTTAAAAACGTCGCTAAAAAAAACGCCGCCTAAACCCAGATTTCTTGTAGTGACATATAAAAGGATTATTTTAAGAGCCATCAAAGTGTTCACAAGTTGCACAAATATTGACTAAAGTTTGTTCAGGCAAATTGTGACCGGAGACACAGTTTTGCCCTAGTTCATCGTTCTTGTGAAGAAGTTGCTGTGTTTATGCACTGTAGGGTTTTATGACCAAGTATCTTCTTGATCGTCATCGTTGGGATGAACTGAAGAACTTTGCAACCAACAACCTTCTCTAGTTGGTGATTGAAGTCGCGTACTGAGATCCGCGCAATTAGTTAGCCACGTACTAGGAGCCGTGCATCAAAAGGAGAAATTGTCATTACAGAACAAGTGCAATTGGGTATTAGGGTAAGGGTTCAACTGTAGGTTGGTATAAGGTACTGAGATTCCTTTACTTGTAATCGCTTGTTGTGATAATAGTGGAATTTCGGGAGTGGTGACCTTAAAATCATCCAAGTTTTTGCCGTGTTGGTTTTCCCCATTTGTAAACAAATCACCGTGTTAATTTATTTTCCGCTGCACTTAGTATAATTGGTGATTTGTTTGTGCTACCACACGTTTGCATGTTAATTTGATTAATTATAAAACTTGGATAATTAATCAATTAATCTATCACAAGGGGTCAATTCGTTTTTAGCCTATCAAATTTTGCCCCCTAAACTAAAATCATGGCTCTGCCACTGGGTACAAATAACCCATTTTTATAATTTATGGATTTCATCACACTAAAGTAAAATTTTGAACCCCCTAAAAGAAGCCCAACAACAAACCAATTCAGCACTAAACTTTATCTTGGCCTTTTTTAAACAAAAAGGAAAAAAAAAAAAAATCTAACAACAAACCAATTTGATGTAAAATCTATAAAATAAAAATAAAAAATCAAGCCCAACAACAAAAATTAGTAATTTTTCAATCATAAATCTCGAGAAAAGATAATTAAATGGGCAGTAAAGTGTAAATACTAAAAAATATTAAGGGCGAGGTAGTAGTGGAAATGGGAAGTGAGATAGTGGGGAATGAAAATACTTTTTATTTTTAAATGATTGTATTGTTTGTTGAATTCTCAATATAGTAATGCAAAAAGGTACAAAAAAAATTTTCTTAATGAATTAAAAAATCCAATAAGTTGTAAAAGTTGAGTTGAATTGTTAAATAAAAGAATTAAAAAGAGTAAAGACAAAAATCAAAAAATAATAAATTAAAGTATTCTAAGCAATAATAGTTAAAGTTCGCTGAGAAAAATAATTTGTGTTAAATACAATAATTAATAATTTTATTATAGTAATAGACAATAAATGATTTCCATGATTTAATCTTAACAACAATAATAGATATATTCAAATAAACAATATACCCAATAAACTTATAGTTTGTCCTTATTCTCTTGCTAGTATTATGGATAAATATTAATAAGAAAATCAGATGTACCATAAGATTCATCTTCTAAGAGAACTTGTGTTAACTTCAAAAATCTTCCTTCAAATTATAGGTTATGAGAAAAGATCTCATCTTATCATACTAATAATCAAGATGAAATAAGAAAATATTATTTACAAGAAAAATCTTCTTTCGGATTATAAGTTACAAGAAAATACAAGTAAAATCTTCTTTCAGATTATAGGTTATTGGAAAATATTATTTACGAGTGGAATCATAAATTTTGGTTTAAGTGGGTTGAATTATAATATTGATACATTAATAAAGGGAAATTTAAAACACTAACATCAAGAGTTTTCTAATTCAACTGACACCTTTTAATATTTTTAATAGAGAATTCTAGGGTTTAAGTCCTCTACCTCCAATTATCGAATTATTAAGTAAAAATAAATAAAAAAACACATACATATACGAATTTACAACGCACACACATGCATATATATCACAAAAATCTCAAAAACCCCAAAAAAAATTCAAAAACCACAAAACCTAGGTCTAAAATGCATGAATGCATGAGAAATGAGGGTTAGAGAACACATACCAAAGGATTAAGGCTTGATCTAGGCCGAAATAGGAGTGGGTGAGGAGATCTGAGTGAAAGAAATGTGTTTGGAGGGAGAGAAGAAAGTTTTCCTTCGAGAGAGAAGTGAGAAAATGAATCTGATTTCGCACTCCATATATAAATAGAAATCACAGCTTGATGGATTGAAGTATCCATCGAGATTTGTCGTGCACTAATTCTCGATAGAAGTGAATATATTGAGGTGCTGTCGAGGATCTGTCGACGGCAAAAATACTTTGATGGATTGAGATTCTGTCAAGAATCTATTGGCAAGACAAAAGGTTTCTTAATGGATTGAGAAGCTGTCGAAAAGCTATCGAGACAAATTCCAGAAAGCCCGATGGATCGAGAATGCGATAAGATCTATCGAGAATAGAAGACATAGGGGCTCGATAGATGAGAATCTGTCGAGGATCTTTCGAGAAGCAGTCGAGCTTGAAGAAAAGGTGTTTTCAAAGAAGAGAAAAAAACATAGAGATGAATGCAACAAGCAAGCTACTTAAACATAGATCCAGTCAACATATTAAGCTCTCAAAAACATCTTTCAACCAGAAAAATGTAAAGCATTCAAAGATCCAAAACACACATACACACACACACACTAAACAAGTCTAACCAATTTTATATTTGAAAAAAAAAAAAAAAAAGAGTTAAGATAGTTTAGTGAGCATATATTAACACATGTACTCCTTGTGATGGCCAAATCACACTGTACCTACACATGTATCAAAAGTAGCAAAGAGTTTGCGTGTTGTGTGTGAAAACATAGCAAGAGTACGTAAGTGTCTTATATTATGACAATTTGAGATATGAGAAAATCAAATACACTCACACACAATCACAACTACTTAATGGGGACTATCACCTTTGAGGTATATCCTATAACTCCCACATCTCCTAGAAACACGCTTGCAACTATATTTAAAAGCATTTTGATTCTTTTTGCTTTTATTTTTCTTTGTATATTTTTCTTTTTGAGCATATCATGCATGGGCATATAAGAGAGAGAAAAGAAATATCCAATTATGTTAAGCCAAAAAATATCACAATTTTGCTATGTCGAAGCACACAGATGTTATACATGATTGGCGGGCTTTAGTGGTGAGATGGTTATTTATGCCCTTCTCTTAGAATTTTTTTAGTCATTCCCGTAAAAAAGAATAATGTGTGTGTTAAGTATAAGAGATTACTTAATTGTACTCATCACAAACATGAGCCACAAAGCTCACTTGCTTAGTTGTGCATTGAGATGCTCATCTAAGCTACAAAAGATACAAAGTTTAGAAAATTTTGTTTCAATGGCCATCCAAGGTACACAAGTACCAATATACACAAAACACACACTTTTTTGTATTTTTTTTTTTTATGTGAAACAAAATAAAGCAAAACTATAAAAAAAAAAAAAAAATGTTAAACAAAGCAAAGCATAAAACTAGACTGACTCAAAAACAAGAAAGCAAACACAAACAAGTAATGCATAACCAGGGGAAAGGGAGAAAAATTGACTAAATCACTTTGAGCATTTTTCCTTCGACACCTTGGAAGAACCTTTCCTTTGAGCGAACCTTTGATCCAGTGGTGAGGGGGAAGAATTGAAACCATTCAAGTTCAAAAGGAACATAAGGGCCTTAAGAGGATCTCCAAGAGGAGAAAAAGAGGATGGAAACCTTGTATAACTTAACATAGGTTGTATGGATATCATCTTGTTCATCTATTTTCTCAAACTTAGACTCCACCAAGCCCTCTTCTTTAGCTACCTCTTCTACAATCCCCTCGGTAGGATTCACTGTGGCAGTGAAGGCATTCAAGATTCCCTTATCATCATTGTCGTCTGACTCATCCTCAAGCTCGGTGTCACTCAAGGTAGCAGCAAGAGCCTTGCTTTTCCCAATTGTCTTGAGATATGTTGGACATTCTTGTTTCATGTGTCCAAAACCTTGACATCTGAAGCACTTTGGTCCGGTGGGAATGGTCTACTTGCCACCATCCTTAGCATCCTTCTTTCCTCTGTCTTGGCTCTTGAATTGAGAAGAACTAGATTGCTTACGGTCCATGTCAAATCCTTTCGCATTAGAATTCTTCATGAACTTTTTGAACTGCCTTGTGATGTAGGATTTCATCTCAAAATCTTCATCATCAGAAGACTCATCGATCTCATTGCTTTTGGCCTTCAGTGCCATGCTCTTAATTTTGCTTGCTTTCCCGATTCTAGTCAAACCCAATTCATAGGTTTGCAAGTTGCCGACCAGCTCCATCAAAGGAATTTTGTCAATGTCTGGTGTGCTGTAATAGGCAACCAAAAATAAAACTGATACTCCTAAAGATACATGGAGTGGTGTAAGTAAGGATCGTTCTCATGGAGAGTATCTAGCCTAGTTTTATGCTACGTGAACAATGATAGGGGGAGGGGGGTTTGTGTCTAAAGAAAACAATTTTAAGACCAAAAAAAAAAAACAACTAAGGAACAATTCAAATTAAAATATCAAAATCAATCAAAAGAACAAACCTTGATCTAAGTCAACATCCACCATCGGAATTTTATAATTGATCATCGATGCAAGTATATATCAATTCACACTTTGAATATTCACCATTGAAACTATTTTCCTATCTCTCCTTAGTCGCAGTTAATTAGAAAACAAGCAATCTAATAAACCCTAACTACTAAACAACCCAAGAAAAGAACTGAAGGTTTAATCTAGTAGCAGCCTTAAGAATTAGAGAGATCAATGAAACTAAACAACACAAGCACAAGCGGTTGTATTTAATTTAGTCGAGTGTTCTTCCTAAGATCTAATAATTTCTGACACAGCAAATCATTAAATCTTGGTTGCTTCACAAATTAGAGAGATCAAACAATTATGGATTTGATATCTAACCTAGCAATAGATTGCAACGAATAATAAACTAGTAGGCCTCCTAGTAATTAAAAGAGAAAATCATGAAAATAGGTATAGAAGAACATCCGATACTCAAAGCATAAAATTGAACAGTAAAAAACAAATTAGAACTCATAGTTTTATTGATTCCAAGGCTTCCGTTGCCTTCGACCAAGTATAAAAGTTTAGCCAAGTTAGGCCATGATGAAAACTCGAAGGAGAAAATTAGAGAAGAGGAGAGAGAGAGGCATGTGTAGTCTCTGATTTCTCCTCTCCCTTTTACACATAATTCTCCCTTTTCCAAGCCTACAAGATCTCCTATAAATATTCTAAATATTATCCTAAAATAACAACATCCATATCTGACTAATTAAAGAAAATATTATATATATATAAAAAATAGAGTCCTAATATAACTAGGAAAGTGGTGTTTTCAACTGGAAATTTCGTGCTCTAGATCTGGAAACTTCCGAAAATAAACCGAATCAAATCAACGTATTAGAATAGCAGGCTAAGGAATGTTCTAGAACGTCAGCAGTGTAGGTGCAGCAACATCAAGCCCGATATTGTCCTTGATGCGGCTAGTATCTCTCAAAACATGAAAGTTTTATAGCTTTTTCTTGGAGTTCCATAGAATCTTGAATCATCTCAATTAGAGCTCGGATTAGAGAGTTATGCCTAGATTACGAAAAGATGTCGAAACTGTCCAGAATTGCCCAATTAGCTTTGTTTTGCACTTAATGCCTCCATTTGCATCCTAAATCAAAATATAAGAATAATGAGTACATTTAGGCACCAAATAAATATAAAATACTAAACATTAAGGGAGAAAAATATGACAGTTTCTAATGGATTTGAAAAACATGTTTTGTTGAATTATTCTTGAACAAGTGTTTCAATTAAGTCAACTTCATGCACATCCTCTTCATCCCTAGGTTGCTCACAAGTATTAAAAATCTTGATCTTCAAGGGTCATATTCCCAAAAGATAATTTTAAGATTCCACTTCTTCAATTTATCAATGCATTAGAAGTTGCAAGAAATGGGTGTCCTAAAATCACATATATTTGAGAATTAGCATTAGAAACAGGATGCATGTCCAAAATAATAAAGTCAACAGGAAAATAAAATTTGTCCACTTGAACCAAAACATCCTCAACAACACCTTTAGGAACAATCATAGATTGATCGGCAAGTTGTAAAATTATGGAAGTGGGTTTTAACTCACCTAGACCTAATTGCTCATACACTGAATATGGCAAAAGATTCACACTTGCCCCAAGATCAAGCAAAGCTTTCTCTATTTTTGAATTACCAATCACACATGAAATAGTGGGACAACCTGGATCTTTAAACTTTGGATGTCTATTGTTTTGAATGATTGCACTAACTTGTTTAGTAAAAAATGCCTTCTTATGTACATTAAGCTTACGCTTAACAGTACACAAATCTTTCAAAAATTTAGCATATGATGGAATTTACTTTATGGCATCCAAAAGAGGAATGTTCACTTTAACTTGCTTAAGCACTTCAAGGGTTTCAAAATTTTGATTCACTTTTTGAGGGGAAATCAACTTTTGGGGAAAGGGAATAGAGATAGGACACCTTTAAATTTCATTAGATTTAGGCTCAAGGACTTCATCACTACTCTTTATTTTAGGAATATCTTTTTCAATGATTTTTCCATTACGAAGAGTAGTTACAGATCTAACTTGACTCACTTTATTTTCAGAGGAACTACAATCATCAACACAAAATTGACCTTAGGGGTTTGGTTGTGGTTGAGATGGAAACTTACCATTTTCTATTGTGCTCATGAATGTGGTAAATTTAGTGAGAGTGCTCCTAATGTCATTTATGGCTTGCGAGTTCTGATTATTAATGGTGGATTAAGTTTGCATGAATTGTTGCAAAGCGTCCTCAAGACTCTTCTTTAGAGGGGGATTATAGGGAACACAATTTGAAGAACCATGTGTAGGAGGTGCAACTACATTATCATTCCTCTAACTAAAATTTGGGTGATTCCTCCACCCTGAATTGTATGTCTCTGAAAAGGGGGAAGGGTATGGTTTTTTCACCATGTTCATAGCATTTGCTTGATCATGCAACACCTCTTTAAAAGATGGAATTGTAGGACATTCATTGGTAGGGTGTTCCATGGTCTCACAAATTCTACAAACTTCATCAATTTTAGGCACAATATTGATTCCATTGACCTTCCTTAATTCCATGGCTTCAAGCTTCCTAGTTAGACTGGCCACCTTAGCACTAAGGTCATCATCTTCCCTAAGTTGGTACTTACCACCCCCAGAGGGGTTGGTGGATGCTCTAGACCTATCTGAGGTATCAATGGTATCCCAAGATTGGGCATTCTCAGCTAAGAGATCAAAATAATCAAAAGCCTCACCAGGATCTTTATTCAAAAACTCTCCATTGCACATCATCTCTACAAATTGGCGCACATCTTTGGAGTTAAACTTTCATAGAAAAAAACTAATTATACGCCAAGTTTCATAGCCATGATGTGGACAAGCATTAAGCAAATCTTTAAATCTTTCCCAAATTGATAAAATAATGTCTCATTATCTTTTTGTGAAAAATTCATTATTTGTCTTTTAAGTGCATTAGTCCTATGAATTGGAAAAAATTTCTTTAAAAACTCAGTTTGCATCTCTTGCCAAGTACAAATTGATCTAGGTCTCAAAGAATTAAGCAAAGTTTTTTCCCTGTCTCAAATCACCAACTAATTTAAATGCAGTGAAAAATAAATTTGACACAGGTGATTTGTTTACGAATGGAAAAAACCACCTAGGCAAAACCCCACCTGGTGAATTTAAGGTCACCACTCTCGAGAATCCACTATTATCAAAACAAGCGGTTACAAGTAAAAGGAATCCCAGTACCTAATACCAACCTATAGTTGAACCCTTACCCCAATACACAATTGGACTTGTGATGTAGCAGCAATTTCTCCTTTCAATGCACAAATCCCAGTACGTAACTAACCAATAATGCACGGATCCCAGTACGTGACTAACACGCCAACTTAAGGAAGATGTTGGCTGCAAAGTTCTTCAGTTCATCCAACAATGAAGATAAAGAAGCTCCTTGGTCACAAAACCCTTGGCACAAAGACGCAATAGCTTCCAAAGAGAATATGATGAACTAGGACAAATTCTATCTCCGGTCACAATTTGCATGCACAATGACTTTGCATCAAGTTGCATCACCTGTGATGGCCCTTAAAATAATTCTTATATATGTCTAGGGTTGTAAGAAAAGAAATTGTACACAAATACACAAGGATATGCATGAAATCAGATCTGAAAATTCTGATTTCGTAATTCTCAATAGATACAACTTCTGTCAAGCTGCTGTCGAGCTTCATCATTAAATCTCGATAGAAATAATTTTGTCGAGTTATCTATCGAGCTTTAATGGACAACACTTCTTCACTTGTTTCTTGGACAAATTTGCATGGCTTCAATACTAAACTTGAACTCTTGTTCCTTGAAGTACTAAACCCATCCTAGATCTACCCAATTACAAGTAAAGTGCATTTTATCAAAGGATTAGCTAATTTTCATAACATATGTCTCTAACAATCTCACATATGTCCTAACAACTTTGAAAATGAGACGGAAAATGTTCTATAATATTTGGTACACACACAAATGTAATATTTCTTATAATTCAAAATAATTAATTGAATTAAAACTCTTATGCATGACATATATATATATTAAAAACAATAAAAAAATCATAACATTAACCCTACAAAATTTGCATTAAGAAATGCATTAGAAAATAATTAGAATCTCATACGGTTATATACAAACCGAGCTTTATCGAGTAGTGAGTATTCGAGCAATTGACAATAAAAGTAAAATGTTCAAGTTCAACTTGAGCTTGAACTAAGCCTACAAATAATATTTGATGCTTTTATGTTTTTGTCAGGATATATGTGGAACTCATTAGAACATATGTCATTGTAAATTGGCTAATCCTTTGACAAAATGCACTTTGCTTGTAATTTGGTAGATCTAGGATGAGTTTAATACTTCAAGGAACAAGAGTTCAAGTCTAGTATTGAAGCCATGCAAATTTGTCCAAGAAATAAGTGAAGAAGTACAGTTCATTAAAGCTCGACAGATAGCTCAACAAATAAATCTATCGAGGTTTAATGTTTAATTCTTGACAGCTCTCAATAGAAGCTGTATTTACTGAGAATTATGAAATTCAGATTTTCAAATCTGTTTTTCACGCATATCCAAGTTAATTGTGTAGGGTTTATTTTCTCATAACTCTAGACATATATAAGAATTATTTTAAGGGCCGTCTAAGGTGATGCAAGTTGATGCAACATGATTATTCACTCAAATTGTGACCGGAGACAATTTGCCTTAGTTCATCTTCCTTGTAGAAGTTGTTGCGTTTGTGTACTGAGAGTTTTGTAACCAAGGAGCTTTTTGATCTTCATTTCCTGGATGAACTAAAGAACTTTGCAGCCAACATTTTTCTCAAGTTGGTGTGTTAGTCACGTACTTGGATCCGTGCATCAATTGGTTAGTCACATATTGGGAGCAATGCATTGAAAGGGGAGATTGTCACTACATTACAAGTCCAATTGTATATTGGGGTAAGGGTTCAACTATAGGTTAGTATTAGGTACTGGGATTCCTTTTACTTGTAAGATAATAGTGGATTCCCAGGAGTGGTGACCTTAAATTCACTCGATGGGGTTTTGCCTCAGTGGTTTTCCCCATTCGTAAGCAAATCACCTTGTCAAATTTATTTTCCGTTGCATTTAACTTAGTTGGTGATTTATTTGTGTTACCATGTGTATTGCACGTAATTGAATCTAATTAATTCGCTTGGCTAATTAATTGATTTATTTTACCAAAGGGGTCAATACATTCTTGGCCTATCAAGTGGTATCAGAGCAATCATACTCTGATTAGGGTTAATCTTTGATGTGTGATCCATTAACCCCTGTTGTCATGCTACAAAAGGCATGAAAAGATCTTTCATTTCAAATACATCTTGTTTTTCTAATCTTTACTTGATTGAGTGTTTCAGAAAATGCAAGTCTAAAAGTTATTTGAAAGTTATCATGATGATTATTGAAAAAGATCTTAGTATGAAAAAGAAGAAACTAGACTGTCTCAGAATAAAAATGTGTAGAGGAGTTCTTCTGAGAAGAGTGAAAGTTAGAGGCTTTGTTCATAAAAGGTAGATGAGAGAAAACACCATTCCTACTGACTTGTCATGTAAGCATGAGGTGTGTTTTATGATGAAGTCTGCATTCATAGTAATGGAAACATGTTTGTGGTACCTTGACAGTGGATGCTTATGACATGGCTGGAGATCGCTCTCTCTTTAAGGTTTTCGAGTCCAAGAAAGGTGGAAATGTCACATTTGGTGATGGGAGTAAATCATAGATAAAAGGGAAGGGAACTATCTCTCTACCCGGACGGCCAGACATTACAAATGTGCTATATGTAGAAGGTTTGAGGGTGAACTTGTTGAGTATAAGTCAGATATGTGATCAAGACTTTATGGTGCTGTTCTCAAAAGGAAAATGCCTTGTATTGAATGAGTCTAGGAAGAAACTCATAAGTGGTGTTCACACTTTGGATAACTGTCATGGATTAGTACCTGATGCTGATATTGTATGCAATATCATTCGTTTGCCAAATGAAGACCTATGGCACCAAAGGGTGGGACATGCTAGCTATAAACATCTGTCAATTGTATCTAAGCATGAATTAGTTTTAGGGATACCAAAGCTCAGCAAAGTGAACAATTTTGTGTGTGGACTGTGTCAGCTTGGAAAACAGACAAAAGCAAAACATCTGGGCACTCAGACATCAGATACATCTAGACCTTTGGAGCTACTACATCTGGATCTCATGGGTCCAACTAGAACTGAGTCTCTTGCAGGAAAGAGATACATCATGGTTGTGGTAGATAATTTCACCAGGTATACTTGGGTTATTCTTCTAAAATCCAAGTCAGATGCTCCCTAGCACATTGAAGCCTTGTGTATAAGATTGCAAAATGAGAAGAACTTGAAGATTGATCGAATTCAAAGTGATTATGATAAAGAATTTGAGAACTCATACATGGAATCCTTTTGCACCAGATCAGGTATATCTCAATAATTCTTTGCTCCTATTACTTCTCAACAAAATGGTGTAGTAGAAAGAAAGAACAGAGTCATTTAGGAGATGGCTAGAACCATGTTGCACAACAAGGATGTGGCTAGAAACTTATTGGGAGAAGCCGTCAACACCGCATGCCATACGGTTAACAAGGTGTATTTCAGACCCGGTACCAAGAAGACTCCCTATGAGTTGTGAAAGGGAGAAAGCCAAATGTGAAGTATTTCAGAATCTTTGGAAGTACTTGCTTCATCCTTAAGGACAGAGAGAATGTGAAAAAATTTGATTCCTGAAGCGATGAAGGAATATTTTTGGGATATTCCTTCACTAGGAAAGCATATTAGGTATACAACAAAAGAACCAAGAAGGTGATGGAAACAGTCAATGTGGTTATTGATGAAGGTTTAGATTATGGTTTCGAGAAAATTAGTGAGGAGATACCAAAGGAAAATCTTCCTCCTAAGCCTAAGGTTGTTCAAGAAATAGTTGATCAAGAGCCTGCATCTCCGAGTACTCCAAGTGTTGTAGAAGTCTCAGCAGACATTCCTACCTCACCTGATTCTGAATCTCATGAAGAGAAAGGACCTTCCTCAAGGATCAAGTTGATTCACCCTCCTGAAGTTATGGTGAGAAACATGAATGAACTTACACTAAGAAAGCATATAGTTGATAAATGTGTTGCTAACTTTGTGTCTTATTCTTGCTATTTGTTGCAGGTTGAACCCACCAAGGTTGAGGAAGCTCTCCAGGATGAAAGCTGGGTTGAGGCTAGGCACGATGAATTGCTTTAGTTTCAAAGGAATGATGTTTGGACCCTAGTACTTAGACTGGAAGGAAAGCACATCATTGGCACAAAGTGGATATTCCGCAATAAAACTGATGATGAGGGGAATGTGATCCTCAACAAGGCTCGTCTTGTGGCTCAAGGATACTCCCAAATGGAAGGAGTAGACTATGATGAGACATTTGCTCCTGTAGCTCGTATGGAATCTATTAGGAATCTCCTAGCCTTGGCATGTCACTTGAAGTTCAAGCTTTACCAAATGGATATAAAGACTACATTCTTGAACGGGTTTCTTAAAGAATATGTCTATGTGGCTCAAAGGATTCATTAATCCACACTTTTTGAATCATGTGTTGTATCTCAAGAAGGCACTCTATGGATTAAAGTAAGCACCCAGAGCTTGGTATGACCGGCTTACACAATACTTGGTCTCACATCGTTTCACAAGAGGACAGGCTGATCAAACACTCTTTATCAGAAGGGAAGATGGCAAGTTGATAGTTGCTCAAGTCTATGTTGATGATATCATCTTCGGGTCTACAAAGGATGAACTTGCTCATAAGTTTTCCAAACTCATGCAAGCCGAGTTCGAGATAAGCATGATTGGAGAGTTGAATCACTTCCTTGGATTGCAAATCTGTCAACAAGAGTTAGGTATATTCATATCTCAATCTAAATATGCTAAAAATCTTGTGAAAAAGTTTGGATTGGATTATGCTAGTTCTGTTAGAACCCCCATAAGCCCAAATGTTAAACTCACTGTTGATTTGTTAGGAAAAAATGTTGATTCTTCTCTATATAGAAGCATGATAGGTTGTCTTCTTTACCTTACTGCTAGTAGACCTGGCATTAGTTACAGTATGGGATTGTCTGCTAGATATCAGGATAATCCCAAAGAGTCTCATATGATTGTTTTGAAAAGAATCATAAAGTATGTTAAATCCACTGCCGATTTTGGTGTGGTATAGCAAGGACACCAATGATTTCTTAGTTAGGTATTCTGATGCAGACTGGGTTGGGAATGCTGATGGTAGAAAAAGTACTTTGGGGGTTGTTTTTATGTGGGTAATAATCTTGTCTCCTAGATGAGCAAAATGCAGAATTCCATCTCATTATCCACTGCTGAGGCTGAATACATTGCTGCTGGTAGCTATTGCACCCAACTTTTGTGGATGCAAAAACTCCTCCTTGATTATGGTATTCATTAAGAACATTTTACTATCTATTGTGACAATACCAGTGCCATTAACATCTCTAAGAATCCTGTTCAACATTCTCGAACAAAACATATAGAGATTCGACACCACTTCATACGGGAGCTTGTTGAAGATGGTACTCTCACTCTTGAGTTCATTCACTCAGAAGGTTGATTTGTTCACTAAGCCTCTTGATAGCAAACGGTTTGAATTCCTATGCCAAAACATTGGTGTGATCTCTATGGAGTGATCTTTTCTCCTTCTTCTCCTTACTCATGTATTTGCATCTAGTTTTATACTATGTTTTGTTTAACATTTTTTTAATTGTTTATTTTCTGTTTTTGCTTTATTTTGTTTTTCATAAAAATAAAAAATAAATAAAAATTGAAAAATTAGAAAAATACAAAAACAGTGTGTGTTTTGTGTATATTGGTACTTGTGTACCTTGGATGGCAATTGAAACAAAGTTTCTAAACTTTGTATCTTTTGTAGCTTAGATGAGCATCTTAATGCAAAACTAAGTAAGTGAGCTTTGTGGCTCGTGTTTGTGATGAGTACGATTAGGTAATCTCTTGTACTTAACACTCATATCCTAAGAAAAAGACATAAATAACCATCTCACTACTAGAGTCCGCCAATCATGAATAACATCTGTATGCTTCGGCATAACAAAATTCGATGTTTTTGCCTTAACATAATTGGGTGTTTCTTCTCTCTCTTATATGCCCATGCATGATATGCTCAAAAGAAAAAAATATGCATAGAAAAATAAAAGCAAAAAGAATCAAAATGCTTTTAAATACGGTTGCAAGTGTGTTTCTAGGAGAAGTGGGAGTTATAGGATGTACCTCAAAGGTGATAGTCCCCATCAAACAGTTATGGTTGTGTGTGAGTTAAATTGATTTTCTTATATCTCAAATCGTCATAACAAGAGACGCTTATGCAATCTTGCGATGTTTTCACACACAACAGGCAAATTCTTTGCTACTTTTGATACATGTGCAGATACAATGTGATTTGGCCATCACAAGGAATAACATGTTAATGTATGCTTACTAAATTGTCTTAACTTGTTTTTGAAGTATAAAATTGGTTAGACTTGTTTAGTGTGTGTGTGTGTGTGTGTGTTTTGGATTTATGAATGATTTGCTTTTTCTTGTTGAGAGATGTTTTTGAGAGCTTAACATGTTGTTTGGATCTGTGTGTTTTTCCACTCTTTGAAAAACTGTTTTTATCAAGCTTGATAGCTTCTCGACAGATAGCTATTTATCAATACCTTTGGACTTCTTTTCTCGAGAGATCTTAACGCATCTTCGATCCATCGAAGCTTTATGGAATTTGTCTCGATAGATTCTCGATCCATCGAGAAAGTTTCTATTTGGCCGATAGCTTCTCGATAGTTGTTCGATCCATCGAGGTATTTTTGCCTTCAACAGATTCTTGACAGATCCTTGATCCATGGAGCTGCGATTTCTTTAAATAGCTTCAGCGTGATTTCAGTCTTTATTTCTCTCGTTCTCTCTCAACAGATTTGTGTCTTTTCACCTCGCAAACACCCTCTTCTCTCTCAAAACCTCTAACCCACGTGATTTTCGGCCTATTCTTGTCTTAAATCACTTGGTATGATCTCTCTATCCCTCATTCTTCATGCATTTCACGCATTTAGACCTAGGTTTTGGGTTTTCTTGAAATTTTTGGGGTTTTTGAAAATTGATGAGCATTTTGTGAAATTTTTGGGTTAGGATTGGATTGGGTTGAAAATTGATGTAATATGATCATGCATTGCACTACATTTGCATTTTCATAATGTTTCATGCATTTACATGTGTGTTTATAAGTTAAATACTTGTGTGCTGTTAGGATTGGATTGAGTTGAAACCATGATGCAGTTTTTGGTTGGACGTCACATGCTCAAGCACATTTCATGCATACGTACCTTTTATTTTCTATCTTTTGGTGCTCTTTGTTATGGTTCTTTTCTGTTTCTCTCTCTCTCTCTCTCTCTCATAGTCTGTACATGGCACCCAAGCGCAAATCTGCTCCTTCTCGGATCCCTCTTCGTTCCAGGACATCTTTTGATCCTACTCTTCTTCACGTTCAGTTCCGTGATGAGAAGGCCTGTCTAGACTTCTCGGAGAACTTCTCTAAACGTGATGTTCATTCAGAATGTCGCATGATTCTATTGGATTTTTTTGATACTATTCTACCCACTGTCATCCATAGTCGAGGATGAGAATCTATATGTGAGATACCCGTTAGTTGTCCCACTGTGATCATACAGGAGTTCTACTCCAACATGCATGGTTTCGATACCTTTATACCTCAATTTATTACACATATTTGAGGTACACATATCGTAGTTACTCTAGATCTTATCTCTAAGGTACTACATGTTCTTAAGGTGGAATTTCCTGACTACCCTTGTTGTCCATGTCTGAGAACTATGTCCAAAGACGAACTTCTGTCTCTCTTTTGTGAGAAACCTTCTTCATGGGGTGATCATCAAAACACCTCATGCTCGAGCTTTGCAAAAGGTCCGAGGTTCCTAAATATGGTGATGACATTTGTTCTCCATCCCTTGTCTCACTATAACTCCACTACCGAGCCTCGTGCTTGCTTTTTGCTTTCCCTCATCAAGGACCTTACTATAGACTTCCCTTCTCACTTTATTCTCTCCCTTATAGATGTCTATAGGGATACGGCGAACCGTGATAAGCTTATCTTTCCTTCTGCTATCACGAGGATCATTCGTCATTCTTTTATCTCTTATCCTAAGTCTTCTCACTTCCCCGTCATGGGTGCCATTAGCGCGGTGTCTGTTAGATGGAGCGAGGCCCAGCTTCGATTGAAGTGGCTACGGACTAAGACGACGACTCCTCTAGCCCCTTCCGTTCCATCCACCTCCATTCCTTCTTCTTCTACGTGTGGTGTGACACTTAAGGCTGTCATGGCGCAGCTTGAGCGCATGGATGCTTACCTTAATAGACTTATTACTGAGTTGTATTAAGTGAACACCTGTGTTAGTCGTATCTCACGACAACAGGCTCTCGTGGGTGGCTTCATCGTGTCTCCCTCTCCTTCTCCAGAGGCTTTTGAGGAGGAGGATGCTGATGATGGTTCTGGTGATGATGATGTTGATGAGGATGAGGATGCTAGCTCTTCCAGTGATGAGGAGATGATCGCTTCTTAGTGACTTACCCTTTGTCATTTGTGACAAAAAGGGGGAGTAGTTTTGGGATAAGAGTAGTCATGTACTTAGGGGGAGAGTTAGTATAGGACTTTCGTAATAGGGGGAGTGTTTATATTTTACGAGAGATGCAGTGATGATTTATGTATTGTTTCATTTCTTTCTTTTTAGATACATTATCCTTTTGTACATCGGTCTTGTGGCCATTTAGTGATAAAAAATATTGTATTTCTTTCTCATATATATATATATATGATGTTATCATTTCACCTATCTCTCCATGTGTTGTTTCTTTTCTCTCTTTATACACATGTTTCTTTTATGTATGCAATATTTTATTTCTGTTTTACACTAAGATGCTTTGATGAGTTTTGTTTAAAGTGTTTTAGAAAGACAAGTTGTCAAAGTCTATCATGCCATGAACTCTCTTCTTGCAAAGTTTTTCAAGAGTTTGTGTTAGGCTTAGATTTTATTGTACTCAACAAGTGATTATGAGTTTAGTGATTTATGACTTCTCTCATACTTCATTTGTTTGTTGTGGTTTTATAACGGATTGCCAAAGGGGGAGATTGTTAGTATATATGTGGAACTCGTTAGAACATATGTTATTGTAAATTGGCTATTCCTTTGACAAAACACACTTTGTTTGTAATTTGATAGATCTAGGATGAGTTTAGTACTTCAAGGAACAAGAGTTCAAGTCTAGTATTGAAACCATGCAAATTTGTCCAAAAAACAAGTGAAGAAGTGCAGTTCATTAAAGCTCAACAGATAGCTTGATAGATAAATCTATTGAAGTTTAATGTTTAATTCTTAACAGTTTTTGATAAAAGCTATATTTATCGAGAATTACAAAATTCAGATTTTCAGATCTATTTTTCACGCATATCCATGTTATTTATGTAGAGTTTCTTTTCTCACAACCCTAGACATATATAAAGATTATTTTAAGGGCCGTCTAAGGTGATACAAGTTGATGCAAAGTGATTATTCACTCAAATTGTGACCGAGGACAATTTTCCCTAGTTTATTTTCCTTGTAAAAGCTACTACGTTTATGCGTTGAGGGTTTCGTAACCAAGAAACTGTTTGATCTTCATTGTCTGGATGAACTAAAAAACTTCGAAGCCAACATCTTTCTTAAGTTGATTTCTTAGTCACGTACTTGGATCCATGCATTGATTGGTTAGTCATATATTGGGAGCCGTGCATTGAAAGGATAGATTGTCACTACATTACAAGTCCAATTGTGTATTGGGGTAAGAATTTAATTGTAGGTTGGTATTAGGTACTAGGATTCCTTTTACTTGTAACCGCTTGTTTTGATAATAGTAGATTCTCGGAAGTTGTGAACTTAAATTCACTCGGTGAGATTTTGCCTCGGTGGTTTTCCCCATTCATAAATAAATCATCTTGTCAAATTTATTTTCTGCTGCATTTAACTTAGTTGGTGATTTGTTTGTGCTACCATGTGTATTAAATGTAATTGAATTTAATTAATTCACTTAGCTAATTAATTGATTTAATTTACCAAAGGGGTCAATACATTCTTGGCCTCTCAGTTTTTATTAGGATAATAATGTCCAGTGTTTTTGTAGCCGTCATCAATAGAGGATAATGATTATCATCATTCATTGCCCGTTCAAAATATATAAATATTACTTACATATCCATTTTGCTAGTGGTACAAGGTGGTCCACCACCTTACCAATTTTCCCATACCCATCAATGTTTATTGATAAAATAAATAAAAAAATATTGAGAAGGAACATGTTGAATACTTCTTTCTGGAAAGATATACTTGACAAACCATTACATAATCGTATGAAAAAGACAAGCAACAATTCCTTAAATTTGATAACATTTTTCCCCTCATACACAAGTTTTCCCCTAACTAGTGTTCGCCGGGCCCTGGAACTTTTGTTTAGAGACTAGAGAGTCATGGTTGAATCTCAATCAGATAATGAAGAATCTCATTTAATATATATATATATATAAGAAAAAAAAAAGTATATCACTGCACTACAAATTATTTGATACTATAGTTTCAACCCATAAAGAAAGTTGGCATAGTAAAGTTTGTTAGAGCATCGAAACTAAAAATTCAAGCTATTAGGAGATGATGACCGATCATTTGATCAAGTATATGGATCCATATCAAAATTTTTAGTGCGTCACTATATACTTTGATACCAAATCTAGAAAATTGAGTGAAATAGTGTACGTTGTCCTCATTTAAAAAATGAATGCCTTAGATTGTGTTAACTTGGCGCAGATTGTGTTAACTTGGCGCACCACTTTAAATGTTTAAGCCATGATTAAAAATCAATTCTGGAATTGACAAAATCAAACCGTGAAGACCTAAAATGAAAAAGGGCAAGAAACCTAGGTTTGGCAGGATACTATTTTTCTTCAGCATTGCCTTGTTAATATTCACATTTCCAGTTGCAGCAGCGTAAGTCTGAGCAGCGTTTTCAGCTCTTAGGTCGCCCTTTCCCATCTCATCTCCGTCAATAAATTATCCACAAACTCTTTCTGGTTTGCTGCTGCATTGCCTTTTAGATTCTGATCTTTGGGCTTCTGCCTTCTGCCTAGCTTGCTTGGATTACTTGGTTATGTCGAGTTCTGTTAATTCTATGCTGAAATCATAGAGTGGTGGGATGTGCTCTCGAAGAAGTGTGTGACAATTTGGGGGCAACCCCGGCATCTTTTTGTGTCTTTGCTGTTAATGCTACGTCTCATATCATTCTTCTTTCTATTTTCTTATTTTTTCACTTTGCCCCCTTTTTTTTTTTTTTCTTCTTCTGTGGAGACACTTCGTCTTTTAGATATATTTTAATAAATTGCAAATACTCATTAAAAAAAAAAAAAAAAAAAAGAGAAAAAATACCTATAGGATTTTATTATTTATTGTATTTTTTAGAAATTTTATTTATGTTATGCTTCCTTCATTGAACTTATTTCAAATTAGGGTTGAATTCTAAAGAGATCCCACTAACTCATTGAGCAAACCCATTTTTCACCTTGAATCTATCTTCACCCACTTTTTATAGGTTGTTGAAATTTTTTATACTTATTTTGAAAGAGTGTGTATGTGTAATCGGAATGTCAAGATAAGTCGTTTTCGTATTTGATAGTGCTCGAAGTTAATTATAATAGAAAGATGCATTGAAATCGTAGCCTTGTGCATGGTGGTAGCACCTTTGTCAAGAGAAATTTTTTTTGCTTACATGACGAAAATAGTAGTTGTTCTTTTAAATCACAAAGGATAAAAGTGCAACAATGAGTTGGCCTGACTTAGAAAATGTATCATATAAAATGCATTTTGTAGCTCATGTTGATGTCTATTGAGTCATCCTAGTTGTATATGGATGATGTTCTGTTGGGTTACACGTGTGAGTGAAGTCCCACATTGAATAAAGAGGAGAAAAATGAGTGGTTAATATAACATAATTGAGCACATACCCATTGGGCTTATACCTTTTGGGTTAAAGTGTGTCTCTATATGTTATATTAATTATTCAAGAAAGCTCCCCAAGGTGTTTATCTCCCCAACAAGTGATATCAGAGCCCATGGTGGTGTGCGGCGAAGATGGTGAGGTGTTCATGGTCCCTACCCAACGGGGACCGAGAAAGCCTAAACGGCCCACACACAAAGATCCTGGAGAAGAAGAAAAGAAAAAGAAAAAGCCCAACAAAAAGAATATTGCTAATGGTGCTAAATAATGGTATGGTGCGAGGTTCTCATGGACATGGACATGGACATGCGGGGTTCCCATGGATGTGCGTGCGGGGTTGACACGTGGTTCCCATGGACGGCGTACGAGAGACCCATGGATGACGCGTTGATGAAGTGAAAAGTCCATTAGGTAAGGGGAAGTGAGTAGGACTTGTTCATGGCCCACAGAGAGGCAGACTCACATGTGAGGGGGAGATTGTTGGGTTACAGATGTGAGTGAAGTCCCACATTAAATAAAGATGAGAATAATGAGTGGTTAATATAACATAATTGAGCACATACCCATTGGGTTTAGGCTTTTTGGGTTAAAGTGTGTCTCTATATGTTATATTAATTACTCAAGGAAGCTCCCCAAGGTGTTTATCTCCCCAACATGTTCCTCATTCTTTTCTTTTATTTTTATTAAGTACATGAATGATGTTGAAAAGATGTCACACTAAATGGTAGGATGGTAGAAACATGATATAAGTCTCATATTTTCTTTGTGCTATAACTTGGGTAAAAACGGCAAATTCACATTTGCCATGTATTTTAAAATATCATATCGAATTATAGAATTGATTTTATATCTTTTTTAAGACTTTTGGATTAATTGTACTTCGGTAGTTTGGATTGTTAACGTTGTTTTATCTTATACAAGTTTATTATATATATATATATATATGCAGTACTCTTCCAATTTCTCAACTTTCTCTCTTTTATTTCTACCCTTCTCACGTTCAACAAGGGAAAGGGGTTCGAAGTCATATTCTTCACGTTAAAAGAAATGTAAAAAGCAACTAAATCACATGGTGCTGGACACTTTCTTTTTTTTTGGTTATCAAAACCCATGCAAGATGCGGGTGTAAAAGTAGTACAATACAACATAAATATACAGAAAAATAATTCAAAAGATGCAAACATATATATATATATATATATGTACACATTAAATGCAAAAGATAAGATGTGTTTAACATCCAGTGTTATAGTACACACTTATTCATAATCATTTTAGGCACACGTAGAAAGGAAAGAAACAGAAAGATTGACTAGTTGCACTACTAGACTGGCCATTGCTAGTAAAGTAACTTCCATTATTTTATTCGCCATCATTATGCGGTGGGTGTTGGATTGAGACATTGTCGAGATTCGCAGGCTCGTGGGACTGGGGTCTACATACCGGTGCATGAGAAACCTCCTCGTGAAGTAGACGGTGACGTGGCCGAAACCGAAAGAAGGTAGATTGGACCACATCAAAAACTAGGCGGAACTTCAGCAACACGTCTATGATTGGCACAAAAGCACATAAAACAATGATAACATATTTCGCATCTCGATTATAATTCTTCAACCAAAAGGATGTAGCAAATGCAATCATCATGGCGACAATTGAGATGTAAAGTGAAGTAACTCCAATCATCAACCTAATAGGTAACCATACAAGGAAGTCATCGAATGAATAACGCGAGGTAAGGATGGATAAGAACATTATTAGAGATGTTGATGAGCCAAATAATGATATTGCAGTTGAAACTGTAAAGGCCAGAAAAATATGAGGATTCTGGTCTAATCCATCAGCTACTTGGCCGCTAAACATTATAGAGCCAATTAGTGTAGCGACCACCATAGAATAATTAGCTGTGCCTATCATCCACTTCTCTCCCTCCTTCCTTAACTCCTCGTGGTTCCTCACAAATAAAACATACGGTGTGTCCCCCCTTTTATTTTTCATTTCTTTGAAGTCAGGACTTACAACCTTTTCCACCTCCTTTCAGTACAAATGACATGAAAAATATCACATGAGAGACTAGTTAGTCCAAAAATGCTAATAATTTTAGGAAGAAATTAAATCTATTTGAAGACAGGAGTAAACATTTTATGAGATGGTTCAACACTAGCTACTCAAAGCATATGAACAAGTACCTTGAACCATAATATTTCTCGTCGCATTTGAAGAGCTGCTCCTGATATAGCATTTAGCTTCTCTTGAGGTGCCTTTTTTGCTGCTAAATGCAATATGTTGCCTACTTTTTTATTTGTTTTACTTACTATTATACCTCCAACTGAACCTAACTCATAAAGTAAACTGAAGATGCTTTCATGGCGCTTCTCAACAGCAAGATGAAATATGGTTTTATCTTCATGATATTCCCATAATAGATCGAAGTCAAAGTGAATTAGCTTGATCAAGAACTCAATGTTGCCTACTTTTGCCGCATCAAATAGAACATTTAAAATATCTGGGATCTCAATAAAACGCTCAACATCACTTTTGTAAGCCTGAAGACATTTTTCAAACAGTGCATTGGCTTCAATTTGCTTCGATTTTTCCTTTTTTAACCCTGAAACTGACAATGATTAAAAAAAAATGGCCATACCTTGGTCAAATTTAATTTATTAAAAATTGAATAGATCTAGAGTATAAAGAGCAAATGTGCATTGTGACATGATTAGTACATTGTAATGGAATAGCTATTCTCTACCCTTTGTTATGTGCTTTTACAAGGAATATATATACCTTATGAATGGATTATTAGGTTTTAGGTTGGCAAAATTTAATGACCTTGTAATTTTAATTGAGTCTGTATTAATTATCAAACATTCAAGAATAAGAGTCAAAGATACAGCTCAAAGAAGACAAATTTTCAGGATTTCGATTGTTATTTGATCGCGCCTAGATCGATCAAAATAACAATTGAAAAAAGGATTCTCAACTGATGTTTGACAGCAGCTCAATTGATCAAGAATTAAGAAGTTATTAAGTGATGGGTTTTGCCTTTTTCAATCCTAAGTGAAACGCCTATATAAGGTCCTATTATACAAGACTTCGTTGAGGTTATTGAGTCAAGCTTTGAAAAGTTAATCAGAAAGAAAGCCCTAGCTTCCACTTTCCAACCTATGAGTTCAAAGAGTAAATAAAATATTTTTATGCTGTTGTTGTTGCCTTTGTGTGAATCAATTAAGGATGAAGCCACAAAGCTTATCCCAGTACGTTTGCTATAAAGTTCAAAGGTTTAAGTTTGGAGGGGCATGCCAGTAAGTTATCTATCTAGTAAAGTCTTAAGTCATAGCTAGGTATGTCTCAGATTGTAAAATTTCAATTTTATTAGTGGATTTGTTCTTGGGGTTAGGATTAACCTTTGTATTGATTAACCTTTTTTCCCCTCACTGCTATGTATATTCATCTGTAAAATTTCATTCTAATAGTGAATTTTTCTTTAAAGTTAGAGTTTAACTCTTGAAGTTTTTTTTGTTTTGTTTTTTTTTTTTTTTTCTCTCTCTAATGGATGCATCCATTGGTTTTTTCACTTTGTAAATAAATCACTTATCTTATTTATCTCATGCTTTCTTACTTTATGATATAATTTGTTTATGTTGCGGCAATTGAACGAAAATTTATTGGAATTTACAATTAATTAATGTGCAAAATCATTTATTTTTGTTGAAATCAATCAATGAGGTTTAACGTGTCTTTTCACTTTCCATGTACGAAAGTATTTAACTGACATACAAAATTGATTTGTCTTTGTATGTCATACCACATGATAAAAGAATATGTCACCATGCAAGATTTCAAAGTCAGAATAACTCACAGAGAATATTGATGTGTTTCCTTAACATTCCTGGTTGACTTGAACTAACAAATGCAGAAGGCTTGTGAGCTAACACATGCAATGCAGTCTTTATGTTGTTTCTAGCTCCTGCTAAATCAGGGTGGTCATTCAGCATTTTCAAGGCTTCTCCTGCATTATTTTATAACACCAAAAAAACAATAATAATAAAATAAATTTTAAAAAAAAGTATTCATGGACGGAATTATTTTTCTTCTCGGTATATTATGGTATTTAGTTATGTTTTTATTGATAAAATAAAAAATATTGAGAAGGAACATGTTGAATATTTATCTCATAAAAGATGTACGAAACAAAGCATGACATAATCATATGAGAAAGACAAGCAACAATTACTTTGAACAATTTTTTTTTTCCTCATGCACTAGTTTTCTGGAACTTTTGTTAAGAGACTAGAGAGCAATGATTGATCTCAATCAGATAGGAATCTATTATGAAGAAAAAGAAGAAAAAACTAATAATACAAAACTACAAATTATTTGACACTATGGTTTCAAGCAAAAAAGAAAAAAGAAAAGGATGGCATAGTAAAGTTTGATAGAGCATTGAAACTAAAAATTTAAGCTATTAGGTGAAGATGACCAATCAGTATATAAATCCGTACCAAGTCAAACCGTGATTATGTTTTGATTCTTTTGAACTTCAAGTCAATTCTAGTGTGACAAAATCAAACCGTGAAGACCAAAAGGAAAAGAAATAAAAGGCAGGAAACATTATAACTACTTATGCTTACCATATAAGTCATTCTTAACACAAGTGATAAATATTTCAGTCTTTTCATTTCCAACCAAGTTAGTCATAGGATAAAGATACTGCACCATTTGACTATGTCCTGAGAAAGAAGCCATAAGAAGGGGTTTCATTGGCGTCGGTCTCCTATTAAACATATTCAGCATCTCCTGGGCAATATTCACATTTCCAACTGTAGCAGCGAGGGTCAAGGCAGTGTTCCCAATCACATCATCCGCTGTTAGGGTGGCCCCAATCACATTTTCAGCTGTTACGGCGCTCCCAATCACATTTTCAACTTCTTGGGTCACATTTTCAGCTTCTTGGGTCACATTTTCAGCTGCTAGGGTGGCCCTAATCACATTTCCAGCTACATTTTCAGCTCTTACGGTGCTCCCAATCACATTTTCAGCTTCTAGGGTCACATTTTTAGCTGTTGGGTTGTTTCTCATCCAACTCAATAATTTCTTCACAAAGTCTTCCTTGTTTGCTGCAGCAGCAATATGAAGAGTGGTTTCTCTCGTTTGTTTATTACTAATACGTCTTTGAATGCATGGCATGTCCTTAATAGATTTCCAGTCACCCTTCAGTGCAGCCATATAAAGCCTCCTACGCTCCGTAATGACTGCATCATATCATGTGTAAGAGGAATTTCATTGGACTAATTAATAAAAATCATGGTGCAATAGAATAAAAATCTTCTACTTATTCTTAGTATTTCCTTTTATATTCCAATTTTAATATTTTATGTTTTTTTTCCTATTATAAACTTTAACTACTCCTATATAGCGGATAAGAAATCATGTATAATAAGTTGAAATTGGTGGAAAATATAATAAGAATGACAAAATTTGGCTACAAACTTGATTGTAGCCTAAGATTATAACTTCTACTAAAAAAAATTAACATGGCTACATCTTTTGAAAATCAAACAGTTGGATTGCTTGTTTTTTATGTTTTCAGCATACATGTCAAATTTTGTATCAATTGAATGTTATTTAGTATTCAATCCATAAACTTATTTTTTATGCATAATTTTACACTACAAAAGCTTGAAATTTAAATATTTGATTGATGACATGACTATTAATATTTAATCTTTTGAAAATTTTGCAAACATAGAAGATATAAGAAGAAAATATAATTCAATGGTAGATTTATCAAAATTCACATCTAATAAAAAGATATTAAGTGAAATTGTAGTTTTAAACTACAATCAAGTTTGTTATCAAACTTTATCCTAATCAGAATATGAAACACTTAAAGAAATATGATTTTTTTTTATTGTATTGTTCAAGATTTTGTAGTTTAACTAACACATTTTAATATAATGAAAATACCCAAGATTTAAAGATATAAAATTTTTATCCATTTGGTTAAGAACTCACTAAAACCCTAATAGATAAGAATGTAAAACATTTACCCTTGTCTGAATTGACCGCGTTTGAATCGACATTATTTGTTTCCATTGCAACTTATCAATTAACTTTTGTGTACCTGAAAAGGACGATTTCAGTATTACATATAAAATGTGTGATGCATCACCAAATCTATGTGCGAGTAATTTACATAAACCAAATTAGCACGACAAGCACAAAGAGCTAATTCTTATTTGTCAAGGACAAACCCTATAATTATAATGGTTTGTACTTTTGCCCAACCAGAATTTTTTCTTTCTTTCTTTTCTTAATTGCATGTAAGACTCTCGGGCCTTTTTGCTTAATAATATTTTTTAGAGAATAATTTGTCAAAATAGCATTGTTTAAAAGTTTATTGAAAAAATAATTTTTTTTTTTTTAATTTTAAGGACGAAGTTTAGTTTAAACTTAGTTGTACTCAATGGCTACAACTTTATTCAATATCTTTTTATTTTACATAAACTTTGAGAAATCCAACATTGAATTACATTTTCTTCTTATATCCTTTATGGTTGCAAAATTTCAAGACAATTAAAGATCAAAAACTATTTCATTAATGAAGTATTTAAATTTCAAGTTTTGTAGTTTAAAATATGCTTAAAAATAAGTTTATGAATCAAATGGTAAATAATGTGTCAAGAATATAAATAACATACAATCAAACAACTAGATTTTCAAAATATGTAATCATATTAATTTTTTGTATAAGAGTTATAACTAATGACTATAACCAAGTTTGTAACCAAACTTAAAAAAGAAAAAAAACAAAAAGCTATCTCTTCAAGGTTTAGCATGAATCTCAATTTTTGAAGAGATGGGTTTCATGTGAATTGGCTAGCCTTGAAAATTTCGATGTGGTGTTTTTGAAAAACGGTCCACCTGGATCTCGTCTGTTGAAGAGGCAAGATCCACTTATTATTGTGACAGAAGCACTAATAGAGACCGCATCCCATGGTATTTCCGTTTTTGGGCCTGTGTTTAATTATGAGGATTGAGTCTAAAGTGAAAATAAATAAAATATAAAATATAAAAAATAAAAAATAAAAAATAGTTATTATACACAACTTTTCTCACATTAAGGGTCTGTTTGGGATCCATTTATTTTTGTGAAATTAAAAACTTTTTATTGAAAGTACTGTAAATAAAGGTAAAAAGTTAGCTAAAATAGTACAGTGGAATCCATGAATAGTACCAAAAGTGCAATGAGCCAATGAATAGTAGTAAAAATAAGCTGAATAGTAAAATAAGTTAGTTTTTTAAGTGTGTGTTTGGCTCCAGTTTAAAAAATCAGCTTATTTTACTAGTCAGCTTATTTTTGCTAGTATTCATGAGCTCCATTGCACTTTTTCGTATTATTCATGGGTCTCACCGTACTATTTTAGCTAACTTTTACCTTTATCTACAGTACTTTTAGCAAAAAAATTTCATTTTCAACAAAATAAACGGATCCTAAACAAACCCTAATCGAGGTGATCAACAAATTGTGGATAAGAGATAATAAAGTGACGTTAGTATTCAATCTTGAATCCATGTAAAAATTAACAACTTGTCCACTTTAGAAGGTTGTACAAAAAGTTATGAAAAAATGTTAATGCCTATTGCTTCTATTTTTTTTTTTTTAATTAATCAAAGTCATGTTATTTCTTTTTTCTTTTTTCTTTTTTGAGAAATATCAAAGTCATGTTACTTGAATTGTAATACAAAGTAAATGAAATTTTAGGAAGATTAATGTAATTTTACCTTTTTCTTAGTTATTGAATCATTTTAAAATTCTAAATTTATCATGAAATGAAAAGAATATCTTTTTATTCCTAAACCTTTTTTAAAATAGTTTTTTTTTTCTCTTTTTTTAACAAAAACCTATCTCATGTTCAAAACCAACACATATATTAATACATCAGTTCCTCTATAACCATTGACCACACTATTTGCCACAATTTTTATCACAACTTGATGTTGTAAATTATAAGTGATAGATAATTACTTTCAAATGGTGATCAATAAAGATCCACCCAATTTCACCCTTCCAGCTATTGGCCGAAACATCATACCCAAGTGATTTGGGGATTTCAACATAAAGATGAAACTACTTACAGACCAAGGGGAAATTTTAGAAAATTTTTAATAGTGCATCATTAATAAATAAATTTGAAAGTTTGGGTTTTAAAAACTCAAAACTAACCCTAAAAAGGTAAATTTGCAGAAAAACTTAGTACAATATCAATCATAAATGATTTTTAGTTTTTAAAAGAATATCAAGTTCCATTTTGATATATCATATATATATATATATATATATATTTTTTTTTTTTTGAGAGGTTGATAGATCATATATGATTGAGTTGAAATGTATAAAGAAAATTATTTTATATCTATTATTTTGTTTATATTTATTAATACTAAATGGATGTTGGTTTATATTCTTATTTTATTATTTTCTTTATTTTTAATTTAGCATTTTTTCTTAAACGGTCGAGTTCTCTCTCTCTCTCTCTCTCTCCCCCACCCCACCCTAAGTTTTAGCCCCCCAAAATTAAAGTCTGCTCCCATCTATTTGATGAAAGTATAGGGTTGGTCAATAATCTGGAATAAACTGCGCACTTGTGGTTACTGATTTGCATATTGCATATGCTTTTTTATGTTTGTAGTTGTACTTGAGTAACAGACGTATATTGAAATAAGATGTCTGTGTGTGAAATAGTAAAAACATCAAGATGATATATGGAAGAAGTGTACTATTTTCGTCAAACAAAATATGAAAGCAGAATGACATCAGGAGAAACAAAAGAAGTGAGAATTCATGCATAGATGTTATATCTACCTGAAGAATGATTAAGGTCAACTGGAATAAGGAGCTTCCCTCTGGATAGATCACCAAATGTTATTAATACTTGAAGGCAATTCCTCTTCCTCTATACTAGAAGTCTGGCATTAATTGTTGGTGGAAAGAAAATTTTGAGAATCAATGGAATGGCGGATGATTCCAATGCCCAAGTGTGCTTAAATCTTAATCAAGCAGTCAAAAAGAGTGGAAAAGACGTACTAAAAAATTGATCAAAGTATTCCAAAAGCAGGAAAAAGTTTAGAGTATTTACATTGGGCGTGCTAAATCACTCAAAATGATATTTTAGCACACCAAATATCAAAGCGAGACCTCCATCCAATGTGCTATTTACAAAAATTTTACAAGATTTTTTGGCATAGCATCTCAATGTAGCAAGTGCTACTTATTTTTTATTCATATCTCTCTCTTCTCTTATCACTTTCCCTCTCTTATTTTTTAATCAGTTTGCTCTCTTCTATCTCTTGGATGATTTATATTATTTTAATATGTTGAATGAAAAATAAAATAAAAGACCATATGTAAGGAAATTTGTAAACTAATATGCTAAAATAGATAAAGTAGTTTATGGGAGTGCTAATGAGTTATTTTTAGCACCCCATATGGCTGTCCAATAGTAAATTATTTGTAGTTGATATTGGCAAATTCTTTGTAAGTCATTGGAAAGACTTGTTTCCTCACATTCAGTAACTTTAGTATACTACATTATAGTCTTATCTTTTCCAAAAGTAATTAAATTTAATGTACACAGATTAAATTTAATTGAGTAATCTAATATACAACACCTAAAATATTGTATTTAAATTTTACCCCATTTTCTCGTCTGATTCTTTTTACCCTTAATGATATATCTCTTGTATGAAAAATGTTAAAGAAACTACAAATTTTACAATGTAGTTTTTACAAATTAATATGGTAATGAATATAGTTGGTTGATGTCAGCAAAATAACAAATGAAAAATTGAAATAGTACAAGATTAAATAAATAAATAAAATATTGAAAAATATCTATTTAGAAGATATTACACAACACTATTTGGATTGAGACGTGATATTCATTCTCTGTGACTTGTTTCCCCTAAGATACAACAGTCAAACAAATGCTGTATGGTTTGAACATCCTCTACGCAAGGTGTTAAAGCCCAAATTGATTACTCAAATTAATATGATTAATTAGATCTATTATTCTATTTTAGTGGGGGTTATAAGATTAATTGCTGGATATAATCTATACATATATATATATATATATATATATATATATATATATATATATAATAGGTAAAGTTGAGAGAAACTCAAATTAAAATTTCAAATTAGAGTTTTAGTTTCAGCGCCATGTATCCTAAATTATTTATTCTTAAAGAGTTTTATTTCTTAATTTTAGAATCAAATGTTGGACCACATCATAAATATTCATCCATGTGAGTTATTAAGTACAAAAACCAAAAAGTTTAGAATAAATTAATCGTAAAAAAAATAAATAAATAAAAAGTTCTTTACAATAATTTTTTTTTTAAAAAAAATTAGAAAATTTACATTTTATACCTAATAATATCCATACAAAATTTTTTAAAGAGTTAACAAAATATAAAAATGACTATCAATAGTATTTCAATTATATATATATAGGAATTATATTAAACATTTTATTGTATATCTTTAAATGTATCCATGCATATATATGAGGCATGAGGTTACAAACTAGTTTTGATGATGTTAAAGCCCAAATTTATTACCTAATTTAATCTGATTAGATCAATTATTCTATTTTAGTGGAGGTTACAAGATTAATGGATGGATATAATTTTGATAGGTTGGAGTTGCACATTTTAATGGATTAGATAAGGAGTTTCAAAAGAATACATAGGCCCAAATGACTTGTCCATTAAATGAGTGAATGGCTCTTCACCTTCCTGCTGCGTAAGTATTTGACACATTTGACTAACATTTTATCTTCTATATTAACTCTCACTTTTTTACATTTAAGTTGTGAATATTTATTAATTTTAATTATTTAATATGAAAATTCTACATTAGCAATAAAATATGTTATATCCCCAACATAGATCAAGATCCTTTAAATTATTTGTATACTCTCTAACACAGAGTTACTTTAATTTTTACCAATCTTTGATAATAAAAGTTACTAGTTAGGCCATATTATCTAACACTCACAAAATTCCTAAAATAATTACTTCTAAAAATAACTTAAAAAAATGGTAGATTATAAGTTTGATCCCTAACTTTTATACTATATATCAATTTGGCCTTTAACATTTTAAATGCATTAATTCAGTTCCTAACCTTTTGATATTGTGTCCATATAATTTCTGTTGTTAAGTGATAGAGAAAAAAGTTAACATTGTTAACAGTAACATTAAAATATTATTTTTTATGGCACATGTATTGGCATGTGGGCTGCCACATGACCCTAATAATAATAAAAAAATAAAAATAAAAATAAAAACTTAGCTAAAATCCCTAAACTCGGAAGATTTGGTATTGAAAGATCTGTTCAATCTCATCAAAAAAAAAAAAAAAAACAAATAAAAAAAATAAATAAAAATCTGTTCAATAATGCTTTGTTCAACGTAAAACCCAGATTCAAGTTATCAGTGTTGAATTTTCCAAACCGAAAAACCACGAACCCTTTTGCAACGAACCCAAAAAAATATAATCAAGAAAACCCAAGCCAAATAGCGCCCCAACTCTTTTACTGGTAGCTTCTGTGTTGAATCTTTGGCAGATAGATTACTCTATCCGGTCATTGCTAACCTGCTCGTAGACCACTCTTATCCTCCGGCAATAAAACCCAGTTCTAGTCTTTATGAAGGAAAGTCTTTACTAAGTTTATAAAAAATAAGGAAATCTCTAGTTTCACACAACACATGTATTCCCCATTACTAGTTCTAATACCGCTTCCGTCTTCCTTGACATTAAGATCTTCGACATTGTAGTCCCTAAGCTTCTTTATTTGATTAGCTGCCTCTAGTAAGTGGAATCTTGGACTGCCACCCTTGGGCTACTTTCTCAATATTGAAATTATATTAGGCTAAGTAGATAGGGATTTTTCCTTTCTTTGTTATCTCGCTGTGTGTGTTTTTTGATATTTTGTTTAGAGCAGTGAATCGTGGGTTTGATTTTTCAGAATTGGGATTTCAATACCAAAATTACCGATTTTAGGGATTTTAATTGTCTTTTTTTTTTAATTATAAAATTTATGCCCTGTGGCATAAAAAAATATTTTAATATTACTATTAGTCACATCAGTTTTTGCATTCATTACTTAACGGCAAAAACCATTTTGACACAATACCAAAATATTATGGACTAAATTGACACATTTAAAACATTAAAGACCAAATTGATATATAGTGTAAACGTTAAAGACTAAACTTGTAATTTACTCAAAAAAAAAAAAAAAAATCTAATCTTTAAGAGAGAGGTGAAGACAACTTTTTCCACCTCCTTGTCTCCAAGTCCTACCCAACTCAAAGTCAAGAACAATCCTTAAGATAATGGGGTGAGAGATAAAGGGTGGGAGAGGGAGGGTGGGTGGGAGGCCAAAGTGATGATCACTGGAGTTCTTTATATGCCTTTTACTTTTACAGTGTCAAGTTGTTAAGTGGGGTGAGAGATATGCTTTAAAAAATCATTATTTTAGAGATGAGAAATCTGTTGACACAACTTGTGTGCCACAAGTTTTGTCACAAATTGATTGGCAGTTACTTATAGTTTACCACGTCAAAGTTAGAGTAAAAAATGTGGCAAAAATTGTGGCCTTAAAAGAATTTTTTTTTTTTTTTTTTTTTTAATTTTGTTAGTGGAAGATGATATGACATAATCTAGACCATTTTTTATAAAAGAACCGTTAAGATTAAAATAACTCTATTCGAAAAATTGCCCAAATAACTGTCACTCAAGACTGTACATAAAAGCTAGGGTGTTCAAATGAACACCTTGACTTGCCTTAAAAAAATTATATACGTAATTATTTTTAAATTAACATTTTTTTCCTACCCTAAAAAAAATATTGAACACCATGATTTGAGAACCCAAGAATTTTGGTTCAATAAAAATAAGAGTAATGCTACGAACACAACTAAATGTCACAACATTCCTAAATTAACATGCAAACTCACACATGGGCCCACCACATCTCTAATTTAAATTTTTTGGAATGTTAATTTATAAATGTTGTGAAATTATTGTGACATTTTGTTGTGTCCCTAGTATTACTCAAAAAAATAATCTTGACCCCTCGAACCTAATCCTTAAACCATTAAACAAAAAACAATAAATAAATAAAAAAAACCAAAATAACAACAATAAAAATTTGCCCATAACATCAAAAATAGCGAAAACAAAAGAAGACCAAGTCAAACAACAACAATGAACAAAATATTCAACAAAAGGTCCTTTAAAAAAAATATTTTAAAAAAAACCTGTAATCATTCAAATTTATCTTGTTCCACCCATTCAATGAAATCAATCACTAATTTCAATTTTTTTTTAAATAATACCGAGAGAGATACTGTGGCCATATGTTCTCATTGGCAGTACCGGTAACTCTACTCTCCTCGACTTTCAATCTTAGGTCTACTTTCCTCTACAGCTCAGCTCACAATCGCAACATGTATTATTTGTTTCTCTCTCTCTCTCTCTCTCTCTCTCTCTCTCTCTCTCTCTCTCTCTCTCTCTCCATTTTTCTTTTCTCTATCATCGTTTCAATATCTTTCTTACTTTATTACTCTCATCTCTCACTTTATCTCTAATTTTCTCCTTTTTGCTTTTTAATTTTTTTTAGAAGATGAAAATTGTAAAACTTCATATTTGAGTTCTATTTTTGTTAAATTTTTGTTTAATATAATTTTCTTAGTGATTGCCTAAGAAAAAGTTCCTAGAGCCATTACTGATAACTCTAGAGGATCTTGATCCCCTTGACAAGTCAATTGGTACTACTCTTTTCATCGAATCCTTGTTGACAATCATGATTCATCACTGTTAGGTTTTTAGACCCTTTAACACAATATGTTTAACCTAATATTAAGCCAATTTAATTAACAAGTTTGTTATTCAAGTTTAGGTTAAACAATTGAGAGTAAAACAAATATAATGCAGAAAGTAAAGAACACAAAGTACTGATGACCTAGGAAAACCAAACCGGTAAAAAACTTGGGGAGGATTTAACCAGCTGTCCTTAAGGTAAAAACAGATCCACTATGAAAGAATTGAAGTTTTACAAAAGGACTTAGACCACTAACATCCTAGTGCTACCTCATGTAAAAAACTTACTACCACGACCACGACCACGACCACGTGACAGTTCCAAGTCCATGGACTACTTCTTTCCTTGAATCTGCAACAAATACAAGTTCTCCTACTTGTGACTTTGAGACTCCACCAAACATTTTGTTGTTCCTTGAATGTTCTTTATTCAACAACTGAAACAACCATCAAGTTCTTGATGTGAATCTTGATCTTGATAGCTCTATGTATGTGTTTGAAGGTACAAACCTCTCAGATCTCACAAATGTAGCTAGGGCTTTTCCTTTTATACCAGGAGTGAAACACTTAACCCTACACGTCATATGGGCTTAGGTTGCATTTGAAATCTTTTGCAGAATTTTCTGTGCTGTGATTCTCGATCGATCGAGTCTTATTTTTGATTGATCAAGCCTTACAGTTTTACATAGTAAATTCCTACAAACAACTCGATTCAAACTTACACTTAAACAAACTTTGAGCAAGCCTAAATCTAGACTCATTGTTTTGATCATGGTTTGCCAACATGTACAAAATGAAGTTCTAATACATTTAGTTCCTAAAATCGTAGAACCTAACAATCTCCCCCTTTGGCAATCCATGACAAAACACATTACAAGAAATAAAATGCTCAAAGTAAAAATAGCCCAATTACACATTGTTGCCCAAAATACAATTCAAACTAATTACTGCCTATCAATTGCAAGAGTAGACAGCAGCTTCGAATGAATTAACCTGTAAATTCCTGAAACACTAAACAAACCATAAACGCATGTTTGGAAAATTCAAGTAAACCAAAATAAATTCCTCATTTTCACAAAACATAAAATAAAAGATATATACCATGAATAACCTCATAATATAAATCATAATCAATATATCATAGTTTGTGAAACAAGAACATAAATGAAATAAGAACATAAAAAACGCATAAACATGTCTCCTCCTAACATGTACAATCAAATCATCAAAGCATGAAATCAAAGCATAAAATCAAAGCATGTCTCCCCTTAAATACAATCTACATCAAATATCTCAAAAAAATATAGCTCCCCCTATCCTATGTACTCCCCCTTTTTGCAACGTATTGCCAAAGGGCAATCATGGCTGATCCGAGGGTGGAGCCAATAGAGATGCACCTCTAGTGGCTGCTAAATCTACTCGTAAGGACGCAACCTCATTTAGCAAATCCAATAAAAGCTGTCCATGTGCTACCTGAACTGTGAGACACGTCTCTAGCGTAGAGATAGATCAAGATGTAGATGTAGACGGTGGAGGAACCACAGTAGTAGTGAGGTCGACAAACTCCTCAGTTGTAGGATCGCCAGTAGGAGGATCTCTAGATGCATCACCTATAGAAGACTCGACTCTAGGGCGTTTAAAGCTAGCTTTTAACTGAGCAGCCCTTTGCCTAAGAAAGATGGCACCTATAGGAGCGATGATAAGAAGTGGGAAAGTCCTTTAAACCTAAATCTAGAAGAATCCTATGAATAAAAACATGGAAAAACAAACCATGAGACTTAGCACTACTCCTATGTACCTCTACAAGAGAACGAATGAAAAGAGTAGGAAAACTCATCGGAGCATCAATGATGAGAGTGTACAAAAATGCACATCTCTCAATGAGAATCGTATGTATATGAGAGATAGGCCAAATACTATGACACGAAATCCTAAAGAATAAATAATTGAGCTCAATAAGTGCATAAGTGGTAATCCTAGGATCAGTACCCTAATTAATGGTAGTACTAGTGAGAAGTTACATAATGTCATCAATGGGAGGGAAATCTATGTAAGGATACACAGGCTGCTGTACCAAAGGTACATTGAGAGCTGTAGCCACTACCTCACGAGTAATGACAAACTCTTCACCCCTTATCCAAGTCTTCACAAAGTGAATATTGGAGTCATCGGAGTGAATAGAGAGGTTTGAATAAAACTCTCTAATCAAGGCAACTGGAGGAGGATGCTCTACATTCATAAGAGGTAACCAACCTCGACTCTCAAAATTCCTACAAATTTCAGGATTCACCTCATCTAGAATGACTTTTCTTTCAACCCAAATAGACCTAAAGATGTTTAACTTCTCATAAGCATCATTATTAGACTTGAACTGAAATCTAGTCGCATCAAAATCATATGTGAAGGAGGAGGTAGTGTTTTTCTTTGCTCTAGTTTTCCTAACCATGGCTCTAAGAATAGGAAGAAAAACAAAAACAAAACACAATACACAAAACCAAGAGCAGATTGCATTAGAAAGGGTTAGAGCTCAATATATATCAAAAATTGACAAACTATGATGCATGTAATGAATGCACATATGATGCATGCTCTAATGCACAAAAATTGTTCAATTTTCAAATTTTACAACAATTGACTTGAACAAAAGAGTTTTCACCAAAACCCCCAAATTTTGAAAAACCCACTTTCAAAACCAAATCAAATTGATCAATTAAACATTGTACTAGTTAGAAAACATCATATAATGACTTAATCGATCAATTTCACAAGTCAATTGCAACAATTTAAGCTTAATTGAACAAAAACCCCAATTTTGAAAAATTTCAAGCCCTAGAATTTCCAATTCTTCTCAAATCACAAAATTGATCAAATTAATGCATGGGAATCATGTATGTATCATCTAAGAACAAAAACCCAATGATTAATTTTGAACAAAAAAAATCCAGAAATCCAAAATCACAAAAATCTCTTTGTTCGACATTTAAAAAAAAAAAAAAAATCATGAAAAAATGCATGAAAAATGTAAATAAATTGAAAAAGGAACGGTATTTAGGTCTTACTTACACTTGAGGACAAAAACCCTTGAAGATTTGAAGAGGAAAATGACAAGAAAGTCTTGGATTTGATTGGTCGACAGAGAAAAGGACGAAAAGGAAAGAAAAGTTTTTTGAACAGCTGAAGAACATTTGATGTTAAGCCTTCTTATTTTTCCTTCTTTCGAAACTCGATCAGTCGAGTACCAATCTGGTACGAATCGAACCAAATAGAAACTTCCCTTTAAAACATCTTAAGTTTTCAATCAGTTGAAAAATAGCTTTGATCAATCAAAATTTGAATAAAACAGATTCGATTGATCGAGTACCAATTGAACCAACTAGAGGCCAAGCTTTAAAAAACAAGGGATTTTCAATCGGTCGAAAAACACATTCGATCGATCGAAATTTTTGAAATCTGAATTTTTGAAAAACTACAGAAGATTATGTAGAAACAACTCAACCCAAGTAATTTCATGAATGAAATGCATGAGAATGAGTTTAAATGTTTTTCAAAAACATGATTTTTTCAACCCAGAACTTCAAAACAAGATTTTCAATCCTTTTTGCCCCTAAATTTTCAACCCTAGAACATATTTTGTATCAAAATCATAGAATATATAATCTTGGATGGCCAAACCAAATTCACACACAATTTCATGTACTAAGTTTAGTAAAGAATAACTTGTGAAGTGTGTGCAACTAGTAACAACATGAGATACATGTTGGGTGATATGTAGACAGTAATCAATCACAATTTCTACATTATTCATCACATAAATTTGAAAGTGACTATCACCTAAAGAGTTACATCCTATAACTCTCACATCTCTTAGAAAACAAGTTTGCAATCATGCATTTTTTTTTTTTTTAATTTAGCCTTTTTGTATATAGACATTTTTTTTTTTTAAGGCTAAACCTTATTTTCTTTTTGTGCATGTGCTACACTTTCACTAGCACACAATCTTATAATATGCACTAAAGTGTTCATGATTGGCTAGTAAACAATGGTGAGATGGTTATTTATGCCTTTCTCTTAGGGTTTTTTAGTCCTTACAATCAAAAGTATGTGACTTCAAAATCAAGATCATGTGATCAAAAACGATAAACAACTCACACACAACATGCACTACATAGCTAAAACTAGCAAAGTGTAGAAAAATTAGCTCATCCAAGCTATACAAGGTACACAGGTATGTTATGCAAAGATAAGATGGCCAACCTTAACTACAAATCCATGATATATAATACAAAACAAATCCTTCCACTTTCCACTTTCCGCTTTCCCTCTTTTTTTTTTTTTTTTTAATTATTTTTTTAAAGAAAAACAAAAACAACCTAATATGAAATGCATGAATGTAATGTAATGCGAATCCTATAAACAAAAGAAAAAAAGGAAGAAAAAAAATGGTCACAAAGGATTTTGAGATGAAGCACAAGGACCATGTCAGAAAGACTCAATTAGATTGAGCCTTTTGCATCCATAACTTCTTAGATGCAACTTTGGTTTTGGAGTTATTATTCAGATTAGAATGATAAGCAACTTCAGCATTGGTATAAATATTTAAAACTTTTACCAATTCACCAATAAGTACCATAGGATCTTTTGCTTGAGGCACATGTACTTTTTGTTTAGTTGCTCGCTTAGCAGCTTGCAACTTGAAATAGTTTGGGCGAGTATGCCTAACTTTTCCAGAAAAATGACAAACCCATGAAGGCATATCATGCTTTTTACCCTTAAGGAAGTTAGGACTCTTAGACTTAAACTCTTTAAGATCTACCCTAATCTTCCTAGGAGCAAGAACTTCTTCTTTTTGCTTTACAACTTCTATCTTAGATGGTTCAGAAGAAGGAACAAAGTTTGTGAAATGAGTTTCTTCACCCTCTTTCTCACTATAACTCTATCACAAAGCCTTGTGCTCGGTTTTTGTTATCCCTTCTTGAGCATCTCACTATAGATTTCCCTTCTCATTTCATTCTTTCTATTATAAATGTCTATAGGGATTTAGCGTCCCATAATAAGCTCATCTTTCCTTCGGCTATCACAAGGATTATACGCTATTTTTCTGTTCCCTTTCCAGCGTTCGACCATTTCACCGTCATGTGGGCCATAGATGCCACTACCGTTAAACAAAGCGAGGCGCAATTTACGTCATGACAGTCTGATTCAGTAGCTCCTCCCTCCCGTTTGGCTCTATCTCGATCTACTCCATCCACATCTGCTCCCTCCTCTTTTACGAGCGATATGTCACTCGAAGACATCGTGGCGGAGCTTTAGCGCATTGATGCTCGCCTTGATACACTCTCTACAGAGTTATATTAGGTGAACATTCGTGTCGGCTGTATTGCACGGTGGCAGGCGATCATGGGTGGCTTCGCACCTGAGGCTTCTCCTCCACCTCCTTTAGTGGCTTCTGATTTTGAGGATGAGGATGATAATGATGGTGATGATGATGATGCTTCCGATGATGATGATGATGGGGATGCAAGCTCTACCGATGAGATGTCTACTTGATACTCTTACCCTTTGTCACTTGTGACAAAAAGGGGGAGTAGTTTTGGATATGAGAGTAGTCATTCTTAGGGGGAGAGTTAGTATAGGACATTTTTGTTAGGGTGAGTGTTGATTTTTGAGGGATGTAATGAGGATTACTTGTATCTTTTTCTTTTCTCTATTTTAGATACATTTACTCTTGTACATGGGTCTTGTGACCATTATTGACATACATTATACTTATTTTCTTTATATGTTAATGTATGTTTCTTTCACCTACCCTTACATGTGTTGTTTATTTTCTCTCTTTATGCACATGCTTCTTATTATTTGTATGCAATTTATTATTTCTGTTTCACACAAAGATGCCTTGATGAGTTTTGTTTAAAGTATTTCAGAAATACAGGTTGTCAAAGTCTACTTGCCATAAACTCTCTTCTTGCAAAGTTTTTCAAGAGTTTGTGTTAGGATAGATTTTATTGTATTCAACAAGTGAATATGAGTTAAGTGATTTATGACTTCTCTCATATCTCATTTGTTTGTTGTGGTTTTGTCACGAATTACCAAAGGGGGAGATTGTTAGGACATATGTGATTCACTTGTTAGGAACATATGTCACTACTTTATGTAATTGGCTAATCCTTTGACAAAACACACTTTACTTGTATTTGGGTAGATCTAGGATATGTTTAATACTTCAAGAAACTGTTACAGGATCAAGTATTAAAGCCATGCAAGTCTGTCCAAGAAACAAGCTGAAGAAGTGCCTGTCATTAAAGCTTGACAGCTAGCATCTATCGAGCTTAAGAAGCTGTTCCAGTCTCGTGGCTCGACAGTTGCTCGACAGATGGCTATCTGTTGAGGTTTATAAAAAATAGATTTTCAGTTCTGTTTTGACTCTAATTCGTAATTATGTGTTTGGGCTTTCTTTTCTCACAACCCTAGAAATATAAAAGGATTATTTTAAGGGCCGTCAAAGAGGACATAAGTTGCACAAGTGTTGAGTAAAGTTTGTTCAAGCAAATTTTGACAAGCGACAGAATTTGCCCTAGTTCATCGTTCTTGTGTAGAAGTTGCTATATTTATGCACCATAGGGTTTTGTGACCAAGCATCTTCTGGATCTTCATCGTGTGATGAACTGAAGAACTTTGCAGCTAACAACCTTCTCTAGTTGGTGATTGAAGTTGCGTACTGAGATCCGCGCAATTGGTTAGTCCCGTACTGGGAGCCGTGCATCAAAAGAAGAAATTGTCACTACAGAACAACTCCAATTGGGTATTAGGGTAAGGGTTCAACTATAGGTTGGTAGAAGGTACTGGGATTCCTTTACTTGTAACCACTTGTTGTGATAATAGTGGAATTTTGGGAGTGGTGACCTTAAAATCACCCGGCGGGGTTTTTGCAATATAGGTTTTCCCTATTCGTAAAAAAATCACCATGTCAATTTATTTTCGGCTACATACTTAGTTTAATTGGTGATTTTTTGTGCTATCATGCATTTGCATGTTAATTTGATTAATTAATAAACTTGGCTAATTAATCAATTAATTCATCACAAGGGGTCAATTCATTTTTTTTGGCCTATCAAGTGGTATCAGAGCAGGCACACTCTGATTAGGGTTTAATCTTTGCTGTGTGATCCATTGACCCCTGTTTATCATGAATAGAGGATAGTCATTAATTATACCTCCTTTGTTTGAGGGCACTAACTATGCATACTAGAAAGTGCGCATGAGAGCTTTCTTGCAATCTCTAGATGAGAAGGTGTGGCAAGCTGTAGAGATTGGCTGGACCAAGCTAAAGGAAGCGCCGGTCGATTGGGATGATGCCAAGATCAAGGCGGAAAACTTCAACAGTAGGGCATTGAATGCTTTATTCAGTGCAGTCACCAATGAGGAGTTCAAGAAGATATCCTCTACTGAAACTGCTAAGGAGGCATGGACCATCCTTCAGACAACTTATGGGGGAACCAAGGCTATCAAGGATTCGAAGCTAAAAGGCTCACTACAAGTTTCGAAGAGATTAAGATGGAGGAGGATGAGTCGTTTGATGAGTTCTATGCCAAGCTCAAAGACATAGTGAACTCAACTTTCAATCTTAGGGAAACCATTCCTAAACTCAAGATTATGAGAAAGGTGCTCAGATCTCTACCCGAGAGATTCCATGCCAAGATTACGGCGATAGAGGAATCAAAGGATATTGACAAGATTCCTTTGACAGAGTTGGTTGGTAATCTGCAGACCTACGAGCTAGGGTTAACGAGAATTGGTAAGTCGGGTAAGAGCAAGAGCATGGCACTGAAGGTCAAGAGCAGTGACACGATGAGTCTTCAGAAGATGAAGATTCCAAGATGAAGTCATACATCACCAGGCAATTCAAAAAGTTCATTAAGAATGCCAATGGGAAAGGCTTCGACAAGGACCGTAGGCAATCCAGTTCTTCTTAGTTCAAGAGTCAAGACAAAAGGAAGAAGGATGCTAGGGATGGTAGTGAGTACACTGTTCCCTCAGGACCGAAGTGCTTTAGGTGTCAAGGCTTTGGTCACATGAAACAGGAGTGCCCCACATATCTCCAGACCATTGGGAAGAGTAAGGCACTTGCTACTACTTTGAGCGACACTGAGCCTGAGGATGATTCCGACAATGAGGATGATGGACTCTTGAATACCTTCATTGCCACTGCCAATCCTATTAAAGGGATTGTTGAAGATATGGATGAAGAAGAGGAATTGGTGAAGTCCAAGTTTGAGAAGATGGATGATCAAGATGATATCCATACAGCCTATGAAAAATTATAAAAGCTTTCTGAGAAACATGAGAAACTTTATAGGCTGACCACTAAGAAGCTCGGTGATGTGAAACTTGATTGTGAACAGCTTTTCACAAAGTTTGATGAGGCTAATAAGACTATTGGAGCACTGAGGTTCGAGAACAATTTCTTGGCTGAGAAGACCAAGAAGCTTGATGCGGAGCTATTCCAAGTCAGAGCTCAATTGGAGAGGACTTCAAGTACAAAACTTGATGAGATGCTCAGTCTTCAGAAATCTGCCTCTTATCGAACAAGTTTAGGGTATGGTTTCTCTTCTTCTAATATTGCTTCTACTAGTACTATTATTTTTGTTCCTCCTAGTAATAATATTGAAATTGAGAACAATGATGTTAAAACAGATTTAGCTAGTGAGAACATAGACAAGGGTAAATCTATCTTAGGAGCACCCCCTAAGCATGATAAGAAAGAAATTAAAAAGCCTAAGGCTAAGAAGGCTAACTCTCAAAAGCCTAAATAGAAGAAGCAGCATCTCTGTCATCATTGTGGAGTTGCCAGTCATACTCGACCAAATTGTTATAAGTGGTTAGCCACTCAACAGAGCAACAGCATGATAGCATCTGGAAGCCAGAATCAGCTTCAATCCTCTCTTACTCCCCTTGGAGATCTTCTCAAAGCCCTCATGTTCCTCTCGAACTTGGACGGTTTCAATTCTTCCCCCTCACTGCCGGTTCAAGGGTTTAATCAAAGGAAATGTTCTTCCAAGGTGTGGAAGGAAAAAGGCTTCAAGTGATTCTATCACTTTCTTCTCTCTTTTTGTGTTTTTGTTTTTGCATAACGTGTGTGTTTTGCTTTTATTTTGAGTCATTCTAGTTTTTATGCTTTGTTTTGTTTAACATGTTTTTGTTTGTTTTCAGTTTTGTTTATTTTTTTATATAAAAAAAATGAAAAATCAGAAAAATACAAAAAAACATTGTGTTATGTGTACATTGGTACTTGTGTACCTTGGATGTCCATTGAAACAAAGTTTTCTAAACTTTGTATCTCTTGTAGTTTAGATGAGCATCTCTATGTACAACTAAGCAAGTCAGCTTTGTGGCTTTTGCTTGTGATGAGTAAGATTAAGTTATCTCTTGTACTTAACACTCGTATCACTCTTTTTAATGGGAAGGACTAGAAAATTCTAAGAGAAAGGCACAATAACCATCTCACCACTGTTGCCCGCCAATCATAAAATGACATCTGTATGTTTTGGCATAGTAAAAGTGCAATTTCAATGACATCTGTATACTTTGGCATAGCAAAAGTGCAATGTTAAAAGCTTAACATCATTGGGTATTTCTTTTCTATCTCTTATATGCCCATGCATGATTTGCTTAAAAAGAAAATATACAAAAAAAATAAAAAGCAAAAATAATCAAAATGCTTTAAATATGATTGCAAGCGTGTTTTCTAGGAGATTTGGGAGTTATAGGATGTACCTCGAAGGTGATAATCCCCATCAAACAGTTATGATTGTGTGTGAGTTAAAATGATTTTCTCATATCTCAAATCGTCATAACATGTTGACACTTATGCAATCTTGCGATATTTTTCACACACAACATGTAATATTCTTTGCTACTCTTGATACATGTGCAGATACAATGTGATTTGGCCATCACAAGGTTTACATGTGTTAATGTATGCTCACTAAACTGTCTTGACTCATTTTTGAAATATAAAATTGGTTAGACTTGTTTAGTGTGTGTGTGTGTGTGTGTTTTAAGGATCTTTGTGCTTAAAATTGCTGTTGAGAGATGATTTTGAGAGTTTAAAATGTTGATTAGATTCTTGGTTGTGTTGCTAGCTTGATTGCATTCATATCTGTGTTTTTCCCTTCTTAAAAAACTGTTTTTATGTAATCTCGACACCTTCTCGACACCTGGCTATCTGTCGAGATCTTAAGCTGTTTCTTATCGCAATCTTGACACCTTCTCGATAGCTAGGTGGATCAATCGAGAAAGTTCTTGGATCCTCGATAGCTTCTCGACAGCTGGTGGATCGATCGAGCTTCCTTTTAGCCTTCTGTTGAATTGTCCCTCGATAGATCCTCGACAGCTACATTTGTCGATGCCTTTTTTCTTGACACCTGTCTCGACACCTCTCTACACCTCTATTTGTCGAGATTTACTGGGCTCCTATTTAAGTGCGAATTGCGATTTCCCTCTCATTTTTCTCGATCTCTCTCTCAACAGACTTGTCTTTTCACCTCCCTAAACACTCTTTCTCACTCTAAAGCTCTTTCCAAGCGATTTTTAAAGTTTTCTCAAGTTTTTTCTTTACTTGGTAAGTTTCTTTTCTCTCATTTATATGCATTTCATATTTTGAAACCTAGGTTTTGGGGTTTTTGAAAAATTTTGGGGTTTTTCAAAATTGATGAGTTTTTGTTGAAATTTTGGGATGGGTTTTTGGTTAAATGAGTTTAAAATCTCATGCATTGCATCATATAATCATTATAACAGTATTATCATGCATTTAGATGTGTGCTGGTAGGATTAGATTGGGCAGAGCCTATGATGAATTTTCTATTGCATGTCACATGTTTATGCATTCCCTATGCATACGTACTCTCAATTCAATATATTTTGATATATTTGAGCTGCTTGGGACTTTTCTGATTGTCTCTCTTTCTCCCTCTCTTTTCTGTTTACGTTAGTCATGTCTATGGCAACAAAACATAAGTCTACTCCGTCCCAGAACCCTCTTCGTTCTGGGGCATCTTTCTCTTCTGATCCTACTCCTTCTCATATTCGGTTCCGTGATGAGGATGCTCGAAAGGCTTTATTGGAGAACTTTTCTTGACAAGGCATTCATTCAGAATGCTGAGTCATTTTGGCGGACTTCGCCGGCACTGACCTACTCGATGTCATTCACAGTTGGGGTTGGGAGTCATTGTGTGACGTCCCGGTCACATGTCCATCCGTGCTGATCCAGAAGTTTTACTCCAACATGCATGGATTTGATCTTTCAGTACCTCATTTTATCACTCGCGTTCGAGGTACGCGCATTGCTATCACATCGCAGATTGTTACGGATGTGCTTCGTGTCCCTAGGCTAGACTTTGCTGACTACCCAGGTTGTGGGCGTCTGAGGACTGTGTCCAAATATGAGCTCAAATCTTCCTTCTGTGAGTGCCCTTCTGATTGGGATGAGCATCAGTTCATTTACTGTTTGGCCTTTGCAAAAGGCTCTCGGTTTTTTAACATGGTTATGACTTTTGCTCTTCACCCTATTTCTCATTATAACTCTATCACAAAGCCTCGTGCTCGGTTTTTGTTGTCCCTTCTTGAGCATCTCACTATAGATTTCCTTTCTCATTTCATTCTTTCTATTATAGATGTCCATAGGGATTTGGCGTCCCGTGATAATCTTATCTTTCCTTCAGCTATCATGAGGATCTTACACCATTTTTTTGTTCCTTTTCCAACGTCCGACCATTTCATTGTCATGTGTGCCATAGACGCCTCTACCGTTAAACGTAGCGAGGTGCAGTTTAGGTCACGACAGTTTGATTCAACAACTCCTCTCTTTCATTCGGCTCCATCTCGATCTGCTCCATCCACATCCACTCCCTCCTCTTCAACGAGCGATGTGTCACTCGGAGACATCATTTGGAAGCTTCAGCACATGGATGCTCACCTTGATACACTCTCTACAGAGCTGTATCAGGTGAACGTTCGTGTCGGCCACATTGCACGGCGGCAGGCGATCATGGGTTGCTTTGCACCTGAGGCTTCTCCTCCACCTCCTCCAATGGCTTTTGATTCTGAGGATGAGGATGATGATGATGGTGATGACGATGATTCTTTCGATGATGATGAAGATGGAGATACTAACTCTACCAATGAGATGTCTACTTGACACTCTTACTCTTTGTCACTCACGTCAAAAAGGGGGAGTAGTTTTGGATATGAAAGTAGTCATTCTTAGGGGGAGAGTTAGTATAGGACATTTTTATTAGGGGGAGTGTTGATTTTTGAGGGATGTAGTGAGGATTACTTGTATCTTTTTCTTTTCTCTATTTTAGATACATTTACTCTTGTACATGGGTCTTGTGACCATTATTGACATACATTGTACTTATTTTCTTTATATGTTGATGTAAGTTTCTTTCCCTTACCCGTACATGTGTTGTTTCTTTTCTCTCTTTATGCATATGCTTCTTATTATTTGTATGCAATCTATTATTTCTTTTTCACACAAAGATGTCTTGATGAGTTTTGTTTAAAGTGTTTCAGAAATATAGGTTGTCAAAGTCTACTTGCCATAAACTTTCTTCTTGTAAAGTTTTTCAAGAGTTTTTGTTAGGATAGATTTTATTGTATTCAACAAGTGAATATGAGTTTAGTGATTTATGACTTCTCTCATATCTCATTTGTTTGTTGTGGTTTTGTCACGGATTGCCAAAGGGAGAGATTGTTAGGACATATGTGATTCACTTATTAGGAACATATGTCACTACTTTATGTAATTGGCTAATCCTTTGACAAAACGCACTTTATTTGTATTTGGGTAGATCTAGGATGTGTTTAATACTTCAAGAAACTGTGTTTCAAGATCAAGTGTTAAAACCATGCGAGTCTGTCCAAGAAACAAGCTGAAGAAGTGCTTATCATTAAAGCTCGACAGCTAGCATCTATCGAGCTTAAGAAGTTGTTCCAGCCTCGTGGTTCGACAATAGCTCGACAGTTGCTCGACAACTACTCAACAGATGGCTATCTGTCGAGTTTTATGAAAAATAGATTTTTAATTCTGTTTTGACTCTAATCCGTGATTATATATTTGGGCTTTCTTTTCTCACAACCCTAGACATATAAAAGGATTATTTTAAGGGCCGTCAAAGAGGACACAAGTTGCACAAGTGTTGAGCAAAATTTGTTCAAGCAAATTGTGACTGGAGACAGAATTTGTCCTAGTTCATCGTTCTTGTGTAGAAGTTGCTGTGTTTATGCACCATAGAATTTTGTGACCAAGCATCTTCTGGATCTTCATCATGTGATGAACTGAAGAACTTTGCAGCCAACATTCTTCTCTAGTTGGTGATTAAAGTCGCGAACTGGGATCTGTGCAATTGGTTAGTCACGTACTGAGAGCCGTGCATCTTATCACTACAGAACAAGTCCAATTGGGTATTAGGGTAAGGGTTCAATTGTAGGTTGGTAGAAGGTACTGAGATTTCTTTACTTGTAACCGCTTGTTGTGATAATAGTGGAATTTTAGGAGTGGTGACCTTAAAATCACCTGGTGGGGTTTTTGCCGTGTAGGTTTTCCCCATTCGTAAACAAATTACCGTGTCAATTTATTTTCGACTGCATACTTAGTTTAATTGGTTATTTGTTTGTGCTACCACGCGTTTGCATGTTAATTTGATTAATCAATAAACTTGGCTAATTAATCAATTAATTCATCAGAAGGGGTCAATTCGTTTTTTTTTTTTTTTTTTTTTTTTGGCCTATCATTTTCAAGCAACATAATATTTTCAGGCTTCACCTTATTTACCAGTTCATTAGCATCAAGCAAATTCAACAACAGTTTTTTCTTTTCTTGTTTAAGAATGGCTATCTTCTTTAGCCCTAAAGCCACACTCATTTCTTCCTTTGTAGCAACCTTGTATAGCTTGTTATAAGCTTCTTGCATGTCAACACTCTCAGAGAGTTCCCCATCAGAAGGGTTCTCTTCAACCAAATCACTTTCATTAACTACAGCAGTAGCTGTGAACGCAAAGAAATTTCCATCTTCATCACTTCCAGACTCGTGATCAGAAACTTAATCATCACTAAGGGTTAAAGCCATAGCTTTACCTTTTGTTCTCAAGAATGTTGGACATTTTGATTTCACGTGACCATACCCTTGACAACCAAAACATTGTTGACCTAGAGAATTACTAGAAGATTGACCAACTTTTTCTGTTGATTTTTTAGTATTATTAATTTTAGTTGGTTCATTTTTCTTAAAGTTCTTAGGTTTAGCATTGTTTTTACTTCTTGCCCTTCTATTGTTATTCCTAAGAAAGTTTCAAAAGTTCTTGGTAAGATATGCAATCTTTGTAGAAGAGAGTTCATCATCAAATCCATTATCATTAACTGACTTAAGAGCCATTGATTTGGGTTTGTTAGTTTTGGGTAGGTCTAACTCATAGGACTGTAGAGATCCTACAAGTTCATCAACAGAGATGAAGTCCACATCTTTGCTTTCAGTAATGACAGCTACTTTAGGTCTAAAGTCCTTAGTTAAGGATCTAAGAATCTTCCTAACTATCTTAGGTTGATCATAAATTTCACCCAAATTATATGCAGAATTAACAATATCATTTAGTTTTGCATAGAATTCATCAAAACTTTCATCCTCAAACATTCTAATGCTTTCAAACCTAGTTGTCAACTGCTGCAACTTGTTCATTTTAACTACCTATGTGCCTTCATGCATAGTTTGGAGAATTTTCCAAGCAATATGAGGAACCTCAACATTCGAGATTCTCCTAAACTCCTCCATAGAAACAGCAATAAAAATAACATTCATAGCCTTGCTATTAAAAGCAACTACTTCTTTTTGGGACATTGACCACCCACTAACAGGAGTAGCTAGTTTTTTCCATCCGTATTCAACAAAGTTCCACACTCTCTCATCTATAGATTTCAAGAAGGCTTTCATCAAAACCTTCCAATAGGCATAGTTATTTCCATCAAAGTGTGAAGGGATCAGAAGAGAGTGACCGTGTTCCATGACAACAGGGGTCAAGGATCAACTTGTAGATCAAGAGATCTAGCACAAGAGCTAACCTGCTCTGATATCACTTGTTAGGTTTCTAGACCCCTTAACACAATATGTTTAACCCAATACTAAGCCAAGTTGATTAACAAGTTTCTTATTCAAGTCTAGGTTAAACAATTGTGAGCAAAACAGATATAATCCAGAAAGTAAAGAACACAAAGAACTGATGACCCAGGAAAACCAAACCGGCAAAAAACCTGGGGAGAATTTAACCTAACTATCCTCAAGGTAAAAACAGATCCACTATGAAAGAATTGAAGTTTTACAAAAGGACTTAGACCACTAACATCCTAATGCTACCTTGTGTAGAAAACTTACTACCACGACCATGTGACAGCTCCAAGTCCACGGACTACTTCTTTCCTTGAATCTGCAACAAATACAAGTTCTCCTACTTATGACTTTGAGACTCCACCAAATGTTTTGTTGTTCCTTGAATGTTCTTTATGCAGCAATTGGAACAACCATCAAGTTCTTGATGTGAATCTTGATCTTGATAGCTCTATGTGTGTGTTTGAATGTACAAACCTCTCAAATCTCACAAAAGACTCAACACACAACTCAACAAAGACTTCTAAAACGTAGCCAGGGTTTTTCCTCTTATACTAGGAGAGAAACACTAAACCCTATACGTCATATGGGCTTGGGCTACATTTGAAATCTTTTGAAGAATTTTCTATGCTGCGACTCGATTGATCGAGTCTTATTTTCGATTGATTGAGCCTTGCAGTTTTACACAGTAAATTCCTGCAAACAACTCGATTCAAACTTAGACTTAAACAAAATTTGAGCAAACCTAAACCTAGACTCATTGTTTTTAACATGGTTTGCCAACATATACAAAATGAAGTTCTAATACATTTAGTTCCTAAAGTCTTAGAACCTAACAATCACATTGAAAACTATTTTGTAGAATACAACTTCTCTATGCTATTTTTTGTATTTCATTTTATACTCTATTAATCATAATTTTTCATGTGTTTGATTTTTTTTTTTTCATTTTAAATTTTAATATTTCTTCAAAAAGTAAAAATATATATAATAAATTGTAATTAATGGGGCATTAAAAAAAGTAGTAACTAGAATTTATATTGACATAATAACGACTTTATTCTTTGATATTTAGAGTCTTGCATCTCACTGTATAAAGATGCCATTATTTTTGTAAATAGCAATAAGTGAATGCTTATCAAAAGTAACGAAGTCATCATGACCCTAAGTCCCTTGGATTTAACAATTGTTATACTTGCATGTTTGGATAAGTAAAAGAGCAAAACACCAATGACGTACAACATAGTTGCTAATATGAGCTAGACGTCACAACTATCCACTGGACGTAAAGCTTCATTCCAACTGTGTTAAGGATTGAACGAGGAATGATTTAAATTTACATTCTATGAATGTTGTGAAATTATTGTGACATTTTGTTGTGTCCCTAGTATTACTCAAAAAAAATAATCTTGGCCCCTCAAACCTAATCCTTAACCCATTAAACAACAACAACAACAACAACAACAACAACAACAAAAAAAAAAAAAAACAAAAAAACAAAAACCAAAATAACCACAATAAAAATTTTCCCATAAAATCAAAAATAGCCAAAACACAAGAAGATCAGGTCAAACAACAACAATGAACAAAATATTCAACAAAAGTCCATTAAAAAAAACATAAATAAAAACCTGTAAATATTCAAATTTATCCTGTTCAACCCATTCAATGAAATCAATCACTAATTTCACTTTAAAAAAAAAATATATATATATATACCAAGAGAGATACTGTGGCCATATGCTCTCATTGGCAGTATCGGTAACTCTACTCTCCTCAACTTTCAATCTTAGAAGGTCTACTTTCCTCTATGGCTCAACTCACAATTGCAACATGTAACATTTGTTACTCTCTCTCTCTCTCCCTCCCCATTTTTCTTTTCTCTATCACCGTTTCAAAATCTTTCTTACTTTATTACTCTCATCTCTCACTTTATCTCTAATATGTTCCTTTTTGCTTTTTAATTTTTTTAGTAGAAGAAAATTGTAAAACTTCATATTTGAGTTTTATTTTTGTTAAATTTAATTTTCTTAGTGACTGCCTAAGAAAAAGTTCCTAGAGCCACTACTGATAACTCTAGTGGATTTTGATCCCCTTGACAAGTCAATATCAAATCCTTGTTGACAGTCATGATTCATCACATTGAAAACTATTTTGTAGAATACAACTTCTCTATGCTATTTTTTGTATTTCACTTTATACTCTACTGACCATAATTTTTCAGGTGTTTGATTTTTTTTTTTGCATTTTAAATTTTAATATTTCTTTAAAAAGTAAAGATATATATAATAAATTATAATTAATGGGGCATTAAAAAAAGTAGTAACTAGAATTTATATTGACATAATAACGACTTTATTCTTTGATATTTAGAGTCTTGCATCTCACTGTATAAAGATGCCATTATTTTTGTAAATAGCAATAAGTGAATGCTTATCAAAAGTAACGAAGTCATCATGACCCTAAGTCCCTCAGATTTAACAATTGTTATACTTGCATGTTTGGCTTGCATCTCACTGTATAAAGATGCCATTATTTTTGTAAATAGCAATGAGTGAATGCTTATCAAAAGTAACGAAGTCATCATGACCCTAAGTCCCTCAGATTTAACAATTGTTATACTTGCATGTTTGGATAAGTAAAAGAGTAAAAGACCAATGACTTACAACATAGTTGCTAATATGAGCTAGACATCACAACTATCCACTGGACGTAAAGCTTCTTTCCAACTGTGTTAAGGATTGAACGAGGAATGATTTAAATTTACATTCTATGAATGTTGTGAAATTATTGTGACATTTTGTTGTGTCCCTAGTATTACTCAAAAAAATAATCTTGGCCCCTCAAACCTAATCCTTAACCCATTAAACAAAAAAGAAAAAAAAAAAAAAAAAAAAAAAACTACAATAAAAATTTTCCCATAAAATCAAAAATAGCCAAAACACAAGAAGATCAGGTCGAACAACAACAATGAACAAAATATTCAACAAAAGTCCATTAAAAAAAACATAAATAAAAATCTGTAATCATTCAAATTTATCATGTTCAACCCATTCAATGAAATCAATCACTAATTTCACTTTTAAAAATAATAATAATAATAATACCAAGAGAGATACTATGCCCATATGCTCTCATTGGCAGTATCAGTAACTCTACTCTCCTGAACTTTCAATCTTAGAAGGTCTACTTTCCTCTACGGCTCAACTCACAATCGCAACATGTATCATTTGTTACTCTCTCTCTCTCTCTCCATTTTTCTTTTCTCTATCATCGTTTCAAAATCTTTCTTACTTTATTACTCTCATCTCTCACTTTATCTCTAATATGTTCCTTTTTGCTTTTTAATATTTTTAGTAGAAGAAAATGGTAAAACTTCATATTTGAGTTTTATTTTTGTTAAATTTAATTTTCTTAGTGACTGCCTAAGAAAAAGTTCCTAGAGCCACTACTGATAACTCTAGAGGATCTTGATCCCCTTGACAAGTCAATATCGAATCCTTGTTGACAGTCATGGTTCATCACATTGAAAACTATTTTGTAGAATACAACTTCTTTATGCTATTTTTTGTATTTCACTTTATACTCTACTAACCATAATTTTTCATGTGTTTGATTTTTTTTTTTTTTCATTTTAAATTTTAATATTTCTTTAAAAGGTAAAAATATATATAATAAATTATAATTAATGGGGCATTAAAAAAAGTAGTAACTAGAATTTATATTGACATAATAACGACTTTATGCTTTGATATTTAGAGTCTTGCATCCCACTGTATAAAGATGCCATTATTTTTGTAAATAGCAATGAGTGAATGCTTATCAAAAGTAACGAAGTCATCATGACCCTAAGTCCCTCAGATTTTACAATTGTTATACTTGCATGTTCAGATAAGTAAAAGAGTAAAAGACCAATGACTTACAACATAGTTGCTAATATGAGCTAGACATCACAACTATCCATTGGACGTAAAGCTTCTTTCCAACCGTGTTAAGGATTGAACGAGGAAAGATTCATAATTTACATTCAAGCAAACTCACCAAATTTTCCAGCAGCCTCTCCAAAGTCTCACACTGTTTGAAGAGAGTAGTTAAATTTACATTTTACTTATCTAATTTTTCAAATACACTTTTTGATAAGCTTTCTATTATTTTTATATTCTATTTAAATATTATTTCTTTTTTCTTATTATTATTTTCTCCAAAATCTTTTGCTTGTATTATTATTATTATTATTATTATTATTATTATTATTATTATTATCATCATCATCATCAACACCCAGATTTTATTCAAATTTTCGAACTCCGTAGGTCCTATCTATCGAAATTACACTATCTCCTGATCAAACTATGTTGGATATTGTGTATATCGAAATAGCTTGTAGTACAAGTTTGATTCCACGTTGATAGCAGAAAAGTAATGTTTAATCCCAGTTTATTATGTTGTTAATATCTATTTAGAAGAAGTAAAGGGAAACAATAGTTAACAAGTGAAAAACAACATCAGTAAAGTTGGGCTGACAATGGAATGGTTGATGATTGCAATGCCCATGTGTGCTTAATCTGACAATGGAATGTTAGAGAATTAATGGAATAGTTGATGATTACAATGCCCAAGTGTGCTTAATCTGACAATGGAATGTTAGAGAATTAATGGAATAGTTGATGATTACAATGCCCAAGTGTGCTTAAATTTTAATCATGCAGTTGAATAGACTGGAAAAGACATTAAAATTTATGAAAGTATTCCAAGAGCTGGAAAAAGTTCAGAGCATTTGCATTGGGTTCCAAATCACTCAAAATGTTAATTTAGTACACCAAATATCAAAAAGAGAACTCCATCCGTATGTTATTTACAAAAACTTTGCAAAATTTTTTTGGCACTCGCTGGAGTGAGAGTTCTACTTATTTTTAATAATTGTCTCTTCTCTCATCACTTTTATCACTACCCCAAAAAAGGAACCTAGAGTCACAATTGATAACATTAGAGGAATCTTGATCTCTTGGCAAGTCGATTGGAACTACTCTTTTTGTCCAATCCTTATTATACTAGTTGTAGTAGGAAAATTTCTGACCTATCACAAGCTGCCACATCATACTATCAAGTCTACAAAATTCGACAAATTACAAAACACCACGTATTACTAGTGGGTTCCACTGCTACCATTCAGAGACAAACAGAAATTTTCCAAGTGTCACTAAAACAAAAGCATAAAAACTTGCGAAAGCCAATCATACTTCAACACGTGTTGACAATGACACAAGCAATCCAATCAAGTGCTGACATATGTCATCTTGAAAATTAAGACATTTCGGCCAATCAAATGATACCATGTGTCTTGGAAAAAATTCTTTGATAAGGCAAAAATGCATTGACCCCTTGCAAATTAATTAATTACCCAAGTTAATTAATTAGGTTCAATTACATGCAATAGCGTGGTGGTACAAATCACCAATTATACTAAATGCAGTGGAAAATAAATTTGACACGGGTGATTTGTTTACGAATGGGGAAAACCACCTAGACAAAATCCCACCGAGTGATTTTAAAGTCACCACTCCCAAGAATCCACTATTATCAATCACAAGCGGTTACAAGTATAAGGAATCTTACCAAACCCTTTGGCCTATCCCGAAATACCAACCTACAGTTGAACTCTTACCCCAATACCCAATTGGACTTGTATTGTAGTGGCAATCTTTCCATTCAATGCACGAATTCCAGTACATGACTAATCAATGATGCACGGATCTCAGTATGTGACTAACTCCTTTGCACGAATTCTAGTACGTGACTAACTCCACAACAACACTTTGATTGATGTAGTTAATTTGCAACAGTTTCACATAGAAACACCAATAAGATCTTCAATGATGGTGTGAGAGACTTTGCTTGGTTACAGAACCTAAAGGTATACAAGAAATGCAGCCAGAACTCTTTCTTCTGTAGAAAGCTAAGGTTTCAAAAAGAAAACCTTATGAAGCTCTCTAGGGTTAGGTTTTTCTTTTTCCACCTCCTTGTTTAAATAGGAGCTCAATAGGCTCTCCTCTTCCAAATAGGTATACACAAACCTTAGGCTTTCCTAGTCCAATAAGGATTATACACACCCATAAACAAATAGCCTTTTAGAATAAGAACATTGCTAGCTATAGTTTGAATCCCGTAAGCTCGATAGATCGAGACATGTGTCAAGATTTAATGAATCTCAACAGTCTCAACAGATTGAACTTCTATCGAGAAGGTATCGAGACTTGCAAATTGCACTTTTCTTGAGCAGGTCTTGAGTAATCTTCATGTCTTCAATGTAACCACTTGTAATGATCATCTTGAACCTACTTAGATTTATCCAAATACAAGTAAAGTGCGTTTTGTCAAAAGTATTAGGACATATGTGGAACTTGTTAGAATATATGTTATTGTATAATGGCTAATCCTTTGACAAAACGCACTTTACTTGTAATTGGGTAGATCTAGGATGGGTTTAGTACTTCAAGGAATAAGAGTTCAAGTCTAGTATTGAAGCCATGCAAAATTGTTAAAGAAACAAGTGAAGAAGTGCTGTTCATTAAAGCTCGATAGATAAATCTATCGAGGTTTAATGCTTAATTCTCAACAACTCTCGATAAAAGCTGTATCTATCGAGAATTATGAAATTCAGATTTCCAGATTTGTTTTTCACACATATCCAAGTTATTTGTGTAGGGTTTCTTTTCTCACAACCCTAGACATATATGATGATTATTTTAAAGGCCATCTAAGGTGATGCAACTTGATGCAAAGTGATTATTCACTTAAATTGTGATCGGAGACAATTTGCCCTAATTCATCTTTCTCTTGTAGAAGCTGCTGCGTCTTTGCACCAAGGGTTTTGTAACCAAGGAGCTTCTTTATCTTCATTGTCTGGATGAACTGAAGAACTTTGCAGCCAACATCTTTCTCAAGTTGGTGTGTTAGCCACGTACTTCGATCCGTGCATCAATTGGTTAGTCACATACTGGGAGCTGTGCATTGAAAGGAGAAATTGTTACTACATTACAAGTCCAATTGTGTATTGGGATAAGGGTTCAACTGTAGATTGGTATTAGGTACTGGGGTTCCTTTTACTTCTAATTTCTTGTTTTGATAATAGTGGATTCTCGGGAGTGGTGACCTTAAATTCACCCAGTGGGGTTTTGCCTCGATGATTTTCCCCATTCGTAAACAAATCACCTTGTCAAATTTATTTTTTGCTGCATTTAACTTAGTTGGTTATTTGTTTGTGCTGCCATGCGTATTTCATGTAATTGAATCTAACTAATTCACTTAGCTAATTAATTGATTTAATTTACCAAAGGGGTCAATACATTCTTGGCCTATCAAAAGGATATGCCAATTACATAAAAATATGTCCTTTACAATCTTAAAACTCCTTCATTCAGATTGTAACATGTGTTACCTATCAAATTCTGTCACATGTTGCTTAACTATCTTCAAACTCCTAAAAATAGAAACCTTCCTAAGGCATTTTGGAGATACACATCACAAGCAACATCTAGAAGATTTAGACGCACGCAGAAGTACAGAAGCTCTACAAGATTCAAGCCCTAAAAGCTCTAAAGAACTTCCATCACAAACCTTCAAAAATGAAGAACACGCAAATTAAGAACATGAAGAACAGAGAATTTCTAATAAGCTCATAGTCAGAGATTCGTTGTAATTCTGTTTCAAAGGTTTTCGATCCATTCTTCAACCAAATTGAAGTATATTCTACGTTCGAACCAAGATTACATTCCTAAAATTCCCAATTAACAAATCCTTCAAGGAGATCGAATCAGATGATCATTCTTTGGTAATTTCAAAGAATTGTACCACTCATTTATCAATAAAAATTCACATTTGTGAAATTATTTTACTTGTTTGATTTTATTTCAAAACTTGAAATATAGTAGTTTACAAATTCTGGCATGCTTAGTGAGACATCTCTACCTCTCATCTCCTTCTCCTTTAAAGAAATAAATCTTCATCATCTAGCTACTAGTTTCAATGGCCTCTAGCAAGAACATTCAAAATTCAACAATTGATATTGCCATCGCCAATGATTATATTGGCCCAGTCACTCGTAGTTGATCCAATGCTTTCAATCGACTTCAACCTTAATCAACCAAGGAAGCTAAGGTCTAGACAATCATCTCCTTAGATTCTTGCAATAAAAAAGATCGTCAACAAGGATGTCTCCACCTTGGAATGCCTCAAGTATGCAGGCAAATCCCCTTCTTCCTTCACAAGAAGTTGGTAGCATGATTTCTCTACCATCGCTGAAAACCCAAAAGATGAGATTTCATGTGCTTACTTCAAGTCACTTTCTTCTCCATCATCTTGGGAAGTCATGTCAGTAATGATCACTAATACCGCTAACGTAGAGGAAAAGATGGCTAAATTGGAGCAAAATGTCGTCCTTCGCACAAAAGCATTTGAAGATAAGTACCTCCAAATTGCAACTCTAATGAATAAACTCAAAGTACAAGATTTTGGTGAATCAAGCCATGGTCCTAAGTTCCATTTAGCTTATCCTCTACAAAGGATGACAAAGGGAAAGAAAATGAAGATACTCCTCGATAGGAACAATCTACTTCAGTTGTTTTAGTAATTTGTCATACAATTTCAAGATATGATAACCATCTGAGCATAATATGGAGGTTCTTCTACAAGTTCTCTCATGTATTCAAAACCCTATACAAAGGGCGTCGACAACATTAGAATCCCAAATGGGTATCAAGGAAGCCTCCTTGTAATGCAGTTTGTCTATTCACTTAAGGGGAATTCCTTTGGTTGTTATACAAACTTAGAACCCAAGTCAATCAACCATTGGGAACAACTCAAAAGAGAGTTTCTTGACCGATTCTATAGCATATGTCACTCGGTGAACATGATGGAGTTTACTAATACAAAACAATGGAAAAATAAGTTGGTGGTTGATTATATCAATCGATGGGGTTACTTGAGTTTCGATTGCAAAGATAGACTTTCTAAAATGCTTATTGTAGAGATGTCCATCCAAGGCGTGAATTGGAGACTTCTTTACATCCTTCAAGGGATGTGTATCTGAGTTAGCAACTTATGCGCACGACATGGAGTTGAGCATCGCTAGCCATGGAAATGCAAAACCTCCCATACTTGAGGAAATGAAAGAAAGAAACGAAGTAAGGAAGAATGATGTTAGGACATATGTGAGTCACTTGTTAGGAACATATGTCACTATTTTATGTAATTGGCTTATCCTTTGACAAAACGCATTTTACTTGTATTTGAGTAGATCTAGGATGTGTTTAATACTTCAAGAAACTGTGTTTCAAGATCAAGTGTTGAAGTCATCAAGTCTGTCCATGAAACAAGCTGAGAAGTGCAAGTTTATTAAAGCTCAACAGCTAGCATGTGTCGAGGTTTAAGAAGCTGTTCAGCCCGTGTGCTCGAAAGCTACTCAACAACTCCTATCTGTCGAGGTTTAAGAAAGAAACAGAAATTTTGATTTGTTTTCTTGGAATCCGTGAATGTGTCTTTAGGACTTCTTTTCTCCTAACCCTAGACATATAAAAGGATTATTTTAAGGGCCGTCAAAGTGTACACAAGTTGCACAAGTGTTGAGCAAAGTTTGTTCAAGAAATTTGTAACCGAAGACAAAGTTTCGCCCTAGTTCATCTCTTCTGAAGAAGTTGCTGTGTTTGTGCACTGTAGGGTTTTGTGACCAAGCATCTTCTTGATCTTCATCGTGTGGATGAACTGAAGAACTTTGCAGTTAGCAACCTTCTCTAGTTGGTGATTGAAGTCGCGTACTGGGATCTGCGCAATTGGTTAGTTACGTGATGCACATGTGATGCAATGCATGATTATTTCGGATCATTTAAACAAAATCCATCCCAAAAGTTTTGCAAAAACCTCATCAATTTTGAGAAACCCCAAAAATTTTTCAAAAACCCAAAAACTTAGATCTATATGAATGAAATGCATGAAAAAGAAGGAAATCAAGATCTTACCAGTGAAGGAAGAATAAATCTAGGCCGAAAAGCACTTGAGAATGAGGTTTGGAGTGAGAGAGAAGTGTTTGGGAAGGTGAGGAGTGTAACACCCCAAACCCATACCAAGGATTCAGATGCATATCCTGTCTTATAAATAATCATCACTAATATAATGGAATAGAGTGTAATTAAATATCCACAAATAAACTTCAACCCACCAAAAATCTTTCCTATGAAATCCATAAAACAAAAACTGTAACAATAAAGTCTCCAAGTACAATCTCAAAGAGTTCCACAAATAACAAACTCACTATCCTAAGAAAGCATACTAAAACAGTCCATCAATTAACATTGCTCCAAAAGAAGTCTTCAATCTATTGCTCCAATGATCTACCACCAAAAGATATTCCATTGCTCTTATCTAAAAGGGTGGAGAAAGGGGGGTGGGGGGGGGGGGGGGGGGGGGTGAGCTAGAAGCCCAATAAGGGACTATATACATGAGGATGTCTTTCAAAACAAAACATTAGTAACATTGACAAAATATAGTCTTTACAAAACATTTACAAATAGTTTTAACAGTAATATAATATATTCTATAAAACTGTCAAGAATAAAACATTTAACTATAACGCTGTAATCATTAAATAAAAGAATAACCACTTTAGTTAGCCAAAATACATTAAATGGGTAGAAACAATATATTATGACAATAAACAATTTTTCCACTTATAAGATCAATAACAATAAAACCGTAGTTCGATATGGAAAACATTAGATATTAGCTAGACAAAGACATAAACTACTAAACACTCGGTGGGTGATTCCCATTGGGAACAATAACACTAACCTCAAGGAGGCAACACTGGCTCTAAAGATCAAACGATAACACTGCACCACACCACAATAACACTACATCGGCCGAAGACCAACACTTAACCCTGTGTTGGCAAAGGTTGCAAACTATCTAGCTAACCATTTAAATACATTCTTACCTTATTGCAATATTGCTAATCATATATCATATAACAAATACTTTCTCAAAAATAAAATTTTGAGTCATTCTTAACTTATACAATTTCAAAGTAATATACAAGGAATAATTAAATTCAAGTATGTATAAAGCATTGACAATGGTATAAGTTTTTGGAAACTTCACTTTTGCAATCATGTATTTATAAATATAGTTTTACCATATATATATATATATATATATATATATATATACACGTCTTGAGAGACGTCATGATTTGAAGTCCACTTACCTCTAGTTGCTAAACCAAGCTTCACTTCAATTGTCCGAAACAATGTCAACTAGAACCTAAATAAGGATTAAATAACTCAATAAGGGCAGGTTTTGAATAACCCTGATAAAAAAATTCCTTAGCCACTATGAAAATTTGGCAATATAAAATTTAACATATCTTTCTAAAATACATCATACCTGTTCTAGATTTTATATAAACGCAATGTATTCCCCAAAACTAAAACCTGTTATACCTATATATACGTGCACATAGACCATCTAAACACCACCCTAGGACACCTACAAGTGTTTAACCTATATAGGATGTGATGCTACTCCACGTACATAAATGAGGATCAGTTTCAAAATCAAATAAAATAATGCAAGTCTAAAATACACTTCCATGATAACTTCTATTCCAATGCAACTATTATTATAGTTCTAATATTTTTAAGCAGCCTAGAGACGAAGGTTCCTTAATCAACTATGTGTCCAACGATATCAATAAGGCTTGCATAAATAGATGTTTACCTCAATACAACAAATTTGCTGTCTGCCTCTAGTAGTGCCACGGTCCTGTATCCTTTCAATTTTGAGAACCCTAATTCTCTACTCTTAATCTTTTATATGCTAACCACTGATTTTATTTTTTTTTATTTTTTTTATTTTTTTTTTCAGCAGGGAACCCTAACTTACTTACACGTTAAAACTGATTCCACTTGGGTTGACATTTAAAGCTCACTAAAAAAAAACTTGAATAAGCTTCCAGGACCTTAATTCCCGCTAAACTCATATTAAGGTTGTTTAGATAGGCTAGAACTCTAAAGAATTCAAATAACACTTAAACTCCTAACCCAAAAAGGTTTTAATCTCTTATCTTTTCCTTAACTGACAAGGAGACTAAAAGTTAAATATGAATAAACCACAAAATAACTATTCAAGTTATCCCTTTTTTGTTTTTGTTTTTAGGAATATCATAATATAAAATAATATCACTTCCAAAATAAATTAAATAATTCATCAACTCCACTCTAGAAGCAATTACATTAAATATAAGAGAGACGGGTGTTACAAGGAGTCAGAAAGAGTCAAGAGAGATCGAGAGAAATGACATGGAAAATCGCTCTGAAGCTATATATAGAAATCCACGATTCTTGACAGATCGAGAGAAATGACATGGAAAATCGCTCTGGATCTATATATAGAAATCCACGATTCTTGACAGATCGAGAGGTGTCAAGATTTAAATTTGGACAGATATAGCTATCGAGGAGCTATCGAGAGGTGTCCACAGAAAAAGGAGCTTGATGGATCAAGAAGCTGTCTAGTAGCTATCGAGGAGATAAAAACTTTCTCGATAGATCGGGAAGCTGTCGAGAATCTATTGAGAATGACTCTCAAGAACCTCGATGGATTGAAATTACGATAGCAGCTGTCGAGAAAAGAGGCTCAAGATCTCACTTGATAGACTAGCTGTTGAGAGGTGTCCAGCAGCTGTCAAGATTGCTTAAAAACAGTTTTTCAAGAAGAGAGAAACACAGATATGAATGCAATCAAGCATGTTGCACAACCAAGGATCCAAACAACATTTTAAGCTCTCAAAATCATCTCTCAACAAGAAAAATTTCAAGCATATAGATCCGAAACACACACATACACTAAACAAGTCTAACTAATTTTATATTTTAAAAACAAGTAAAGACAGTTTAGTGTGCATACATTAACACAAGTATTCCTTGTGATGGCCAAATCACATTGTACTTGCACATGTATCAAAAGTAGCAAAGAATATTGCATGTTGTGTGTGAAAGACATCGCAAAATTGCATAAGTGTCTACATGTTATGATGACTTGAGATATGAGAAAATCACTTTAACTCACACACAATCATAACTACTTGATGGGGACTATCACCTTTGAGGTACATATTATAACTCCCACATCTCCTAGAAGACACGCTTGCAATCATATATAAAGCATTTTAATTCTTTTTGCTTTTTATTTTTTTTTTGCATATTTTCTTTTCAGCAAACCATGCATGGGCATATAAAAGAAAGAAAAGAAATACCCAATGATGTTAAGCTTTTGAGATTGCACTTTTGCTATGCCGAAGCATATAGATGCCATTTCATGATTGGCGGGCAACAGTGGTGAGATGGTTATTTATGCCTTTCTCTTAGGATTTTCTAGTCCTACCCGTCAAAAAGAGTGATACGAATGTTAAGTACAAGAGATTACTTAATCTTACTCATCACAAACACGAGCCACAAAGCTCACTTGCTTAATTGTGCATAGAGATGCTCATCTAAGCTACAAAAGATACAAAGTTTAGAAAACTTTGTTTCAATGGCCATCTAAGGTACACAAGTACCAATGTACACATAACACACACTATTTTTGTATTTTTCTAATTTTTCAATTTTTTTTAATGAAAAACAAAATAAAGAAAAACTAAAAACAAACAAACAAAAACATGTTAAACAAAGCAAAGTATAAAACTAGACTAACTTAAAACAAGAAAGCAAAACACACAAGTAATGTATACTCAAAAACAAGAAAGGGGAGAGAGAGAAAACGTGACTAAATCACTTGGAGACTTTTTCCTTCCACACTTTGGATGAACTCTTCCGTTTTGCAAACCCTTGATTTGGTGGTGAGGGGGAAGAGTTGAAACCGTTCAAGTTCAAAAGGAACATAAGGGCTTTGAGTAGATCTCCAAGAGGAGCAAGAGAGGATGGAAACTGATTTTGGTTTCCCGATGAGATCATATTATTGTTCTGTTGAGTGGCTAACCACTTATAGCAATTAGGTCGAGTATAACCAGTCGCTTTGCAATGATGACAGAGATGCTACTTCTTTTGTTTAGCCTTTTGAGTATTGCTCTTCTTAGCCCTAGGGTTTTTAGTCTCTCTCTTAACAAGCTTAGGGGGTGCTCCTAAGATAGATTTACCCTTGTCTACGTTCTCACTAAATAAAGCAGTTTTGACATCATTGTTTTCAGATTCAACATTATTAGTAGGAGAAACAAACACAGTAGTACTAGTAGAAGCAATACTAGGAGAAGAGAAATCAAACCCTAATCCAATTCGATCAGAAGCAGATTTTCGAAAGTTGAGCATCTCGTCAAGCTTTGCACTTGAAGTCCTCTCTAGCAGAGCTCTAACTTGAAACAGCTCTGCCTCAAGCTTCTTGGTCTTCTCAGCCAAGAAATTGTTCTCAAATCTCAGTGCTCCAATGGTCTGATTGGCTTCATCAAACTTTGTGGAGATTTCTTCTCGCTCAAGCTCCCCATCACTGAGCTTCTTGGTGGCCAACCTATATAACTTATCATGCTTTTCTGAGACCTTATATAATTTTGCATAGGCTGAGTGGATTTCATCTTGCTCATCCATCTTTTCAAATTTAGACTCCACCAAGTCCTCTTCCTCATCCACATCTTCAACAATCCCCTCAGTAGGATTTAAAATGGTAGTGAAGGCATTTAGGATTCTATCATCCTTGTTAGGACATATGTGTTTCACTTGTTAGGAACATATGTCACTATTATTTGTAATTGACTTATCCTTTGACAAAACGCACTTTACTTGTATTTGGGTAGATTTAGGATGTGTTTAAATACTTCAAGAAACCATGTTTCAAGATCAAGTGTTGAAGCCTTCAAGTCTGTCCAAGAAAACAAGTTGAAAGTGTAGAATTACTAAAGCTCGACAGCTAGCTCAACAACTAGGTTTAAGGAAGTTGTTCAGCCCATGTGCTTGACACCCGCTTGACAGCTACTCGACACCTCCTATCTGTCGAGGTTTAAGAATTTAAGAATTCTGATATGATTTTCTTGGAATCCGTGAATGTGTCTTTGAGCCTTCTTTTCTCCTAACCCTAGACATATAAAAGGATTTTTTTAAGGGCCGTCAAAAGGTTCGCAAATTTCACAAGCATTGAGCAAACTCTGTTTAAGCAAATTGTGACTGGAGACGAAGTTCTTGCCCTAGTTCATCTCTTTCTCTTGAAGAAGTTACTGTGTATGTGCACTGTAGGGTTTTGTGACCAAGCATCTTCTTGATCTTCATCGTGTGGATGAACTAAAGAACTTTGCAGCCAACAATCTTCTTAGTTGGTGATTGAAGTCGCGTACTAGGATCCGTACAACTGGTTAGTCACGTACTTGGGAGCTGTGCATCAAAAGGGGAACTTTCACTATAGAACAAGTCCAATTAGGTATTAGGGTAAGAGTTCAACTGTAGGTTGGTGAGGTACTTGGGATTCCTTTACTTGTAACCGCTTGTTGTGATAATAGTGGAGTTTCGGGAGTGGTGACCTGAAAATCACCCGATGGGGTTTTTGCCGTTAGGTTTTCCCCATTTGTAAACAAATCACTGTGTCATTTATTTTCCACTGCATACTTTAGTTGTTTGGTGATTTGTTTGTGCTACCACGCGCTTTGCATGTTAATTTGATTAATTAATAAATTTGGTTAATTAATTAATTAGTTTGTGTTAGGAATATGAAATAATTGTTGTAATCCCTTTAGTTAGGTAGTTAGATAGTTGGTTGAGATTAGGATGAGTTAGTTAGGATTTGAGCACATGTAGCTCATTTAACACATGGCTTAATTCATAGAGCACATGTTGAATTAACTAGCCAATTATCTTGAGCCATGTGGGCCAATGACGTTAGAGCTAGTCTCCTATAAATATATGATTGTAATTCAACATTGGATATCAATGAAGAATAAACCAATTTCTTAGTGCATTAGTGCATTTCTCTCTCTTAATCTCTCTCTTTCTCTATGGAGGGTGACTACCTCGAATTAAGTCAATTTCCCTACACTTCCCATCAATCCCCCTACAATTCATATCCATCTCCATTAGGAACCTCTAGGTTCCTAACAATTGGTATCAGAGCCGTCGATCTTGATACAAGTGAATATGACCGGCAAGAAATCTTGAAAATGGTGAATGAAATTTCAAAGAATTTAAAGGCTTTGTACGAATCTCACAATGCCATTTTAGAGAAGGTCAAGGCCTTGGATGAATCTAACATGGCCATGAAGGAAGAGCTTTCAAGATTGCAAGAGGGTCTCGAGAACATGACGGAAGAGGAGTTACAATCTCTTGATTCAATGAAACTCGAAGAACAAATCAAGTTCCAAGAATCTACTACTGTTGTTGCAAGCCGGGACGTTGATTTTTGTGTCAAAGTGGATGATGATATCCATGTACAAGCTGCCTTTGAAGTTCAGTCCAAAGAACCAATGAAGAAGTTGATGATAATCTTTGAAGAACCAATTCTTGATGCACCAATGGAGGCTTCCAGTCAAGAGTCTATGATTCTAGAATTGGCAATCCAAGTGTCGGTGATCCAAGAATCCAAGATGCAAGCGCCAAAAGTTTTAATGGTTCTAGAATCAAATGAGGTCTTGAGGATACAAGAACATTCCAAGGTTCAAAGAACCAATGAGATTTTGAAGATTGAAGAACCATTGAAGGCTCAAGAATTCGAGCAAAGTTTGAAGCTCTACGAAGAAGAAACCTTCTTGTGCATGGGACCGCTTGTCAAAGAGAAATGCCTAAATATGGTGATCAAATCATGAAGGTATTGGTCCATTGGAAGATCTCCTTTAATGAAGGCGTCATTTTTCAACAACACCTTGTGGGCAAGGTGTTTTCAAGGGGAGGGAAATGTTAGGAATATGAAATAATTGTTGTAATCCCTTTAGTTAGGTAGTTAGATAGTTGGTTGAGATTAGGATGAGTTAGTTAGGATTTGAGCACATGTAGCTCATTTAACACATGGCTTAATTCATAGAGCACATGTTGAATTAACTAGCCAATTATCATGAGCCATGTGGGCCAATGACATTAGAGCTAGTCTCCTATAAATATATGATTGTAATTCAACATTGGATATCAATGAAGAATAAACCAATTTCTTAGTGCATTAGTGCATTTCTCTCTCTTAATCTCTCTCTTTCTTTATGGAGGGTGACTACCTCGAATTAAGTCAATTTCCCTACACTTCCCATCAATCCCCCTACAATTCATATCCATCTCCATTAGGAACCTCTAGGTTCCTAACAATTGGTACCTCAAATTAAGTCAATTTCCCTACACTTCTCATCAATCCCCCTACAATTCATATCCATCTCCATTAGGAACCTCTAGGTTCCTAACAGTTTGTCACAATAGGTCAATTCATTTTTTGGGCCTATCAAGTGGTATCAAAGCAGGCACACTTTGATTAGGATTTAATCTTTGCTGTGTTTGATCCATTGACCCCTGCTGTCATGGCTGTAACCGGCTTGAAGAGATCATTGTTTTCAAATACATCTTGTCTTTCTAAACTCTATTTGTTTGAGTGTCTCAGAAAACACAAGTTTAAAAGTTATTTGAATTCTCTTATGATGACTATTGGAAAAGATCTCAATTTGGCTAAGAAGAAACTAGACTGTCTCAGAATGAAAATGTGCAAAGGAGTTCATCTGAGAAGAGTAAAAGTTAAAGGCTTAGCTCGTATAAGGCAGTTGAGAGAAAGTACCATTCCCACTGATTTGTCATCTAAGCACGAAGTGTGTTTTATGATGAAGTCTGCATTTAAAGTGATGGACACGTGTTTGTGGTACCTTGACAATGGTTGCTCAAGACACATGACTGGAGACCGATCTCTCTTCAAGGTTTTCGAGTCTAAGAAAGGTGGCAATGTCACTTTTGGTGATGGGAGCAAATCACAGATTAAAGGAAAGGGAATCATCTCTCTACCTGGACTGCTGGACATTGCAAACGTTCTATATGTAGAAGGTCTGAGGGTGAACCTACTGAGTATAAGTCAGATATGTGATCAAGAATTCATGGTGCTATTCTCCAAGGGAAAGTGTCTTGTCATGAATGAGTCTGGAAAGAAACTCATAAGTGGTGTTTGCACTCTTGACAACTGTTATGGATTGGTTCTTGATGCTGATATTGTGTGTAATAGCATCTGTTTGCAAAATGAACATCTATGGCATCAACGGATGGGACATACTAGCTACAAACATCTTTCTATTGTATCTAAGCATGTGTCAGTTTTAGGAATACCAAAACTTAGTAGAATGAGCAAAGAGGTATTTAGACCATGTTAGCTTGGAAAATAGATAAAAGCTAAGCATCTTGGAACTCAGACATCAGCTACATCCAGACCATTGGAGTTTCTACATCTGGATCTTATGGGTCCCACTAGAATCGAATCTCTTGGTGGCAAGAGATACATCATGGTTGTGGTAGATGACTTCACCAAGTACACTTGGGTCATTCTCCTACGATCCAAGTCTGATGCTCTTAAGCACATTGAAACTCTGTGCACAAGACTACAGAATGAAAAGAGCTTGAAAATTGATCGAATTTGAAGTGACCATGGTAAAGAATTCGAGAACTCATATATGGAGTCGTTTTGCACAAGATCAGGTATCTCTCAAGAATTCTTTGCTCCTATTACTCCTCAACAGAATTGTGTAGTAGAAAGAAAGAACAGGGTTATTCAGGAGATGGCCAAGGCCATGCTACACAATAAGGATGTGGCTAGAAACTTGTGGGGAGAAGCCGTTAACACTGCGTGTCATACGGTTAATAGGGTGTATTTTAGACCCGATACCAAGAAGACTCCATATGAGTTATGGAAAGGAAGGAAGCCTAATGTGAATTATTTCAGGATCTTTGGAAGTACTTGTTTCATCCTAAAGGATAGGGAGAATGTGGGCAAGTTTGACTCCTAAAGTGATGAAGGAATATTTTTGGGTTATTCCTCTACAAGCAAGGCTTATCGGGTATACAACAAAAGAACCATGAAGGAAATGGAGACAGTGAATGTTGTTATTAATGAGTCTTCAGATTCTGGTTCTAAAAAAGGTATTGAGGAACTCACTAAAGAAATTCTTCCTCCTGAGTCTAGGGAAGTTCAAGAAAGTGTTGAACAAGAACCTGCATCTCCTAGTACTCCAGGTACTCCTAGTATTGTGGAAGATTCTGTAGATATAACCATTTCACCAGATTCTGAATCCTATGAGGAGAAAGGACCTTCCTCCAAGATTAAGCTAAATCATCCTCCAGAAGATATTGTTGGAAACTTGAATGAACTCACATTAAGGAAACATACAGTTGATAAATGTGTTGCTAACTTTGTGTCTTACTCTTGTTATCTGTCACAGGTTGAACCCACTAAAGTTGAAGAAGCTCTTGAGGATGAAAGTTGGGTTGAAGCAATGCATGATGAACTGCTTCAGTTTCAGAGGAATGATGTCTGGACCTTGGTACATAGACCGGAGGGTGAACACATAATCGGTACAAAGTGGATATTCCGCAATAAAACTGATGAGGAGGGCAATGTGATCCGCAACAAGGCTTGACTTGTAGCTCAAGGATACTCACAAATGGAAGGATTAGACTATGATGAAATATTTGCTCCAGTTTCTCGTATAGAGTCCATCAGAATTCTCCTTGCTTTGGTTTGCCAACTGAAGTTCAAGCTCTATCAGATGGATGTAAAGATTGTTTTCTTAAATGGGCTGCTCAAAGAAGATGTCTATGTGGCTCAACCAAAAGGATTCATTGATCCATACTTTCCGGATCATGTATTGTACATCAAGAAAGCACTTTATGGGTTAAAGCAAGCCCCCAGAGCTTGGTATGATCAGCTTACACAATACTTGGTGTCACATGGGTTCACAAGAGGAAAGGCTGATCAGACTTTCTTCATCAAAAGAGAAGATGGCGAGCTGATAGTTGCTCAAGTCTATGTTGATGACATCATCTTTGGATCGACTAAGGATGAACTTGCTCATGGTTTCTCAAAGCTCATACAGGCCGAGTTCGAGATGAGCATGATTGGAGAGCTGACTCACTTCCTTGGGTTGCAGATTCGTCAACAAGATTCAGAAGCTGAGTACATTGCTGCCAGTAGCTGTTGCACCCAACTCCTATGGATGCAAAAACTCCTCCATGATTATGGTATTTGTCAAGAACATCTCACTATCTATTGTGACAATACCAGTGCCATTAACATCTCTAAGAATCCGGTTCAACATTCTAGAACCAAACACATAGAGATTCGACATCACTTCATTAGGGAGATTGTCGAAGATGGTACTCTCACACTTGAGTTCATTCACACCGATGATCAGAAGGCTGACTTGTTTACCAAACCTCTTGACAGTAAACGCTTCGAATTCCTTCGTCAAAACATTGGTGTTATCTCCATGGGATGATCTTCTTCTCTTTTCTTCCTTCTCATGCATTTGCATCTAGTTTTTATGCTTTGCTTTGTTTAACATGTTTTTGTTTGGTTATTTTTCAGTTTTGCTTTGTTTTGTTTTTCATATAAAAATAAATAAAAAAATTGAAAAATCAGAAAAATACAACAACAGTGTGTGTTTTGTGTACATTGGTACTTGTGTACCTTGGATGGCCATTGAAACAAAGTTTTCTAAACTTTGTATCTCTTGTAACTTAGATGAGTATCTCTATGCACAACTAAGTAAGTGAGCTTTGTGACTCTTATTTGTGATGACTAAGATTAAGTTATCTCTTGTACTTAACACTTATATCACTCTTTTTGACGGGAAGGATTAAAAAATCCAAAGAGAAAGGCATAAATAATCATCTCACCACTGTTGCCCACCAATCATAATATGACACCTGTATGCTTCGGCATAGCAAAAGTGTAGTATCAATGACATCTGTATGCTTCGACATAGCGAAAGTGCAGTGTCAAATGCTTAACATAAATGGGTATTTCTTTTCCATTTCTTTTATGCCCATGCGTGTTTTGCTTAAATAAAAAAAAAAAGGTGTGAAGAAAATAAAAAGAAAAAAGATTAAAATACTTTAAATATGATTGCAAGCGTGTTTTCTAGGAGATGTAGGAGTTATAGGATGTACCTCGAAAGTGATAGTCCCCATCCTTGTACTTGAACTCTTGTTCCTTGAAGTATTAAACACATCCTAGATCTACCAAATTACAAGTAAAGTGTGTTTTGTCAAAAAATAAGACAATTCTAAATGACATATGTTCATAACATGTTCCACATATGTCCTAACAATCTCCCCCTTTGGCAATCTGTGACAAAACCACAACAAACAAATGAAATATGAGAGAAGTCATAAATCACTCAACTTATACTCACTTGTTGAATACAATAAAATCTACCCTAAGACAAACTCTTAAAATACTTTGAAAGAAGAGAGTACATGGCATGGAAGATTTTGATAACTAGTATTTTTGAAACACTTTAAACAAAACTCATCATGGCATCTTAGTGTGAAACAGAAATAAAAGATTGCATACAATAAATAAGAAGCATGTGTATAAAGAGAGAAAAGAAACAACACATGGAGAGATAAGTGAAAATGTGATAACAACCTCATCAAATATATATATCAATAATAAATGCAAAGTTTGCTATCACTAGGTGGTCACAAGACGAATGTACAAGAACAAAGTATCTAAAAGATAATGAAAATAAAAGATACAGAGACCTCACTACATGCCTCAAAAAAATAAACACTCCCCCTAACAAAAGTAACCTATGCTAACCCTCCCCCTAAGTATGTGATTACTCTCATAACCAAAACTACTCTCCTTTTTTGTCACGAATGACAAAGGGCAAGTCACTGAGAAGCAGTCATCTCCTCGTCATCAGAAGAGCTAGCATCCTCATCCTCATCAGCATCATCATCACCAGAGCCATCATCATCGCCCTCATCCTTTGAAGCCTGTGGAGATGGAGATGGAGAGGCGATGAAACCACCCATGACAGCCTGTCGTCGTGTGATACGACCAACATGGGGGCTCACCTGACACAACTCATCACTGAGAGTGTTAATGCGAGCATCCATGCACTCAAGCTGTGCCATGATGGCCTTGAGAGTCACACCACCTGCGGAAAAAGAAGGAGCAAAGGTGGATGGAGCGGATGAAGCTGGAGGAGTCGCCGTCTTGATCCGTGGCCACTTCAGTCGAAGCTGGGCCTCGCTCCATGATTGCTTGAGATGGTGAAGAATCCTTGGAATCCTTTTTCTTGAAATCCTTCTTGTCTTTCTTGGAATTTGAAAATTTGCCTTTCTCAAAGGACTTCCCATCCTTTTTGAATTTCAAGAACTTGCGAAAGTTCTTTGCAAGGTACGCCACTTCTTTTTCAACCTCATCCTCATCTGAGGAATCTTAAGTTTCAATTCTCTCATTAATCGTCTTAAGAGCAAGAGATTTGCTCTTCCTTTGTGATGGTAGAGATAGCTCATTTGTTTGAAGAAAACCAATGAGCTCTTGAACCTTTATCTTATCAAGGTTTTTGCTCTCTTCTATGGCGGTCACCTTTGCACAGAAGCTCTCCAACAATGATCGTAGGATCTTCCTAACAATCTTGGAATCCTTTGTCTTTTCCCTTAAGTTAAATTTTCCAATCAACACTTCATTAAAATTTCCATAAAAGGAGTCGAATGATTCATCTTCACTCATCTTCAATTCTTCAAAGTGAGTGGTAAGCATTTGTAGCTTGGTGTCTTTCATCTTCTTGGTACCTTCGTAGGTGGTCTCCAAGATTTGCCATGCCTCCTTGGCAATTGTCACATGAGAAATCCTATGAAATTCATCGGGTGAGACAACACAAAATATAGCATTATGTGCTTTACTATTAGCATTAGTTGCTGCCATCAAAGACGGGAGCCTCCAGACTAGTCCACCCATTTTGAACAGCATCCCATACGCTCTTATCAATAGAGCACAAAAATGCACACATGCGCACTTTCTAAAATGCATAATTACTCCCATCAAAGAAGGGAGGTGCATTGAGAGATTGAGACCTATCCATCCTAGGGGTCAAGGATCATACTTAGGGTATAGAAATTTGTCAAAGTGTACCTGCTCTGATACCAATTGAAAGTTCACTTAGTGTGTAAAAAACTAGTGAATATTTAGACCCTCAATTTCAAAAATACTAACACAAGCTTAAACTCATACAATATATGTGTAGAATGATAAGTACAACTATACTCAAACAAGGAAACAACTCTAAGCCACAAATTAATGACAACACAGTAGTAATTAAGAGCAAAGAGTAAGGGTTAGAGAGAAGCAAACGCAAGATAACACTGGCTTGTGTTATCGAAGAGGAAACCAAAGAACTTGGCGAAAAACCTCTCTGCCGCCCTCCAAGCGGTAAAATGATCCACTAGAGAATTAGTTGGGATACATGAATAGCAATAAACCCTCCAAGCCTAATCTACTCGATGCACCTAAGCCCTCCAAGCTTCTTGCTCCAACAAGGTTAAGACTAACCGTGTGTTTTCTAGTTTTCTGGATCCCACAATAAGCCTATTGCATTAACCAAATGAATTGGTTCTCTCTGAACTGCTTCCCAAGCACCAAAATACATTCTCACTGATATGGGTATGGTGAGGTAAGGATTTGGCTAAGTATCCTCTCAAAGGTATGACAATGGAGAGGAAGAGAGTAGAGGAATTTGGAGAATCAAATGTATAAGGTTGTGGATAAATCGAGGAATTTGGAGAATCAAATGTATAAGGTTGTAGATAAATCAATCTTATTGTTCTTTAGGGTTATCTCTCATAATTCTCTCTAGTTTAAGGGTATTTATAGTAGGGTATGTGAGGGAATGTGAAAAGTCATTTTTTTACAAAACAGGGTGCTTTGGCGAGTTCTAGTAGCCAAATAATTGACTGGTCAGACTGTACTTTTTGTTCTGTAGTGCTCTAGCTGTCATGACCCTTCACCTTCTTGCATGCTCCACACGTTTGCTAAGTTTGGCGAGTCACCACTCGTGAGTCACTCGTAAGGTCCAGTTGCGAGAATCCTTTTCAAGCACACACTTGATCAATTTTTTCACACTCTCTCACACACTACCCTTATATAATCCCCACCTAAATACAGGGTTCTAAATGCTGAATTACAAGCAAATTTGGTGCGAAATAAAGCCAACACATGGTTGAAAAAATTCAGCCTTACACACATCCCACATGTTCTCCCCTTCTTCCTTCTTCCTCACCCTCTCTCTCTCTTTCATAAATAGATCAGTCATCAACAGATTCAACTCAACAGATCTCTCTTTCTATTTCTCTTTCTCTTTCTCATATGCTTGGGCCAACCTAAATCTGTTACCAAAAAAAATATCTTTACTATGTCAATCATTTCTTAGCCACAAACTATAAATAAATAAATAAATCATAAAACCACTTACATTAAACAAACAATTCAATGTAGACAACAACGAAATAGACGACCAAATCTAGGCAAATTGCTTCACTAGGTAAATAGAAAGAAAAATTGATTAAAATTTGTTTAAAATTTGTAGATATAATGTTAAAATATTAATTACTTTTTTTTTTCTTTTCTCATAAAAATTTTCTTAAAATGGTTTATTAACAAATGCTTTAAAAGTCTCTCCCTTAAATGAGAGCATTGTCCTTAACAATCTAAGTGTCATGCATTACCAATTTACCATCATTAATAGGGCATGTTTCACTTAACCATTGATGGAGTGAACATGAAAGCCTTTCTTGCACAACTATCAAAGTCACCAATACTTATTGGAATCTTCCTTATTCTACTTGGAGGAATCCACTAATGAACACTGGAGATTCCAATTGAAGAGTTTAATATAATATACAGGGACATCACTTAACTAAAAAATTTAAACCAATGAGTTTGGACCAAATTACATAATATTAATTACTAACCACTCATTGTTGTTATTAGTATCAAATATGGGACTTCACAACTTAACTAACCATAAAACACGACTCACAAAAAAAAAAAAAAAAAAAAAAAAAACTAAAACATGAATATTACAAGAAAAAAAAAAAAAATTACCCCATACTAACTCTCTTGAACCTAATGATATTTTCTTCATAGCACTGCCAAATATTATTTCCTAAATTTTAAATTGGGGGCAGACTTTGTCCGAAAAGGGTTGCTCTGAGTCTGACACTAGAGGAAAATTTTGTAGTAAGATATTTTTTGACTTTGAAGAGTGTTTTCAAAACATTTTTTTTTTAATGATGTAGCATTTTTTTTTTTAATGAAAAATTTCAAAAATTATTTTGCACATCACAAGCCATTAATACGAAAATACTTGATTCGGTCATTCCTTGTTTTGATTCTGAATTACAAGAGAGAGCAAAGTTGCATGTGAGACCATGGTTTTGAAACTTGGACCATTTAATGAACCAAAAAAGGGAGAAGATCAAGGTTTTTTGATGAGGACGGACCGAGGTTCAACTGAGGTCAAACCGTGATGTGTCATTTAATTTTTTAATATATTTGATACTTAAATTGGTTTATATTTATTAATTTTTCATTCTTAACTAACAAGATGTGTGTGGCCCAATGGTTTGCATATTGGAGATGTTATTTCACTTGTTGAGAGCAAGTTCAAGTCTTGTTAACAGCATAATCCACCATATGGCACCATTAGCGATGACATTGCAATCAATCCATGGGTATAGAAGTATACTCATTTTTAAACTCGAATTTAAATGGGAAGTAGACTGGAGGAGATAGAGATCAAACTCAAGACCTCTTACTCTAATACCATGACAAACTTTGTTAAGAGTAATTTCTCATTAACGTTTTTTTTTTTTTTTTTTTTTTTTTAGAATACTAAATATTTTTAACACGCACACACATGGGGAGGGGGGGAAGGTCATAAAGAAACTTACAATGGTTTTTTTCTCATTAACTTGATGAATAATGAACATACAGAACTATTTATATACAACTCATTAGGGCGGGAAAAGAAATTAACTTAACAGCTAATTAAACTAATTGCTAGCTAACTAAAACACAGCTGTATACTTATTACACACGTGCTAGGCACATGTTCACTAACACACTAAACTACATACAGTTTGATGAACAGTACTAACGTCAGCTTAATATTACTTCTTGTTTAGTCTGATCTTACTTCTTCTTCCTTTAGTCTTGATTTCTGACAATTCCTACCATAACCCTCTTTAATACGAAACCATGCAAGACCCTTTGCTAATGACCTAAAATTTAAACCATAATGTTATAAACTCAAACAGTTGACAAATACTTATGCAAAGATAACTGACTTATCTATTTAATGATGCTGGAATTAAGTTAACCATATTAATTAGGAAGATCCATTGAGAACGCAACCTAGGTTAAGCATGGTGGTAGCACCTTTGTCAAGAGACAAATGTTTTGCTTACTCTGACGTCAATTAAGTCATCTTTTTGTATATGGATGATGTGGAACAAACAAGTCGGTCATACTACATTGTAGGTGGATTGAAACATGATTAAATTCTCACATTTTCGTTTTGTAGTAAGTTGGGTAAAAAGAGCAAGTTCAATTCTGCAATGTAATTTAAAATATTATATTGAATTATAGAATTGATTTTGTATGATTTTAAGTTTCTTTAGAAACCTTTTGATTATGAAAAAACCTTTTCACTAGTAGCAATGCTTAAATCTATCAGAATTCTCTTATCCATTGCTACTCATTTTGATTATGAGATTTGGCAAATAAATGTCAAGACTGCATTTCTTAATGGCAATCTTGAAGAAGAAATCTATATGGTGCAACCGGAAGGTTTCATAGCAAAGAACTAAGAGCATATGGTATACAAGTTAAAAATGTCCATTTATGGACTTAAGCAAGCACCTAGATCATGGAACATCAGATTTGATCAAGCAATCAAGTCATTTGGTTTTGAACAAAATCTTGATGAACAATGTGTGTGCAAAAGACATCAAGATAAAGTAGTAATGTTCCAAATGCTTTATGTTGATAATATTCTACTCATTAGAAATGATGTAGGGGTAATGTCATTAGTAAAGATTTGGCTGTCAAACCAATTTGATATGAAGGACTTGGGCGAAGCTAACTATATTCTAGAGATTAAGCTTTGGTGAGATCGTAAGAATAGAATGTTAGGTTTGTCACAAGCTGGATATATAGATAAAGTTCTAAAGCAGTTTAGCATGCAAAACTCCAAGAAATGATTACTTCCTTTTAGAAATAGAGTTCCTCTGTCTGATGACCAAAGGCCTAAGACTCTTGAGGAAGAAAACATGATAAGACAAATTCCCTATGCTTCTGCAGTGGGAAGTCTCATCTATTCCATGCTTTGTACTAGACCAGATATCTATTATTCAGTTGGCATTGTCAGCCGATATCAATCAAATCTAGGAATTAAACATTGGCAAGAGGTAAAGCATATTCTTAAGTATCTAAGGAGCAAGAGAGATTATATGCTTGTTTACCATAGTGGGGATTTGATTCCTGTTAGGACATATGTGATTCAATGTTAGGAACATGTGTCACTATTTTATGTAATTGGTTAATCCTTTGACAAAACGTACTTTACTTGTAATTGGGTAGATCTAGGATGTGTTTAATACTTCAAGGAACAAGGTTTCAATTTCAAGTGTTAAAGCCATGCAAGTCTGTCCAAGAATCAAGTGAGAAAGTGCTGGATTTTAAAACTCGACAGCTAGCTCGATAGCTAGCATCTATTGAGGTTTAAAAGCTGCTAAGACCCGTGGCTCAACAACTAGCTTGATAGATGGCTATCTATCGAGGTTTATGAAACTCAGTTTTTCAGAGTTGATTTTCATCCAATCCATGAGTATGTGTTTAGGCTTTCTTTGCTCACATCTCTAAACATATATAAGGATTATTTTGAGTGCCGTAAGAGGTTATACAAGTTGAACAAGTGTGGAGCAAAGTTTTTGTTCATGAAAATTGTGACCGGAGACAGAATTTACCCTAGTCATCTATCTTTTGAAGAAGCTGTTGTGTTTGTACACCATAGAGTTTTGTGATCAAGGAGCTTCTTGATCTTCATCGTGTGATGAACTAAAGAACTTTGCAGCCAACATCTTTCTCAAGTTGGTGATTAAGTCGTGTACTATGATCAGTGCATCTATTGGTTAGTAACGTACTAGGAGCCATGCATTGAAAAGGAGAGATTGTCACTACAAAACAAGTCCAATTGGGTATTGGGGTAAGGGTTCAACTGTAGGTTGGTATAAGGTATTAGGATTCCTTTACTTGTAACCGCTTGTTGTGATAATAGTGAATTCTTGGGAGTGGTGACCTTAAAATCACCCGGTGGGTTTTTACCATGTAGGTTTTCTCCATTCGTAAACAAATCACCATGTCAATTTATTTTCCTCTGCATATTTAGTTTAATTGGTGATTTGTTTGTGCTACCACACGTATTTTATGTTAATCTGATTAACTAATCAACTTGGCTAATTAATTGGTTAATCTATCACTAGGGGTCAATATATTCTTGACCTATCAAGTGGTATTAGAGTGGACACACTTTGTTAGGGTTAATCTTTGCTGTGTGATCCATTGGCCCCTGTTTGTTATAGATAGAGGACAGTCTCTTATTATACCTCCGTTATTTGATGGCACTAACTATGCATACTGGAAAGTAAGCATGAGAGCTTTCTTACAGTCTTAAGATGAGAAAGTGTGGCAGGTTGTGGAGATAGGCTAGACCAAGCCTACGGAAGCGTCGGCTAACTAGGATGATGCTAAGATCAAGGCGGCAAACTTCAACAGCAGAACATTGAATGCTCTATTTAGTGTAGTCACAAATGAGGAGTTCAAGAAGATATCCTCTACTGAAACTGCTAAGGAAGCATGGACTACTCTCTAGACAACCTATGAGGGAACCAAGACTGTCAAGGATTCAAAGCTTCAAAGGCTTACTACAAGCTTTGAAGAAATCAAGATAGAGGAGGATAAATCATTCAATGAGTTCTATGCTAAGCTCAAGGACATAGTGAACTCAGCCTTTAATCTTAGGGAAACCATTCTAGAACCTACGATTGTGAGAAAGGTGCTCAGATCTCTACCCGAGAGATTTCAAACCAAGATCACCGCGATTGAGGAATCAAAGGATATTGACAAAATTCTTTTGATAGAGTTGGTTGGAAATCTGCAAACCTATGAGTTGGGTTTGACAAGGATCGGGAAATTGAGCAAGAGCAAGAGCATGGCATTGAAAGCCAAGAGCAGTGACATTGATGAGTCTTCAGATGATGAAGATTCTAAGATGAAATCTTATATCACAAGGCAGTTCAAGAAGTTTATGAAGAATGCCAACGCGAAAGGATTTGACAAGGACCAAAAGCAATCCATTTCTTCGCAATTCAAGAGTTAAGACAAAGGAAAGAAGGATGCTAGGGATGGCAGTCAGTACACTATTCCCTCAGGACCAAAATGTTTTAGGTGCCAGGGCTTTGGTTATATGAAATATGAGTGCCCTACGTATCTCAAGACCATTGGGAAAAGCAAGAAACTTGCTACTACGTTAAGTGACACTGAGCCTGAGGATGACTCCGATAATGAGGATGATGGAATCCTAAATGCCTTCACTGCCACTATAAATCCTATTGAAAGGATTGTTGAAGATGTGGATGAAGAAGAGGAATTGATGGAGTCTAAGTTTGAAAAGATGGATGAGCAACATGACATCCACACAGCCTATGCAAAGTTATACAAGGTCTCAGAAAAGCATGAGAAGTTGTATAGGTTAGCCACCAAGAAGCTTAGTGATGTGGAGCTTAAGCGAGAAGAAATTTCTACAAAGTTTGATGAAGCCAATCAGACTATTGGAGCACTGAGATTTAAGAATAACTTCTTGGCTGAGAAGACCAAGAAGCTTGAGGTAGAACTGTTCCAAGTCAGAGCTCAGTTGGAAAGGACTTCAAGTGCTAAGCTTGATGAGATGCTTAGTCTTCAGAAATCTGCTTCCGATCAAACCAGGTTAGGGTATGATTTCTCTTCTTCGAATATTGCTACTTCTAGTACTACTGTTTTTGTTCCTCTTGCTAATAATGTTGAAACTGAGAAAAATGATGTTAAAAATGAATTAGCTAGTGAGAACATAGACAAGAGTAAATCTATCTTAGGAGCACCCCTTAAGTAGGATAAGAAAGAAGTTAAAAGCCCTAGCGCTAAGAAGGGAAATACTCAAAAACCCAAACAAAAAAAGCAACATTTTTGTCATCACTGTGGCACAGCTAAACATACTCGACCTAATTGCTATAAGTGGTTAGCTACTCAACAAAGCAACAACATGATTATGTCGAGAAACCAAAATCAGCTTCCATCCTCTTTTGCTCCTCTTGGAGATCTTCTCAAAGCCCTCATGTTCCTTTCGAACTTGAACGGTTTTAACTCTTCCCCCTCACCGCCAGATCAATGGTTTGCTAAACAGAAAGGTTCTTCCAAGGTGTGGAAGGAAAAGGACTCCAAGTGATTCTGTCACTTATTCTCTCTCCCCCCTTCATGTTTTTGTTTTTGCATTACTTGTGTGTTTTGCTTTCATGTTTTGAGTTAGTCTAGTTTTATGCATTTCTTTGTTTAACATGTTTTTGTTTATTTACTTTTTAGTTTTGTTTTATTTTGTTTTTCATATAAAAATAAGAAATAAAAAAATTGAAAAAAAAAATCAGAAAAATACAAAAACATTGTGTGTATGTGTACATTGGTATTTATGTACCCTAAATGGCCATTGAAACAAAGTTTTCTATATTTTGTATATTTTGTAGCTTAGATGAGCATCTCTATGCATAACTAAGCAGTTGAGCTTTGTGACTCGTGTTTGTGATGAGTAAGGTTAAGTAATCTCTTGTACTTAACACACGTATCACTCTTTTTGACGAGAAGGACTAGAAAATCCTAAGAGAAAGGCATAAATAATCATCTCACCACTGTTGGCCGCCAATCATGAAATGACATTTGTATGCATCGGCATAGCAAAAGTGGAATGTCAAATGCTTAATATCATTGGGTATTTCTTTTCTATTTCTTATATGCCCATGCATGGTTTGCTTAAAAGAAAAATATGTTTTAAGCAAACCATGCAAAGAAAAAATAAAAGCAAAAAGATCAAAATGCTTTACATATGATTGCAAGTGTGTATTCTAGGAGATGTGGGAGTTATAGGATGTACCTCAAAGGTGATAGTCCCCATCAAACAGTTATGATTGTGTATGAGTTAAGGTGATTTTCTCATATCTCAAATCGTCATAACATGTAGACACTTATGCAATCTTGCGATATTTTTCACACACAACACACAATATTCTTTGCTACTTTTGATACATGTGTATGTACAATGTGATTTGGTCATCACAAGGAATACATGTGTTCATCGTGTGATGAACTGAAGAACTTTGCAGCCAACATCTTTCTCAAGTTGGTGACTAAGTCGTGTGTTGGGATCTGCGCATCTATTGGTTAGTCACGTACTGGGAGCCATGCATTAAAAAGAAGAGATTGTCACTACAGAACAAGTCCAATTAGGTATTGGGGTAAGGGTTCAACTGTAACGCCCCAGCCCAAACCAAGTCAGATATTTTCTTAAGGAGCCACACGTGTGACCCACCTACCCCACTCCCCTCAACCACACAATCTCACCAATATCACCTCATATCTCACACTTTCTTGACCGGTCACTGTTGATGCCCATTTTTGCGAATCCATATCCAAAAGCCCATGAGGAAGAAAACCCAATAAAAATCAAGGCCCAAAGGCCCACCAAGAAGACTGAAGAGCAAGAAAGGTTCAAAGAAAGAATATAGATCTGCCGCAGATCTACAGCAAAACGCAGATCTGCAGCAAATTACAAATCTGCAGCAGAATACAGATCTGCCGCAGAATACAGTTCTTCGGTAGAATGGCTTCGGCAAATAAAGACAAATTGGGCATCCTTTTGTATAAAAAGATAGGCATGAAAGCTAATATGAAGAAGCACGATGAAAAGAAACAAGGAACAGCAGGAGGTCTCAACAGCAGGAATCACGTGAAGGAAAGAAAAGCCAAACCAAAGGAAAATGACAAACACAGCAGGAAACACATGAAGAAATAAGACACAGACACACAACAGAACAAAACAAAACTAATCTGCTATGGCAGAAATGGCGTGGGAACGAAAGAAGACAAAAATAGAAGACAGTGGAGCAAGCACAGAAAAGCCAGAGCACCACCAACCTATACCTAGCCAATACAAGGGAGGTGGGGCCACGGTCAAGGGGATTCAGAAAGTGTGGTTTAGTGGTGGGGGGAAAAGGGGGTCGATATTTGGTTTCCTGCCATGACTTCTTTTGAGAATATACCTTGCTGGAATGGTATCTTACCCAAAAGAAGTAATAGATGGTTGGGACCATCTAATGCATGTCATAGAGCTAGGTAGTGAGGTAACCTAATCCTTATTGGTTAGTCATCTAGAGGTAGAGGTATACAGTAAGAACAAACAAAAGGGAATTTTGTCATGAAAAGAGTAATGGTGTAGCTGACGTGGTCGGGCAACCAATGGGTTGGTGGGTAGTCCTGAAGGGATGCCCAAAACAAGCCAAAAACAGTTGGTGAAGCCCTAAGGGTAAAAGGGAGAAATCCCATTGAATCAGTTTGCTATAAAAGGAAGAGGTAACCATGGCAGAAGAGGAGGACCAGATGGGGGGGAGACACCTAAGGGAGGCACTTAGAAAGAAAGAGTCACCCAGAGAGAAGGACCCAAGAAAAGAAAAGGCCAAATGGGGGACAATCCACGGCAAGAGAGTAGTAAGAAACTAAAAGTAAAAAAGGAACAGAGTGAAAGAAAGAAAGTGGTAAAAAGAAGAGAGAAAATACGACAGGAATAGGGGCATGCATCAATAGACCATCTTTTCCCCCCCTCTTAGCAAAACCACTCTTTGATGTCCCCAAAAGTAATAGCTAGTAGCCATTTAGGCCTATTCTCCAAAATGCACAACTTTGATGGCAAAAGTCTATGACAAGGTTGTTCAAGTTGGGGTTTGGATTCTTTCTTGGTTTACTTATCCTATGGGAAGTTTCAATACTTGATTTCGATTACAAATATATTTGATTTCTCTCATTATAAATTACATCTGCCGTATTTAGTCATTTTGCCGTAGCACGTTTTTATCACGTTTGCTGCATCAGTTGTCCTGCTGTGGTATCTTTACTTGCTGTACTAGTTATTCTGCTGTAGCACCTTTTCATTATATTTACCATGGTAGTTATTATACTAGCTAAACCTTTTCTACTAAAGCTTTCTTCTTTATTTGTTATTACATGTTTTACTTTTGACACAAACTAATCATTTTCCTGCCATAAGTATATATATACATATATCTTGTTTCTCATTTTCTGCAAAATATATTTTATAGATGTATATGTTGAAAGTTCAAATAGTGTAAAAACACCCTTGAACGTTTAGACCCCCAATTTACAAATTAACCAATTCAAGCTTTATATCAAACAATTAATGTGCGGAACATGAACTAAAGCATAACATAGAATTGGTAAACAATCTAAGCTAATTAAAATCACATCCACAGCAGAAAATAAAAGGCAAAGATAAAGGGGAAGGAAGATGCAAACACAAAGACAACACGCGATGTGTTATCGAAGAGGAAACCGAAGCCCTCAGCGTAAAACCTCTCCGCCGCCCTCCAAGCGGTAAACAATCCACTAGAAAATGTAGTTGGAATACATGGACAGCAATAGACCCTCCAAGCCTAATCTACCCAGTGCACCTAAGCCCTCCAAGCTTCTTGCTCCAACGAGGTTGCGCCGAACCTTTTTCTTTTCTAGCTTCTCGGATTCCGCTACTAGACCATAGCATCAACCAATGAAGATTGGTTCCTTTCTAACTGCTTCCCAAAACACCAAAGAGCCCTCTCACAGTAATGGATATGATGAGAACAAGGTTTTGGTAAAATGCCTCTCAAGAGTTTGACAATGGAGAGGAAGAGAGTTGAGGAATTTGAAAAGACTCTTATGTAAAGATTGTAGATGAATCAATCTTGTTTTACTTTAGGGTTTCTCTCTCAAAATTCTCCCTGGAAGCTCTCTTTCATTTGTGGGTATAAGGGGTATTTATACTGAGGTGAGAAGAGAATGTGAAACATCAGGTTTTTCAAAACAGGGCTGGCTCGCGGCTTGGTCTCGCGACTTGACTGAGTCGCGAGATCCAGTCGCGAGATAACCGTATGGCCAGTTGTCCCGTTTTGTCCTATAGTGCTCCAGCTAGCATGACTGTTCACCTTTTGGCATGCTTGGCACGTGTGCTGCATCTGGCGGCTTGCAGCCGCGAGTCACCCGCGAGATCAAGCCGCGAGTCTCTGTTTTCTTGCACACTCTTGAGCAATCTTCACTTTATCTCACTCACTACCCTTACAACAAACCCACCTAAATACAGGGTTACTAAATGCTGAAATACAAGAAAATTTGGCACGGAATAAAGCCAATTAGTTGGTTGATTAAATTCAACCTTACAATCTCCCCCTTTGGCTATTCCGTGACAAAACCCTAAAACAGACTCTAGACTTAACATGTGAGTTGGGAACAGTTGAGCAAAACTCACTCACACCTAACTCTAGAAGCTGTGAAGCACTTGAATCATATGAACATGAGACTCCTGAAACACAACAATACACCATGATCATTGTAAGCAGAAAATCGTGAAATGCATATGAAACAGGCAATATGTGATCAAGCAAAGATAGAGTTAAGAAACAAACCATGGCTTGATCAACCAAGTAATCACTACAAGGTAGTGACCACAATGCTCATTGACACTTGGAATGAACACTTGGACATACAAGCTAACAAGCTCAATGCAAGTCACTTGCATGTCAAACACTCAACCAATGCATAATACACTAAGTATATGCATCTAGGAACAATCCTACAAGGGCACAAGAGTGACAGTACTTAAAAGAAAATGCAATACATTTAGATAGAAGTACTGATTTAAACAAAGCATAAAAGGCTACATAAAGCATGGTACAAACCATAAAGCCTACAAATATGCATAAAACATAACCCTAAAAGCTTACATAAGCAACATGGGTACAAAACACAAAATATACTGAATAACATCAACAATATATATATAAAGAGTAAACCAGGTTTAAAAGTTATGAGTTAGAAACAAAAATACACCAAACCTACAGTGTATCAAACCCATATGGAACCCTAAATAGCCAAAAACACAAACCTATAAATTTAAAGGATAAGTCTAAAAACAAAAGTATGTGTGTACTCCCCCTATTACTATGCACACTTCCCTTTGAGCTTTCTCCCCCTTACTGAATGCTCTCCCCCTTGTTGGCACGAATAGCTAAAGGCTGTCGGCTAACTTTTGTTGAATAGCATCTAGTTGATTCTCCATCGACTCAAGTCGCATCTGAACATGGTTGTTGGTGGAGTAGAGAAGTGTCACGAACTCGTCAATGCGCTTCTGAATACGTTCAAGCATGCTACCCATTCTATCAGTTTGATGATCAAACTGTATTTGTGGAATGCTAGTTTGTTGAACTTCAGGAAAGACATGCGAAATGGAATACATCCTCGTGCTGCTGATCTAACTGCGGTCTTCCTCATGGTTTGAAAGATGTGGACATAGATATCAAATAGGGGTTCCTGTAAAAAGGTCACAAAGAAATAGAGCTCTTCCAAGATTGATGAAGGTTATGTTGGACAACGGGTAGAGATTGGAGAACATGATCAGCTTTAGTGTGGTCAACTTTGGTGCAAACTTGGCTGTGCTTATGGATGTGCCTGTACTAGAGACTTCATGATCAGGTCCAAGAACTTGTAGAATGTCTTGAATCTCTGGAGTTCGATCATCATACGGAGTTAGATCCACATTCTGAGGCCTAGTGATGTAGAGAGTATCGGCTATGGAGTTCGGAGTGATGATAAACTCCTTTCCTCTGACCCAGCAAATTAGTTCACCTCCAAGGTCACTTGTATTAGAATAGCATTCCTTAACCAATTCATCCATCGGGTCATCAAAGTTCCCGAACAAATTTGCCCAATCTCTTGACTCAAAGATCCAAGGGACAAAAGTGGTCCCCAAGGTGTCAAACTCAACCACACGTTCCACTATAGAAGTTGACCTGTCAAAGATGTTTGAGTAGATGTGTGAGGTAAGAGGGGTTCTAAATCTCTCACAGTTAGAGTCTTTGGATGGCTGAGATGAGAGTCGAGTCCGTTTAGCAATCGGGGTTGATGAATCATCAGTTACAACATCTTTGCCTTTAGAGGATCGACGAGACATCTGCAAGAGAATAGGAACACAGCAAAGAACCAACAATACCACCACAAATGACAGATATCAACTTGATTAGATACAGAATGTAAGCCATAGAAAACGCACACAATTTCAAACATAAGTCATGACAAAATAGAATGAGGCAGGTACATCAAAATGGTGAAAGTGCAATAGATCACAGAGTAAAACATCCTAGTAGTCAACTGTCAATAAGACAATCTACTATGAGTATGATATGCCCAATGAAAACCACACACAACCACAATAGAGTAAATGACAGATCTGAGCCTTACGTACTCACAAACGGAGTAAAAACCCAGAAAAAAAATACCAAACCCATTTCCCAAATGAGTATGAAGACCCAACAAACGCCAAAGCACAATGTAACCAACAATACGACATCTGAATAAATCAGTATCAAACACAACCAACCAAACCCAGTACTTTCAGGGAAAAACAATCGAACACATTAAGATTCTAAAAACAATAGCAACTCAAAACAAAGCAAGAAAATGAAACTCAAAACATAAATATGAAGTGAGGAAGAAAAACCATACCTTTTCTTGATGATTTTGAGAAGAAATGAAGCAAAAATGGAGTTCGAAAATGGAGGCACGGTGTGTATGGGTAAGAGCAGTTGAGAGAGACAATGAACAGTCACAAAAAGTTCGAGGGAAAAACTGAAAAAACTTTTAAAAACTACCCCTATTTTTGCCAAACACGCGTTTTTCGCGACTGAAGTGAGTCGCCAACAAGTCGCTAGGTCAAGCCGCCAAAACATTCAAAGACAAAATTTTGAAAGAATTTTCGAAGTGTTTTTCGCGACTGGAAGGTCTACTCGCGAGGGAGTCGCGAGCTGAGCTGCGAAAATCTTTGAGTAACCCTCGCGACTGGACCTTTCACTTGCGAACAAGTCGCCAAAATAGACCCGCGAACACGCGACTGAGGCCCGCGACTGAGTCGCCAAAATAGGGCAAAAATAATTTTTGAAATTTTCAGTTTTTTAAGAACAAAATACTTTCTAAAAACACCTAAAATACTCAAAAATCTTTTTGTGCTTGAATCAACAAAGATTGAGTATGTGAAAACACATTTCAACAAGTACAATCACACAAATGAATATGGTATTTTTGAACATAAACTTGTGTGTTGTGTGTGGATATCAACAATGAGATAGTCCATAGTCTAATGTGAAGCTTCAATGATCAATTCAATCAAGGCATACACAATTAGCACTAGATTATGTGACCCATCTCAATTATAGACATATGTATATATGATCTCCCACAAAACTTGATAACATAACTTGGAGCTTTACATTTGACTCCACTTTCAATCATAACAATTGATCTTTTTGATCCTTTTGAGACAATCACCTCTCATTGTGAGAGTGATATTTGATATTTCACTTTAATGAACAAGCCTTTGGCTTTTTGAATAAACATTCACTTTAATTTTTGGTCGCTTTCCCTTTTTCCTAGTCGAATACTAGTATGTGCAACAGGCTTTTGCAGCTCAATATCTCTTTTCATTTGGAGATTTACATTTGGTGAGCTCTTTTTAGCAAAAACAAAAAAATAAAGAGTGGGAAGATATATAAACATAAGTCTATGCATGTCTCAAGATCATCATAACCATTCACTCATCATTTATGACAAGTTTGAAGATCTATTTACAACAATCACATAGATTTCAAGATTTCTCCCACAGAGATATGAGTGCAAAGAAACAAGCTATGCTCGAAAATGCATAAAGCCATTAGCACAAAGGTACAAGGCAAAACAAGTTTTGAGACAAAAACTCAACAAAGTCAATCAAACTTTTTGATTTTCTAATTTTTATGTGATTTTTGGATTTTTGACACATAAGAAGAAAAAGATTGATCAAAAACAAAAATGACCAAAAGTATGCACAAATAGACAAATAAACAACCATCAACTCAAACAACAAGCAAACAATCAAACATCGTCACAAAGCATAGGAAGTATTAATGCGTGGACATGTTGTAATGCTTATGCATGAGTACCCTTCTTCACCCACACGTCACTTGCATTTGGGTTGATTTCCTTATAGGATTGGGTACGGGAGTTAGGGCTTTCAAACCTTCGTGTGAAGCTTTCCAAACAGTTGGTGAATGCACCAATCATCTTCATCACGTTCATCATTCCAGGATCACCGTTTTGATCTCTTGATGGTTCACCAGCCCAATTTCTTTTATCATTTCTAGGTCCTCGTGACCTTTGAGGAGTTGCACTATTTATTGCTCTCAGCTTTTGACAATTTGGTCGAGTATGCCCTTGAAGTCTACAATGATGACACACATAATTTGATCTAGGACCTCTTTGTGGTCGTGGACGAGACTTGGCTCGGGATTCAGACCTGCCCACATACTGATTGCGGGGATTCAACAACCGTTGGTTCTCCACATTCTTCTTCTCCTCTATCTTGGGCTTCTCAGCAGTAGGGTCAACTTCAACTGGATCTTTGGCCTTTACAAACTTCACTTCTTTAGTGACAGTTCCAGATGAGCTACTTCCTCCGGTATATCCCAATCCGGATTTGTTTGAAAAACTCTTTTGAGATGAAATAACATCATCTAGTTTCTTGGTGGAGATCCTCCCTATCTTGGCATTAGCTTGCATAACCTCTTGCTCAAGAAATCTCACTTTTGTGTAGGCTTCTGACAGCTCACCATTCAAAGTTTCTATCTCACATTTGGCCTCCTTATAGCGAATTAGGAGACTTTTATAGTCCTCCTTTGCCTTCTTCATTTTTCTCACAGCTGCCTTGGCCACCCTTATGTACTCACCCGACTTTTCAAGGAGTGAGTTATAATTTTCTTAAAGATTGGCTGTGCTTTCAACTTCTTCAACATCTGATTCTTCAACAACTCCCAATGATTCTTCATCACTATGTTCTCCAAGGTCTCGTACAAGCAGATTCAACTCGTCTGAAGACTCAACATGGGCAATAGTCATAAAAGCTGAATAGTTCCCCTCTCCATCACAGCTTTCTTCAGATTCTGAGTCGGATGAATCCGAGTTACTCAATGTCGTGGCATACACCTTGCCTTTCGATTTCAAATAATTCGGACATTCTTTCTTAAAGTGTCCATGCCCATTACATTCGAAACAAGTGACACCTTGTGTAGATTGGGATTCTTTTCCATCTTTCCTTTTGAATTCCCTTTTCTCCCTTCCTGAACTTTGGAATTTTCCTTTATCACCAAATTTTCAATTATTCTTGAATTTCAAGAATTTTCAGAAATTTTTTACAAGGTATGCAACATCTTTATCAACCACATCTTCTTCCGATGAGTCATGGACTTCTACCTTCTCATTAATGGTCTTAAGAGCAAGAGATTTGCTCCTCCGTTGGTTTGGCAGCGACATTTCATAAGTCTGAAGAGAATCAACCAGCTCCTGGACTTTGATGTCATCAAGGTCCTTGCTCTCTTCAATCGCTGTCACTTTAGCACTAAAACTTTCCGGCAATGATCGAAGGATCTTCCTTACAATTTTAGAATCCTCCGTTTTCTCCCCCAAATTAAACTTGCTGACAACCACCTCATTTAGCTTCCCATAGAAAGAGTCAAAGGACTCAACCTCACTCATTTTGAGCTCCTCAAATCGAGTGGTCAGCATTTGCAACTTGGTGTCTTTCACTTTCTTCGTGCCTTCGTAGGTGGTTTCCAATATCTCCCATGCTTCTTTGGCAACGGTAATGTGGGAGATCCTGTGAAATTCATCTGGAGACACACCACAGAAAATAGCATTGAGTGCTTTACTGTTAGCATTAGATGCAGCGAGTGCTGCCTTATTCCATGTGGATTTGGCTGCCTCAGGTCTGGTCCAACCAATCTCAACAGCATCCCAAACAGATTCATCAATGGAGCACAGAAATGCTCTCATGCGAACCTTCCAAAAAGCATAATTACTACCATCAAAATATGGAGGTGCATTTAGGGATTGAGACCGATCCATCTCAATAGGGAGTCAAGGATCACACAATGGTAATGAAACCAATAAAAGTGTACCCGCTCTGATACCAATTGGAAGTTCAAATAGTGTAAAAACACCCTTGAACGTTTAGACCCCCAATTTACAAATTAACCAATTCAAGCTTTATATCAAACAATTAATGTGCGGAACATGAACTAAAGCATAACACAGAATTGGTAAACAATCTAAGCCAATTAAAATCACATCCACAGCAGAAAATAAAAGGCAAAGATAAAAGGGAAGGAAGATGCAAACACAAAGACAACACGCAATGTGTTATCGAAGAGGAAACCGAAGCCCTCGGCGTAAAACCTCTCCGCCGGCCTCCAAGCGGTAAACAATCCACTAGAAAATGTAGTTGGGATACATGAACAGCAATAGACCCTCCAAGCCTAATCTACCCAGTGCACCTAAGCCCTCCAAGCTTCTTGCTCCAACGAGGTTGTGCCGAACCTTTTTCTTTTCTAGCTTTCCGGATTCCGCTACTAGACCATAGCATCAACCAATGAAGATTGGTTCCTTCCTAACTACTTCCCAGAACACCAAAGAGCCCTCTCACAGTGATGAATATGGTGAGAACAAGGTTTTGGTAAAATGCCTCTCAAGGGTTTGACAATGGAGAGGAAGAGAGTTGAGGAATTTGAAGAGACTCTTATGTAAAGATTGTAGATGAATCAATCTTGTTTTACTCTAGGGTTTCTCTCTCAAAATTCTCTCTGGAAGCTCTCTTTCATTTGTGGGTATAAGGGGTATTTATACTGAGGTGAGAGGAGAATGTGAAACGTCAGGTTTTTCAAAACAGGGCTGGCTTGCGGCTTGGTCTCGCAACTTGACTGAGTCGCGAGATCCAGTCGCGAGATAACCGTATGGCCAGTTGTCCTGTTTTGTCCTGTAGTGCTCCAGCTAGCATGGCTATTCACCTTCTGGCATGCTTGGCACGTGTGCTGCATCTGGCGGCTTGCAGTTGCGAGTCACCCACGAGATCAAGCCGCGAGTCTCTGTTTTCTTGCACACTCTTGAGCAATCTTCACTCTATCTCACTCACTACCTTTACAACAAACCCACCTAAATACAGGGTTACTAAATGCTGAAATACAAGCAAATTTGGCACGGAATAAAGCCAATTAGATAGTTGATTAAATTCAACCTTACATATGTGAATACGTATAAGTATATTTACCAATATGTGTATGTATATATTTGAGAATATGCTAACCCATGTAAGCTAACATTCGCTTGATTGGTATTTTTTTTGGGTTTTAGATTTGTTTATGTGTAGGAAGTAGAAAAATATTTCTGTAGTAAAAAATGAAGAGTAGTCATTCACATTGCAAAAGGCTTTACTGCACGGCAAAAGGCTTTAATGCACAGCAGACAGCTTTAATGCACAGTAGACAGCTTTAATGTATAGCAAACAGCTTTACTGCATAGCAGAAGGCTTTAATGCACAGTAGAAGGCTTTACTGCATAGCAGACGGTTTTATTGCGTAGCAGGAAGTTTTACTACATAGTAGAAAAGTTAGTCCTGCTGCAGAAACTGGAGAAAAGTTCCTTCTGCGGCAGAAACAGAGGATAAGCCCACTTTGCAGCATCTTCCCTTGGACTTGGACTCAACGTTTGCGCACAAATTGGCAGTGGCAAAATGGTACTTTGAAGCCCATTCTGCGGAGCGCCAGGCCCGACTTCCTTCTTAGAAAAAGAAACGTAAAAAGAACCTTCTACAGTCACCTAAGGGCCTTCTCTCCCACTTTGCTTTCTTTCATTCACACAAAAACACACACACCTCCATCTCTCTCTCACCTTCACCGACCACCACTCCATTGGATAACCACCACCATCTTTTTGCAACAAGATTCACTGAGGAAGTTCGTAAAAATCTATAGGCTCCTTCATCTCAAACTATTAAGGTAAAAACTCTAAATATTTTGGTGGATTTTCATATTGTTGATCTAAGTTTTTGAAGTGATATTCACATGATTAAGCCTTAAGAGTTTTGATTTGGCGAACATATTCTGATAAAGGGCTTAAGGTTTTATTTACTTATATAAATGGTGGCCATTTGAGGTTTTGTATAGCTAAGATTTGGGGGTTTTGATGCCTTGTTGTCTTGGTACATGTTTGTGATGCTAGTTTTGTGATAGATCTTTCAGGTGAAGAAATTCTTAGTTTCTAAAGAAATATTATGAGATTAATGAGATTTTTGGGTAAAGTTGTGATTGGCCTTGTGATTGGCAAAAAGGGTGACCTCGAAGGAGCTAATAAAATATGCCCTACATTCTAAGTTTAGGCTTGCCTACGTGAACAGTGTTTTTTTTTTTTTTTAATTGGAGATTAAAGTAATTTAACTAGACTCAGTTTAAGATTTTCAAACTTGTCATGATAAACTTGTATACCTTTTCTTTAGGTTCTAACTAATTCTTGTGGGGGCACTTGGAAGCTAGGCTTTTATGCGGTACTACAAGGTAAGTAGCTACTTAAAACATGTAATGTGTGTATATATATATAGGGTCTGTTTGGATTGAACTTATTTTGCTGAAACTGAAAACTGAAAACTGAAAACACTGTAGCAAAATAATTTTTAAATGTGTGAATAGTACTGTGAGACCCATTTTTAATGAAAAAGTTACTGAAAAGTGAAATTTGTGGGTCCATGAATAGTACACAAATGCACTATTCCTGGAAGAATTGGTCAAAAGTTGCGGCTGAAAAAAAAAAAAAAAAAGGGCTGAAAACGTGGACGCGCAACGCAGACGCGCAATCCAAACTCCACCATAATGTGGGAGAATTCAAAGTTTTTATTATTTCTCAGAGACTGGCTTTGATGTGATTCGTTTATAATGGATATTACAAATAATTAGACAATTTAAAGAATTGGAAAGCGTCATTTGACAAGTGTGTGTGAAATCTGACTGGATAGGAATTCCTTTGGAAATTACGCAAATTCATCAGAAATGTGTTATGAAACTTGATTATATAAAGTTGTTAGCTCTTTATGACACCTTACCTCATGTCGTGGCAATTGTGATTCCCCAGTGATTACTCAACCAAATACTTGGATCTTTATGGTGTTGGTATGATGGCACCTGAGTCTGTGTGACACGGTAGCCAGTGATTGGTACTTGCAGTCTTTGTGACACGGCCAGTAGCGCAACACCTAAGTCTTTGTGACACGGTGGATTATATTATGACACCTGAGTCTGTGTGACACGGTAGCGAGTGACTGGTACTTGCAGTCTTTGTGACACGGCCAGTAGTGCAACACCTGAATCTTTGTGACACGATGGATTATATTATGGCACCTGAGTCTTTGTGACATGGTGGTTTATAGGATGGAACCTAAGTCTGTGTGACATGGTACCCAATAACTGGTAGCTTATGCTTTGTTCTTGTAGTCTTTGTGACATGGTAGCCTATAGCTTTATACTCGAGTTTGTGTGACATTTCTAACTTGGCATATTAGCCTGTGGGGATAACTACTATATGTATCTAGAATTTGGGTTCTATTTTAAGGTATCTAATGGATATCATTTTGGCTTACCATGTGAGTAATGTAATGTCACAATGTACTATTTCGATTACTTTTATGCTTCATTATTTAAAATGCAATTTATGTATTATTGTATTGAAAGTGTTTATTATTGAATTTAACTCGAAATCAATAAGTTATGATAGGCATGCCAAAGTATCCATCATTATGTATTTGTCATCTCATATGCACATTAACATTGCTACTTACTGAGCTTTGTCTCACTATTGTTTAATAATGAATTTTTACAGAGTTGGCAGCAACCTTTTGAGTCAGATGTTATGTCTTGCAGTAGTTAGGCAACTACTGATGAAGGTTGAACTTTTGTGATGGAAATATTTAGATGACATATATCATAGTGTAGGCTTGACTCATTCTTTTGTATCTAATAGTGGTTATGACTACATTTCCACTGATGAGGCAAGTTAAATGATAAGTAATTATATTTATTTAGACCTCCATTTTTTTGTGGCCAATGGTCATTGTAATTATTACATAGAGCTCTGACTTACTTTGGAGTATCTTTATGGAATTATTACCATATTCTTGATGTTGGTACTTAGTATGGATTACTCGGATTGTTTTGTCAGAAAGGAAAATTATATAGGTACCTTTGGGTTGTATTTCTCATGCTTTGGACCCTTCTGGGTTTGGGGCGTGACATCAACTGTAGGTTGGTATAAAGTACTAGGATTCCTTTACTTGTAACCACTTGTTGTGATAATAGTGAATTCTCGGGAGTGGTGACCTTAAAATCACCCAGTGGGGTTTTTGCCGTGTAGGTTTTCCCCCATTCATAAACAAATCACCGTGTCAATTTATTTTCCGCTGCATATTTATTTTAATTGGTGATTTGTTTGTGCTACCATGCGTATTGTATGTTAATCTAATTAATTAATCAACTTGGCTAATTAATTGGTTAATCTATCACAAGAGGTCAATACATTCTTGGCCTATCAATTCCTATTGGCTATATCGATTCAGATTTTGATTTTAGAAAGCCCACTTCAGGATGTGTGTTCACCTTAGGAGGTGGAGCCATAAGTTGGAGGAGTGTTAAGCAATCTTGTATTGCCGACTCCACCATGGAGGCTGAGTATGTTGCTGCTTGGGAAGTAGCAAAGGAAAATGTTTGGCTTAAGAAATTCTTTTTTGATCTTGGTGTTGTGAGAATTGAGCAAGTTCCTATCACATTGTTCTGCGACAATAGTGGAGCAGTTGCACAATCCAAGGATCCAAGGAATCACAAGAAAGGAAAGCACATAGAAAGAAAGTACCACATCATTCGAGACATTGTTGCTCGAGGAGATGTAGTAGTAGCAAAGATTGATAGTGTAAATAATCTAGCAAATCTCTTTACCAAAGCCTTGCCCCAAAGGACTTTTGAGTCACATTTGGAGGGAATGGGAGATTAGTGCACAATAGTCTTTAGGGCAAGTGGGAGATTGTTAGGATTAGTGCCCTTAAATCCTATTGTATGATGCTATGTATGACATTATGTTGTGATTAATAAAGTTGTTTTATTATTATGATAATATGAATATTTGGACATTATCATATAGTTCATGAGATGCATAGTATGTGATTTAGTCACAAAAGATATAAATCACAAGTTCTTTGTAAACTCAGAATTTTAGTTCGTAGTCAGTAATGAAATTGGGCATTTTATCTGCGAAAACTATAACATATCAACTAAGATGATTTGTCTTGATCATGGAAGTGGAGACTTCTAGTTGGTATGTAGATATGTTTTAAGAGTTAAGATATATTGAACTGGACCGCTGTAAGATTTACTATTCTCCTAACGACTGTCAAATGAATAATAAATCTCACGACTTCTATTTACATGAACTCTTAATCCTGAGAGAATAATGGACCTAATTATGAGGTGTAGGTTACTTTGATATATCAGGAGTGAAATCTAAAGTCACGATCAAAACCTCATGTACGTTTTTAGATCCCTGTAAACTAGATTATTTAACCTAATTAATTAACCCAGTGAATACTCAGGGGTAAAATCTAAAGTCACGATCAAAACCTCATGTACGTTTTTAGATCCCTGTAAACTAGATTATTTAACCTAATTAATTAACCAAGTGAATACTTAGGTGTATTATTCAGATCTAGGTTAAAACAAAACAATCATATCATGTAAAGCAGTAGAAAATAAAGAACATAACGATATGATGATCCAGGAAAACTAAACTGGTAAAAAACCTGGGGAGGATTTAACCTAACTATCCTCAAGGTAAAAACAGAACCACTATGAAAGAATTGAAGTTTTTACAATAAAACTTAGACCACTAACATCCTATTGCTACCTCGTGTAGAAAACTTTCTACCACAACCACATGACAACTCTGAGTCCATGGACAACTTCTTTCTTTGATCTATAGCAACCACAAGTTCTCCTATTTGTGACTTTGAGACTCCACTCAAAGGTTTTGGATCTTCTTGAAAGTTCTTTATACAACAACTGAAACCACCATCAAGTTCTTGATGCAAATCTTAATCTTGATAGCTCTATGTATGTATGAAGGTAAACACCTCTCAGATATCACAAAAGATTTAACACACAACTCAACAAAAAGACTTTAGAGAGCTTTTGGGTACAAAACCCTAGACCTACAAAAGAGACACACTCTTCTCTCTCTAAAAGCCCTTTTAAAAACGTGCTTAGGGTTTCCTTTATATACTAGGAGAAGTAGATCTGAAACCCTAATCCTTAATGGGCTTGAATTGCTGTTTAGGCCGACTTAAAATTCTGCAGATATGTGTTTCAATTAGTCGAGCCTGTTCTTCGATCGATTGAACCAGGCAAATTTTGAATTCTTTTTTCTGCAGCTTGCTTGTTCTTGAATCTTGACTTTTATCACCTTGAGCATTGTCTAATAATACTTATAAACTCTAGGATCTATATGTAGACAAGTTTGTGTTCACGATTTGCCAATTGTTCTAAACATTTTAGAACCTAACACCTCAATATGTTGAGCAGCCACATTTAGTGTTGAAAGAACATATATTCTCAAGATGGAATTCATAGTCTCTTAACGGAGATATAATATATTCCCTTGAGATAAGTTTAATGGGTTTGGTTATTTAGAGTGTTAAGTCTAACCACTTTAGTAAGGAGTTACTAAAGTATATATTTACGAAATTGGATTTCATAAATATATAATAAATAACTTAAAGGATTAAACTGGGTACTCAAGGATTAAGATGTAGTAATCTTCAAAGTGGCAGTTAACATTGATGACTTTGTATTACTACGAATATTTTATGAAGGGGTTGCATGTATAATAAAGTCTTGGGATATAATTTATAAATAAGGCCTAGAGTGCAATTATATTTATATAGTGGTATTAAATATAATTAATGGTAACTTTGGACTTGTCAAAAGTTGACAGAAAAGCCCATGGCCCATTGAAGCTATAGTCTTATTAGTTTCCTTTTGGTCCCACTCCAAGCCACATACTTAAGCCCAATTGAAATGGCCCAAGAGGTTAGCCCAATTAGATAATCAGTTAAATATAAAGGGAGAAACATATAGAATTTTAAGTAACAATATGAGTGTGAAATGAAATGGAGTATGTGAGTGTAAGCCACTCTCTTATTCTCTCTTGAACTGATTCAGAGACCACACTTCTTGGGAGTTAGTGAAATTGGTGTGAAGATTAAAAGTGTTTTCAAGTACGTCTAATCTTTGGTTTTGAATTTCACCACATCAAGGTAGGCTCTCTTGTTCTTAAATTATGAAATTTACATAGTACATGTTATCGATTGTGAATGAAGTAGATCCGTTAATTTTCCGCTGTGTATGTTTTGTATGATATACAAACCATGTTTTTCCAACAATAATAACTTATGCTTACCGTATATGTCTTTTCTAACGCAATTGATAAATAGATCAGCCTGTTCACTCAAGCTAACTATGATAGTCTTAGGATAAAGAAGTTGCACCATTTGACTGTGTCCTAACAAAGCAGCCATAAAGAGTGGTTTCACCTCACTACCTATGTTTGGCAGGTTACTATTTTTCTTCTGCATCATCTTGGCAATATTCACATTCCCAGTTAAAGCAGCGTAGGTCAAAGCAGTGTTCCCAACAATGTTTTGAGCTGCTAGGTTTTCACTGCTTAATCTGTTCACTAAATTCTTCACAAAGTCTTCCTGGTTTGCTGCAACAGCAATATGAAGAGCGGTTTCTTCTTTGCTACTAATAGGTCTTTGAATGTTTGTCATGTCCTCAACAGATTTCCAGTCACCTTTCAGTGCAGCTAGATAAAGCCTCCCACGGTCCCCACTGACTTCATGTGTAAAAAGAAAATGTTGTTAATTAGTAACAATCATAGTGCAAAGTATTTTATAGAATAAAAATCTTCTCTCATATTCTTAATGTTCCATTTTATGTCAATGTTTTTTTTTTTTTTTTTTTTGGTTTTTTTTTTTATAAACTTTACTTATTTTATAATGGAAAAAAGAAATTGTGCATGATAAGTTGAAATCGGTAAAATATATAATGAGAATATAAAACACTTATAACAAGAAATAGGATTTTATTGTACTGGTCTAAAATTTTGTAGATCAACTAAGATGTTCCAATGAAAATGTCTAGGGTTCAATCTCTCACTGAATTATCAAATTATAGATAAACACAGTTTGAACTGAAAATTGATCTTAATCTAAGAATGCATTCTTCAAGAAAAAATTAATGATGGCTGACTTTGGTGATATCTTAGTAAGAGAAATCCATTTCGTTAAGAACTCATTGAATGCCTACACTATTAAACGGTGGGAAAGTAAAACATTTACCATTGTTAGAATAGACATCATTTGCTGCCATTGCAACTTATCAATTAGCTTTTGACTACCTGAAAAGGAAGATTCCAGTATTAGATATAAATAGTGTGATGCATGACGAAATCTATCTGCAAGTTCTTTACATATAAGCCAAATTAGCTCGACAAGCACAAAGAGATAATTCTTACATTTATCAAAAAGGACAAACCCTATAATTATAATGGTTTGTAATTTTGCCCAACCAGAATTTTTTCTTTTCTTAAGTGGGTGTAAGACTTTCGTGACTTTTTTGTATAATAATATTCTTGGGAGAATTATTTATCAAAATAGCATTGTTTGAAAGTTAATTGAAAACTACCTTTTTAAAAACAATTTAAAAAAAAAAAAAAAAAAATAACTCTTCTCTTCAGGAGGTTGAGTATGAAACTCATATTTTGAAGATATAAGTTTCATGTGAATCGGCTAATCTGGTTGGTGTCAATGTGGGATTTTTTTTTAAAAAAAATGGTCCACCTGAATCTCATTTCTTGAAGAGGCAAGATCAACTTACTATTGAGACAAAAACATTAATATATCTCAGTTGAGACAGAATCCAATATTTTGAGAATAGTATTCGCGTTTTAGGGCATGTGCTTAATTATTAGGTTTGAGTCTTAATCGGGAAAATAATTTTTCATAAACAAAATTTTTTACAATAATTGAGATGTCAAATTTGTGAATAAGAGATAATAAAGTGGTGAATTCATGTGGAAATAAACAATTTGTCCACATTAGAAGGTTTTAGTTGTACAAATAGTTGTGAAAAATGTTTATACCCATGGCATTTTTTTAAAATTATCAAAATCATGTGACCTGAACCATAATACAAAGTAAATGAAATTTTAGGACGATTAAAGTAATTTAAAATTTTCCTTTGTTATTGAATCATTTTAAAATTTTAGTTTATCTTGAAATGAAAAGAATATATTCTATCTCTAAACCTATTTTTTAAATAAACATTATCTCTCTTTTTCTGAAAAGAAATCCTCTCATGTTCAAAACAAACACATATTGATAAAGCGGTTCCCCTATCATGACACAATTTTTATCACAACTTGGTGTGATAGACTATATAAGTGATGGATCATTACTTCTAAATGGACTAATTTATTTATTTATTATTATTTTTTTCTAGCACTCACAATTGACCACATTAGAATCGTAGCAAAAATTGTGTCCTTGAACTTTCTTTTAGATATGTATGTTTTTTTACTAGTGACATAACATGTTCTTATTAGTGTATAATGAAAGTTGTACCAGTTGTTGGCCCTAACAAAATGATGTAATGGCTAATACTAACAGTGATGAAAAATAAAGTATATCTCTAATATTACTCAAACCAAATAGTACTTATGGTTTTGATTCAAAATCTTATCGGGTAAATAAAGATCCATCTAGTCTGACCCTTCAGGCTATTGGCTGAAACATCAGACCCAAGCGTTATAGAATTATTAATTTATTTTTTAATAGGAAGCTGTTAGACATATGTGATTCATTTGTTAGGAACATATGTCACTATTTTATGTAATTGGCTAATCTTTTGACAAAATGCACTTTACTTGCATTTGGGTAGAACTAGGATGTATTTAATACTTCAAGAAACTTTGTTTCAAGATCAAATGTTGAAGCCATGTAAGTCTGTCCAAGATTCAAGTCTAAAAAGTGCTTATTATTAAAGCTTGACAGCTAGCCGTTTATCGAGCTTGAAGAGCTGTTCCAGCCCCGTGGCTCGACAATAGCTCAACAGATAGGGTATCTATCGAGGTTTATGAAAAACGAAATTTCAGATCTGTTTTGACTCTAATCCGTGATTATGTGTTTGAGCTTTCTTTTCTCACAACTCTAGACATATAAAAGGATTATTTTAAGGGTCGTCAAAGTGGACACAAGTTGCACAAGTGTTGGGCAAAAGTTTGTTCAAACAAATTGTGTCCGAAGACAAAGTTTGCCCTAGTTCATCCTTTTTGTGAAGAAGTTGCTGTGTTTGTACACCGTTGGGTTTTGTGACTAAGTGAAAGTTCAAATAGTGTAAAAACACCCTTGAACATTTAGACTCCCAATTTACAAATTAACCAATTCAAGCTTTATGTCAAACAACTAGTGTGCGGAAAATGAACAAAAGCTATAATGTAGAATTGGAAAAACTATCTAAGCCAAATTAAAATCACAACCCACAGCAGCTAATAAAAGGCAAAGATAAAAGGGAAGGAAGATGCAAACACAAAGACAACACGCAATGTGTTATCGAAGAGGAAACCGAAGCCCTCGGCGTAAAACCTCTCCGCCGGCCTCCAAGCGGTAAACAATCCACTAGAAAATGTAGTTGGGATACATGAACAGAAATAGACCCTCCAAGCCTAATCTACCCAGTGCACCTAAGCCCTCCAAGCTTCTTGCTCCAACGAGGTTGCGCCGAACCTTTTTCTTTTCTAGCTTCCCGGATTCCGCTACTAGACCATAGCATCAACCAATGAAGATTGGTTCCTTCCTAACTGCTTCCCAGAACACCAAACAGCCCTCTCATAGTAATAGATATGGTGAGAACAAGGTTTTGGTAAAAGGCCTCTCAAGGGTTTGGCAATGGAGAGGAAAAGAGTTGAGGAATTTGAAGAGACACTTATGTAAAGATTGTAGATGAATCAATCTTGTTTTACTCTAGGGTTTCTCTCTCAAAATTCTCTCCGGAAGCTTTCTCTCATTTGTGGGTATAAGGGGTATTTATACTGAGGTGAGAGGAGAATGTGAAACGTCAGGTTTTTCAAAATAGGGCTGGCTCGCGACTTGACTGAGTCGCGAGATCCAGTTGCGAGATAACCGTATGGCCAGTTGTCCTATTTTGTCCTGTAGTGCTCCAGCTAGCATGACTGTTCACCTTTTGGCATGCTTGGCACGTGTACTGCGTCTGGCGGCTTGCAGCCGCGAGTCACCCGCGAGATCAAGCCACGAGTCTCTGTTTTCTTGCAAACTCTTGAGCAATCTTCACTCTATCTCACTCACTACCCTTACAACAAGCCCACCTAAATACAGGGTTACTAAATGCTGAAATACAAGCAAATTTGGCACGGAATAAAGCCAATTAAATGGTTGATTAAATTCAACCTTACACTAAGCATCTTCTTGATCTTCATTGTCTGGATGAACTGAAGAACTTTACAGCCGACAACCTTCTCTAGTTGGTGATTGAAGTCGCATACTAGGATCCGCGCAATTAGTTAGTCACGTACTAGGAGCCGTGCATTACAAGGAGAGATTGTCACTACAGAACAAGTCCAATTGGGTATTGGAGTAAGGGTTCAACTGTAGATTGGTATAAGGTACTGGGATTCTTTCACTTGTAATCGCTTGTTTTGATAATAGTGGATTCTCGAGAGTGGTGACCTTAAAATCACTCGATGGGGTTTTTGCCGTGTTGGTTTTCCCCATTCGTAAACAAATCACCGTGTCAATTTATTTTCCGCTGCACTTTAGTTAATTAGTGATTTGTTTGTGCTACCACGTATTTGCAAGTTAGTTTGATTAATTAATAAATTTGGCTAATTAATCAATTAATTCTATACAAGGGGTCAATTCGTTTTTGGCCTATTAGAAGCGTTACAGATTTTGGTTTGTCAACACAAAAGTGAAACTATGTACAAACTAAGAGAAAATTTAGAAATTTAGGTCTGGCAACACAAAAATTTGAAATTTTGTGTTTAAAAAATCATACTTAACCCTAAAATTGAAAAACTTGCACCCTAATATTTGAAAATTTTGGTCATCATTCCAATTGAACATCATTATCAATTACATTTCTATGCTTCAATTAATTTTTAATTTAAAGAATTAAAACATCAATGTAGTGAAAAAGCAGTATATTTGCTTATTCTTAGCTTTACTTTGCATCCTTGAGAGGCAAATGTATTTCTCTAGAATTGATGGTGTTTGTTTGCTGAAAAAACAAAAAGTATTATCCGTAACACTTAAAATTATGAAAAACTATTGTTGAAAATGGTAATTCGTAGTTGAGCAAAAACTTTTTTTTTTTTTTTTTTGAGGAAAAGTTATGAGCATAAACTAATATGAAATTTGGACTTCAGGAAATTAAAAAACTAGTAAGGACCAAAAAAATTAATTTCATAACAATTTACTTTTAGAGTTGTTGTACTTATGCTTATTCAATTTCAAAATTATATCTCAAAATAAAATGGAATTAGATTGTAACTCAATCTGTAGGGGTAAAATTCTCAAAGTCAACAGTGGGCCTTGGGCCCCGCACGGAGCCCAACCATGTCCCAAAGAGAAAAGGGAAACCAAAAGACTTCTGGCCCAATCCTGTTGAGCCCAGTTTATTTTAAAAGACGTCTGAGGAGGAATGTCTCCTCGGACACACAAATATGGGCCCAATATGCGCCCCCTCCACAGTGAAGAACCATCCCAGACGAATGTGGGTAGTAGGATGAGTCTCACACAGCAGGAAAGCGGAAAGTGTAAGACGTCCAGGGAGAAGCCACAACTGTCGCATTAAATGCAAGGAAGCTACTTTTTCAGCCGCATTAATGTGAAGAAGACAGGCAGACAGTGTTACATTGGCCAGTGCAACTCACAGAAAGATAAGGTGGATGTCCGATGGGACAGGCACTCAAGTGAAGGTCCTGATGGTTAACAAGTGTAAGGTCCTGATCAATTTAAGGAGGCTATATAAGAAAAGGAAATCCCCATGAAGGAGGGATCGGGAGATGGAGAAAAAAATAGAGAGAGGTTGAAGAATTCTGTAGTCTTTAACCAGAGCAAGAGGTGCACTTATTCGTCTGCTCGGACCGGTATCCCGTAAACTTAAGTGGAATATTCTCACGTTCAGATCGTTGCATGGCATACAACTAACTAACAATTCACTTCGTCCAGCCCTAGTTCTGTAACCCGCTCTCTACAAATTCAATGTCTAGGGGCTTTTGGGCCAGGACCACTTACTTGTTGGGCCTGGGCCCCAAAAAAGCCGCCCCTACACAATACATTTACAAATAAACATAACTAAATGCGTATTAAAATTTTACCGAGTTTATATATAATATATAGTGTTTATATATTTGAAATTATAAAATAGTAATAAAATAAATATAAGCTTATTTGAAACAAATTAATCAAATCAATTAAATTGTTAGTTGTGAAATTCCCAATTTTAGTTTGTCCCCATTTGTATTATAATAATAATAATAATAATAATAATAATAATAAGGGAAAAATTAAAGGATGCTCTAAGGGTATTGGTTTAAAAAATATTTTTAGAAATATTTTATGAAATAGAAAAAAAAAATTGATTTTTTGACAACTTTTTGTATTTTCCATAAAAATAGTACCAAAATATTTCTAAAATAGTTCATTAACAAATGTTCTAAGGGTACTTGTTAACTGGACCCTAATAAAAATACTATAAGAAAAATAAATCAATAATGGTAATTTTTAAATGGTTTATTAATTTTGATTCTATGGTTTTCTCATTTAATATCTCATTTAGCTCCAAAGAAAAAAATTAAGAAAATTAAATTTGACTCCTTAATTTTTGTAGTGTAGTAAATAGTTGTACAAAAATTAAGAAAATTAAATAGGACAAATGACATGAAATTAGACTCCAATTAGAGATATAATTGAATTATATATATATATATATATATATATATAGCTTGTAACCCTATGCATATGCATGATATATAATTACAAATAAGCATAACTAAATGCGTATTAAAATTTTACAAAGTTTATATAGTAAAAAGTTAGATTTGCAATGAAATTGAGTACAATATTAATAATAAATAGTTCTTAGTTTCTAAAAGAACATGGACTTCCATTTTGGTAGATACATATTGCATATGATTTTATGTTTGAACTTGATTAACAAACGTATATAGAAAATAGGATGTTCGCGTGCGAAATAGGAAAAACATCGAGATAATATATGACATAACCGTACTGTTTTTGTCAAACAAAATATGAAAGAAGAATGACATGAGGAGAAACAAAAGAAGTGAGAATGCACGCATAGATGTGTTGTATTTACCTGAAGAATGATTAAGTTCATCAAGTGGATTCAGTAGCTTACCTCAGTATAGACATAGACCACCAAATGTTGTTAATATATACTTGAAGGCAATTATTCCTCTACACTAGGAGTGTGGACTGGGAATTTGCTAGGTTCTAAGTACTTAGGAACTAATGTATTAGAACTCTAATTTGTATTGTTGGCAAACCATGATCAAAACAGGTTTTTAGTCTTGTTTTAGACTTGCTCAAAGTACGTGTTTTATGTAAAGTTGGAATCGAGCTGCTGTAGAACTCATTGTGCAATTCGGTCTGGCTCAATTGATCGAGAATTAGACTCGACCAATCGAAAGTCGGGCAGAATGTTTTTTTTGCAAAATTTCCAACTCAGCCCTAAGCCCATATGATGTGTAGAGTTTTATGTTTTGCCATAAGTATAAAAGGGAAACCCTAGCCACGTTTTTTATGTGGCTCTATTTATTGTGTGTGTGAATCTCTTGTGAGATCTGAGAGGTGGTTGCCTTCGAACATGCTTAGGATTATCAAGAAAGAGATTTCATTGAGAGCTTGATGATCATTCAGTTGCTGCACTAAGGAGCTTAAATATACGCAAGCGGGAGTACTTGTACTTGCTGGAGAATCCAAGAAAGAAGGAGTCCGTGGTCTCGGAGCTTGCACGTGGTCGTGTCAGTAAGTTTTCTACATGAGGTAGCAATAGGATGTTAGTGGTCTAAGTCGCTATTGTATAAACTTCGATTCTTTCATAGTGGATTCAGTTTTACCTTAAGGATAGCTAGGTTAAATCCTCCCCAGGTTTTTTACCGATTTGGTTTTCCTGGGTTATCATATCTTTGTGTTCTTTATATTCCGCATTTTACATTGATATGATTATATGATTGTGTTAACCTAGATTTGAAATTTGGACTAAGTAATCATTTGGCTAATTAACTAGGTTAATCCAATTGTGTTTTAAGGGGTCTTGAAAGTTCAATTAGTGTATAAAACACTATAAACGTTTAGACCCCCAATTTACAAATTACCAATTCAAGCTTAATAGCAAACAATTAATGTGCGGAATATGAACATAAGCTTATAACAGAATAGATAAACAATCTTAGACTAAATAAAATCACATTCACAGCAGAAATTAAATGGCAAAGATTAAGGGAAGAGAGATGCAAACACAAGGACAACACACGATGTGTTATCGAAGAGGAAACCGAAGCCCTCGGCGTAAAACCTCTTCACCGCCCTCCAAGAGGTAAATAATCCACTAAAGATTGTAGTTGGGATACATGAATAGCAGAAGACCCTCCAAGCCTAATCTACCCAGTGTACCTAAGCCCTCCAAGCTCCTACTCCAACAAGGTTATGCCGAACCTATTTCTTCTTTAGCTTACCGGATTCCGCTATAGCCCATAGCATTAACCAATATGATATTGGTCCCTTCCTAACTGCTTCCCAAGCACCAAATGGTCTTCTCACAGATGTGGGTATGGTGAGAAAAGGTTTTGGTAATGAACCTCTCAAGGATGTAACAATGGAGGGGATGAAAGTAGAGGAATTTGAAGAGTCTCTATGTAAAGATTATGGATGAGTCAATCTTGTTTTTCTCTAGGGTTTCTCTCTTAATATTCTCTTTGGAAGCTCTCTACATTTCGTGGGTATAAGGGGTATTTATACTGGAGTGAGAATAGAATGCGAAGAGTCAGGCTTTTCAAAACAGAGTTGGCTGGTGGCTTGGACTCGGGGTATTTATACTGGAGTGAAAATGGAACTCGCGACTCATTTAAGCCGCAAGGTAACTGAATGGCCAGTCTGTACTTTTTGTCCTGTAGTGCTCCAACTGGCATGACGCTTCAACTTCTAACATGCTTGGCACGTGTTCAACATTTGGCGGCTTGTAGCGGTGAGCCACCCGCGAGATCCAGTCGCAAGTCCCTACTTATTTGCACAATCTTGAGCATTTCTTCACACTCTTTCACTCACTACCCTTACATGAATCCCACCTAAATACAGGGTTACTAATTGCTAAAATACAAGCAAATTTGACACGGAATAAAGCCAACAAGATGGCTGATTAAATTCAACCTTACAATCTCCCCCTTTGGCTATTCCGTGACAAAACCCTAAAACAAACTCTAGACTTAACATGTGAGTTGGGAACAGTTGAACAAAACTCACTCACACCTAACTCTAGAATCTGTGTAGCTCTTGAACCATAAGAACAAGTATCTCCTAAAACCACAACAATACAATATGATCATTGTATGCAGAAAACTTGTAATGCATATGGAGCAAGCACAATGCGATCAAGCAAAAATGGAATTAAGTAATAAACCATGGCTTGACCAAACAAGTAATCACTATAACATAGTGACCACAATGCTCATTCACACTTGGAATGAACAACCGGACATGCAAGCTAATAAGCTTAAATGCAAAGTATCATTTGCATGTCCAACACTCAACCAATGCACACAACAAGTATGCATCTAGGAACAAGATCCTACTAGGGCACAAGAGTGAGAGTACTTGAAGTAATGCAAGACAAAACAACAAGTACAATGCAACAAGGCATAGGTACAAACCATAAAAGCCTACAAGTGCATGAAAACAACCCTAAAAGCTTACAAAAGCAACATGGGTACAAAACACAAAAGCTACATAAGCATGGGTACAAAAACAAAGTACAAACTAAACTGAATAACATCTTAACTCTTAATAAACCAAAGTTTCACACCTAAACATATCCATGAGTTTTAAAACCAGCAGAATAACCAAACTGTTTAACACATTGTATCAAACCCATAATAAAAACATAATACCATGACCAACATCATAACCATAAGCATAAAATAAAACTGAACAATAAACTTGAAAAACACTGTTTTTTGGCTGCTCCCCCTCAAAATGGCACTCCACCTCAAGAGCTGCTTCTCAAAAATTCTCCCCCTTTTTGACCGGAATGGCCAAAGGGTCACTACTGGGTGTTAATGCTGTCAAACTTGGCTGAAAGTATGTTGAGCTGATCCTGAATTGCTGCCAACTTGTCAGTATGCTCATTTTGGACCTCTTTGAGTCCATCAATCCTCTCCAAGATGATCTGAAATGCATCTGGAGGTACAGCTGATGAGGTTGAAGCCCTGCTCCTCTTGCCTCTGCTTTTGGATGTGGAGGTCTATCCTGTAGCCTCTGCTTCAGTTTCCATTGGATCACCTTCTCCTTGGTCACCCTCCTTTTCATCACTTGGAAGACGAACTTGTATCCTAATGATGGTCATCTTGTTGATGGCTGAAGGTGTAGACATGGGGCTGATATCTTGAGGTATTGCAACACCTTTTGCTCTAAAAATCCTCATGAGAAGGCTAGGAAAGATCAGATTGGGCCTAGAGGTGGTTCTAGTCTCATCCACAATTGTGTCAAATATGTGAGAGCTAATGTCAATGAAGGTTTTCTCGTGGAGGTCCATGAGGAAGATAGCTCTGGCATGGTTGATTGTAGTCAGCTTCCTCACTAGATACAAGTTGAACATCATGATGGTGGTGAGGCACCTCATGTCGACTAGAAATGCTGTAGTGTTGAGATATCTCCCCTCTCTCTGTCCACCAATGCGATTCTGGACAGTTTCTACGGATAGCATCCTGTCCTTGTAATTGGTGAAATCATGATCCTCTAAACCCTCAAGCCCTAGTACCTCATCAATATCATGTGCATCTAGGGTGAACTCATGTCCTTTGATCCAGTAATTCAGCTCATCCTCCCTTATAGTAGCATTTGCATAGAATTCCCTTATTAAAGGCTCACAAACTGTAGGTAGGTCACTTAGCAACTTATCCCATCCTCTGCCCTCAAAACAATCTAGAATGAAGGTGTCTTTCAAGTCCCCTAATTCTACAAACCTTTCCTGAATAATGGTTCCCTTCAAGAAAGAATCTTTGTATCTCTCAAAGCGTTAAACAGACCTAAACAGGTTATGGTCCATTTTCAGCCTTTTGTCAATCTTCTTAGTAGGAGTCTTCTTCTTTGTAGGTGAGGGAGCCATCTGTAAACAAGCAAAAGAGTCCACAACAAGAACAGAACACAATAGGTGGAAATACACACGAATTAGTGACAAGTTAGTTACATATAGAGTAACAGAGTGTCAAGACAACATATAGACCAAACACAGTTGAGAACCAGAGAAAAATAGCTCAACTCAAAACCCAACAACTCAATCAAGTATAGTCTGTATGGATGCAGACTACAACAAGCACTGAACAACAATATTTGGACAGTGTAAACCACACTCAGACAAAAGTAAGCATATGTCTATGGGACATATCTTAATAAATATGAAATATGATATGGCAACCCAAAATCAAAGCTTTATTAGCCAAACAATCAAAAACCTCAGTCATTCTGAAACAACCATACTCACACTCAGTGTAAATCACAAAGAACCCAAACACGTATCTTATGGGTATGAAATATTTCAAACAACAAAAGGTCAGATTAGAGACTAGCTCAAAGAAATTAAATCATGATAGCAATTAAATCATGATAGCAGACATATTCAGCAGTTTAGCAACAAAAACAACCAACCCCAAACAACCAAATCCAACATTTTAAGCAAACCCATGTTCGAATTAAAGCAAAACATACAAACTCAACAAAATCTCTCAAAATGAAGAAATACACTCATAAACATGTAAAATAGAGCGAGAAAATAGAGACCTATACCTTTTTCTTGGAGAATGAGGTTGGAGAGATGATCAACAATGGAGGTTTGGGTTGAATGCACGGTGTGTTTGGGAGAGGGATGAAATGAGGAAGACAACGAATAGTCACAAAAGTTCGAGGGAAAACTAAAAAAGTTTAAAAACTAAACTATTTGCACAAAACATGCGATTTTCACGACTGAGTCAAGTCGCGAGCAAGTCGCCAGGGCCAGTCGCCAGAACACTCAAGACAAAAAATTTTGAGAAATTTATCTAAGTGTTTTTCGTGACTAGAGGTTCTACCTGCGAGGTAAGCCGCAAAAATTTCTGAGTCCCCTCGTGACTGGACCTTCCACCCGCGAATAAGTCACCAGACTGAGTTGCGAGAAACATTAAAAACCCAAATTTTGAAAAATATTCTAAGTATTTTTCACGACTGGAGCATTGACCCGCCAATGAGCCGCGAAAAATCTCTGTGTGGGCTCGCGACTGGGACATGCGACTAGACCAACCCGCGACTAAGTCGCCAAAACAGGGCAACACTGTTTTTGAAATTTTTGACATTTTTGTAAAAACAAAAGACTTTCCAAAAACAATTAAAACACTCAAAAATCTTTTTGTGTTTGATCAACAAGGATTGAGCATGTGAAAACACATTTAATCAAGTACAATCACACAAATAAATATGGCATTCATTGAACATTGACATGTGTGATGTGTATGGATATCAACAATGAGATAGTCCTTAGTCAAATGTGAAGGTTCAATGATCAATTCAACCAAGCCATACACAACTAGCACTAGATAATGTGACTCATCTCAATTATAGAAATATGCATATATGACCTCTCACATAACTTGAGTACATAACTTTGAAGCTTTTCATTTGGCTCCATATTCTTCATAACATTTGATCTTTTTGAATCATAACATCTCATTGTGAGATTGATGCCTGAAATTTTTGACATTTCAATTGAAGGGCAAGCCTTTGGCTTTTTGGGCAACAAATATCTTATTTTAGGTCGCTTTCCCTTTTTCTTAGTCAAATACTAGTATGTGCGATAGGTTTTTGCAGCTAAATATCTTTTTTCATTTTGAGATTTAAATTTGAGAGCTCTTTTAAGCAAAAATAAAAATAAAATAAATGAGTGGGAAGATATATAAGCACAAGTCTATGCATGTTTCAAGATCAACAAAACCATTCACTAATCATTCATGACAAGTTTGAAGATTTATTTGCAACAGTCACATAGATGTCAAGAGTTCTCCCACAAGGATATAAGTGCATAGAAAAAAAGCTATGCTCATAGATGCACAAGGCCATGAGTACAAAGGTACAAGGCAAAACATGCTTTGAGACAAAACACAACAAAGTTGATCAAACTTTTTGATTTTCTATTTTATATATGTTTTTGGATTTTTGACACAAAAAAATAATAAAAACCAGCAATGTAAAAACATATAATGCAAAAGCAAACAAACAACCAGTTGTCAACTCAAACAACCAACAAGCACACAACCAAACATAGTCACACAACATAGAAAGTATTAATGCATGGACATGTTGTAATGCTTATGCATGAGTACCCTTCTTCACCCACACATCACGTGCGTTTGGGGTGATATCCCTATAGGATTGGGTACGAGAGTTAGGACTTTCAAACCTTCTAGTGAAGCTTTCCAAACAGTTGGTGAATTCACCAATCATCTACACCACGTCCATCATTCCGGGATCACTATTTCGATCTCTTGATGACTCAACAGCCCAAGTCCTCTTGTCATTTCTTGGTCCTCTTGACCTTTGATCACTTGCATTCCTCAATACTCTTAGTTTATGAAAATTGGGTCGGGTGTGCCCTTTAAGTCCACAGTGATGACATACATGGTTCATTCTAGGACCACTTTGCGATCGTGGAAGAGATTTTGCTCTGGCTGCAGACTTGACCACAGATTGAATACGGGGCTTGTTCAACACCTGCTAGTCAGCCACATTCTTCTTCTTCTCACCCTTTGTCTTCTCCACAATAGGGGCAACTACAACCGGCTCTTTGGCCTTCACAAACTTCACTTCTTTGGAGATATTCACAGCTGAACTACTTTCCTCTGTGTATCCTAATCCGGTTTTGTCGGAAAAGGTCTTTTGAGAGGAAAGGACATCATCAAGCTTCTTTGTTGATACTCGCTCTACCTTGGCATTTGCTTGAACCACTTCATGCTCAAGGAACCTCACCTTGGTGTAAGTTTCGGTTAGCTCACCATTTAGCGTCTCTATCTCACACTTGGCCTCCTTATATCTCACTAGGAGACTTCTATAGTGCTCCTCAGCTTTCTTCATCTTTTTCACAGCTGCCTTAGCCACCCTTGCATATTCTCCCGACTTCTCAAGGAGTAAATTGTAGTTCTTTTGAAGACCAGCTGTATCTTCATCTTCTTCAGCATCCGATTCTTCTACAATTCCCATGAATTCCTCATCACTATGCTCCCCAAGCTCTTGCACAAGCAAATTCAAGTCCTCCGAAGACTCAACATGAGCAATAGTCATGAATGCTGAGAAATTCCCTTCTTCATCATAGCTATCCTTCGAATTAGATGTGGAAGAATCTGATTCACTGAGAGTAGTGGCATATGCCTTGCCCTTCTATCTCAAATAATTAGGACATTACTTTTTGAAATGGCCATGTCCATTACATTAAAAAAAAGTGACTCCTTGAGTAGATTGGGACTCCTTCCCTTCTCTCCTTTTGAAGTCCTTCTTCTCCTTTCCAAAACTTGTGAATTTCCCTTTATCACAAAATTTCCCACAGCTCTTGAACTTCAGAAATTTGTGAAAATTCTTTGCAAGGTAAGCAACATCATTTTCGACAACATCCTCATCCGATGAGTCGTGTGCTTCTACCCTTTCATTTATAGTCTTAAGAGCAAGGGATTTGCTCTTTCTTTGGTTTGGCAATGAAAGCTCATATGTTTGGAGAGAACCAATCAACTCTTGAACATTGATTTCATCGAAGTTCTTGCTTTCCTCAATTGCAGTCACCTTTGCACAGAAGCTCTCCGGCAATGAACGAAGAATTTTTCATACAACTTTCGAGTCCTCCGTTTTCTCTCCCAAGTTAAACTTGCCGATGAACACTTCATTCAGCTTGCTATAAAAAGAGTCAAAAGACTCATCCTCACTCATTCTCAGCTCCTCAAACCGAGTGGTTAGCATCTGCAACTTGGTGTCTTTAACTTTCTTCGTTCCCTCGTACGTGGTCTTCAATATCTGCCATGCCTCCTTGGAAACGGTAATGTGTGAAATTTGGTGGAACTCATCTGGAGACACACCACAAAAGATAGCATTAATTGCTTTGCTATTAGCATTTAATGCTGCAAGGGCTGCCTTATCCCATGTGGATTTGGCTGCCTCCGGCCTTGTCCAACCTATTTCAACTGCATCCCAAACAACTTCATCTATTGAACATAAGAACCTTCCAAAAGGCATAATTACTACCATCAAAATATGGTGGAGCATTTAAAGATTGAGACCGGTCCATCTCAAAATGGGGTGAAGGATCACACTAAGGTAATGAAACCAATATAAGTGTACCCGCTCTGATACCAATTGAAAGTTCAATTAGTGTATAAAACACTATGAACATTTAGACCCCCAATTTACAAATTACCAATTCAAGATTAATATCAAACAATTAATATGCGGAATATGAACATAAGCTTATAACAGAATAGATAAACAATCTTAGGCCAAATAAAATCACATTCACAGCAGAAATTAAATGGCAAAGATTAAGGGAAGAGAGATGCAAACACAAGGACCATACACGATGTGTTATCGAAGAGGAAACCGAAGCTCTCGGCGTAAAACCTCTCCGCCGCTCTCCAAGCGGTAAATAATCCACTAAAGAATGTAGTTGGGATACATGAATAGCAGAAGACCCTCCAAGCCTAATCTACCCAGTGTACCTAAGCCCTCTAAGCTCCTACTCCAATGAGGTTGCGCCGAACCTATTTCTTTTTTAACTTACCGGATTTCGCTATAGCCCATAGTATCAACCAATATGAAATTGGTCCCTTCCTAACTGCTTCCCAAGCACCAAATGGCCTTCTCACAGATGTAGGTATGGTGAGAAAAGGTTTTGGTAATGAACCTTTTAAGGATGTAACAGTGGAGAGGATGAGAGTAGAGGAATTTGAAGAGTCTCTATATGAAAATTGTGGATGAGTCAATCTTGTTTTTCTCTAGGGTTTCTCTCTCAATATTCTCTCTGGAAGCTCTCTACATTTCGTGGGTATAAGGGTTATTTATACTGGAGTGAGAATGGAATGCGAAAGGTCAGGTTTTTCAAAACAGAGCTGGTTGGCGGCTTGAACTCGCTGTTGGACTAAATCGCGAGTTCCAGCCATGAGGTAACTGAACGGCCAGTTTGTACTTTTTGTCCTGTAGTGCTCTAGCTGGCATGACGCTTCAACTTCTGGCATGCTTGGCACGTGTTCAACATTTGGCGGCTTGCAGCCGCGAGCCACCCGCGAGATCTAGTCGCAAGTCCCTGCTTCATTGCACAATCTTGAGCATTTCTTCACACTCTCTCTCTCACTACCCTTACATGAATCCCACCTAAATACAGGGTTACTAATTGCTAAAATACAAGCAAATTTGACACGGAATAAATCCAACAAGATAGTTGATTAAATTCAACCTTACAGTTCTAAAAACTAACAAATGGTATCAAAGCATGTAGCTCTTTTGTTTTAGATCTTTGATCTAAGAGCTAATCCTTGACCCCTGTTGTCATGGATAATTTGAAGTGTCTTTTTTATCATGTTTCTGCTCATACTTCTGTTGATTTTATTGATGCCTATGAAACTCTTCGTAAGGAATTATTGAAATCTATGAAAATTGCTAAGAAATTCAAGGAAGAGTTAAAATTGGCTAATCTTGAAAAAGAGGAATTGGTTGTTAGATTAGATGAATCTAATAAAAAGAATGAATTTTTGAGAAATCAAATTTCCTCTCAAGATGAGAAGATGAAAAGTTTGGAACAAGAGTTAGTTGAATATAAAGCTAAAATTGAAAATTTGACTAGTACCAAGCCTGCTGTTGATAACAGAAGTGTTTCTATTTCTCTTAACCCTAAAGAAAATGCTTATTTTGCTAGGTTAGACAAAGGTAAAAGTTCTGATGTAGACGCTGAAGTTTCTAAACCTAAGTCTAAACCTACTGCTAGAGAGCATAATAAATCTGTTTTTGTGCCTATCTGTCACCTTTGTGGTGTTGTTGGTCATATTAGACCAAATTGTTTTTTGTTGAAGCAAAAACCAAAATCTGAGACTAGATTTGTTGTTAGGAATACTGATGTTCCTAAATTTGTTCCTGTTTGTCACTTTTGTGGTGTCTCTGATCACATTCGTCCTAGCATTCTATGTTTTAGTCTAGGATTTGTGATGATATTTCTCCTGCCATAATTCCACATAAATTGTTTCATATTCTTTTAAAAAATTTAAGCTTGTTGGCTTGTAAAAGGAATTTGCAGGATTTCAGCCTCTCTCAAAAAAATTGGTGTAATTCCTCAAATACACTCTGCTTCTCATGGATTTTCACCTACAAAGCCAAAGACTTATGCTATATGGGTGAGAAAAGATTCTCTAAGGTGAGTGTTGAAAGTTCAATTAGTGTATAAAGCACCTTGAACGTTCAGACCCCCAATTTACAAATTACCAATTCAAGCATATTATCAAACAATTAATGTGTGGAATATGAACATAAGCATATAACAAAATTGATAAACAATCTAAATCAAATAAAATCACATCCACAGCAGAAATTAAATGGCAAAGATTAAGGGAAGAGAGATGCAAACACAAGGACAACACAAGATGTGTTATCGAAGAGGAAACCGAAGCCCTCGGCGTAAAACCTCTCCGCCACCCTCCAAGCGGTAAATAATCCACTAAAGAATGTAGTTGGGATACATGAACAACAGAAGACCCTCCAAGCCTAATCTACCCAGTGTACCTAAGCCCTCCAAGCTCCTACTCCAACGAGGTTGTGCCGAACCTATTTCTTCTTTAGCTTATCGGATTCTGCTATAGCCCATAGCATCAACCAATATGAAATTGGTCCCTTCCTAACTACTTTCCAAGCACCAAATGGCCTTCTCACAGATGTGGGTATGGTGAGAAAAGGTTTTGGTAATGAACCTCTTAAGGATGTAACAATGGAGAGGGTGAGAATAGAGGAATTTGAAGAGTCTCTATGTAAAGATTGTGGATGAGTCAATCTTGTTTTTCTCTAGGGTTTTTCACTCAATATTCTCTCTGGAAGCTCCCTACATTTCGTGAGTATAAGGGGTATTTATACTGGAGTGAGAATGGAAAACGAAGAGTCAGGTTTTTTAAAACAGAGCTGGCCAGCGACTTGGCCTTGCGACTTGACTGAGTCGCGAGTTCAAGCTGCGAGCAAACAGAATTGCCAAACTGGACTTTTTGTCCTGTAGTGCTCCAACTGGTGAGACTGTTCATCTTCTCTGCATGCTTCACTCGTGTGCATCTTCTGGCTGCTTGCCAGCCGTGAGCCACCCGCGAGTTCCAATCGTGAATCCCTGCTACTTTGCACAAACTTGAGCATTTCTTCACACTCTCTCACATACTATCCTTACATGATTCCCACCTAAATACAGGGTTACTAATTGCTAAATTACAAGCAAATTTGGTACAAAATGAAGCCAACAAAATGGTTGATTAAATTCAACCTTACAATCTCCCCCTTTGGCTATTCCATGACAAAACCCTAAAACAAACTCTAGATTTAACATGTGAGTTGGGAACAGTTGAACAAAACTCATTCACACCTAACTCTAGAATCTGTGAAGCTCTTGAATCATAAGAACAAGTATCTCCTGAAACACAACAACACAACTTGATCATTGTATGCAGAAAACTTGTAATGCAAATGAAACAAGCACAATGCGATCAAGCAAAATGGAATAAGGCAACAAACCATGGCTTGACCATACAAGCAATCACTATAGAATAGTGACCACAATGCTCATTCACATATGGAATGAACATTCGAACGTGCAAGCTAATAAGCTTAAACGTGAAGTATCACTTGCATGTCCAACACTCAACCAATGCACACAACAAGTATGCATCTAGGAACAAGATCCTACTAGGGCACAAGAGTGAGAGTACTTGAACTAATGTATGACAAAACAACAAGTACTATGCAACAAGGCATAGGAACAAACCATAAAAGCCTACAAATGCATGAAAACAAACCCTAAAAGCTTACCAAAGCAACATGGGTACAAAACTAAACACATACTGAATAACATCTTAAGTATTAATAAACCAAAGTTTCACACCCAAACATATCCATGAGTTTTAAAACCAGCAGAATAACCAAACTGTTTAACACATTGTATCAAACACATAATGAAAACATTATTCAAAAACATAATACCATAACCAACACCATAACCATAAACATAAAATAAGACTGAACAATAAACTAGATAAACACTGTTTTTGGCTGCTCCCCCTCAAAATGGCACTCCCTCTCAAGAGCTGCTTCTCAAAAATTCTCCCCCTTTTTGACAGGAATGGCCAAAGGGTCACTGCTGGGTGTTAATGCTGTCAAACTTGGCTAAAAGTATGTTGAGCTGATCCTGAATTGCTGCCATCCTGTTAGTATGCTCATTCTGGACCTCTCTGAGTCCATCAATCCTCTCCAAGATGATCTGAAATGCATCTGGAGGTACAGCTGATGAGGTTAAAGCCCTGCTCCTCTTGCCTCTGCTTCTAGATGTGGACGTTTGTCCTACAGCCTCTACTTCAGTTTCCATTGGATCACCTTCTCCTTGGTCAACCTCCTTTTCATCACCTGGAAGACGAACTTGTATCCTGATGATGGTCATCTTGTTGATGGCTGAAGGTGTAGACATGGGGCTGATATCTTGAGGGATAGCAACACCTTTTACTCTGAAAAGCCTCATGAGAAGGCTAGGAAAGATCAGATTGGGCCTAGAGGTGGTTCTAGTCTCATCCACAATTGTGTGAAATATGTGAGAGTTGATGTCAATGAAGGTTTTCTCCTTGAGCTCCATGAGGAAGATAGCTCTGGCATTGTTGATTGTAGTCAGCTTCCTCACTGGATACAAGTTTAACATCATGATGGTGGTGAGGCACCTCATGTCAACTGGAAATGCTGTAGTGTTAAACCTTCATTCCCCTCTCTCTGTCCACCAATGCGATTCTGGACAGTTTCTATGGATAGCATCTTGTCCTTGTAATTGGTGAAATCATGATCCTCTAAACCCTCTAGCCCTAGTACCTCATCAATATCATGTGCATCTAGGGTGAACTCATGTCCTCTGATCCAGCAATTCAGCTCATCCTCCCTTATAACAACATTTGCATAGAATTCCCTTATTAAAGGCTCACAAACTGCAGGTAGGTTAGTCAGCAACTTATCCCATCCTCTGCCCTCAAAACAATCTGGAATGAAGGTGTCCTTCAAGTGCCCTAAGTCTACAAACCTTTCCTGAATAATGGTTCCCTTCAAGAAAGAATCTTTGTATCTCTCAAAGTGTTGAACAGACCTAAACAGGTTATGGTCCATTTTCAACATTTTGTCAGCCTTCTTAGCATGAGTCTTCTTTTTTGTAGGTGTGGGAGCCATCTGTAAACAAGCAGAAGAGTCCACAACAAGAACAGAACACAATAGGTGGAAATGCACATGTATTAGTAACAAGTTAGTTACATAGGGAGTAACAGAGTGTCAAGACAGCATATAGACCAAACATAGTTGAGAACCAGAGAAAAATAGCTCAAATCAAAACCCAACAACTCAATCAAGTACAGTCTGTATTGATGCAGACTGCACTAAGCACTAATTAACTATATTTGGACAGTGTAAACCACACTTAGTCGAAAGTAAGCATATGTCTATGAGACATATCTTAATGAATATGAAATGTTCAAGCCGTACCCTCACAGAAGCACGCACATGATATGGCAACACAAAATCAAAGCATTATTAGCCAAACAATCAAAAACCTCAGTCATTCTGAAACAACCATACTCACACTCAGAGTAAATCACAAAGAACCCAAACACATATCTTATGGGTATGAAATATTTCAAACAACAAAGGTCAAATTACAGACTAGCTCAATGAAACTTAATCATGATAGCAAACATATTCAGCAGTCTAGCAACAAAAACAAACAACCCCAAACAACCAAATCCAACATTTTAAGCAAACCCATGTTCAAATCATTGCAAAACACACAAACTCAACAAAATCTCACAAAATGAAGAATTACACTTATAAACATGTAAAATAGAGTGAGAAAATAGAAACCCATACCTTTTTCTTGGAGAATAAGGTTGGAGAGATAATCAACAATGGAGGTTTGGGTTGAGTGCACGGTGTGGATGAAATGAGGAAGACAATGAATAGTCATAAAAAGGACAAGGGAAAACTGAAAAGTTTTAAAAACTGACCTTGAAACACAAAACACGCGTTTTTCGTGACTGAGTCAAGTTGCGAGCAAGTCGCTAGGGTCAGTCTTCAAAACACTTAAAACACAAATTTTGAAAAATTTGTCTTAGTGTTTTTCATGACTGGAAGTTCTACCCACGAGGGAGTCGTTAGGTAAGCTACGAAAATCTCTGTGTACCCCTCGCGACTGGAACCTCCACCTGTGAATAAGTCGCAAGACTGAGTCGCAGGAAACGTTAAAAGCCCAAATTTTGAAAAATATTCTATGTATTTTTCACGACTAGGACATTGACCCGCCAGTGAGCCACGAAAAATCTCTATGTGGGCTCGCGACTGAGACATGCGACTGGACCAACCCACAACTGAGTCGCCAAAACAGGGCAACACTGTTTTTGAAATTTTTGACATTTTTGCAAAAACAAAAGACTTTCCAAAAACAACTAAAACACTATAAAATCTTTTTGTGTTTGATCAACAAGGATTGAGCATGTGAAAACACATTTAATCAAGTACAATCACACAAATGAATATGGCATTTATTGAACGTTGACATGTGTGATGTATGTGGATATCAACAATGAGATAGTCCTTAGTCAAATGTGAAGCTTCAATGATCAATTCAACCAAGCCATAGACAATTAGCACTAGATAATGTGACACATCTCAATTATAGAAATATGCATATATGACCTCCCACATAACTTGATTACATAACTTTGAAGCTTTTCATTTGGCTCCATATTCTTCATAACATTTGATATTTTTGAATCATAACATCTCATTATGAGATTGATGCCTGAAATTTTTGACATTTCAATTGATGAGCAAGCCTTTGGCTTTTTGGGCATCATACTTTTTATTTTTAGGTCGCTTTCCCTTTTTCCTAATCAAATACTAGTATGTTCGACAGGCTTTTGCAGCTCATTATCTCTTTTCATTTTGAGATTTACATTTGAGAGCTCTTTTAAGCAAAGACAATAAAATAAATGAGTGGGAAGATATATAGGTACAAGTCTATGCATGTTTCAAGATCAATAAAACCATTCACTAATCATTCATGACAAGTTTGAAGATCTATTTACAACAGTCACATAGATGTAAAGAGATCTCCCACAAGGATATAAGTGCATAGGGAACAAGCTATGCTCGTAGATGCACAAGGCCATTAGTACAAAGGTACAAGGCAAAACATGCTTTGAGACAAAACTCAACAAAGTCGATCATACTTTTTGATTTCCTATTTTTTATGCGATTTTGGATTTTTGACACAAAAAAAATAATGATTAAAACCAGCAATATAAAAACATTTAAAGCAAAAGCAAACAAACAACCAATTGTTAACTCAAACAACCAACAAGGACACAGCCAAACACAGTCACACAACATAGGAAGTATTTATGCATGGACATGTTGTAATGCTTATGCATGAGTACCCCTGTTCACCCACACGTCACATGCGTTTGGGGTGATATCCCTATAGGATTGGGTACGAGAGTTAAGACTTTCAAACCTTCTAGTGAAGCTTTCCAAGCAGTTAGTGAATGCACCAATCATCTTCATCACGTCCATTATTCCAGGATCACTATTTCGATCTCTTAATGACTCAATAGCCCAAGTCCTCTTGTCATTTCTTGGTCCTCTTGACCTTTGATCACTTGCATTTCTCAATGCTCTCAGTTTATGACAATTGGGTCGGGTGTACCCTTTAAGTCCGCAGTGATGACATACATGGTTCATTCTAGGACCTCTTTGCGATCGTGGAAGAGATTTTGCTCTGGCTGTAGACCTAACCACAGATTGAATACAGGGCTTGTTCAACACCCGCTGGTCAGCCACATTCTTCTTCTTCTCACCCTTTGTCTTCTCACAATAAGGGCAACTACAACCGACTCTTTGGTCTTCACAAACTTCACTTCTTTGGAGATATTCACAGCTGAACTACTTTCTCCTGTGTATCCTAATCTGGTTTTGTCAGAAAAGGTCTTTTGAGAGGAAAGGACATCATCAAGCTTCTTTGTTAATACTCGTTCTACCTTGGCATTTGCTTAAACCACTTCATGCTCAAGGAATCTCACCTTAGTGTAAGTTTCAGTTAGCTCACCATTTAGCATCTCTATCTCACACATGGCCTCCTTATATCTCACTAGGAGACTTCTATAGTCCTCCTTAGCTTTCTTCATCTTTTTCACAGTTGCCTTGGCTACCCTTGCATATTCTCCTGATTTCTCAAGGAGTGAATTGTAGTTCTCTTGAAGACCAGTTGTATCTTCATCCTCTTAAGCATCCAATTCTTCTACAATACCCATTAATTCCTCATCACTATGCTCCCCAAGCTCTTGCACAAGCAAATTCAAGTCCTCCGAAGACTCAACATGAGCAATAGTCATGAATGCTGAGAAATTCCCTTCTTTATCACAGCTTTCCTCCGAATTAGATGTGAAAGAATTTGAGTCACTGAGAGTGGTGGCATATGCCTTGCCCTTCGATCTCAAATAATTAGGACATTCCTTTTTGAAATGGCCATGTCCATTACATTCAAAACAAGTGACTCCTTGAGTAGATTGGGACTCCTTCCCTTCTCTCTTTTTGAAGTCCTTCTTCTCCTTTCTAGAACTTGTGAGTTTCCCTTTATCATCAAATTTTCCACTGTTCTTGAACTTCAGAAATTTGTGAAAATTCTTTGCAAGGTAAGCAACATCTTTTTCGACAACATCCTCATCCGATGAGTCGTGTGCTTCCACCCTTTCATTTATAGTCTTAAGAGCAAGGGATTTGCTCTTTCTTTGGTTTGGTAATGAAAGCTCATATATTTGGAGAAAACCAATCAACTCTTGGACTTTGATTTCATCAAGGTCCTTGCTCTCCTCAATTGTAGTCACCTTTGTACGGAAGCTCTCCGGCAATGAACGAAGAATTTTTCGTACAACTTTCGAGTCTTCCGCTTTCTCTCCCAAGTTAAACTTGTTGATAACGATTTCATTCAACTTGCTATAGAAAGAGTCAAAAGACTCATCCTCACTCATTCTCAGCTCCTCAAACCGAGTGGTTAGCATCAGTAACTTGGTGTCTTTAACTTTCTTCGTTCCCTCATACGTGGTCTCCAATATCTGCCATGCCTCCTTGGCAATGGTAATGTGTGAAATCTAGTGGAACTCATCTGGAGACACACCACAAAAAATAGAGTTAAGTGCTTTGCTATTAGCATTTGACACCGCAAGGGCTGCCTTATCCCATGTGGATTTAGCTGCCTCCGGCCTTGTCCAACCTATTTCAACTGCATCCTAAACAGCCTCATCTATTGAACACAAAAATGCTCTCATCTGCACCTTCCAAAAGGCATAATTGCTACCATCAAAATATGGTGGAGCATTTAAAGATTGAGACCGGTCCATCTCAATATCGGGTGAAGGATCACACTAAGGTAATGAAACCAATATAAGTGTACCCACTTTGATACCAATTGAAAGTTCAATTAGTGTATAAAACACCTTGAACGTTTAGACCCCTAATTTACAAATTACCAATTCAAGCTTATTATCAAACAATTAATGTGCGAAATATGAACATAAGCATATAACAAAATTGATAAACAATCTAAACCAAATAAAATCACATCCACAGTAGAAATTAAATGGCAAAGATTAAGAGAACAGAGATGCAAACACAAGGACAACACACGATGTGTTATCGAAGAGGAAACTGAAGCCCTCGGCGTAAAGCCTCTCCACCGCCCTCCAAGCAGTAAATAATCTACTAAAGAATGTAGTTGGGATATATGAACAGCAGAAGACCCTCCAACCCTAATCTACCCAGTGTACCTAAGCCCTCCAAGCTCCTACTCCAACGAGGTTGCGCCGAACTTATTTCTTCTTTAGCTTACTGGATTCTGCTATAGCCCATAGCATCAACCAATATGAAATTGGTCCCTTCCTAACTGTTTTCCAAGTACCAAATGGCCTTCTCACAGATGTGGGTATGGTGAGAAAAGGTTTTGGTAATGAACCTCTCAAGGATGTAACAATAGAGAGGGTAAGAGTAGGGGAATTTGAAGAGTCTCTATGTAAAGATTGTGGATGAGTCAATCTTGTTTTTCTCTAGGGTTTTTCTCTCATTATTCTCTCTGGAAGCTCCCTACATTTCGTGGGTATAAGGAGTATTTATACTGGAGTGAGAATGGAATGCGAAGAGTCAGGATTTCCAAAACAGAGCTGGCTGGCGACTTGGCCTCACGACTTGACTGAGTCGCGAGTTCAAGCCGCGAGCAAACAGAATTGCCAGACTAGACTTTTTGTCCTGTAGTGCTCCAACTAGCGTGACTGTTCATCTTCTCTGCATGCTTCACTCGTGTGCATCATCTAGCGGCTTGCCAGCTGCGAGTTCCAGCCGCGAGTCCCTGCTACTTTGCACAAACTTGAGCATTTCTTCACACTCTCTCACACACTACCCTTACATGATTCGCACCTAAATACAGGGTTACTAATTGCTAAATTACAAGCAAATTTGGCACGGAATAAAGCCAACAAAATGGTTGATTAAATTCAACCTTACAAGTGTATTTTTACTTGTCCCTGATTTAATTCTTTCAATTGTTTGTGGACTTGTTTTGTTTTTGGTTGTTTTGTTTTTAGGTTGTTTTTTATTAAAAAAAATCCAAAAACATTGAAAATTTTGAAAAAGACAAAAAAGTTTTATTTTGTGTCTTGTTTTATTTGTTTTTGAGGATTACATGAATTATGAAATCTCTCTCTTGATTTAGAACATGCTTGACATTGTGGAGAAACTTGAATAGTATGTGTTATATAAGTGCTATTTTTTATTTTGTTTGAGTATGTACTAGTTTGTACATGTATTCAAGGTTTAATTAAGAAATTGATATTTCTTGTTTGTGTACCCTCTATAGCTTAGTTAAGCACTGTCATGCATTGCATTTGCATTGTTCATTTAGCATAATGTGTGCTTTTTGTTTTTGGTCATATTTTTTTTACCAAAAAGATTTTTGTGTTTTGTATTTCACATCTTAGATTTATAATCAAGGATTGGCCATATTATCTTTACATAACATGTTTATGTACCTTGTTTAGCTTGGATGAGCTTCTTTCATTGCACTTTACTAGTTTAAGCTTTGTAGTGCATGTTATGTGGGAGATGTTTATAGTTTTTGATCACTTTGTCTTGATTTTAAAGTCACATGTCTTTGACTGTCGGACTTGAACCTTTTGAGAAAGGCATAAATAACCATCTCACCACTGTTTACTAGCCAATCATGAACACCTTAGTGCATATCGTAAGATTTTGTGTTCGAGAAAGTGTAGCACATGCACAAAAAGAATATAAGGTGTAGCCTCGGTTTAAATGTTAACATTGGTGTGTACATTATTGGACTTAATGTTAAATCAAACAAATAAAATTGGTGTGTATATTATCCCAGCTATTTTAATAAGTTTCTGATCAAATAAAAATTGGTGTGTACAATATGAGGCAAATCAAGAAACTTACATGTTTGCAAGCTTGTTTTCTAGGAGATATGGGAGTTATATGATGTAACTCTTTAGGTGATAGTCTTTTTCAAATTCTTTGTGATGAATTTTGTAGAAATTGTGATTAATTGCTATTCACATATTACCTCACATGTATCTCAAGCTCTTCCTAGTTGCACACACTACACAAGTTACTCTTTGCTAAACTTTGTACATGTTAATGTGTGTGATCTTGTTGTGGCCATCCAAGATTATATGTTCCTTGATTTTAATGCAAAATATGTTTAATGTTTGAGTTGTTGAGGACAAATTGATTCAAAAATGTGTTTTTGGAAGATTTAGGTTGAATACAAGTGTTTTTGAAAAACATTTCATCTCATACTCATGCATTCTATTCATAAAATACTATGCTTTGAGGAGTTTCTACATAAAATTGCTATGTTTTCCAAAAATTTGGTTTTTTCCAGATTTTCGATCGATCGAGTGTGATTTTTAATCAATCAAAAAATTCCAGATTTTTCAAGTCTGGCTTCTACCTGACTCGATTGGTATTCAATCGATGCTCGACCGATCGAAACTGAAAAATTTTTAATTTTTAAGTATTTGACCAATCTATTTTTTTGCATCATTTATATTTAGGATTCACATGCATTGCATTGTTTTCTGTATCCATCTTCTAGTTTTGCAATCATATCTCTCATTGTTTTCACACATACCATGCATACACTTTGCTAAATTGGGTACTCAACTTGATTTAAAAATTAATTGATTAATTTTTGAGTCCTTTGTACATTTTAGTATATGCTATTTTTTATGTGTGAACTGCAGGAAATTTTTTGTCTTAAGAGATATGATGGATAATCAATGTGCAAAAATTTTCTCTACTCATGCAACTGTTTATGGGTCACATAGTGTCAAGTTTGCATTTATTGAAAGAGATAATATTTTTCTTCATGTGTATCCTCAACTTAGTTTTTAAGTTTGGTTTGTGTGTCTTTATTTTCCCCACCTCCAAAATTTTCCCCAAAACTGTTTTTCCCAAAACTTGTTTTGTTTTTCCTATTTTTATAGGGGGAGAAGCTTGTTTTTAACTTTTGTTCTTCATAGGGAAAGTTGTCTCTATTTCCTATAGAGTTGAATTGTTTTGTGTTCCTTTCTTTCTCTATTTTCTCTTACTTTGTTGTGTATGTTTTCTGTCTATCTTCTGATTGAGTAGTCTTTGTCAATACGTGACAAAAAGGGGGAGAAATAGTTGATATGTGGGAATCCTATTTGTTTTTTTTAGGGGGAGTTGAAATTGTTTTTGGTAGGGGGGAGATACTATGTTTGTTTTTGGTAGGGGGAGATACTATGTTTCTTGTTTCACATTGCTTATTGATTTATATTTATGAGTTATTCATGATATATGTCTTTATTGTGTGTTATGTGAAATCAAGAATTTATTTTTGTTTACTTATATTTTCCATACATGTGTTTATGCGTTTGTTGAGTATTTCAGGAAATAACAGGTTGATTTAGTCGTGCTGTTGTCTACACTTGCAACTGATAGTTAGTAGTTAGGTTGGATTATTTTGTAATGGGCATAATTTTTGTAAAGGGCTTTTTCTTGTATCTTTGAGCATTGTGTTTGTGTTTTGTCACGGATTGCCAAAGGGGGAGTTTGTTAGGTTCTAAGTACTTAGGAACTAATGTATTAGAACTCTAATTTGTATTGTTGGCAAACCATGATCAAAACAGGTTTTTAGTCTTATTTTAGACTTGCTCAAAGTATGTGTTTATGTAAAGGTGGAATCGAGCTGCTGTAGAATTCATTGTGCAATTCAGTCTGGCTCGATCGATCGAGAATTAGACTCGACTGATCAAAAGTCAGGCAGAATGTTTTTTCTGCAGAATTTCCAACTTAGCCCTAAGCCTATATGATGTGTAGGGTTTTATGTTTTGCCCTAGGTATAAAAGGGAAACCCTAGCCACATTTTTTATGTGGCTCTATTTCCTGTGTGTGTGAATCTCTTGTGAGATCTGAGAGATGGTTGCCTTCACACATGCTTAGGATTATCAAGAAGGAGATTTCATTGAGAGCTTGATGATCATTCAGTTGTTGCACTAAAGAGGATAAAGATACGCAAGCGGGAGTGCTTGTACTTGCTAGAGAATCCAAGAAAGAAGGAGTCCGTGGTCTCAGAGCTTGCACGTGGTCGTGTCAGTAAGTTTTCTACATGAGGTAGCAATAGGATGTTAGTGGTCTAAGTTGCTATTGTATAAATTTCGATTCTTTCATAGTGGATTCAGTTTTACCATGAGGATAGCTAGGTTAAATCCTCCCCAGGTTTTTTACCGGTTTGGTTTTCCTGGGTCATCATATCTTTGTGTTCTTTATATTCCGCACTTTACATTGATATGATTATATGATTGTGTTAACCTAGATCTGAAATTTGGACTAAGTAATCACTTGGTTAATTAACTATGTTAATCCAATTGTGTTTTAAGGGGTCTAAAAACTAACAGAATTGATTGTTGAAGAGAAGAAAAGTTTGACAATCAATGATGATTCCAATGCCCTGGCCTGGTCGTGCTTATAAATCTTAGTCAAGCAATGATAAAAGGTGAAAAAGAGTTATTAAAAATTATAAAAGCATTCCAAAAGCTGGATTGAATAAGACGTACACTTGTAATTGATATTGGCAACTTCTTTGTAACTCATTTCTAGACACTTCGTGCAATTATGTTTAATGTAATCCAATTAAATTTAATTAAAAAATATGACATATACACCTAAAATAGTGTACCTACATTTTACCATTTTTTTGTTCAGTTTTGGTTACTAGTAATGATATCTCACGTGGAAAATACTAAAGAAATTACAACTTTTATTACATAGTTTTTATAAATTAATATGATAATGAACAATATTAGAGTTAAAATTTTAGTTCAAAGAGGCAAAATTTTAAAAGTAAAATTAATCTAAATATTATTAATCAATACTAATAATAAAATAGATAAGAATTTATATATATATACTAAACTAATTGTCATACAAAATCTGATATGAATGTAAATTTTAATTCATTTAGACATATAATTTAATCTAAACATATGGAATTTAAATATGTAAATTTGATTCTTTAAAATAAATTAATATAAAAGTGTTAATAATGTAGTAATATACTACAAAGTCGTATTCTTATGATCTTGAATGTTCTTAAAAAATTATGCAAAATTCAACATTTTTTTTTTAATTCTTTTAAGTAATTAAAATGTGGGTCTATAGCCAAAATTGAGAGTTTAAAAGTGTGAAAAAGCTAAAACATAAAAGGAAAAAAAAAAAAATTAGTGGAGGCTAATATAAAAAACAAATATAAAGGTTTTAGTTCTCTTAAAAAAAAATATAAAGGTTTTAGTGTGATATAAAAGGACATAAATAGTTTTTTTCCTTTATTTTGATTAATATAAAGAACAAATTTCCGTGAGAGTTGTGAGAAAGTCACTCAGTAAACAAAAATTCCATGAGAAAGGCCAATGTTTGAGAACATGTGGCAAGAAAAAAAAATGTGGGTTTCAAGTGGGTCTCACAAAACATTGTTATGTTTAGAAAAACACAAAATAGGTTAATGAACCTATGGATGTGAGCCAAGCTTTTTCCTCAAAATAGGGGGACGCTTTATATGGGTCAGTTCTTTAGAAATGCCTTTTACTTTTACAGCGTTTAAGTTTTTAGTAGTGTGAGAGATAAATTGTTTTGAGAAAATCATTATCTTAGAGATGAGAAAATTTGTACAACTCTTGTCTTACAAGTTTTGACACAAATCCATAGGTGATAGTTTCTGTGGGGCCCAATAATCTAGGGGCCAGGCCCATTTGCTCGTGGAGAGTCCGAAGGCCCAGGCCGAGGAGAGCTATGACCCAAGCCCGATAACGTAGAGCCCCAGGCCGAGGAGAGCTATGGCCCAAGCCCGATAATGTAGAGCACAACTATTTTTGGGATACAGCCGAGGACAGTTCAGTCCTCGGCAGATCCAAAATCCCATCGGAATAAAGGGGTAAAACTGGTATAGGAACAAATTTGTAAGGAGGTCTAAAATATCTTAGGGGAAGTTATCCTTACTACCCTTCTAGATAAGACTCTGCACCTGACAGAGCCGTACCCTGCAGCCTTATCAACCATCCCCAACAATTCTGGGATTAGACTGATGGGACAAATATCAGTTTTGTAAAGACTGACCCTACACGTGGACGAAGGACAGTTAACGCAGACAAATATAAAAGAAGAAAGTAAGTAAATCTGGAAGGGGGGGACCTCGCCTAAAAAGGAGAAAAACTACATGGGGCAGAATCTCCCAACAACACCGGACTTCACTGAAAAAGTCCATCATTGGGTAACCGGGGCAAGACCTCAATGGTCCTCGGATCAGCTCCGAGGAGTCCCATCCCACAGGATGCGACGCCATAAGGCCCAAATGTTCAAACCCATCTCCCCTCTCTATATGAATTCCTCCAAAATCAAAATCGGAATATCGCCCCGTGCCCAACGGCTAGCTTTTCAAGCCCACTCTCTACAAATTATATTGTGAGGGATCTTTCGTGTACGAGCCCAACATCCTTATTGGGCCTCAACAGAATCGTGTCCTTACAATTGGCGCCGTCTGTGGGAAAGGCTCGCGCGTTGGCACAGGGGATGGCAGAGTCAAGCCTCTGTCAAATGGGAATCTGCGAAAGCTCCTCCGTTTCCGGCGACATACAGTTGCTGCTCCAGCATAAACTTCTGCTAGGGGCTACGCCTTGCGGTGCCAAGGGCGTGGGCATCTCTAGGGGCTTCCGGCCTCAAGTCAACTTTTCCCGCCCTGGTATAGGGGCTTATGGTCGAAAAATAAACCAAATAAAAGAAATCTCAAGTTTTGGACAGAACCAAGGCCTTGCATGGTCCTCGGACTCAAGCCTATGGGGAAACCAACTACTTAAAAGAAATCACAAGTTTTGGACAGAACCAAGGCCTTGCATGGTCCTCGGACTCAAGCCTATGGGGAAACCAACTACTTAAAAGAAATCACAAGTTTTGGACAGAACCAAGGCCTTGCACGGTCCCCGGACTCAAGCCTATGGGGAAACCAACTACTTAAAAGAAATCTCAAGTTTTGGACATATCTCAAGTTTTGGACAGAACCAAGGCCTTGCATGGTCCTCGGACTCAAGCCTATGGGGAAACCAACTACTTAAAAGAAATCTCAAGTTTTGGACAGAACCAAGGCCTTGCATGGTCCTCGGACTCAAGCCTATGGGGAAACCAACTACTTAAAAGAAATCACAAGTTTTGGACAGAACCAAGGCCTTGCACGGTCCTCGGACTCAAGCCTATGGGGAAACCAACTACTTAAAAGAAATCACAAGTTTTGGACAGAACCAAGGCCTTGCACGGTCCCCGGACTCAAGCCTATGGGGAAACCAACTACTTAAAAGAAATCTCAAGTTTTGGACAGAACCAAGGCCTTGCATGGTCCTCGGACTCAAGCCTATGGGGAAACCAACTACTTAAAAGAAATCACAAGTTTTGGACAGAACCAAGGCCTTGCATGGTCCTCGGACTCAAGCCTATGGGGAAACCAACTACTTAAAAGAAATCACAAGTTTTGGACAGAACCAAGGCCTTGCACGGTCCCCGGACTCAAGCCTATGGGGAAACCAACTACTTAAAAGAAATCTCAAGTTTTGGACAGAACCAAGGCCTTGCATGGTCCTCGGACTCAAGCCTATGGGGAAACCAACTACTTAAAAGAAATCACAAGTTTTGGACAGAACCAAGGCCTTGCATGGTCCTCGGACTCAAGCCTATGGGGAAACCAACTACTTAAAAGAAATCACAAGTTTTGGACAGAACCAAGGCCTTGCATGGTCCTCGGACTCAAGTCTATGGGGAAACCAACTACTTAAAAGAAATCTCAAGTTTTGGACAGAACCAAGGCCTTGCATGGTCCTCGGACTCAAGCCTATGGGGAAACCAACTACTTAAAAGAAATCACAAGTTTTGGACAGAACCAAGGCCTTGCACGGTCCCCGGACTCAAGCCTATGGGGAAACCAACTACTTAAAAGAAATCTCAAGTTTTGGACAGAACCAAGGCCTTGCATGGTCCTCGGACTCAAGCCTATGGGGAAACCAACTACTTAAAAGAAATCACAAGTTTTGGACAGAACCAAGGCCTTGCATGGTCCTCGGACTCAAGCCTATGGGGAAACCAACTACTTAAAAGAAATCTCACAAGTTTTGGACAGAACCAAGGCCTTGCATGGTCCTCGGACTCAGGCCTATGGGGAAACCAACTACTTAAAGGAAATCACAAGTTTTGGACAGAACCAAGGCCTTGCACGGTCCCCGGACTCAAGCCTATGGGGAAACCAACTACTTAAAAGAAATCTCAAGTTTTGGACAGAACCAAGGCCTTGCATGGTCCTCGGACTCAAGCCTATGGGGAAACCAACTACTTAAAAGAAATCTCACAAGTTTTGGACAGAACCAAGGCCTTGCACGGTCCCCGGACTCAAGCCTATGGGGAAACCAACTACTTAAAAGAAATCTCACAAGTTTTGGACGAAACCAAGGCCTTGCATGGTCCTCGGACTCAAGCCTATGGGGAAACCAACTACTTAAAAGAAATCACAAGTTTTGGACAGAACCAAGGCCTTGCACGGTCCCCGGACTCAAGCCTATGGGGAAACCAGCTACTTAAAAGGAAAACTGATTGCATGAAACTTAAAATCCATCCGAGGAGAACCCCCCGTTAACAGTTGGGTCAATCCCTAAACTGCACGGATTTCCCAGTCTACCCTCGGATCCCCGATACCAAAGGGATTGATGTAACATAGTGCAATATATCACCCAAAAACACAATCGAAATCCCTCTCTACTCGGCTACCCTCTCGGACGAATTATTCAGGGATCATCGTTCTCGGACATCTATTCTGCATGCATCGCTCAGTGCTCAACCATTACTCCGGTTAGTTTCAAGAGTTTAATTTATTGAGAATTGCTATTGTGATACTTGATAACATCGATAAGTTTAAACTAGTAGGAATTGATTTTAAGGCACTGTTCTGCTCCAAATATTATTAGAGACGAGCGTATATTTAATGTCCATGCACTAAGTAGTTGTTGCAGAAAAGAAAAATATTTAGAAAGAAACAAACTCATCTTTTACTAAGACAAAGAAATAGTACAGTGTACAATGAAGAGCAGAGAGAAGCTTATGCTAAAGCTAAATACGTGAGTGAAAAGAAAAATACAAGAGAATGAAGGTGAAGCCGAAGAAGAAGCACAGATGAGAGGGTGGCTACTCCTTCAGAACTTTGTTCTTCCTCAATGCTTTTGCATGCCCATAACTCAGGCAGCAAAAGAACCCAGCTTGGGACCCGCACCGCGGAAGGAAAGGTGCAGAGAGCCGGAAATTGAGGAGCCTTCACCAAAAATTTGTCTGCAACAAGGCAGAGGCGCTGATGGCGGAGAATCTTTCTTCTGACACACCAAAATCCGGGCGTGAACAGAACCTGCTTCGGATTTTGACTAAAAGAGGGAGAAACACCCTTTCCCCCCTGTCGAACTGGAATACTCTCTTGAATTTATGCCGCCTTTGCCCGTACCTCACTATCTGGAGTCTCAGGAGGACACGGCGCCTTTGTGGTGGAGAGAGCTCCTTTGCCCCAACCCACGCCTCAAACATGATGTACTAGGAGAGGAGACTGAAGGATTTGTGTGAAGGTAAAGCAACTGTCTCTCCTATTTATTTAAAAAATAAGGTGGTGGCATTTAATTCACGCAACGTCCCAAGGAACGCTACAGACAAAATGTCTCCGGCTCGATTTCCAATGCCGTCTGCAACCCTGAGATTAAAGGAGCCTCGTGAAGACGCACCTCGAATACTGGGACGCCAAAAAGTACCGCGTGACCCAAGACTACGGAAATACCCCCTAATTTATGGGCCCAGTAAATTCGCGGCCCAGGCCCGTTCAGCATAGGGGCCCAAGGACAGAACCAAGGCCTTGCATGGTCCTCGGACTCAAGCCTATGGGGAAACCAAGTACAAAAAATAAACCTTACAAGTTCTGGACAGAACCAAGGCCTTGCATGGTCCTCGGACTCAAGCCTGTGGGGAAACCAAGTACAAAAAATAAACCTTACAAGTTCTGGGCAGAACCAAGGCCTTGCATGGTCCTCGGACTCAAGCCCATGGGGAAACCAACTGCTCGGATAGGGAAAGTCCTCGGCCCAGATACTGTAAAATGTCAGGGCCAATAAGAGTGTTAGGATGATGGCGGGACGCTACGCTACTCGGCAGCCTGCGGGGGCTGTTCATTTTTGCGGGTGATATGCCTTCGAATAATTACCTCCTACACCACGGAGAACATCCAGTTCTAATCTCGGCTTTGTTTCGGGCAAGTATCGCTATTTACAGGTACGCATTGCTATGTCAAACAGTTCTATTAAAGTTATGGTGACATCTTTTTATTAGCAAGTACTTGGGCTTTAGTTATCATTGATTCAAATGCTGTATTATTGCGCCGAGCAGCGTTTGCAAATAAAAAAAAAAAAGCATAAAGACAGAACATGCGAAATAAAGTAACAACAATTTTTATTAATACGAAAAGTTATTACAACGTACAAAGAGGGGCTCAAACAAGCCTATACAAAATGTAAACTGCCTAAGCAACGATAACATCCGCAATACAGACATGTAAACAGTCAGGCGTCTTTTAAACTCGTCTTTAAAGTCTTTCCAATCCCTGTCTCAATACTGCTCATATTACGATAAGAACCTTCTTTGGAAAGAGATGAAGGAGAAGGAAATAGTAAGGAAGAAATCAATGAAGAAGATGGAGGAGATGAATGAAGAAGATGGAGGACATGAGTAAAGAAGGAGGAGAAGAAGAGAGAAGAGATGAAAAGAAAGAAAAGGAGCAAAAGAGGGAGAAGAGAAAGCACCAGAATGGATCTGGTGCTGGGAAGACTAAGAAAGGGAGGCGGAGAGGGCCACCAGTGAACGAAGAGAGGAAGAAGCAGAGACACTTAGTCCCTGCCTCGGTCCTGACTCCTAACACGCTGGGGCCATATTAGGTGAGCTCATAAGAGAGCGTTTGGTTACGATGATGGGAATTCTCGACTCAGTCACGCCGAAAGTTGGACGTGATGAATCCCTGCTTCGGATTTTGGCTGAAGGGAAGGTGAGATGAATCTTAAGTCTCTGCCACCCTTGCCCTGACCGAGCCATTTCGAGCTTTATTAGAACACGGTGCTTTGAGGAGGGGTATGACTCCTTCATCACTCGTTAGGGTAAGCGTATCATGATTTAGTGTATAAACTAGTGGGTAAAATAAACTCTAGAGGAGGCCAAGTATTTCAAATCTTAGAAGGATGAAAAGGGACTCTCTACAAAAACAATAACCTCCTACCTGCCCTCTTATACGGAGGGTGGAGCGGGGGGCATTTAATAGGATCAGATCTCCAAGGGAATCCGCAAACACAGATGTGCCGGTTCCACTTCTCCACCTCATCAGGAAACCGTCGAATTAAAGTAGTCTCGTAAATAGAGGTCATTAAAAACGCGCTTTGGATAACCAAACGTCAAGAATGCACCAGGGATAAAATCAAAAAACCGTCTCGCAGACCGGTGCGTTTCCTGGGCAGTTGGAGAACCGTCAGCATTAATGGAGGGCTGAATTAAAGGAGCAGTAATAAAGGCTCAGCATTGCCAAAACCCCCCTTTCCAACCGGGAGGTTGGACAGCCGGGTTTTGAGGGGCTATTGTGGGGCCCAATAATCTAGGGGCCAGGCCCATTTGCTCGTGGAGAGTCCGAAGGCCCAGGCCGAGGAGAGCTATGGCCCAAGCCCGATAACGTAGAGCCCCAGGCCGAGGAGAGCTATGGCCCAAGCCCGATAATGTAGAGCACAACTATTTTTGGGATACAGCCGAGGACAGTTCAGTCCTCGGCAGATCCAAAATCCCATCGGAATAAAGGGGTAAAACTGGTATAGGAACAAATTTGTAAGGAGGTCTAAAATATCTTGGGGGAAGTTATCCTTACTACCCTTCTAGATAAGACTCTGCACCTGACAGAGCCGTACCCTGCAGCCTTATCAACCATCCCCAACAATTCTGGGATTAGACTGATGGGACAAATATCAGTTTTGTAAAGACTGACCCTACACGTGGACGAAGGACAGTTAACGCAGACAAATATAAAAGAAGAAAGTAAGTAAATCTGGAAGGGGGGGACCTCGCCTAAAAAGGAGAAAAACTACATGGGGCAGAATCTCCCAACAACACCGGACTTCACTGAAAAAGTCCATCATTGGGTAACCGGGGCAAGACCTCAATGGTCCTCGGATCAGCTCCGAGGAGTCCCATCCCACAGGATGCGATGCCATAAGGCCCAAATGTTCAAACCCATCTCCCCTCTCTATATGAATTCCTCCAAAATCAAAATCGGAATATCGCCCCGTGCCCAACGGCTAGCTTTTCAAGCCCACTCTCTACAAATTATATTGTGAGGGATCTTTCGTGTACGAGCCCAACATCCTTATTGGGCCTCAACAGAATCGTGTCCTTACAGTTTCAAATAGGCTTTTTGTTATCACTTAAAATAATATTTTTAACTAGTGTTTTACATCATAATTTTTAAAAAAGAAAATTAAATTATTCTTACTTTTTAATATAATTATTATTATATTTTGGTTTTAGAAAAATGTTAAGGTATAACAAATTTTACTACAAAAAAATTAAAAATTGATGTAGCAATAAATGTGATAGGTGATATCTTAAAAAAAAAAAAAAATATATATATATATATATATATATATATATATTTGAATGAAGGATTTTAGGAATCAATACTCTAAATTTTACAATATAGCGCTTATAAAATTGTATTACCAATCATAAAAACTAATTCAAATATGCATTTATTAGGTTATTGAAGTTTACCAATCATATTCATTATCATATCAGTTTACAAAGGCTATATAGTAAAATTTATAGTATTTCTAGCATTTTACTATATGAAATATTTCTTATAATTGATGACACATTTATTTGTGAGACCTATATATTAAAATTTGTGTTATATCTAGCATTACTCAATTTTTTTGGGCATATTAAAAGTAGAGGAAAAATGTAAAACTAATAAATTTTTTTATATCTCCAATATATATATATATATATATATATAATCATAATCATAATCATTTTTTGCACCACCTTTGGGGCATTCCTCTAGTAGGCGCCCTAGCTAGGCAATAGGAGGCAAAAATTGTAGCCCAAAAATTGTAACCCTTGGAGAATTCTTTAAAGATATTGTTAATGGATAATGATATACGGAGTAGTATAATCTGGACTATTTACTATAAAAAGAGTAGTTAAGAAATAACTTTAGAGAATGTTAATCTCCTGGCAAGTCATTTGCTACAGTCCTTTTCTCCAATCCTGGTCTACATTTGTGACTCATCAAATTGAAAACTATTTTCTAAAAAAACATTTCTCTTTTACCAGTTGTATTTTATTTTATTTTTCATTTTAAAATTTATTATTTTAAAAAAAATGACAAATCATAATTTTTTTTAGAAAATAACAAATTGTAATTAATTAAATATAAAATAGGACGAAAAAAGTAATATATAAGATTTGTAGTAATGTAACGACTTTATTAGTTAATTTTTATAGTCTTGCATTATTTTTTTTTTTTAAGAGCTAGTCTTGCATTATTTTTATTTTTATTTATTTATGTTTTTGGATAAAATATAGTTTTGCATCTCTCTGTATAAAAGATGCCATTCTTTTTGTAAAGAGAAACGCGTGAAAACTTGGATGTTGACTCCATTTCCATTGTGAGTGACTCAAAGTCCTGCATTGATGCGCTGAGATGTCCTATCCGGGATGTTCCTTGGAGAATAAAAACCATTTGCTCTGATGTTTTAGCCTTAAAATTAAATTTCACTAATTGTAGATTCAGTTGGGTGGCTAGAGAAGCAAATGTTGCTGCTCATGTTTTAGCCAAGTGGTCTTTGTCAAATAACCACTTTGGCTCTTTTGATGTGGGGTTGGGGCCTCCTTGCTTGTTTCTGTTATTAGAGCCGAGGCTCTTTCCTTGCCTGTATAGTTTTGTTCCTTACTTAATAAAATTGCTGGTTCATCAAAAGAGAAATGCGTGAATGGAATGCCTATCAAAAGTAACCAAATCATCGTGAGTCGTGATCCAACTAGGTAACAATTGCATGCGGGGACAATGAAAGGACCAATGACTAACAACGTAGTTGCTTGTATGAGCTGGATGGATATCACTGATTCTTTCCCACTGCTGATGTGGTAAATAATTATTGATAAATGAAAAAGTGATATTAATTGTGGATTTAGATGAAAACTAATAAGAGGTTGGCCACATCAATATTTTGTAAAAATATTGTAAAATAATTTGTGACTGTAGCATTACTATATATATATATATATAGTCTTAAAATAAAAAATATGGAGTAATTATTTTAGAGAGAAATATAGAGTTTAAATTTGAAGTTGTAATTTTCGAAAGATATACTTAATTCTCTCTCTCTCTCTTTTTGTGGAGAATCACTCTTGTTAGGTTCTAAGACTTTAGGAACTAATATATTAGAACTTCAATGTGTAATAAACATAGAGTCTAGGTTTATTCTTGCTCAAAGTGTGTTTAAGTGTAAGATTGGAATCGAGTGATTGTAGAAATTATTAGACTAAATCTGCAAGTCTCAATCGATCGAACCACATGCAGATTTATTTTTCTGCAGAAATTCCAATTCAGCCCAAGCCCGTTTGACATGTACGGTTTTGTATTTTACTTCAAGTATAAAAGGAAAAACCCTAGTCATGTTTTCGAGACTTTTAGATAGTTGTGTGTTGAATCTTTTGTGAGATCTAGATGTGTTTACCTTCATACGCACACTTAGGGTTATCAAGATCAAGATTCATGTCAAGAACTTGATGATCTTTTTAGTTGCCGCATAAATAATTTAAAAAAGATTTGAAACCTTTGAGTGGAGTCTCAAAGTCACAAGTAGGAGAACTTGTAGTTACTGCAGATCAAGGAAAGAAGTAGTTTGTGGACTCGGAGCTATCATGTGGTAGTAGTAGTAAGTTTTCTACACGAGATGGTAATAAGATGTTAGTGGTCTAAGTCTTATTGTACAAACTTCAATTCTTTCATAGTAGATCTATATTTTACCTTGAGGATAACTAGGTTAAATCCTCCCCAGGTTTTTTATCGGTTAGATTTTTCTAGGTTATCATAACATTGTGTTCTTTATATTTCTGCATTATTTACATGATATGATTTAAATGTGTTAACCTAGAACTGAATAATTTATCTAAGTAATCACTTGGCTAAATAACTAGGTTAAAAGACTTGTGTTAAGGGGTCTAAAAACGTACAAATGGTGTCTTAGTGTAACTCAAACGGTGTAATTTATCGCTTTTTAACTTACACGTGGCAGCATTTTAAGGGGTCTTTTTTCCTAACGTGGCAGCACCTCCTTAAAGGCTTCTGCTATTATATATAGTATTAGATATGTCCTTAACAGTTTGAAAATGTCAAAAATTTCAAAAACTATGTAGCCCTGTTCTGACAACTTGCCTCACGGGTCAAGCTAGTCGCATGCCCTAGTCGCGAGCTTACACAGAAGGTTTTTACGACTCACTGGCGGGTCAAAGTCCCAGTCTCAAAAAAGACTTGTTCGCAAGTTTGGCGACTCACTGGGTTTTTAGATTTCTTACGACTTAGTTTGGCGACTTGTTCTCAAGTGGAAGCTCCAGTCGCGAGGTTTAATCAGAAACTTTCGCAACTCCCTTCACGACTTCCTTACGGGTGGACCTTCCAGTCACGAAAAACACTTAGACAAATCTTTCAAATTTTGTCACAGGGGTTTTTGGCGACTTGGTCTGGCGACTTGTTCATGACTCATATTAGTCACAAAAATCGTGTGTTTTGCGCTTTAAGGACAGTTTTTTTTTTTAAAAAAAAAAAAAATTCAGTTTTCCCTCGTTCACTTTGACTATTCATTTTCTCAAAGTATTTCATGTTTATAGCCTTTGATTCCTTGGTTTTTGAGTTATTGTTGAGATTTGAAAAATGTGATGTTCGCATATGGGTTGGGTTTATTTTGTTGAGTTTGTTGAATGGGTTTTGTTGATATTGATAATATGATGCTTGATATACATGTTCTCATGATTGCTTCTCATTTTTTAGTATGATACTTGATCTGAGTTGTGTTGTGCATATCATACCCATGTCTTGTAGACATTTTCTTGTGTTTTTGGGGGTTTTTTGTGAAATACAATGTTTGTGAGGTGTCTTTGGAATACACTGATTGGTATTTGCATCACTGGTTATGTGTTTTGCATTTTGCCCTAGGTTGTTCATGGAATTTTTGAGCACACACTTACATTGTGATCTGTTTGAAGATTTTTATGATAAAACTCTACTGTGTTTTGTTACTGTGTGTTCTCTCATGTCAAGTTGTTTCTGAATTGTGCTGTAGACTAAATCTCTAGTCTAACTTTTTGTCCTCCTTAGTGCTACTAATTTGTTACTAATTTTTTGTGTTACCATATGTTGTGCTCTGTTTTGTGGTCTTAGCTACTATGTCTTTGCAGATGACTCCAAAGAAAAAGACTACTGCACAAAAGGCTGGCAAAAGGAAGAAAATGGGTAATACTTGGTTTAGGTCTACCAAAAATTTTGAGAGATACAATCAATTTTATGAGAAGGCTCCTATCATCCAAGAGAGATTTGTGGATTTGGCTGATTTGAAGGACTACTTCATTCCCGGTTGTTTTCAGGACAGAGGTTGTGACAAGCTCCTTGGTGATCTACTTGAGGTATCTGAACCATTGATCAGAGAATTCTATGCCAATGTAATCTTAAGAGAGGATGAAATCAACTGTTGGATAAGAGGCCATGAATTCAACATTATCTTTGAGGACATTGATGAAGTTCTTGGTTTTGAGGAGTTAGACCATGATTTCACACATTACAAGGATAGAATGCTCTCCATAGAAACTGTTCAATCTCACATTGGTGGAGTTAGAGAAGGAAGATGCCTTAACACTACTGCCTTTCCACCGGACCTTAGATGTCTCACATACATTATGATGTTCAACCTGTACCCGGTAAAAAAGCTGACCACCATTAATAATGCAAGAGCCATTTTTCTCATGGAGCTTCGAGAAAACACTTACATTGATATTAGTGCTCATATCTTCTGTGTTATTGCTGATGAAACAAGAACCACTTCAAGGGCAAAGCTGATTTTCCCTAGTCTACTCATGAGGCTCTTTCAAGCAAAGGGTGTGGAAATTCCTCAAGATATCAGTGTCATGCCTACTCCTTCAGCTATCAATGCTCTAACCATTACACAGATCAAAGTTCATCTTTCGGGTGATGAAAAGGAGGGTGATCAAGAATAAGGAGAACCTATGGAAACTGAGACAGAAGCTGAAGAACAACCCTCAAGCTCAAGAGGCCGTGGCAAAAGGAGCCGAGCTTCATCATCCTCTGCAGTACCTCTAGATGTATTTCAAATCATCCTTGAAAGGATTGACGGGCTTCAAGATGTCCAGAATGAGCAATCTGGCAAGCTGACTGCTATCCAAGAGCAGATGAATCTTCTTTCAGCAAAGTTTGACAGTTTCACTACCCAGTAGTAGCCCTTTGGCCATTCCAGTCAAAGAAGGGGAGAAGTAGCTCTTGAGGGGGAGCACTATTTTGAGGGGGTGAAAACCTTAAGCATTTTACTTTATGTTGTCTATGGTTTTTGTTGTTATGTTTGGATAATTTTAATATGGGTTTGCACAGCACTTTATTAAACATTTTGTTATATTCAGTATATTGATTTTGTACCCATGCTTTGTAGCTTAGTACTTGTTGTTAATGTTATGCATTTCTTTAAGTACATCACTCTTATGCCCTTGTTGGATTTTACATCCTTGATGCAATTACCTTGTGTTGTTGTATAGATTGAGTGTTGGACATGCAAATGATACTTTGCATTGAGCTTATTAGCTTGCATGTCCAGATGTTCATTCCTTGTGTGAATGATCATTGTGGTATCTATTTATAGTGATTGTTCATTTTGGGTCGAGCCATGCTTTTTTGCTTCGTTCCTTTTTGCTTGATCGCATTGTGCTTGCTTTATATGCATTTCAAGTTTTCTGCTTACAATGATCGTATTGTGTTGTTGTTTTCAGGAAATACTTGTTCGTATTGAAAGTTCAAATAGTGTAAAAACACCCTTGAACGTTTAGACCTCCAATTTACAAATTAACCAATTCAAGCTTTATATCAAACAATTAATGTGCGGAACATGAACTAAAGCATAACACAGAATTGGTAAACAATCTAAACCAATTAAAATCACATCCACAGCAGAAAATAAAAGGCAAAGATAAAGGGGAAGGAAGATGCAAATACAAAGACAACGCGATGTGTTATCGAAGAGGAAACCGAAGCCCTCGGCGTAAAACCTCTTCGCCGCCCTCCAAGCGGTAAACAATCCACTAGAAAATGTAGTTGGGATACGTGGACAACAATAGACCCTCCAAGCCTAATCTACCCAGTGCACCTAAGCCCTCCAAGCTTCTTGCTCCAACGAGGTTGCGCCGAACCTTTTTCTTTTCTAGCTTCCCGGATTCCGCTACTAGACCATAGCATTAACCAATGAAGATTGGTTCCTTCCTAACTGCTTCCCAGAACACCAAAGAGCCCTCTCACAGTAATGGATATGGTGAGAACAAGGTTTTGGTAAAATGTCTCTCAAGGGTTTGACAATGGAGAGGAAGAGAGTTGAGGAATTTGAAGAGACTCTTATGTAAAGATTGTAGACGAATCAATCTTGTTTTACTCTAGGGTTTCTCTCTCAAAATTCTCTCTGGAAGCTCTCTTTCATTTGTGGGTATAAGGGGTATTTATACTGAGGTGAGAGGAGAATGTGAAACGTCAGGTTTTACAAAACAGGCCTGGCTCGCGGCTTGGCCTCGCGACTTGACTGAGTCGCGAGATCTAGTCGCGAGATAACCGTATGGCCAGTTGTCCTGTTTTGTCCTGTAGTGCTCCAGCTAGCATGACTGTTCACCTTCTGGCATGCTTGGCACGTGTGCTGCATCTGGTGGCTTGCAGCCGCGAGTCACCAACGAGATCATGCCGCGAGTCTCTGTTTTCTTGCATACTCTTGAGCAATCTTCACTCTATCTCACTCACTACCCTTACAACAAACCCACCTAAATACAGGGTTACTAAATGCTGAAATACAAGCAAATTTAGCACGGAATAAAGCTAATTAGATGGTTGATTAAATTCAACCTTACAATCTCCCCCTTTGGCTATTCTGTGACAAAACCCTAAAACAGACTCTAGACTTAATATGTGAGTTGGGAACAGTTGAGCAAAACTCACTCACACCTAACTCTAGAAGCTGTGAAGCACTTGAATCATATGAACATGAGACTCCTGAAACACAATAATACACCATGATCATTGTAAGCAGAAAATCATGAAATGCATATGAAACAGGCAATATGTGATCAAGCAAAGATGGAGTTAAGAAATAAACCATGGCTTGGTCAACCAAGTAATCACTACAAGGTAGTGACCACAATGCTCATTCACACTTGGAATGAACACTTGGACATACAAGCTAACAAACTCAATGCAAGTCACTTGCATGTCAAACGCTCAACCGATGCATAATACACTAAGTATATGCATCTAGGAACAATCCTACAAGGGCACAAGAGTGACAGTACTTAAAAGAAAATGCAATTCATTTAGATAGAAGTACTGATTTAAACAAAGCATAAAAGGCTGCATAAAGCATGGTACAAACCATAAAGCCTACAAATATGCATAAAACATAACCCTAAAAGCTTACATAAGCAACATGGGTACAAAACACAAAATATACTGAATAACATCAACAATATATATATATAAAGAGTAAACCAGGTTTAAAAGTTATGAGTTAGAAACAAAAAATACACCAAACCTACAGTGTATCAAACCCATATGGAACCCTAAATAGCCAAAAACACAGACCTATAAATTTAAAGGATAAGTCTAAAAACAAAAGTATGTGTGTACTCCCCCTATTACTATGCACACTTCCCTTTGAGCTTTCTTTGAGCTTTCTCCCCCTTACTGAATGCTCTCCCCCTTTTTGGCACGAATAGCTAAAGGCTGTTGGCTAACTTTTGTTGAATAGCATCTAGCTGATTATCCATCGACTCAAGTCGCATCTGAACATGGTTGTTGGTGGAGTAGAGAAGTGTCACCAACTCGTCAATGCGCTTCTGAATACGTTCAAGCATGCTACCCATTCTATCAGTTTGATGATCAGACTGTATTTGTGGAATGCTAGTTTGTTGAACTTCAGGAAAGACATGCGAAGTGGGGGTAGTATGTACATGTGTCTCTGATTCAGGAGCAGATGGAGTAACCGAAGAGATGTGCGCACTCTTTGGTGTTTTAGAGAAATGACTTCTGCTGGCTTGTAGAGTGAACATGGAGATTGGACGAGGACAGGTCATCAATCTGAGGGAGGATTAATGCCTTCACGAAGAATGAACTTCATGATGAGACTGCAAAATGGAATACATCCTCGTGCTACTGATCTAACTGCGGTCTTCCTCATGGTTTGAAAGATGTGGGCACAGATATCAATGGGGGTTCCTGTAATAAGGTCACAAAGAAATAGAGCTCTTCCAAGATTGATGAAGGTTGTGTTGGACAACGGGTAGAGATTGGAGAACATGATCAGCTTTAGTGTGGTCAACTCTGGTGCAAACTTGGCTGTGCTTATGGATGTGCCTGTACTAGAGACTTCATGGTCAGGTCCAAGAACTTGTAGAATGTCTTGAATCGCTGGAGTTCGATCATCATATGGAGTTAGATCCACATTCTGAGGCCTAGTGATGCGGAGAGTATCGGCTATGGAGTTCGGAGTGATGATAAACTCCTTTCCTTTGACCCAGCAAATTAGTTCACCTCCAAGGTCACTTGTATTAGAATAGCATTCCTTAACCAGTTCATCCATTGGGTCGTCAAAGTTCCTGAACAAATTTGCCCAATCTCTTGACTCAAAGATCCGAGGGACAAAAGTGGTCCCCAAGGTGTCAAACTCAACCACACGTTCCACTATAGGAGTTGACCTGTCAAAGATGTTTGAGTAGATGTGTGAGGTAAGAGGGGTTCTAAATCTCTCACAGTTAGAGTCTTTGGATGGCTGAGATGAGAGTCGAGTCCGTTTAGCAATCGGGGTTGATGAATCATCAGTTACAACATCTTTGCCTTTAGAGGATCGATGAGACATCTGCAAGAGAATAGGAACACAGCAAAGAACCAACAATACCACCACAAATGACAGATATCAACTTGATTAGATACAGAATGTAAGCCATAGAAAACGCACACAATTTCAAACATAAGCCATGACAAAATAGAATGAGGCAGGTACATCAAAATGGTGAAAGTGCAATAGATCACAGAGTAAAACACCCTAGTAGTCAACTGTCAATAAGACAATCTACTATGAGTATGATATGCACAATGAAAACCACATACAACCACAATAGAGCAAATGACAGATCTAAGCTTTATGTACTCACAAGCGGAGTAAATACCCAGAAAAAAATACCAAACCCATTTCCCAAATGAGTATGAAGACCCAACAAACGCCAAAGCACAATGTAACCAACAATACGACATCTGAATAAATCAGTATCAAACACAACCAACCAAACCCAGTACTTTCAGGGAAAAACAATCGAACACATTAAGATTCTAAAAACAATAGCAACTCAAAACAAAGCAAGAAAATGAAACTCAAAACATAAATATGAAGTGAGGAAGAAAAACCATACCTTTTCTTGATGATTTTGAGAAGAAATGAAGCAAAAATGGAGTTCGAAAATGGAGGCACGGTGTGTATGGGTAAGAGCAGTTGAGAGAGACAATGAACAGTCACAAAAAGTTCGAGGGAAAAACTGAAAAAGCTTTTAAAAACTGCCCCTATTTTTGCCAAACATGCGTTTTTCGCGACTGAAGTGAGTCGCCAACAAGTCGCTAGGTCAAGCCGCCAAAACACTCAAAGACAATATTTTGAAAAAAATTTCTAAGTGTTTTTCGCGACTGGAAGGTTTACCCGCGAGGGAGTCGCGAGCTGAGCCGTGAAAATCTCTGAGTAACCCTCACGACTGGACCTTTCACTCGCGAACAAGTCGCCAAAATAGACCCGCGAACACGGGACTAAGGCCCGTAACTTGACTTACCCGCAACTGAGTCGCCAAACAGGGCAAAAATGATTTTTGAAATTTTCAGTTTTTTTAAGAACAAAATACTTTCCAAAAACACCTAAAATACTCAAAAATCTTTTTGTGCTTGAATCAACAAAGATTGAGTATGTGAAAACACATTTCAAAAAGTATAATCACACAAATGAATATGGCATTTTTTGAATATAAACTTGTGTGTTGTGTGTGGATATCAACAATGAGATAGTCTATAGTCTAATGTGAAGCTTCAATGATTAATTCAATCAAGGCATACACAATTAGCACTAGATTATGTGACCCATCTCAATTATAGAAATATGTATATATGACCTCCCACAAAACTTGATAACATAACTTGGAGCTTTACATTTGACTCCACTTTCAATCATAACAATTGATCTTTTTGATCCTTTTGATCCTTTTGAGACAATCACCTCTCATTGTGAGAGTGATATTTGATATTTCACTTTAATGAACAAGCCTTTGGCTTTTTGAATAAACATTCACTTTAATTTTTGGACGCTTTCCCTTTTTCCTAGTCGAATACTAGTATGTGCGACAGGCTTTTGCAGCTCAATATCTCTTTTCATTTGGAGATTTACATTTGGTGAGCTCTTTTTAGCAAAAACAAAAAAATAAAGAGTGGGAAGATATATAAACACAAGTCTATGCATGTCTCAAGATCATCATAACCATTCACTCATCATTCATGACAAGTTTGAAGATCTATTTACAACAATCACATAGATTTCAAGATTTCTCCCACAGTGATAAGAGTGCAAAGAAACAAGCTATGCTCGAAAGTGCACAAAGCCATTAGCACAAAGGTACAAGGCAAAACAAGTTTCGAGACAAAAACTCAACAAAGTCAATCAAACTTTTTGATTTTCTAATTTTTATGTGATTTTTGGATTTTTGACACATAAGAGGAAAAAGATTGATCAAAAACAAAAATGACCAAAAGTATGCACAAATAGACAAACAAACAACCATCAACTCAAACAACAAGCAAACAATCAAACATCGTTACAAAGCATAGGAAGTATTAATACATGGACATGTTGTAATGCTTATGCATGAGTACCCTTCTTCACCCACATGTCACTTGCGTTTGGGGTGACTTCCTTATAGGATTGGGTACGGGAGTTAGGGCTTTCAAACCTTCGTGTGAAGCTTTCCAAACAGTTGGTGAATGCACCAATCATCTTCATCACGTTCATCATTCCGGGATCACCGTTTTGATCTCTTGATGGTTCACCAGCCCAATTTCTTCTATCATTTCTAGGTCCTCGTGACCTTTGAGGAGTTGCACTATTTATTGCTCTCAGCTTTTGACAATTTGGTCGAGTATGCCCTTGAATGACACACATAATTTGATCTAGGACCTCTTTGTGGTTATGGACGAGACTTGGCTCGGGATTCAGACCTGCCCACATACTGATTGCGGGGATTCAACAACCGTTGGTTCTCCACATTCTTCTTCTCCTCTATCTTGGGCTTCTCAGCAGTAGGGTCAACTTCAACTGGATCTTTGGCCTTTACAAACTTCACTTCTTTAGTGACAGTTCCAGATGAGCTACTTCCTCCGGTATATCCCAATCCGGATTTGTCTGAAAAACTCTTTTGAGATGAAATAACATCATCTAGTTTCTTGGTGGAGACCCTCCCTATCTTGGCATTAGCTTGCACAACCTCTTGCTCAAGAAATCTCACTTTTGTGTAGGCTTCTGACAGCTCACCATTCAAAGTTTCTATCTCACATTTGGCCTCCTTATAGCGAATTAGGAGACTTTTATAGTCCTCCTCTGCCTTCTTCATTTTTCTCACAACTGCCTTGGCCACCCTTGTGTACTCACCCGACTTTTCAAGGAGTGAGTTATAATTTTCTTGAAGATTGGCTGTGCTTTCAACTTCTTCAACATCTGATTCTTCAACAACTCCCAATGATTCTTCATCACTATGTTCTCCAAGGTCTCGTACAAGCAGATTCAACTCGTCTGAAGACTCAACATGGGCAATAGTCATAAAAGTTGAATAGTTCCCCTCTCCATCACAACTTTCTTCAGATTCTGAGTCGGATGAATCCGAGTCACTTAATGTCGTGGCATACACCTTGCCTTTCGATTTCAAATAATTCGGACATTCTTTCTTAAAGTGTCCATGCCCGTTACATTCGAAACAAGTGACACCTTGTGTAGATTGGGATTCTTTTCCATCTTTCCTTTTGAATTCCCTTTTCTCCCTTCCTGAACTTTGGAATTTTCCTTTATCACCAAATTTTCTATTATTCTTGAATTTCAAGAATTTTCGGAAATTTTTTACAAGGTATGCAACATCTTTATCAATCACATCTTCTTCCGATGAGTCATGGACTTCTACCTTCTCATTAATGGTCTTAAAAGCAAGAGATTTTCTCCTCCGTTGATTTGGCAGCGACATTTCATAAGTCTGAAGAGAACCAACCAGCTCCTGGACTTTGATGTCATCAAGGTCCTTGCTCTCTTCAATCGCTGCCACTTTAGCACGAAAACTTTCCGGCAATGATCGAAGGATCTTCCTTACAATTTTAGAATCCTCCGTTTTCTCCCCCAAATTGAACTTGCTGACAACCACCTCATTCAGCTTCCCATAGAAAGAGTCAAAGGGCTCATCCTCACTCATTTTGAGCTCCTTAAACCGAGTGGTCAGCATTTGCAACTTGGTGTCTTTCACTTTCTTCGTGCCTTCGTAGGTGGTTTCCAATATCTCCCATGCTTCTTTGGCAATGGTAATGTGGGAGATCCTATGAAATTCATCTGGAGACATACCACAGAAAATAGCATTGAGTGCTTTACTGTTAGCATTAGATGCAGCGAGTGCTACCTTATCCCATGTGGATTTGGCTGCCTCAGGTCTGGTCCAATCAATCTCAACAGCATCCCAAACAGATTCATCGATGGAGCATAGAAATGCTCTCATGCGAACCTTCCAAAAAGCATAATTACTACCATCAAAATATGGAGGTGCCTTTAGGGATTGAGACCGATCCATCTCAATAGGGAGTCAAGGATCACACAATGGTAATGAAACCAATAAAAGTGTACCCGCTCTGATACCAATTGAAAGTTCAAATAGTGTAAAAACACCCTTGAACGTTTAGACTCCCAATTTACAAATTAACCAATTCAAGCTTTATATCAAACAATTAATGTGCGGAACATGAACTAAAGCATAACACAGAATTGGTAAACAGTCTAAGCCAATTAAAATCACATCCACAGTAGAAAATAAAAGGCAAAGATAAAGGGGAAGGAAGATGCAAACACAAAGACAACACGCGATGTGTTATCGAAGAGGAAACCGAAGCCCTCGGTGTAAAACCTCTCCGCCGCCCTCCAAGCGGTAAACAATCCACTAGAAAATGTAGTTGGGATACGTGGACAGCAATAGACCCTCCAAGCCTAATCTACCCAGTGCACCTAAGCCCTCCAAGCTTCTTGCTCCAACGAGATTGCGCCGAATCTTTTTCTTTTCTAGCTTCCCGGATTCCGCTACTAGACCATCGCATCAACCAATGAAGATTGGTTCCTTCCTAACTGCTTCCCAGAACACCAAAGAACCCTCTCACAGTAATGGATATGGTGAGAACAAGGTTTTGGTAAAATGCCTCTCAAGGGTTTGACAATGGAGAGGAAGAGAGTTGAGGAATTTGAAGAGACTCTTATGTAAAGATTGTAGGTGAATCAATCTTGTTTTACTCTAGGGTTTCTCTCTCAAAATTCTCTCTGGAAGCTCTCTTTCATTTGTGGGTATAAGGGGTATTTATACTGAGGTGAGAGGAGAATGTGAAACGTCAGGTTTTACAAAACAGGCCTGGCTCGCGGCTTGGCCTCGCGACTTGAATGAGTCGCGAGATCCAGTCGCGAGATAACCGTATGGCCAGTTGTCCTGTTTTGTCCTGTAGTGCTCCAGCTAGCATGACTGTTCACCTTCTGGCATGCTTGGCACGTGTGCTGCATCTGGCGGCTTGCAGCCGCGAGTCACCAGTGAGATCAAGCTGCGAGTCTCTGTTTTCTTGCACACTCTTGAGCAATCTTCACTCTATCTCACTCACTACACTTACAACAAACCCACCTAAATACAGGGTTACTAAATGCTGAAATACAAGCAAATTTGGCACGGAATAAAGCCAATTAGATGGTTGATTAAATTCAACCTTACACGTATGGTTCAAGAGCTTCATAGATTATAGAGTTAGGTGTGAGTGAGTTTTGTTCAACTGTTCCTAACTCACATGTTAAGTCTAGAGTTTGTTTTAGGGTTATATCACGAAATAGCCAAAGGGGGAGATTGTAAGGTTGAATTTATTCAATCATTTTGTTGGCTTTATTCCGTGTCAAATTTGCTTGTAATTCAGCATTTAGAAACCCTGTATTTAGGTGGGAATCATGTAAGGGTAGTGTGTGAGAGAGTGTGAAGAAAAGCGCAAGAGTGTGCACTCAAGAAAAGCCTCGCGACTGGATCTTGCTACTGCCTTGTGACTGGCGAGTCGCCAAAGGTGGCACATGTGTGAAGCATGTAGGGGAGCTGAAGGGTCACGCCAGCTATAGCACTACAAGAAAAAACTTCTAGTCTGGCTAGGCAGTTAGCTCGCGACTCGTTCCAATCGCTAGGTTGAGTCGCCAGAATGCCTTGTTTGATGAAAAATGACCTTTCGCATTTCTCATACACCCTACTATAAATACCCTTATACCTACGAAATGTAGAGAGCTTCTAGAGAGAATTTTCAGAGAGAAACCCTAGAGAAAAAAAAAGATTGACTCATCCATAATCTTCATCCTTCGATTCTCCAAATTCCTCTACTCTCACCCTCTCCATTGTTACATCCTTTAGAGGTTCATTAGCCAAATCCTTATCTCACCATACCCATATCTGTGAGGAGGCATTTTGGTACTTGGGAAGCAGTTTAGAAGGGACTAATTCATTTTGGTTGATGCCATGGGCTATTGCAGGATCTGGTAAGCTAGAGAAGACAAGGTTCAGCTTAACCCTGTTAGAGCAAGAAGCTTGGTGGGCTTAGGTGCACTAGGTAGATTAGGCTTGGAGGGTCTTCTGCTATTCATGTATCCCAACTTTATTCTCTAGTGGATTATTGACCGCTTGGAGGGCGGTGGAGAGGTTTTTTGCCGAGAACTTTGGTTTCCTCTTTAATAACACATCGCTGTGTTGTCTTTATGTTTGCATCTCTCTTCCCTTAATCTTTTCCTTTTAATTACTGTTGTGGTTGTGATTAATTTTGATTTAGATTGTTTTACCAATTCTGTTTTAGCTTATTTTCATATTCTGCACATACATTGTTTGATTATAAGCTTGTGTTGGTAATTTGTAAATTGGGGGTTTAAACGTTCATAGGTGTTTTACACACTATTTGAACTTTCAATGATGATGAAGTTTCTGATCATGAGTCTGGTAGTGATGAAGATGGAAACTTCATTGCTTTCACAGCTACTGCTGTAGTTGATGAAAATGTTGTGGTTGAAGAAAACCCTTCTGATGGGGAACTCTCTGAATGTACTGATTTGCAAAAAGCTTTTAATAAGCTATGCAAGGTTGCTGCAAAGGATGCAATGAATGTTGACTTAGGTTTAAAGAAATTTGCCTCCCTTGAACTTGAAAAGAAAAATTTATTGCTGAAATTGCTTAATGCTAATAATCTGATTGATAAGGTGAAGACTGAAAACATGTTGTCACTTGATAAGATAAAGAACTTAGAACCAGAATTATTTGTTGCTAGAGAACAAACTAATAGGTCTGCTAGTTCTAAACTTGATAACATGTTGAGTGTTCAAAAGTCTCCCTTAGACTAAACTGGTTTAGGTTTTGTAGATAGCGTCTCGATGTCTGAAACTCATTCCACAAATTTTGTTTCTTCTTTTGAGACCCCAAGAGTGAGACTGTCGAAACAATAGAAGTTACACAACCTCCTAGGAAGATTGGGGTTGATCTTAAAGAGTCTAAGCCTAAGAATCCTAACCTCCCAAAGGACAAGAAGCATGATAGACCTCTTTGGGTTTGTCATTTTTTGGAAAGGCTGGGCATACTCGCCCAAACTGTTTCAAGTTGCAAGCTGCAAAGCGTGCAAATAAGCCAAGAGTACTTATGCCTCAAGCGCAAGATCCTATGGTACTCATTGGTGAGTTGGTAAAGGCGTTAAACCTTTATACCAATCCTGGAGTTGCTCATCATTCTCATATGAATAATAACTCCAATGCTAGAGTTGCATCTAAAAAGTTTTGGATGCAAAAGGCTCAATCTAATTGAGTCTTTCTGACATAATCCTTATGCTTCATCTCAATACTCTTTGTGACCATTCATCTTTTGTTGTTTTGTTTCCTTTTTGTTTTTAGGATTTGCACTGCATAACATTCATGCATTTCATGATAGGTTATTTTTGTTATTCCTTTGAAAATAAAATAAAATAAAATAACAAAAAGAAGGAGGAAAGAGGAATATGTTTTGTATTACATATCTTGGATTTGTAATCAATGTTGGCCTATTATGTTTACATAACATGCCTGTATACCTTGTTTACCTTGGATGAGCTTATTTTACTGCATTTTGCTAGTTTTAGCTATGTAGTGCATGTTGTATGGGAGTTGTTTATAGTTTTTGATCACATAATCTTGATTTTGAAGTCACATGCTTTTGATTGTTAGGACTAGAATCTAATGAGAAAGGCATAAATAACCATCTCACCACTGTTTACTAGCCAATAGTGCATATCATAAGATTTTGTGCTCGAGAAAGTGTAGCACATGCACAAAAAGAACATAAGGTGTAGCCTCGGATTAATAATAAAATTGGTATGTACATTATTGGACTATAATAAAGATGACACTAAGAAATTAAAACTGGTGTGTACATTATCTGGCTAAAATAATAACAATTTCACAATGAAATAAAATTGATGTGTACATTATGAGGCAACATAAAAGATTACATGATTGCAAGCTTGTTTTCTAGGAGATGTGAGAGTTATATGATGTAACTTTTTAGGTGATAGTCTCCTTCAAACTTATGTTATGAATAATGTAGAAATTGTGATTGATTACTATTTACATATCACCTCACATGTATCACATGCAATTACTAGTTGCACACACTACACAAGTTATTCTTTGCTAAACTTAGTACATGATATTGTGTGTGAATTTGTTTTGGCCATCCAAGATTATATGTTCCTTGATGTTGATACAAAATATGTTTAATGTTGAGTTTTAGGGACAAAAATGTGAAAAATTGTTTTTGGAAGATCTGGGTTGAATTCAAGTGTTTTTGGAAAACTTTTAAACTCATACTCATGCATTACATTCATGAAATACGTTGGTTTGAGTGTTTTCTGCATTAAATTTCCTCTATTTTTCAAAAATGTCACTTTTCCATATTTTCGATCGATTGAGACTGTCCTTCGACCGATTGAAATTGCGATTAAAATTTTGGTCTGATTCTGTCTGGCTCGATTGGTGCATAATCGATTGAAGCTCAATTTCGACCGATTGAAATTCGAAAGTTTTGGTTTTAAAAAGGGATTCTCCTCATGTGTTCTTCACTATTTCAAGAACTATTTAAAACTTTTCTCACTCTCTCTTCGACCGATCCAATCTAAGGATTTTGTCATCAAGCACAAGTAAGTCATTTATACCCTTCCTTTTTCAATAAAATCACATGTTTCATGCATTTTCATGCTTTTTCATTGAAAAATTTGAACATAGCATTTTAGGGATTTATGATCATTTCAATTTTTTTAATCAATTTTGTTCAATGGGTTTTTGTTCTTAGATGCTATTAACATGGTTCCCATGCATTAATTTGATTAATTTGTTGTTTTAAGAACAATTGAAATTTCTAGGGTTTGGAACTTTGTGAAATTGGGGATTTTGTTCAATTGGGTTTAATTTGATGAAATTGACTTGTCTTATTGATAAATTTAATCATTATATGATGTTTCATAACTAGTATGATGATTAATTGATCAATTTGCTTTAATTTTTGAATTTGGGATTTTCAAAATTAGGGGTTTTTGGACTAAAACTCTTTGTTCAAGTCAATTGATGGTTTATAATGTTTAATTGAACAAATTTCAATGCATTAGAGCATGCATCATATAGATTGTTATTTATTAAGTTTTTTGTTCTCTAAGCCTCTTTAATGCAGTTTGCCCTTGGTATTTTCTTTGTTTCTGTTTTTATTTCTTTCCTTAAACCTTTAGTATCGTGGTTAGGAAGACTAGAGCCAACAAGAAAACCACCACTCCTTCTACTCCTGAGTTCCTAAGTGATAAGTTTAGAACCTTGAAAAACCAAGAAACCTATGAGAAACTGAATATCTTTAGGTCTATTTGGGATGAGCATAAGGTCATCTTAGATGAGATTGATTCGGAGATACGTAGGAGTTTTGACGTAGGGGTTGGTTACCTCTTTTAGATGTCGAGCATCCTCCTCCGGCTGCTTTGATTAGAGAGTTCTATTCGAACCTCTCAGTCCACTTAGATGATTCCAACACTCAATATGTAAGGAGTTGGATAAGGGGTGAAGAGTATGCTATTACTCCTGAGGTAGTGGCCTTTGCTTTTGGTGTACCTTTGGTACAACATCCAGTATATCCTTACTCTGAGTTCCCTCCCCGTGATGACATTATATCACTTATCACTGGTACTTCCATTAGATGGGGTACTATTCCTCGTATCACTTCTCATGAGCTTACAGAGCTCAACTCTTTATTTTTCCGGATTTCATGTCACAGTATTTGGCCTATCTCTCACCTTCATACTATTCCCATTGAGAGATGTTCATTTTTGTATGCTCTCGTCACTGATGCTCCTATGAGTTTTCCTATTCTTTTTATTAGATCACTTGTTGAGGTTCATAGGAGTAGTGTAAAATCTCATGGTCTTTTCTTTCACGTTTTCATTCATAGGATTCTGTTGGACTTAGATTAGAGGGCTTTCTTGAATCCGAGCTTGTCCATATCATAGCTCCTATATGTGCCACCTTCCTTAGACAAAGAGCAGCTCAGTTAAAAGCTAGCTCTAAGCGTCCTAGAGTCGAGTCTTCTATAGGTGATGCATCTAGGCCTCCTCCATCTGATGATCCTTCTGCCGAGACTTATGTTGACCCTACAGCTACTATGGATCCTCCACCATCTTCATTGAGTGATGCTTCTTTACAGAGTATGTTGGATAGAGTGATGACCATTTAGGCGGTGCATGTACAGCTTCTGTTGGATGTGCTCAATGAGCTTCATGCTTTGAGAGAAGATTTGGCGGATGCTAGAGGTACTACTCCACAGCCTCCACCTTTTGATGATGAGTCTTGATTGCCCTTTGGCAATTTGTCACAAAAAGGGGGAGATGTATATACACATGGAGATAGGGGGAGATTGGAGATTTAGATTGTATCTAAGAGCTCATTTTGATGTATTTTGATGTTTTTGGTTTATGATGTATTCATTTTGATTTTGATGTATTTATTTCTTTTTTATGGGTTGTATATGTTAGGGGGAGACATTATGTTGTGTGTTTTGTTTCTTTTATTGTTTCTTGTTTCACATATGGTACATTTGATTATTAATTTATATTTATGAGGTTATTCATGATATATGTCTTTTATTTTATGTTTTGTGAAATCAAGAAGTTTAATTGGTTCTTACTTGTATTTTCCACACACGCGTTGATGTGTTTGTTGAGTGTTTCAAGAATTTACAAGTTATTTCAGTCATGACTGCTGTCTACTTTGGCAACTAATAGATAGTGGTTAGGTTGAATTGTATTTAGGGCATTTTAATTTGAATGGACTATTTTTACTTTGAGCATTTCAATTTTTGTGATGTGTTTTGTCATGAATTGCCAAAAGGGGAGTTTGTTAGGTTTTAAGACTTTAGGACTAATGTATTAGAACTTCAATTTGTAATGTGTGGGCAAACCATGATCAAAACATAGACTCTAGGTTTATGCTTGCTCAAAGTGTGTCTAAGTGTAAGATTGGAATCGAGTGATTGCAAAAATTATTGGACTAAATCTGCAAGGCTCGATCAATCAAAAATTAGGCTCGATCGATTAAACCACGTGCAAATTTATGTTTATGCATAAATTCCAATTCAGCCCAAGCCTGTTTGACGTGTAGGCTTTTGTGTTTTACTTCAAGTATAAAAGGAAAAACCCTAGCCATGTTTTAGAGACTTTTAGATAGTTGTGTGTTGAATCTTTTGTGAGATCTAGAGGTGTTTACCTTCATACACACACTTAGGGTTATCAAGATCAAGATTCATGTTAAGAACTTGATGATCTCTTCAGTTGCTACATAAAGAATTTAAAGAAGATCTGAGACCTTTGAGTGGAGTCTCAAAGTCACAAGTAGGAGAACTTGTGGTTGCTGCAAATCAAGGAAAGAAGTAATTTGTGGATTCGGAGCTGTCACATGGTCGTGGTAGTAAGTTTTCTACACAGATGGCAATAAGATGTTAGTGTTCTAAGTCTTATTGTACAAATTTCAATTCTTTTATAGTGGATCTGTTTTTTACGATAAGGATAGTTGGGTTAAATCCTCCCCAGGTTTTTTACCGGTTAGGTTTTCCTGGATCAATCTAAATTGGTTACAAATCTCCAAGAAAAACTACAAACGTGAGAAGTCCCACTCAATTCCCAAAGCAGTCTTTAGCCGTTGGAATTGTGTCGCCTCGTAAAGAGACCCTATTAAAGGCGCGCCTCGTGTACCGAAACGGCGGGAACACGGCGTGGGTAAACAAAAAGAATGTCTCACAACTAGGGGCGTGTCCCAGGTAAACGACGAGGCTCCAGCATTAATGAAGGACAAATCTTGGCAAACCATGACATAGGCCCGACGTCATCAAAACCCTCCTCTCCGTCCAAGGAGGCGGACAGCAGGATTTTGAGGGGCTATTGTGGGGCAAAAGAATTTGTGATCCCGGCCCACTTTACATTAGGGCCCAAGGCCCACGCCGAGGAGAGGCGCCGCCGAGGACATGCAACGGAAGTCCAAATGGCCCAGAGATATAGCCGAGGACAATTCTGTCCTCGGCATCCCAAAGCACTCCTAGAAGAAAGGGCAAGTACGGTATAGGAGCAGTTCAAGGAAAAGTTAAACACCTCTGCATTGATGGGGAAAGGACCCCTGGATAGTGTGGCGACAAAGGATAAGGGAAAGGCTGCCATTACTGCAATTAAGTACTATGCGCCTGACAGAGCAATGCTTTTCAGCTTTTACAACCACCCCCAACCACTTTGGGTATGGGCTGATAGGACAAGTATCAGCCCTAGAAAGCTGAACCTACACATGGACGTTGGAGGGAGGGGAAATGATGGTATAAAAGGAGAAGGAAGCAATCCAGAAAGGGGGGGGGGGGGGCAAGAACCAGAGCCTCCCAGGCCGTGCCGAGGAGAAAGTCTTTTTGGGTAAGCACGGTCCACCCCTGTGCGATTATCATGAACACCATGACTGACTATTGTCCAATAACCAGGGCCTAGCCTTTTATCCCACTTTCTACAAATTTTATTATTTGGGCCTTTAACGTTCAAACCCAATACACCAATTTGGGGTCGTTACAAAATGAGTCCTTACAGTATGCTATTTGTTTTTTCTTTTTTTTTTGTACAGCTAAACGTTTTAAGTTTCAAATAAATTATTCAAATTCTTTATTCTCTCAAAGGAGATTATTATGATAATCAAAACTGATAAAAAACTTCTACTGAATATGTATAATTTATTCCCGAAATTTGATTGTAGATAATTTGTTCTCCCTCAACATTGAATAATTTCAAAAAGCAATTTTCTTCACTTTATTTTTACGAATATATAATTTTATCATTTTTAATGTTTATGATTGATATTATTCTTTTTTGAAGTGGTTCATATTTTTCTAACTATTGTTATTATGCATTATATTTTCCTAATTTCTTTTGGTACAACTAAAATTTTTAAGTTTCAAAGTTATTATTTAAATTTTCATTCTCTTAAGGAAATTACTATGATAACCAAAACTTATTATATAATTACAATTGATATTACTCAAACAATTGATAGTACTCTTAACCCAAACTTGTTTTTGCCCATTGTTAAGTAATACTCCAAATTGGACCAAAATAAACTGAAATAGACTGTTCCCATTCTTAAGTAATTACACCAAATGGACTGAAGTAAACTAAAATATAACAAATTGGACATAATAGACTAAATTAGACCGATATGGACCGAATGGACTGAATTGGACCTAATATACCAAAGTGGACTGAATGAACCAAATTGACCGAAGTGGACCGAAATGGATAGTATGGACCAAAGTGGACTGAATTGAACTGAAGTGGTCCAGATGGACCGAAGTGGACCGACATAGACCGAATGGACTTGGATTGAATTGGACCAAATAGCGAAGTGAACTGAATTGACTGAATAGATTGAAGGTCATCAAAGTAGATCGAATTGGACCGAAGTAGACCAAATTGGATTGAATTGGACCAACGTGGACCAAAGTAGACCGAACTGAATTGAATAGCCCAAAATGGACCGAATGTTGATCTATAATTAGGATAGCCAATATTTATATATATATATATATATATATATATATATATATATATATATATATAAATTTAAATTCTTACATCCAAAATAACTAAGAATGAAATCAAACCAAAACTTAGAGAGAGAGAGAGAGAGAGAGAGAGAGAGAGACTACTTGTGAAGGGAAATTTAAAAATACAACAATACATATGAACCTAAAATAAAGTTTAAAAATCACAATGATTCATTAACCTAAAATAGAGTTGCTAAAAAGAATAAAATAATAACAAACACCAAATTATCCAAGTCATGTTATGAAATAAAATAATATTGTATTTTTATATATTATCTTTATAATGCAATAGGATAACATTTATGAAATCAAAGGGAAGATTAAAAAAATAACAATTTAAAAACATAAAACTTAATCACATCAATCAAGAGTAGAGTTCCAAATAATAAAAAATTTCATCAACAAAGTAGAGATGCAAGAAAAATAAAAGTTCCACCAAAGAATGAAAAAAAAAAATTTGAGAGAGAGAGAAATTTAGAATAATAAATTTTTTGTGTATGAAACTACACATAGAATAAGAGGGAGAATTTTAAATTTATAGTAAGATTATGGGAAAAAGAAAAACCAAAAAGAAAAGAAAATAACGGAATATAAAAAAAGAAATATTAAGGTAGATAGTAGTGGGGAGATGAAAAAGTAAAAGGGATGAGAAAAAATAGAAGAAAATGTAACAATAAGTTGGAAAATTAATAAAAAGAAAAATAGTTAAAAATAAGAGAGAGTGTATTTGAAATAGGTGGATGATATGGTATCTGATGTAGATCAACAGAAACGTTACAACAATAAATGCTACACTTTAGCTTTTAAATCATATTATATATAATAAAAGTTGAGCTTAGACGTCGTGGTTACGCCACGTGGCTTTACCAAAAGTTGAGCTTTCTCATCTAAAGACTGCAAGAAAGCTTTCATGCGTACTTTCCAGTATGCATAGTTAGTGCCATCAAATAAATGAGATATAATTAACGACTATCCTCTATCCATGACAAACAGGGGTCAATGGATCAACACAGCAAAGATTAAAACCTAATCAGAGTGTGCCTGCTCTGATACCACTTGATAGGCCAAAAACGAATTGACCCCTTGTGACAAATTAATTAATTAATTAACCAAGTTTATTAATTAATCAAATTAACATGCAAAACGAGTGGCAGCACAAACAAATCACCAAACAACTAAATATGCAGCAGAAAATAAATGACACGGTGATTTGTTTACGAATGGGGAAAAACCTACACGGCAAAAACCCCACCGGGTGATTTTCAGGTCCCCACTCCCGAAATTCCACTATTATCACAACAAGCAGTTACAAGTAAAGGAATCCTAGTACCTTATACCAACCTACAGTTGAACCCTTACCCTAATACCCAATTGGACTTGTTCTGTAGTGACAATTTCCCCTTTTGATGCACAGCTCCTAAGTACGTGACTAACCAATTGCACGGATCCCAGTACGCGACTTCAATCACCAACTAAAGAAGGTTGTTGGCTGCAAAGTTTTTCAGTTCATCCACATGATGAAGATCAAGAAGATGCTTGGTCACAAAACCCTACGGTGCACAAACACAGCAACTTCTTCAGAAGAGATGAACTAGGGTGAAACTTTATTTTAGGTTACAAATTGCTTGCACAAACTTTGCTCAACACTTGTGCAACTTGTGTACACTTTGACGGCCCTTAAAACAATCCTTTTATATGTTTAGGGTTAGGAGAAAAGAAGTCCCAAAGACACATTCACGGATTCCAAGAAAACATATCAGAATTTCAGTTTCTTTCTTAAACCTCCACAGATAGGAGGTGTCGAGCAGTTGTCGAGCACACGGGCTAAACAGCTTCTTAAACCTCGACACATGCTAGCTGTTGAGCTTTAATAAACTTGCACTTTTCAGCTTGTTTCTTGGACAGACTTGATGACTTCAACACTTGATCTTGAAACACAGTTTCTTGAAGTATTAAATACATCCTAGATCTACCCAAATACAAGTAAAGTGCGTTATGTCAAAGGATAAGCCAATTACATAAAATAGTGACATATGTTCCTAACAAGTGACTCACATATGTCCTAACAATCTCCCCCTTTGGCAGTCCATGACAAAACCACAACAAACAAATGAACATATGAAAGAAGTCGTAAATCACTCAACTCATGCTCACTTGTTGAATACAATAAAATCTATCCTAACACAAACTCTTGAAAAACTTTGCAAGAAAAGAGTTTATGGCAAGTAGACTTTGACAACTTGTATTTCTTAAACACTTTAAACAAAACACATTAAGGCATCTTTGTGTGAAACAGAAATAATAGATTGCATACAAGTAATAAGAAGCATGTACATAAAGAGAGAAAAGAAACAACACATGTAAGGGGTAGGTGAAAGAAAAAACATGCATCCACATATAGAGAAAAATAAGTACAATGTATGTTAATAAATGGTCACAAGACCTAAGGTACAAGAACAATGTATCTAAAATAGAGAAAAGAAAAAGATACAAGTAATCCTCACTACATCCCTAAAAAATATCAACACTCCCCCTAACAAAAATGTCCTATACTAACTTTCTCCCTAAGAATGATTACTCTCATATCCAAAACTACTTCCCCTTTTTGTCACGAGTGACAAAGGATAAGAGTGTCAAGTAGACATCTCATCGGTAGAGCTAGCATCTCCATTATCATCATCATCTGAAGCATCATCGTCATCACCATCATCATCATCCTCATCCTTAGAATCAGAAGCCACTAGAGGAGGTGGTGGAAGAGAAGCCTCAGGAGCAAAACGGCTCATGATCGCCTGCCGTCCAACAATGCGGCCAACACGGACGTTCACCTGATACAAATCTGTAGAAAGTGTATCTATGCGAGCATCCATGCGCTGAAGTTGCGCCATGACGTCTCCTAGTGACACATTGCTCGTGGAAGAGAAGGGAGCAGATGTGGATGGAGCAGATCGAGATGGAGCCGAACGGGAGGGAGGAGTAGCTGACTCCTATCGCGACCTAAACTGCACCTCGCTACGTTTTACGGTAGCGGCATCTATGGCACAAATATGTGAGAAATGGTCGGACACAGGAAAAGGGATGGAAAAATGACGTAAAATCCTCATGATAGCGGAAGGAAAGATGAGCTTATCACGGGATGCTGAATCTAGATGAACATCTATAATAGACAGAATGAAATAAGAAGGGAAATCTATAGTAAGATGCTCAAGGAGGGATAACAAAACCGAGTACGAGGCTCTATAATGGAGTTATAATGAGAGAAAGGATGGAGTACAAAAGTCATCACCATGTTCAAAAACCGTGGGCCTTTTGCAAAGCCTTAACAGTAAGTGAACTGGCGCTCACCCCACTTTGAAGGGCGCTTACAAAAAGCGGATTTAAGCTCATCCTTTGACACAGTCTTCAGACGCTCACAACTAGGATAGTCAAGAAAATCTACCCTAAGAATCCGAAGCACATCCGCAACAAGCTACGGTGTGACAGGAATGAGTGTACCTTGAACGCGAGTGAAGAAAAGAGGTACTGAACGATCGATCCCGTGCATGTTGGAGTAAAACTCCTGAATAAGCACTAGAGGATAGGTGACCGGGATGTCACACAGTGACTCCCATCCCTGACTATGAATGACAATGGGAAGGTCAGTGTCGGCGAAGTTCGCCAGAATGACTTGGCGTTCAGAATGAATGCCTCGTCAAGAAAAGTTCTCCGAGAAAGCCTTACGAGCATCCTCATCACAGAACCGGATAAGAGAAGGAGTAGGATCAGAAGAAGACGAAGATGTCCCGGAACGAAAAGGGTTCCAAGACGGAGTAGATTTACGGTTAGGTGTCATAGACACTACTAACGTAAATAGAAAGAGAGGGAGAGAGAAAGAAACAATCAGAAAAGCTCTAACATAGTTCAAATATAACAAGTATATTGAAAAGTAGAGTATGTATGTATGGGATATGCATGAACATATGACATGCAAAAAAAATTGCATCATGGGCTCAGCCCAATCCAATCCTACTAGCACACAATCAATTTCACACATCTAAAATGCATGATAATACTATTATTATGCTAATGTGATACAATGCATGAGATTTTAAACTCAATTAAGCAAAAACTCATCCCAAAATTTTAACACTAACTCATCAATTTTCAAAAATTCCAAAAATTTTCAAAAACCCCACAACCTAGGTTTCAAAACATGAAATGCATGTAAATGAAGGAGATTAGAAGCTTACCAAGTGAAGGAAAACTTGAAAAAGCTTGAAGAATCACCGGGTAGAGGTTTGGAGTGAGAGGTAGAGGTTTGGGAGGTGAAGAGACAGAGCAACCGAGAGAGAGATCGAGAGAAATGAGGTTCGAATTGCACGAGGAAGTATAAATAGAACCTCAGTAAAGCTCGACAGATGAAGGTCTCGAGAGGTGTCGAGCCAGGTGTCGAGGATTTGGCCGTCGACATATATAGGTGTAGAGAAAGTATCGAGGTACAAAAACATCAGACACAAGAGATGAGGCTCGATCGAGCCACCAAGTGTCGAGAAGCTATCGAGGGGACAAGAACTTTCTCGATCGATCTACTAGGTGTCGAGGAGGAGTCGAGATTGCGATAAGAAAAAGCTTGGAAACTCAACAGATAGCCAGGTGTAGAGGAGGTGTCGAGCAAGCTTTTAAAAACAGTTTTTCGAGAAGAGAAAAACACAGACATGAATGCAATCACGCATGCAACTCAACCAATGATCCAAACACCATATTAACCTCTCAAAATCTTCTCTCAACAGCATTTTAAGCACATGGATCCCAAAAACACACACACACACACACACACACACACACTAAACAAGTCTAACCAATTTTATATTTCAAAAACAAGTTAAGACAGTTTAGTGAGCATACATTAACACATGTAAACCTTGTGATGGCCAAATCACATTGTACCTGCACATGTATCAAGAGTAGCAAAGAATATTGCGTGTTATGTGTCAAAAACATCGTAAGATTTCATAAGTATATACATGTTATGACGATTTGAGATATGAGAAAATCACTTTTACTCACGCACAATCATAATTGCTTGATGGGGACTATCACCTTCGAGGTACATCCTATAACTCACACATCTCCTAGAATACACACTTGCAATCATATTTAAAGCATTTTTTATCTTTTTGTTTTTCAGTTTCTTTACATATTTTTATTTAAGCAAATCATGCATGGGCATATAAGAGAGAGAAAGGAAATACCCAAACATGTTAAGCTTTTGACATTCCAATTTTGCTATGCCGAAGCACACAAATGTCATTGACATTGTACTTTTGCTATGCCGAAGCATACAGGTGTCATTTCATGACTGGCGGGCAACAGTGGTGAGATGGTTATTTATGCCTTTCTCTTAGGATTTTCTAGTCCTTCCTGTCAAAAAGAGTGATACGAGTGTTAAGTACAAGAGATCACTTAATCTTACTCATCACAAACAAGAGCCACAAAGCTCACTTACTTAGTTGTGCATAGAGATGCTCATCTAAGTTACAAGAGATACAAAGTTTGGAAAACTTTGTTTCAACGGCCATCCAAGGTACACAAGTACCAATGTACACAAAGCACACACTGTTTTTGTATTTTTCTGATTTTTCAATTTTTTTAAATTTTTATATGAAAAACAAAACAAAGCAAACTGAAAAATAACCAAACAAAAACATGTTAAACAAAGCAAAGTATAAAAACTAGACCGACTCAAAATAAAGACAAAACACATAAGTTATGCAAAAACAAAAACTCAGAGAGAGAGAAGAAAGTGATAGAATCACTTGGAGTCCTTTTTCTTCCACACCTTGGAAGAACCTTTCCTTTGATTAAATCCTTGAACCGGTGGTAAAAGGGAAGAATTAAAACCATTCAAGTTCGAAAGGAATATGAGGGCTTTGAGAAGATCTCCAAGAGGAACAAGAGAGGATTGAAACTGATTCTAGTTCCCAGATGCTATCATGTCGTTGCTCTGTTGAGTGGCTAGCCACTTATAGCAGCTAGGTCAAGTATGATCGGCAACTCCACAATGATGACAGAGATGCTGCTTCTTTTATTTAGGCTTTTGAGAGCTAGCCTTCTTAGCCTTAGGGTTTTTAACATCTTTATTATCCTGTGTAGGGGGTCTCCTAAAATAGATTTGCCTTTGTCTAAGTTCTCAATAGCTAATTCATTTTTAACAACATTATTCTCAATTTCAATATTATTGGTAGGAGGAATAAAGACAGTAGTACTAATAGAAGCAATACTAGGAGAAGAGAGACCATACCCTAAACCTATTCGATTAGAAGCAGATTTCTGAAGACTGAGCATCTCATCAAGGTTTGCACTTGAAATCCTCTCCAATTGAGCTCTGGCTTGATACAACTCCGCTTCAACCTTCTTAGTCTTCTCAGCCAAGAAATTGTTCTCGAATCTCAATGCTCCAATAGTATGATTAGCTTCATCAAACTTTGTGGAAAGCTCTTCACGATCGAGTTCCACATCACTGAGCTTCTTGGTGGTCAGCCTATATAGTTTCTCATGTTTCTCAAAAAGCTTGTATAATTTCTCATAAGCTGTATGGATATCATCTTGATCGTCCAACTTCTCAAACTTGGACTCCACCAATTTCTTTTCTTCAACAATATCTTCAACAATCCCATCAGTATGATTGATAGTGGCAGTGAAGGCATTTAAGATTCCGTCATCCTCATTGTCGGAATCATCCTCAGGCTCGGTATCACTCAAAGTAGCAGCAAGTGCTTTACTCTTCCCAATGCTCTTGAGATATGTAGGACACTCCTATTTCATGTGACCGAAACCTTAACACCCAAAGCACTTAGGTCTTGCGGGAACAATGTATTGACCGTCATCCCTTGCATCCTTCTTCCCTTTGTCTAGGCTTTTGAACTGAGAAGAACTGGATTGCCTGCGGTCCTTGTCGAAACCCTTTCCATTTGCATTCTTCATAAATTTCTTGAACTGCCTGGTGATGTAGGACTTCATTGTCTGAAGACTCATCTGTGTCACTGTTCTTGGCCTTCAAAGCCATGCTCTTGCTCTTGCCCGACTTACCAATCTTTGTTAACCCAAGCTCGTAAGTCTGCAGATTACCAACCAGCTCTGTCAAAGGAATCTTGTTAATGTCCTTTGATTCCTCGATCGTCATAATCTTGGCATGGAATCTCTCAGGTAGAGATCTGAGCACCTTTCTCACAATCTTGGGTTTATGAATGGTTTCCCCAAGATTGAAAGCTGAGTTCACTATGTCCTTAAGCTTGGCATAGAACTCATTAAACGACTCATCCTCCCCCATCTTAATCTCTTCAAAGCTTGTAGTGAGCCTTTGAAACTTTGAATCCTTGACAGTCTTTGTTCCCTCATAGGTTGTCTGGAGGATGATCCATGCTTCCTTAGCAGTTTCAGTGGAGAATATCTTCTTGAACTCCTCATTGGTGACCGCACTGAATAAGGCATTCAACAATCTACTATTGAAGTTTGCCGCCTTGATCTTGGCATCATCCCAATCGGCCGACGCTTCTGTAGGCTTAGTCCAGCTTATCTCCACAGCTTGCCACACTTTCTCATCTAAAGACTATAAGAAAGCTCTCATGCGTACTTTCCAGTATGCATAGTTAGTGCCATCAAATAAAGGAGGTATAATTAACGACTGTCCTCTATCTATGACAAATAGGGGTCAATGGATCAACACAGCAAAGATTAAAACCTAATCAGAGTGTGTCTACTCTGATACCACTTGATAGGCCAAAAACGAATTGACCCCTTGTGAAAAATTAATTAATTAATTAACCAAGTTTATTAATTAATCAAATTAACATACAAAGCACGTGGTAGCACAAACAAATTAGCAAACAACTAAATATGCAGCGGAAAATAAATGACATAGTGATTTGTTTACGAATGGGGAAAAACTTACACGGCAAAAACCCTATCGGGTGATTTTCAGGTTACTACTCCCGAAATTCCACTATTATCACAACAAGCGGTTACAAGTAAAGGAATCCTAGTACCTTATACCAACCTACAGTTGAACCTTTACCCCAATACACAATTGGACTTGTTCTGTAGTGACAATTTCCCCTTTTGATGCATGGCTCCCAAGTACGTGAATAACCAATTGCGCAGATCCCAGTACGCGACTTCAATTACCAACTAAAGAAGGTTGTTGGCTCCAAAGTTCTTCAGTTCATCCACATGATGAAGATCAAGAAGATGCTTGGTCACAAAACCCTACGATGCACAAACATAGCAACTTCTTCAGAAGAGATGAACTAGGGTGAAACTTTATCTTCGGTTACAAATTGCTTGAACAAACTTTGCTCAACACTTGTGCAACTTGTGTATACTTTGACGGCCCTTAAAACAATCCTTTTATATGTCTAGGGTTAGGAGAAAAGAAGTCCTAAAGACACATTCACAGATTCCAAAAAAACATATCAGAATTTCAGTTTCTTTCTTAAACCTCGACAGATAGGAGGTGTCGAGCAGCTATCGAGCAAGTGTCGAGCACACGGGCTGAACAGCTTCTTAAACCTCGACACATGCTAGTTGTTGAGCTTTAATAAACTTGCACTTCTCAGCTTGTTTCTTGGACAGACTTGATGACTTCAACACTTGATCTTGAAACACAGTTTCTTGAAGTATTAAACACATCATAGATCTACCCAAATACAAGTAAAGTGCGTTTTGTCAAAGAATAAGTCAATTACATAAAATAGTGACATATGTTCCTAACAAGTGATTCACATATATCCTAATAATTAGATTAATCAGGATTCTAAGTCATTCATATCTCAAATTCAAAAAATCAGGACTCTAATTCATTGTTATCATAAAGTAAGTATATCTCTTAAAAAAATATATATACGGTTTCCCGTAAGTTTTTTTTTTTTTTTTTTTTTTTTTTTGGGATAAAGTATTTTAAAAAAAAAAACTAATATGTAATTAACCTAAACTTCTTGATTAGGTAACTTCAAGGAGTTTAGAGTATTTGATTTTTACTTGGACTCATTTTCTAGGTGGAGTATGTATATATATACACTGTTAGTTGGTGTAGTTTTTCATTCTCCAACTTATTGTACAGTTTTTTTATTTAGACTTCCATTTTTCTAACTACAATCATGTAGGTATGTATTTTTTACTCTAATTTTTTATTATAATCAATTAAATACGTTTTATGTATTTGTTGCCTTTTGTTTAAGCTAATTTCTTTATTTTTTTTCTTTTTTTGAGGGGGTAATTTCCTTATGTTTGATCTAATTCATATGTTAATGGTTTGATCGAATTTAATTATTTTGTTGTCCAATATATATGTAAGTTGTCATAGTAAATTCCAATCATAGACTATTAAATTTACATACAATTTTGCAATCTATATGGTATTTTGTTTTTTTAACTCCGTTTAATTTTCTTCTTGATTTTGTTTTTCTTTCAGGTTTGTCAAAAAAGATTTCAAGTATCCTAAGAAAGGTTTGTAATCTAGATGTAAAACTTTGCAATTTTTTTTTTTTTAATTAGAAATTTTGTTAGATTTTTAAAAATATATATAATTTTTTTTGGTTTCACACTAATTGTTCATATCAACATTAATTTTAAAAAAAAAAAATCATAGTATACGTATACAACTACTAATATCAACCTTTAACTCTATTTTTTATTTTTTTTAAACACCTCATGGATAGCAAAATTATAATTGTTCTTGATTTTTTTTATACATCTCTATTAATTTTTAGATAAATACAAAAACTTAGTTGTTGTTATCTTTTATTTAAGTTACATATGATTCTTAATTAAACCGTGCATCGCACGAGCATAATACTAAAAAAGAATAGTATACTACCAAGACTCTAATTTGATAATCTTTATCTATTCCAAAAAACAGTATACATCTCCATTAATTTGATAATTTCTACGTTGATGACATTTAATATATATATATATATATATATATATATATATATATATATCAAAATTCCTTATAGCTATCAAATCAACCCGTTCTCTTTCTCTCTTTTTTTTTAATTTTTAATTTTTTATATGTTACGTTATGTTGAATAAACTCTTTTCTTTTTTCTTTTTCTTTTTTTCATTCTATTCATATGACTTTTTTTAATTCCAATTTTTATGGGATAAAAACAAACACATTGATTAGATATCTTTAATTTAAATAAGATTTAAATGAATTATATTTCAAATGGAACTCTACCAATATATATAATCATATATATCCTTTTTGGAGTGAAGCTTATTTCAATATGTGAATGCCTAAATCCCATGACAATGCAAGTATGCATTCTTTCTTCTTTTATTATTATTATTTTCATTTTGTTTTTTTTTCTTTAGTGTTATTATTGGTTTTTTGTCTTCATGTGATTTTAATTAAAGAATTCAAAACATTCGAAAACATTGTCAAGTTTCTAAAGGCTCCTTCTTTGTTTTTGTATTTTGTTTTTATTAAATTGATTAGGTTTTGTGTATTGGTTGCCTTTTGTTTAAACTAATTTTCTTAGCTTTGATCTAATTTATATGCTTAGGGTTAGGGTCTTAGAATTAATGATTAAATATGGTTAGAATTAAGAGATTAATTTTAACAATTTTCTTATTTGCTTTTTATGTTACATCAAATTATCAAGATGTTCTACACGTGTATTCTTGAATTATCAACTTTAATTTTAATTTATAATATTATCAAGATTATATTAATTTTAGATTTATCAATTGTTTAGTACGTTTTTTTAAAATAATTATCAATTTAAAATTCAATTTGGAATTATCAATTCAATTTAGTTTTAGGAAGAAATCTTACCCCTTATTTTAGTGAGATAATTATTTACACTTGATAATTTTTTCTTTTATCTTTATTGAATCTATTAAAATATATAATTATTTATAAATTTATTTTATAAACTTTTTTAAAAAACCGTGCAACGCACGGGCCTATAACTAGTATATAAATATAGATGATTTCTACTTTTGCGCAACCAGAATTTTAATCTTTCTTTTTCTTCTTTTCTTAATTTTGTGAAAGGCTTTCGGGCCTTTGTTTTCCAAAATTTTTGTCAAAATAAAATTGTTTGAAATTTAATTGAAGAAATAGCGGTTTTGATGTTGATGTGGTGTTTTAAAAATAAAAAATAAAATAAAATAATAATGGTGCATCTAGATCTCGTAGGCAAGAGACAAAAGGAATTAAATAGATCTCAATTGAGAGAGCATACCCTTTTTTTTTAGAATAGTATTGGCATTTAATTTCAGTGGTGTGTGTTTGATTATTAGGTTTGAGACTTTAGGTTTTTTTTTTTTTTTTTTTTTTTTTTTTTTAAGAGAAGTTTTAGTCTTAAGTGGAATAATAAGTTAATACTCACAATTTTTTTCCTCCTAACAACTGAAGATGGCAGATTGTAAACAGGAGACAATAAAGTGGATTGCAAAAAAAGTTGTCGAAAAAAGTTATGCTAATAGTTATATATATATATATATATATATATATATATATATATATCAAAGTAGGTGACTTGCAATACAAAGTAAAAGAAATTTTAGGAAGATTAGTGTATTTACTTTTTCATCTGTTATAGAATTATTTTTTTTAAAGTTTAGTTTGTTATGACATGAAAAAAATATATTTTATTCCCGAACACTTTTAAAATTTTTTTTTTTTCCCTATCTTTCTCAAAAAAAAAAATTTATATATATATATATATATATATATATATATATCTCAAATGGTTAAACCAAGAATGTTCTAAAGCAACACAAATATTGAAAGCTCGAAAATGTGTTAAAAACACAAGAGCTGTTCAGACCCCTAAATCAAAAATTTACGGCACGATTGATTTTACTCTAACTTATACTAAGTGCGGAATAGAGTAAATGCGAGCAGATAAACAATATAACTACTCTAAGCCATAATCATTAAAACACAGCAGTAAAATGAAAGCTAAAAGAGCTGGGAAGAAGAATGCAAACACAAGATAACACACCGATGTGTTATCGAAGAGGAAACCGAAGTACTCCGCATAAAACCTCTTCGCTACCCTCCAAATGGTAAATCGATCCACTAGACAATCAATTAGGATAATAGGTCACCTAATCACTACAAAAAACTTATCCTACACCAGCGTTTTTTTCCCTGCGCTTTTCAAAACCGCAGTAATAGGTCACCCTATGGCAGCGCTTTCAAAAACCGCTGGTATAGGCTACCCTATTACGGCGGTTCAATTGCGGAACTTTTTAAACCGCTACTATAGGAGACATATACCAACGGTTTCTAAAACTGCCACCATAGGTATACCTATTACAGCGTTTTCGAACCGCCGCTATAGGGTAGAAATATCGATTTTTTTTTTATAATTATTTTCTCTTTTGTAAAGAGCCTATCCCGGTGGTTTTAAACCGCTGCTTTAGGGTTTCTTATATTTATAACCTATCCTAGCACTTTAAAAAGCCCTGGAATAGGGTTTACTCCTTCCCTTATGTGATTGACCTATCCCAACGCTTTGAAAAGCGCTGTAATAGGGTTTACTCCTTCCTTTATGTGATTGACCTATACCAGCGCTTTTGAAAAGCGCTGGAATAGGGTTTACCCCGTCTCTTATGTGAGTGACCTATACTAGCGCTTTGAAAAGTGTTGTAATAGGTTTTACTTCTACCCTTATGTGATTGACCTATCCCAGCGCTTTTAAAAATGCTGGGATAGGGTTTACTCCTTCCCTTATGTGATTGACCGATTCCAGCGCTTTTCAAAAGCGCTAGAATTAGGGTTTACTCATTCCCTTATGTGATTGACCTATACCAGCACTTTGAAAAGCATTGAAATAGGATTTACTCCTTCCCTTATATGAGTGACCTATTCCAACGCTTTTAAAAGCCTTGGAATAGGGTTTACTCATTTTCTTTTTCATAATGATCGAGACACCCCTAAAACCTAAAAAATGACCAAAGTACCTCTGAAACCTAAATACTGACTGAAACACTCTCGAAACCTTAAAAAATGACCAAAACACCCCCAAATCCTGAAAATGATCAAAATACCACCGAAACATAGAAAACGACCAAAATACCCCCATGCCTTAAAAAAATACCAAAATACCCTCGATGACTAAAATAAGACCAAAAACGCCTATTATTATTATTATTATTATTATTATTATTATTATTATTATTATTTAAACTAACCTATTCCAATTGTTTGTTTGTCCTCTTAACCTAAAAAATGATCAAAATACTCTCCTTAAACCTAGAAAAAAACTGAAAATACCCTCGATGCCTTGAAAAGACCAACATACCCCCTAAACCTAAAAAATAACCGAAATACCCCCTAAACATAAAAATGTTTGAAATACCCCTTATAACCTAAAAAGTTTCTAAAATACCTCCAAAACCTTAAAAATGACCGAAATACCCTCCTTAAACATAAAAATGTTCAAAATAAAACTGAAACCTAAATAATGATCGAAAATACCCTCTATTTAGGTTTGTTATTTAGGTTTCGGGGGGTGTTTTGGTCATATTTTAGTTTTTGGGGCTATTTATTGCATTTTTTTTAGTTTAGGTGGTATCTTGGTCTTTTTTTAGGCTTAGGGGGTATTTTGGTCATTTTATTAAGTTTCGTGGGTATTTTGGTCATTTTTAAGGTCTCAGGGGGGTTTTCAGTCATTTATTAGGTTTTGGGAGTGTTTCGGTCATTATCTAGGTTTTGGGGGTATTTCGATTATTTTTTAGGTTTCGGGGAGTATTTTGGTCTTTTTAACAATTTAGGGGTATTTTGGACATTTATATGTTTGGCGGGTATTTTGGGCATTTTTTTTTAGGCTTAGGGGGTATTTTCATCATATTTTAGGTTTTGGGGGGTGTTTTGGTCATATTTTAGTTTTTGGGGGTATTTTTGGCATTTTTAAGGTTTAGGGGGTATCTGGGTCTTTTTTTAGGCTTATGGGGTATTTTGGTCATTTTTTGGTTTAGGGGTATATTTTGGTCATTCTTTTTGCCGCCTTTTTTAGTATTTTATTTTTTAAAATGTCACGTTTTATGTGGTTGTAATTTGATTAAAAATGTAAAATTTATTAAATATATAAAATAGTCATTCTATTTGAATTTAAAATGAAATTTGTTATTTGTCATTTATGACCATATTTTAAAATGTAGTTACCTTTCATTAATGAAGGTATTTTTAAACCACATAAAAGTGCAGTTGAAAGATGGAAATATATATATATATATATATATATATATGAGGCTCTTTTTTTATTTTGAGTTTAATTATATTATACTATTAATTATTAAATTATATTATATTCACTTTTATTAATTACTAAATTATATTATATTTAATTAGAGGCTTATTACTTAATTAGAGGCTTTTTTTCTATTATATATATATATATATATATATATATATATATATATATATAACCGAAGCCTTTGCTCTCTCCACAATTTTACACGTCAGCATTATTAAAAAAAAAAAAATTCAACTAAAAAAAAAAAAGAAGATAAAATACTAAAACGTATTGGGTAACGCTTCTACCTCTCATTCATACTCGAAAATTTCAGCTGAAATTTCTCCCCAATTCTGAAAACCAAACCCTATAACTATTCTCTTCTCTACTTTTTTTCCTTCCCCCAAATCGCAAAATCTCCTCTTCCCATCCTCCCACTCCAAGACCATACAAGCTTATATGGTTACCGAGCCTCAATGGAAAATTCTCTGTTGAATCTGCCTACCATCTTGCAACCCAACTCACTGATATGCCAACCACAAATTGATGTTCGCTGGAAAAAGCTTTGGAAGCTCAAATACCCTGAAAGGATTAAGAGAATTACCTCATTTGCTGCTTCGCTCACACTGAAGAGGTAGAACTCTGTAAATTTCGGTCTCTGTGTGTGAGTTAGGGTTTGTTTGGTTTGGGTTTTTGAAGTTTTTCACCATATTTGTTGAGGTAAGAATTCTGATTTGCTTTTCAATTGAAAATCTATCTGCCCAGTTATTACTTCCTATATACCGTTCTCTCTCCACGTCAATTGTTCATGGATTTTTTTTTTTTTTTGTTCTGCTTTGGTGTTTTGGGTTGCTGTGGCTGAATGGTTGGCCTTTGGTTTACTGGCATTAAAAGGGTGATTTTTTTTTTTTTTTTTTTGGTGATTTAAGGTGAAATTTATTTTTCCATCTCAGTTTTGAACCAAAATTGGGGTTTGGATAGTTTGGGTTGTTGTCTTTGACTCAATTAATGAAGTAGCTACTGTTGTGTGGGAAGTTAGGTATTCAGGTTCCTTTCTACTTTGAAGGCCTTGATTTTGGGATTTTGAATTTGATCTTATTATTGATGATAAATTGATAATGTGTGGTCTGTGATAATATATATATATATATATATATATATATATATATATATATATATATATATATATATATATATGTATGCATATATACACACACACATTAATACCGGATGAATGTCAACTTTAGTGCTAGTTTGCATCTTGGTTCTTTTACAAAAAGGCCATCAATTTTGGTTTGTTTACTTCTGTTTACTTCCTACTGCTTAGAATGGTCCTCAGCCACATGGTAAGGTTGTTTTTGCTCACTTGGTAGGGACTTAAACCTATTTGCTACTTTACGTATAGAAGGTGTTTGAGAAAAAGCCAAGCCCAAAGTAGTAGTAGAAGTAGTTTATTAGTTCCATGTTACAATTCAAATCCAAAATAACTTGAACATATTTAGAAGCCTATAATTGAACCTATTGAACTCAAATAATATTATATTCTCTCTGATTCATCAATTTAGAACCCAAAAAAAAAAAAAAAAAAAAAACCAGAGAAAAATTAAAAGAAAAGAAAAGGAGTTATAGAGTGGCTAAAAGTCCACTTTGTGAACTTTTTTCTTTTCTACCATTTTGAGCTTCTTTTAACAACATGGTCAGGACCACAGAATTTGAATACTATTCATTAACATCCAACAATTTCTTTCAACACAGATCCACTAAATCATTAGCATAGAAAACAATACAAAGATACAACACAGTAACACACACCATGCCAAAAAAATGTCATTTGTATACCTTGTTTTTTTAAAAAAAATAAATTTTATAAGAATCTTCTTTAAGAGCAGCATCTAGATTTTTGAGGGGTTTTGTTTGATTCTTTGTTTGGTTGCAAACCCCAGCTTCTTTTCCAATGTCCTCCTTCTGCAACCTTGGCTTTGCTGTTTATGTAAAAATTTTATTTGTTAGTTATGGTAAGGTTTGTTTTTTAAATTTTGGTATAACCATGGAAGCTAAGATTCGTTCCTACAACTTACTTTTTCTTTACATGGTTTTTCATTGCACCACATCAAGCAATGAGGGATCGCATTCCAGATGTGTGGAGTGAATTAGGACTGACCAGTTTTTTAATATTTTTTTTTTAAAATTCAGTGGTGTGGGCATGGGAGGTTCATGGACGAGAGAATCGTCTAATACAGGTTTCTTTTGAATGTGCTGATAGTAGGAGCTTCTTTACTATTTTGTTTTCTGTAGATTATTTACAGCTGCTGACAGTGAAGATATCTCCACAGCTATATAGTTCATCAATAAGGCAAGGCCATGGATTACATTGATGGCCGTTGGCTGGGAATATGGTGCAAACATGTTGACGAAGTACTTGGTAGAAGCTGGAGAGAATACACCGCTTACAACTGCCACATGCATAGACAATACATTTGACTTAGAGGAGGCTACAAGGTCCTCTCCTTATCACATGGCCATTGATCAGAAGCTTACTAGTGGACTGATAGATATTCTAAGATCTAATAAGGTTGGTGATTGCTTTCAATCTTCTGTCTATTTTGGTTCAAATGCTTTATACCCTTCCATTCTAGCATTGTTTTAATGTTGAACAAACATAATCATTGATGTGGTATGCTTTGAATTGTGTTGGCCGCCATTTAAGTATAATAACTTATACTTAATTTTTTGATTGGGAATAACTTATGTTTAATGTCTCCTTAGTATCTTCAATCTTCAACTTTTTTTTAAAACATCATCAAAATCAAATTCCTGGGTTAGAAAGATTTGGTGGGCATGAGCATAACTTTCAATCAAAGCTAAGCCTATTGCACACTACTTGGAATCTCAGCAAAATAGCAATGGCAGCACTTGCACACACACAAAAAGTTTTCACCTTTTATTAATTTTCATAAATGTACATGTATTTATATTCTCTTATCTCACTCTTTCCTCAAAAATATACTTAACTATATCCACACACCTAAAACTCGCTGAGAAGCTTATGTTAAAGGTAAAAATGATTTAATTCCTTAGCTAAATTTAGCTGAACTTTTTTACAAAACCGACAAATCTGATACCAACCCATTTCACCCAATATGGTTTTCTTGACAAACGTCAAGATAAGGAAGGCACATAGTTCGTTCCTCACCTAAAAAAAGATCCACATTATTGAGAGATGTACTTTTTGTCTGAACAAAGTTGCTTGCTTCAGACTCCCAGTCCTGAGAGTTGAGTTTCACTGTTATCAATAATGATGATTTTGATACGTTTGAGGTTAGTTTACATCTGGGGTAGTCTTATTTTTCTTGAAATCCCATCTAGGTTTCTTAATGTGTTTGATATAGTGATTTCTTGTGCATGTGTCTGTGAGGAAAGCTACTTTAAAAATTGAACTATGGTGGTCTTTATTTCTTATTTAATTATTTTGAAGTTGATTCTCATATTGGTTGTCCTTAGCCATCCTAAATTGCATTTTGGGTAGAGCTTTGGATTATGGTCCTTTTGCCTATGATAGGTGAAAAGCAATTTTTTTTTCCCCTTAAGAAAAGAGAGAAGTTGACAAAATTGCCTGTTATTGATACTTTCTCAATTTAAAGAACAGGTTTTGTTTAGTAATGGTGTTTCCACATTTCGTTATCTGTTATATATGAAAATAACACCAATATGTTGTGATTATCGCACTTTCTCAGATACTATAATTCTTCTTTTGTTCTCAAAGCCCCTAACTTGGGTAAAGCAGCTGTTTTCTAAGAACTATTTCAAGGCAAAGCAAAAGGGTTTGACATGGAGAAGGCTTTATTGGCAAAGTCTATTCATGATTTTGAAAAAGCAATATCTATGGTATCTTAGCACAAGGGACGTGGTTGGGAATGTGAGCAAGCAAAGAAGATTTATAAAACTCAATGTTTTATGTTGAATAAATATATGATGTACTCTTCTATATAATGCAGATTTGTTGTACTATGTTCTTTCTCTACTCTTTTTGAGTCATAGCAAAAGAATTTGACATTGGTAACTATATTCTATTTATTTATTATGAAAATAAGATTGCGATCATTATTGCAATTTGATTATTATTCACAATATATATGTAACTATGAAAATAACTTCATTGCCAATGGACCTATGGTGGTGGCATTAATCTTTTTGGCATGTATGTATTTTTATGGAGATGATATATAGGATTTCTTTATCCCTTATTTGTCTTTATAATTTTTTATTGGGCACAAGCACATTGTTTACTAGGTTTGACAATGTTTAATATTTGAATTAGTGAAGATTTTATGTTATACTTAGGTCTTCTCCATTTAGTTGTATTATTTGATTAGTGAGTCTTGAGACATTCTGATTTAGTGCAGCAAATGATAATTGCAATATTGTTTTTTTTTTTTTTTTTAAGAATCCCGTGCATCGCACGGGTTAGCGACTAATTATATTAATTATTAACATCATCAGTACTTATTTCAGTGGCATTTATTTGGCTTATAGTGACGTTTTTCTAAAACGCCGCTTTTTCATTTTGGTATTCCCGCACAGAGTTTCCCCCACGCTTTCATTTCCCACTTTTTTTTTTTACCTCTCTCCCTCGTTTCTCCTCTTCTCACTCTCCCTCACGCCGCCACTGCCCTCCACCCAAGCCTAGCCACCACCCACCACCACCACCCTCAAAGCCACCGCGGCCGTCGTCTACCTCCACCGATTTAGAGCTCCCATCATCATCACTATCTTGAAACCATTCCTCCCAAAACGAACCGTTTCCTCCTCAAAGCTGCTGAGTCGACTCAACCCATCTTGCTCTCTCCTCCACCACTTCTGCTGATAAAGGTTCCTTTCCCACTTTGCTCCTCATGTTTGATGCTTCTTTTACTTTTCCAATGCTTCATTTTCTCTTATTTGTTTTGTGGGTAATAGTGGTGTTCATCATGTATATTGTGTTTGGTTTTGTGTTTGTGGGTAATAGTACGTTTGAGATTTTGTGTTTGGTTTCTGAAATACATACTGGAGTAATGTAATGTGAATTCAACTAGTTAGTTAGTAACTAGTGGGTAATAGTACCTTTGAGATTTAGAAGAAGTGAAAAAAGAAAAAGAAAAATTGAAGGAATAAGGAACTGATATTTGTTTGAGGTACTCTTCATAATCTTCAAATCTAAAGCACAATCTTCAAATCCGTTGCAATGAGAGACAGAGAGTTAAAGAGAACACAAGTTGGCTTGGAACAATGAAATGTGGCTTCAACGGAAGGAAAAAGAGGTGGTGAAGTGGGGTAGTTGGTGGGGTAGGTGAGAGTATTAATGGGGATGACACATGTTGCATTACTAATGGTTAAAATTTTTTTATTTTGTTTTTTTATTTTAAATAAAATCACAGATTCATTCCTAGAGGGCCACGTTTTGGCCTTGCAAAGCAAATATCTGCACTTTTTTTTGTTGCAATTAATGTATTTATAATTTCATATAATCACTTCTATTGCTTCAATGAATGCATTCATCATTTTATAGTGCCACGTTGTGGCCATGCAACATAAAAACTACTTTTATATATTTTTTAATAATTAAATACGAGCACAAATACAAATAAATTTAATGCCATATATTTGAGAAGAATATATTTTTATATTTAATTGGACTAAGTGGTGGTGCTTTTATAGGTGGGATTGTTGATGAATTATGCTTGGGACAGAACCTTTGCTCCTTCCCTTTGTGCCACAACTCACTACATGGTAAGTTGTAATTGGTAACGATGTGTTCCTATATAGCTCACTAACATACCCTTACCAATCACAACTCGCTATATGACGAGTTGTGGCACAAAATTGTGCCAAAAATTGTGTCTCTAGCATAATTCATTGTTGATTAGATTAAGGAATGGTTTAGCCAACAGTTTGGTGTCATGTGGTATTCATGCTTATTTATATTATTTTGATAAGATTTTATATTCTATGTATTAAGCTGTGTTTGTGTGTATGTGTTACTGTATTAGAAATTACAATTATTACTTTATTTGAAATTATAGTAATATATCATCAGGTTTTTGTAGAGTGAAATTCTCTCACAACAATTTTGACATTTTTACTTTTTTTTTTTTCAATTATTTTTTTTCAAGGATTTAGATTCAAAGTTACAGAAGCAACTTTCAATCCAAACCTTTCAAAAAAATTTCTATTGATGAATTAAAAAGCTAGTAACTTTATATCATAAAGTCATTTTTTTTTTTAATTCTTAAGTAGAAAGGATAAGATTAACAAAATGCAAAACTATTTTATAAGCGAGCTAATTACATGGAAACCTAATTCAATTAGGAGAGAAGTTCAATTAGAATTAGGAGAAGAAGCTACATGTCAAATGGAAACCTAATTCAATTAGAATTAAGAGACATAAGTTACCACATAGAATAGAAACCTAATTCAACTAAAATAGAAACCTAATTCAATTAAAATCAGTAGAATAGAAGTTACCACATAGTGTTCCGTATTATATGTTAATATATTTATATTTGGTTTTGAAATTTGCGATTATTGTTTTAAAGTGTGAATAATAAAGGAAAAATGTTCTAGATTTAGAAGATACGCTTTAACCCTTTATTCCAAATGCTAGTTTTATTACTTTTACAGTTTTACTTAAACTAAGTGATATTTGAATGTCGGTGGAATTTTCATAGTGAGATTGTGTTTGAAATTGTAACTTTTAAATCAGTATGCTGGATTATGATACTTTTTCGATTACTAATATTGTTTGGTTCCTTAGCATAATAGTTAGAACTTAGAAGCTATATGGGCATGGTCATAAGAATATGTTTGTTCTGTTCTCTGCCCTGTACAACACTTCAATATATAACATTGGTTACACATATTTGGATTGAATATTCACTGATTATAATGAGAAGAATTTTGTGTAACAGATCGCCTTCTTTGAACTCTACCATTGGGCCCAAATATTGGAAAAAATATTTCTTATAGGACCTTTAATCCTTCCTTAACAATTGTAGCTACTCTTGCTTGTACTAAAATTTCCGACTTTTTAAATCAAATTGTTTTCTTCTAAAAGCCAGTGTTATTACCCAATCCATTAAATATCATTATCTTTGTTTTCATACTAAAAGTTTGTGTTCTGGTAAATTTATATCTTTGTGGTGGGGAGTTTAATGAAATTTTTTTAAAATCTCATATTCTATAGCTTTCCTGTGCATCGCATGGGTTAGTGACTAGTTATTATTATTATTATTATTATTATTCTATCTTTATTATTCAATATTCAAGGGTAATCTGTTTTGCACTCTTTAAGGTTTGGTTTAGTTTTTAATTTTTTAAAAAGTATTTTATTCTATTTTGTTTTATTAAATAATATTTTTAGGAACATCTCAATTCTGACTGTTGGATCTTGCATTAGCAGATTAGACAATTAGTGGCTGTTGCAATAGAAGGGCATTGGAGTTCTTCATTTCAGCTTTCGCTTTATCCTTGGAGCATATCTTCTGATTTGAATGAAATTTGCACACCTCTCCTTTTTTTCGTATCGTCAGATAAACCAAAGTCAAAAACATTGATGTGTTATGATTGTCATGTGAATGTTGTGATATTATTGTTCAATTCGTTGTCAATTTATATTACTTCCTCTTATTAAATTCAAATATTCTGTTGTGGTAGGTCGTTGATTTGGAGCAAGCAGGTGGCTTGCATGGAGAGAAAAGGTGGTGTAATTTATATTGGGAGTGTTGTTTGTTTTGTGAATATTATCATATTATTATTAATTTCATTGTCAATTTATTGTATTTTCTTTGAGTAAATTCAAATATTCTGCTGTGGTGGGTTGTTGATTTGGAGTAAGCGGGTGGCTTGCATGAAGATATAAGGTGGTGTATTTTATATTGGAAGTGTTGTTTGTTTTCTGAATATTGTCATATTATTGTTCAATTCGTTGTCAATTTATTGTATTTCCTTTGAATAAATTCAAATATTTTGCTGTGGTGGGTTGTTGATTTGGAGCAAGCGGGTGGCTTGCATGGAGATATAAGGTGGTGTATTTTATATTGGGAGTGTTGTTTGTTTTGTGACTAATAAATTTGAAACTAGATGTGCAATGGTGAAATGGTGGTGTAGGTGAGCCTAATAATTCAGTATAGATCAATGGATAAGAGTTGGATGGACGCTAAAAGGAATTCCGAAGAATACATCGATGGAATTGACAAATTTGTGAATTTTGCTGCTCGTACGGCACGCCATGGGAGGATCTCATGTCCTTGTAGGGACTGTAGGCATAAACATATGGATGACGTAGACGTTGTGCGTCATCACCTTTACACATTTGGGATGTTGAACAATTATAGAACTTGGGTGTTTCATGGGAAATTTGAGTCTGTAGCAACAACTAGTGAAGGTTGAAGTAGTCGTGTCCAGGAGAGTTTGAATCAATATGGTGATTTCCATGGGATGTTGCATGACTTACACACCATGCATGATATGGCACCAGATACAATGGACGAAGGTCCTAGTGTTCAACAAGGTCCAGGAGGTCCTACTGTGCAACAACTGATACACGGTCCTAATGATGATGCAAAAAAGTTTTACAACCGAATAGAAGATGTGGAGAAACCTTTATACGAAGGGTGTACGAAATTTAGCATATTCTCAGCCATTGTGGTTTTGTACCACTTAAAGACTCTTTGTGGGTGGACTAACAAATCGTTCACTCTGTTGCTCCAAGTTTTGCAAGATTTACTTCCTTCGGATGCTAAGTTGCCAAAAGATTGTTACGAGGCTAAGAAGATAATTAAGGATCTCGGTTTAGGTTATGAGAAGATTCATGCTTGTCCTAATGATTGTATGCTATATTGGAGGGAAAATAGTAACCTTGATGCTTGCCCACATTGTGAGCTTCCAAGATGGAAACCACCTGAGTCGTATGTAGGGGATAATACACATGCTTCATCAAACAAAATAAAGAAGAAAGCTGCAAAGGTCTTACGTTGGTTCCCTTTAAAGCCAAGATTGCAACAACTATTTTTGTCACCCGAACTAGCTACTAATATGAAATGGCATGCTAATGGTCGAACAAATGATGGGGTAATGAGGCATCCCATAGATTCTGAAGCTTGGAAACTATTTGATGGTAAGTATGTAGAGTTCTCATCTGACCCCCACAATGTCAAACTTGGATTAGCGGCGGATGGGTTCAACCCGTATGGAAACATGAGTACTACACACAGTACATGGCCGGTTGTTTTGGTTCCATACAACCTCCCCCCTTGGATGTGCATGAAAAGGTCTTCCTTTATTTTATCACTTGTTATTCCAACCTCGCCTGGGATTGCTATAGATATGTACTTCCAGCCCTTAGTAGAAGAATTAAGAGAGCTGTTTTTTCCGTGAAATCTGTTCCAAAACACTGATTGTGCTTGATCTTGAAATGTTGGAGAAAGACATTGCAGTCATGTTGTGTGAATTGGAGAAGATATTTCCTCCATCATTTTTTACAGTTATGGTATATTTAGTCATGCATTTGGCAAGTGAAGCAAAGCTTGCTGGACTAGTTCATTATCGTTGGATGTATCCTATTGAGAGGTAAATCTAATATTTTACCAAGGACTGAATTGTTTTTGTTTACATAGTACACAGTACATTGTTCAATTGTTGAGTTTGGTATTGCGTTTAGGTACCTATCACGACTTAAGTCTTACGTGCGAAATAAAGCCGCTCCTGAATGATCTATAGCTGAAGGGTACATAGTTGAGGAGTGCTTAACATTTTGTTCAAGGAACATGGATGGCATTGAAACTATTTTCACTTGACCTACCAGAGCAGTTGAAAATTCTACTGGTGCTGTGTCTTACATGACACTAGGTCACACGGAATTTACCCAAGCTCATTGTTACATTCTTTTCAACTGTGCCGACATTGGACATTAAAAACCTAGTGAAGGCAACTAGTTGTAGCAATATTTATAGTGTTTCTAGGGAAATTTGAGATATAGGTGGATTGCACAAAATATAACAAATTGCACCACCGGTATTGATAGCATATATAGCATTGAAATATATATATATATATATATATATATATATATATATATAGTGTTGCCAAATTATTAAGCACATTGATAGCATAGAAAAAATATGTGATATTTGGCTAGCACTTTTCACTGTATTGCGTTGAGAAATAGGAGATGGAGAAGTTTGATGCAAGTTTGATTCTTGCATATGTTTGTTGTGAGTTTGATTCCATGCAAAGTTCAATTAGTTCCTTTGATGTGAGTTTGATTCTTGGAAAAGTTTGATGTGTTCAATTGAATTTGCCACGTTATGTAATGTGTGTTAGACTAGTGATATTGTGTCATTTAGCTACTAACATTGTTAAATATACTAATTCATTGTGTGTTTATTAATTCGTAGGATGGTGATGATTCGACAATGGATGTCCATTCCCCCTGTGATCAACGCTTATCATCCGATGACAGGCATTAGGCGATGATGACGTAGGATGTGGGCCTTATTTTAGAGTAGCTAGTGCTACATTTTGTTGTTTATAATAGAGTTTCAAATTTTGATATATGTCATAGTTGGAAACTTTATTATTACATTCTAGACAATTGAAATGTATTATTTTGTGCATAACATTCTAAACATTTGAGATGTATTATTTTGTGCATAACATTCTAGACATTTGGAATGTATTATTTTGTATATATTTATTGATGTGGTATTATTAAATATATTTGGTTCGTTGGTTTAAAGTGGTATTGTACTTAGGATTTGGTATTGTATTTTGATTACATTACAGGTGCTTGGAAAATATGTATTACAGGTGCTTAAAAAAGAAAAGAAAAAAGAAAAAAGAAAAAAAAAACCCTATAGCAGCACTTTTTAACCATTGGAATAGGGTATTTCAAAAGTTTCGTTGATCACCCTATACTGGAGGTTTTGAAACCGCTGGTATATGTAGAACCTATTATAGCGCTTTCCAAGGCGCTAGTATAGGGCTAATTTTTATATCCATTGAAGACCTATGCCAGTGCTTTCAAAAGCGCTGGTATAGGGCTTATTTCTATATCCATTGAAGACCTATACCAACGCTTTTGAAAGCGCTGTAATAAGTCATATCTATACCAACAGTTTAAAAGTGCTGGTATAGGGCTTATTCCTATATCATTGAAGACCTATGCTAGCGGTTTTGAAAGCGCTGGCATATGCAGTACTTGTTTTAGCGGTTTAAAAACGCTGGTATAGGTCCTGAAATCTGCCGGTACAGGTCTTAAAACTACTAACTAGGAATGTCTCGACACAAACAAAAAGCGCTGGAATAGGGTTTGAAAAGCGTTGGGACCTATACTGGCGTTTTAAAAAGCGCCAGTGTAGGTCAGGCAATCCTATTGCCACACTCATTGCACAACGGTAGCAAGCGCTGGGAAAAAAGTGCCGGGATAGGCCTTTTTGGCCTATAGTGGCGCTTTTTGGGGCTATCCCAACGGTTTAAAAACACTGGGATAGCCCTAATTTTTTGTAGTGAATGCACCTAAGCTCTCCAAGCTCCTACTCCAACAAGGCTTCTCGGAACTGTGTCTTGTCTAGCTCTCCGGATCCCGCAATACGCCCGGTTGCATCCGTCAAAGCTTGGCTTCTTCCAATGCTTCCTAGCAACACCAAAACCCCACTTGATACTCAAAATGGGTGTGGTAAGTGTTTGGGCTATCAACCTCTCAAGGATATAGAAATGGAGAGGTAGGAGTTGAGGAAAAACCACAATGGATTATGTAGAGAAATGTGGGTATAACAATCTCTAACTCTCAAGGTTTGTGGCTAGGGTTTTCTCTCAAAAACACTTCTGAGAATGGGGATATGGGTAATGAGGATATATATAGTGTGGGTAAAGAAAATGTGTATCAGATATGACAGTTCAACAAAACAGAATGTTTCACAGGTATCTCACGAGAAGGCCTTACCCGCGAGACACTCGCGAAAACCAACTGTCTCCATCTTGTCCTGGCTCTTTGCATTCTAGTCATGTGCAGGGCACATGCTTCACTTTGCGGGAAGCCTACTCGCGAGCTACCCACGAAAACTACTTTAGTCTTTAATTTCCTTGAGTCTTCACACACTCTCTCTCACACACAACCCTTACAAATAAATCCCACATAAAATACAGGGTACATAAGATTGAACAAAATTACAATCATATTTGGCACGGAATTAAAGTCAACATAAACTAGTTGTAAATTACAACTTTACAAATATTAATACAACAAGTAGTGATCGACTATGAGTAATGAGTAATGGACAATCACTTTCAAATGAACTCATCACTTTTTTTTTTTTTTACTACTCATAGTTAATCACATCATAATTGTGGCAAAAGTATGTAATAACCCAAGAAAAAACGCAAGTCTCATTTGCGCTATATTCCAAAAGAACTAGACACAATTGACGTTACTTATGCTTATTAATAAAACCCATATCAATTTAGAATAAGTCCAATGTGGAACTCCTCCCACTCACACAACATCCAATCAAATTTGGGATATCACACTAAGGCACAAATTTGATATTGTCCGCTTTCACAAATGATACAATAAATTTAAGTATACAACTTTTTTTTTTCATAACTAATAACATGACTTATTCGGATTGGTGCATAATAAAAATGGTATAAGCGGTGTATCACTGTAACTTAATAAAGTGATGTCACTATAATCACAACAATTGTCAAAAATGTTGTGGGCCAGTAAGAGATTTCTAGTAACGTTATTGTTGTATTGTGAAAATACATATAGGTGAAACAGTGTGTGAAAATACGTACAATACTGTTTAAACGCTGAAAACTATTGTTTAAACAATAGTACCAAACACCCCCTATACCTCTACCATTACTCAAACCAAATTATTGTGTTCATTTTATGTTAATATAAACTAAACAGATGGTAGTATATTTCTTATTTTATGTCTATCATTTTGTTTATATTTTATTATTTTTTATAGGACAAAGTTTACCTACAAAATTAGTTGTAACCTTAGGCTATAACTTTACTCAATATGCTTTTTATTGGATGTGAATTTTGACAAATCCACCATTGGATTACATCTTCTTCTTATATACTCCATGCTTGCAAAATTTATAGAAAATTAAAGATCAATAGTTATGTCATTAGTAAATTGTTTAAATTGCAAACTTTTGTAGTTTAAAATTATGCATAAAATATAAGCTTATAGATCATATAGTAAATAATATTCGATTGACATAAAATTTGACATGTGTATTAAGAATATAAAGAACATGCAATTCAACGGTTAGATTTTCAAATTTTGTAATAATATTTATTTTATTGAGTAAGATTGTAGCCTACATCTATAGTCAGTTTTGTAGCTAAACTTTGTCCTTTTTTTATACAACTTTTAATTTTAGTATATTTCTTATTTTTAAATAAGGTGGAATGTATTTTCTAAACTTTGGCTCCTAAAAAAAAAAAAAAAAAATTCTCCTTCTGTCCTTTTACCAATAGTATTGACGAAAGCATTGGGTTCAATATCTACTAACTATATAAAAAGAGGGAGTGGCTCTTTCTACAGTACCAGTTTGGTTTAGTCTATGTGGTGAGTTTTTCAAAACTCACCGTATTGCATATTACTTGAGCTGGTTTTTCTTTTTGTTTTTTTTTTTTTTTTAGAGACATGATATGTTCACAATATTTTTACAACAAATTCTAGATAGATAGGTTGTTATTTACTGTTCAAAAAAGTAATTTAATTTAAAACCAATAACAACTTACCACTTATGATTTGTTGTGAAAATGTTATGGATATAGAACTTCACAAATATTTATATGCGTGTACATGGCATTTATTTTCACAATTATTGAGCTATCAATATTTTATAGGGCCAAAAAAAAAAAAAAAAAAAAAATTTGGGACTAACCACAACTGAAAACAAAAAAAATTATTGTTAAAATGTTGTAACATCATGTTGTTGTCACAAAATTTTTACAATTACCGAGATCTTAGTTCCTTATAAAAAAAAAAAAAAAAAGGTGAAGTCCAAACATTTTCACATTAATTTCACAACAAATCCTAGGTGCCAAGCTACTATTGATGATAGGCCACAAACTGAATGACCCCTTGTGATAGAAATTAATTAATTAATTAGCCAAGTTATTAATTAATCAATTTATCATGCAAACGTGTGGTAGCACAAACAAATCACCAATAAACTAATTATGCAACGGAAAATAAATAACACGGTGATTTGTTTACGAATGGGGAAAACCTAACGGCAAAAACCCCACCGGGTGATTTTCAAGTCACCACTCCCGAAACTCCACTATTATCACAACAAGCGGTTACAAGAAAGGAATCCAAGCACCTTACCAACCTACAGTTGAACCCTTACCCCAATACCCAATTGGACTTGTTCTGTAGTGACAGTTCCCCTTTCTGATGCACGACTCCCAAGTACGTGACTAACCAATTGCGCGGATCCCAATACGCGGCTTACTCCTTTGCACGAATCCCAGTACGTGTAGTTGATTTGCAGCAGCTTCACATAGAAACACCAATAAGATCTTCAATGTTGGTGCAAGAGACTTTGCTTGGTTACAGAACCCAAAGGCATACAAGAAATGCAGCAAGAACTCTTTCTTCTGTAGGAGGAGGCTAGGGTTTCAAAAAGAAAACCTTATGAAGCTCTCTAGGGTTAGGTTTTTCTTTTTCTACCTCCTTTAAATAGGAGTTTAATGGGCTCTCCTATTCCAAATAGGTTTACACAAACCTTGGGCTTTCCTAGTCCTATAAGGATTATACAAACCCATAAACAAATAGCCTTTTAGAATAAAACGTTTCTGGCTATAATCTGAAAACCCGTAAGCTCGATCGATTGAGGCATCTGTCGAGCTTTAATGAATCTCGACAGATCGAGCTTCTATCGAGGAGGTATCGAGACCTGCAGATTACACTTTTCTTGAGCAGTTCTTGAGTAATCTTCATGTCTTCAATTTAACCTCTTGTAATGATCATCTTGAACCTACTTAGATTTACCCAAATACAAGTAAAGTGCGTTTTGTCAAAGGATATGCCAATTACATAAAAATATGTCCCTAACAATTGATGCATAAAAAAAAGTGATATCGATTGTGGAAGTAGCATTTCTTTAAAATAAATTATAAAATATCACAACGGGACCTATCACGACTGAAAATAAATATTGTGAAAATTTTGTAACATTTTATTGCATTCCCAAACTTTTTTTTGGTTTAATCAAATTGGATGAGCCAAAATTCATTGTTCCACTCAATCTTCTTGGGCTTTTTTTTTTTTTTTTTTTTAATTCACAATTTTAAGAGGTGGTCATAATTTAAAACCAGTAACAATTTGCCACCTAAAATTTGTTGTGGAAATGTTATAGACGTAAATAATAAAATATCAGACGGACCTACCATAGTTAGAAATAAAAAGTACTGTGAAAATTTGGTGAGTCAAAATTCACTGTTTCAAGCACGATTTTCTTCAGTTGCCTTTTTGTTTTTTTAATTTTTTTTATGCATAGTTTAAAGTGGTTGGCTCAGTTTAAAACTAATAACAATTTGCCACCTAGGATTTGTTGTGAAAATTTTGTAAACATAGCATTACTCCAAAATAAAATAATAAAATATTAGACCAGGGCCCACCATAACTAAAAATAACTGTAATATGAAAATATCATGACATTTTGTAGTGTTTCTAGACTTCTTTCTTGGTTTAGTCAATTTTTTTATCCAAAATTCACTTTTTTAAGCACAATTTTCTTGGGCTGACTTCTTCTTCTTCTTCTTCTTCTTCTTCTTCTTCTTCTCACATTGTTTAAAGTTAAAAAAAAAAAAAAAAAAAAAAAAAAAAAAAAAAAAAAACACACACACACACATAGTTTTACACACCAAAAAAAAATTGTTTAAAAAATATTTTTCCCCTTTATGTTTAGGGTAGTTTCATTCCCCCCGTAAGCTTTAAAGTTGAATGATTTTATCCTTTATATTTTGTAAATGAGTATATACCCCTACTGTTACTATTTTAGTTAAACCTTAATGAACTCTTATGACTCCTAGAATATTCCATTGTACAATGTCTTAAATACCCTACTAAATTTTAATGTCCCAAAAATTTTATTTGTTTATTTTGAGTTTTATGTGGTGGCCATACTTAGAAAGTAAGAATGATGATGTCTATAGTTTCTACTTGTTACTTAGAGAACTCTAATTTATTAGAGGTTTAAATATTCTAGATTTATGAGTTTATCTAATGAAAACTAAAATGGCATATGTATTTTTTTTCCTATTTAAAAGGGTGTTCATTAAAAATTAAATAAGCTAAAAATCGTAATTACACTCATAAATAAGATGACAAAGAAGGAAATATGAATAACAAAATATATATTCATTATTGTAGCATATATCATCATTCATTGTGAAATTTTAAATATTGTGACAATGTCTTATCAAGACTTAATTGTTTATTATTGGAAGATGATAACATTCGTTATTATTCTTAGTAGAATTTTTTCGTGAGTAAATATTGTTTTTAGTAAAATAGGATTTAAGAAATTATCATTTTAAATAGATATTCATGTGTTAAATAGCCATACTAAATTGAAGTACACGATTTCATACTTCTTCTTCAAAAAAAAAAAAGTTATCTTAATTTTCCTGCTTAAAGGGCAACACGTGCCTTGCACGTGCAACCAAACCTAGTTCTCTATAAACTGCTAATGTTTGTACCTGATTAACAGGAGAAAATGGGCTTTTGCCCCTATTGAGCAAAAAATTAAGCAATATGTCCCTGTTTCAAAACTATATAGGGGCGTGTCTCTATTTCGATACTCGACCACCATATAATTGAGTTACTTAAGGAACTCGGTAATGCTGAAGCCAAGTTTTGATCAGGTTGTTGCTACGCTGGATCGCCACTGTGGCTTTTGGGCAATAAAATGTTCAAGCTATACTGTTCAGAACTCGGCAATGAGGAAATCAAGTTACTATAGAAACTCGATCCTTTTGAAGTCGAGTTACTGAGGGAATTTAAATTTACCTATTTGCACATGAAGTGTTCTTGTCGTGTGCTTAACTCGATAGAGGCAAAATCGAGTTTAGTAACCCATACTCGACTCTGGAATCATTGAGTTATGCTACTATTTACCTCACCAATACACAGAACAGAATCTCCTCATTTTCAGATCAGATTCTCCTCATTTTCACAAAATTTCCTCCCGGAAGTTGGTGTTATCTCTCTATTATCTCAGGGGAGAAACTCATTTTCTTCTTTGAAGTACATAGAGAATTTTACGGTGTAGGTAAAGAGTAGTTTTAGATATTACAAAAGTTTATCATCCATAATGTATGTTTTTGTTAGAGAAGAATTTTCATTTCGTAGGTTGTATTACTTGTGCTTTGGTATTTTCTTGAATGAGTGTTATGTGAGTACATTAGGGTTATATTAGTTGTTTGGTGTTGTAAACTTTAATTACTAAAAATGAAAATCTTTAAATTTGCTACAAGAAATGTACAACAAATCTAATTTAGGTGATGAGTGTTATGTGTGTACATTGGGTTATATTGGATCTTTGGTGGTGTAAATTTTATTGACAAAAGATGAAAATCTTTAGATTTGCTAAAACTAATGAAAAGTTAATCTTTAGATTTGCAAAAGTTGAACGTACATAATCATCATTGGTCAGACATTAACAACAACATTTTTTATTGCACACAACGTGTAGACATTAACAACAATGTCTAATGTTTATGGTCAAATGTGAGTGTTAGCATTTCATTTTTAGCATGTAATAGTACACAAATTTATGAATATCTTTGTTGTGTACCATCTTATGCAGCATTACATTATTTACCAACAATTGATGCACACTGTTAACTTGATCATTTGATATTATTGTATTTAATGTCAATGTCTGGTTTTGGCAAGCCTTTCATCTATAGGCCTTACGATGTGTTCACTACGATGGGTCATTGCTGGGTATTGGAAGATGAGTTCAGCTATCCAATCGATCCAAATCTGCGAAATCATGCAAGGGTTCACAATACCATGAGGCAGGAGTAGGCTTGGTTACTCCGCAAACAGGAAATGTTCTATGATGAGTTGGTCAGTTATAAGTTGCCAATGCCTCGGCAACTCGCATCGCAGATGCCAAGAGATACGATCGACGAACTTCGTAGAGCATTGAACTACATAAGAGAAGAAAATAATCGAATGAAGATACATCTTAATAGATATCAGATCCAAGTCGAGATTCGAGAGTTTAGTGGAGTGTAAGTTGTACGAGCAAGAACAATACATGCAATCACTTCTTGCTGCTCCCATTTATCAGTTAGACGTGGAGATCTTAGATGACGAGTAATCGTGCTGTGGTGTAATTGGACTTTGTTGGAGAACTATTTTCTTTAAATATGTTTTAGATGTATGTGTGTCATCGTTGTTGCATTTGTACTAAGTAAACCTTATTATTGATTTTGAGAAGCATGCACGTTATTCGTAATCTTGAATATTCCCACATAATGCCTAAAAGTTAAATATCCCCACACAAGATGTTTTTCAATATGCACCTATGGCATATCAAACAAATTTATTATACGCATAACACAGAAAACTTAAATATTCTTACACGATGCCAACAATATACATGCACTGCATATCGAACACTAATGCTACTAACATTATAAACTTAAACCTAGACATAATACACACACCACATAGGCATTCATTTTGATAGGTAGTCCTTGTAGTTGAGGACATTGTTACGTTCCACCAGAGTGAGTTTCCTATTGGTTGGGGTGGCCAGCTCTTCCGCAAGTTGTAGCATATGATATCTGCATCTATGGAGTAGCATAAGATTGTTCTCTTTTTTTATTTTAGCCACTGCACACTCATATTGGTGCATGTTTCGCAGTGGCAGTGTAAGCTAGATACGATCGACACGAGGCACTCCGAGTCGCACGAGGTTATCGTGCAAAGCGTTGGACTCATTCATGCGGAACTCCCACTTTAGCCGCAGGCCGGCATAGTATTCCCTCGTATTAGAATCTCTCTCCCTCCTATAGTTATCTAGAAAATGAGGTAGCATCCAATTGTGTGTTGACATTGGAAAATGTGACTTCAGATCAGTATGTGTAGATGTTTTGCAAGAGTAGATGTAAATGGGACTATATATAGGAGTTTTACAAGGGCAAGTACTCACGTGGATGTGACTATATGTAAGGGTAAGTATTCACGTGAATAAAGATGATATGACACGACAGTGTGTGAAACAGTGGCAAGCTATTGAGCAGGACATACGGAATTACGAACATGACTTGGCTGAACAGTGGCGTCTATTGACTAATGCAGTGGGCTGGTGATGTGTACTACAAAAGAGGTTGCGTATTTATTCACTTGAAGACTATTCAGCATTTGTGTGCTTCATCTGACATGACTTGACGAGATAGTGCCGAGTTGTGTTAAATGTATCATAAACTTTTCAGGGGTCCTTTGCATTCTTGAAAACAGTGCATTGCAAAAGGATGCATATCTGTGAATTGACGTGAGTGTGGATGATATGACTGGACAGGGTTCAACGGTAACGAGCTGTTGAGCAGTACATGCAGCATTGTGAACATTAGTGTAGCAATGGTGGATAGCTCACCCCCAAAATTGATGCATAAACTTTTCAGGGATGCTCAACATCCTTGAAAACAGTGCATTGCAAAGGGTTGCATATCTATGTATTCACATGAGTGTGGATGATATGACTGGACAAGGGTCAACAGTGCCTCTACTTCTGAGTAGCACATGTAGAACTGCGGCCATCAGTGTAGCAATGGTGGACAGTGCATCCCCAAAATTTTTCATAAAACAGTGTATTGCAAAAGGGTTGCATATCTGTGTGTTCATGCGAGTGTGGGTTTCAACATGGGCACATCAAGAAGTGTCGGTTGAGTGACAAGGTTGCCTTGGTCTTGTAAAGATTTGTTAAATCAATGGTTTCCATGTACCGGCTCAATTGGTGTTGGTATTATAGAGATTTGTTAAATTAGTGGCTATCATTAAGGTTGGCATGCGTTACTTGAAGTTTGGGTTGCATGATCCACATTGACTTGCTCTCGTGGAAAATCATTGTATAAAGAAAAGTCTTGGAGGTTGGGTAAATATGACTATATACAGGAGTTTTGCAAGGGTATGTATCATGTGAATGTGGATGATATGACTGGACAGTGTGTGAAACAGTGCTGAGCTGTTAAGCAGCACATGTAAAATTGCGAACATGACTTGGCTGAATAGTGGCATCTATTGGTGCATGTGGTTCATTGAAGGGGTTTGATATGACTACAGTTGGTGCTATAGCAGCGGCTGGTGACGTGTCTTTAAAGTTCAAACTTGGTCATCTTGAAACTTCACTATATTAATTGTGTTTGGTCTTTCACACTGAAATTTCGCTATATTAAATTATTAATTGTGTTTGGTCTTTTACAAAACATTAAACTTCATGGTGTTTATTATTTTTTTTTTCATTTTCAAGGATGTTAGTCAAAACGCTCTTCCCATAATCCGTGACTATTGGTTAGTAGTAATAGAACATGGTAAAGCCATCTTGAACCCTGAAACTGAATTGTCAAACAATCACATCTCATAAATATGTACATTAAAAGCATCACTGTGCTCTTAGAACCACCACTCTTACAAATTAACGGGCCCCACAGCCTGAAACACTGAAATATCTCTTGTAATCATAGCCAATTATTGTTACGCTGCAGATTTTGAATACATATTTACTCAACTGTTCGATCAAACATCGTGGTCATATACATTTGATTATAGGAGCTAAATCAAAGACTTGCCTGTCTGAAGTGAAACCCAATTGAAACTGACTTTTAAATCTGTTATAACTTTGTTATTGATGGCTTGAGCTCACTTTTATATCTGTTTAATCTACTTTTATGATCTCTTTTTAATTTTTTTGGTATAGCCATTGCAGAGCTAATCGATAATGCATTTGATGAGGTAGGTTCCTTTTTGTTATCATTTCAATGACTGTAGTTTTTCTTCAAATATGCATATTTTATAAGTAAGGTTACCTTATCCACATTCTAGTTGAAGGAAAAGAAGAAAGAAAAGGATCATTCAATATAAAAGTCGTCACACATTGTGAATATGGTCATATTATCATAAAATTAAAACCATGTCTGTGGAGCTTGAAGAGTGCATATAATAATATACAAATACTTGAAAATCACATTAAATAACTTTCATATAATCTACGGAAGCTACAAAAACTACTCTCCCCCCTATGCTTCAATCCCTACTTCCCCTGTCTGTTATGTATTGCCAAAGGCAATCATCAAGATTCAGAGGGTGGAGGAGGTGGAAAAGCACTCCTGTACTCTGAAAAATCCGCTCTCAAAGTAGCAACCTCAACAATAAGCCCATCTAAAAGCTGTCCATGAGCTGCTTGAGTCATCATAAAGGTCTCCATCATAGCACAAAGAGAGAGAGGAGGAGGAGCGATGGGCTCCGTAGCTGCAGTGTCAACATGTACCTCATCGTCACCATCGTCAGTAACAGCAACTGTATGATCCACAGGACTCGCCTCAACATGAACATCTCCAGCGATGGACTATACTTGTGTCTTTTTGATGAACCAACACTCGGTCCAACGTTCTTCTTTTGTGCACTCTGCTGTTTGAGAAAGGTGGCTCCTATAGGGGCTGTGATGTGGATCAACTCTAGGGAAGGAAAGTTTTCTAACTGTAAAAAGTTTAGAACCCTATAGATGAAAACTGGAAAGAATAGACCATGCTTCTTAGACTTTCTCCTATGCACCTCAACAAGCGTTTGAATGAAAAAGGAAGGAAAACAAATGGAGGCATTAGTGACGAGGGCGTACAAAAAGAAACACCTCTCTATAGGAATAGTATGGATATGGGAGATGTGGAAGATGTTGTGACAAGCTATCCTAAAGAAGATATAATTAAGTTTGATTAACTCACTTAAGTTAATTCTTGGGTCAGATCCCCATGTCACTGATCTTTCGCAAAGAAAAGTCATAACATCAGATATAGGAGGACACTCCAAGTATGGATAAGTAGGTCTACAAACACGAGGTACATTAAGAGCATTAGATAGATCATCCTTAGTTATGACAAAACTTTGACCTTGAATCCAAGTACTCAGATTATCATCAAAAAGAATATGAAGATTGGAATAGAACTCTCTAATCAGGGCAGTTGGAGGGGGTTGTAAATCTTTACACATAGACAACCAATTTCAACACTGTAGATTCCTATGGACAGAAAGAGGTAATTCATCTAGATTGATTTGTCATTCTGGCCAAATATTCCTATACTTAATTACGTTTTCAAACCTTTGCTCATTTGTAACCGTTTCAAACCTTATTTGATTAAACGCAATTGCAGGCTCAAATGAGGAGGCAGACACTCTTTTGGCTTTGGTTTTAATGGTTTTAGGCTTCTTAGGAGCCATAACTAGGATCTATAGAGAGGGAACGAAAGCACAACAGAAAACCAATATTCAGAACTGCGTTAGAGACATATAAACACAATGTAAATATGCCAATCTTCAACCACTACATGATGCATGGATACAATTGGGGCATGAATTAATGCATTGAAATGATCAATTTTGTGATAATATATGAAAATTGACCCATGGAGTGAAGTTCTTTGAAAAATATGTGAACCCATATTGCACATTGTGCAGTGGGTGTAAAACTAGTGACTAATAATCCATCAAACTTTAGACTGTGGTCAATTTGAGGCAATTATACCCAATTGAACAAAACCCCAAATTCCATGAAGAATAAGATTAACCCTTGAGCCAACATTTTCTAGAAATGTGAAAAATTTGAATATATACGATAGAGAACGTGTCATCAACATGCATACACAACAACCCATGAACCAATTCAAATCAAAATTACTCATTTTCATCAAAATGCCCAAATTCCCAATATGAAGACATGAACCCTAATTTCCCATTTCTCACAAATCATGAGTTTTTTGCACTTAAAGGGTAGAAAACGTGTGTACAACATGCAGACAAAAAAACCCATTGCATATTTCACGTCAAAACACCCACACCCGTGAAAATCCCCAAATTCCATATGAACACATGAACCCTAAATTCAATGGGCTTTTACAAATCAGCTATGTTTATGTAATTGAAGGGTACAAATCGTATGAACAACATGCATACGCAAAAACCAATGAACCATTTCAGACCACAACACCCAAAATCATGAAAATCTCTAAACTTGCATATTTCAAAATTTTAGCATATAAAGGTAGATAAATGCAGGATTTTCTGTTAATTTGAATGGGAAGCAAGGGTAAAAGAGTCTTACTACAGTTGAGGATCAATGTTTAGAGCCCAGGAAGTCGCTTTCAAGCCTGAGCAATTGAGAGCAATCGAACTGTTGCTTTTGTGGGGAGTCGAGAGCAGCAATACAACACCAGCAATATCACAGAACAGTCTACCACAACCCAAATATGAAGATAGCACATAACTTGATAATAAGATAATCGAGTTTTTAAATACACGATAATACCGTAATCGAGTTTTATAATACTTGAATTGATCTAGCACCAATCGAACACCAATTGAGTTTGACAGCAGGGTTTGGCCTCACTCATTTATTTTTTCGATGGGTCGGACCCCAGTTTCGACTGATCCAAACGAATGGGAAATTCCTCCTTCATCTCGACACCTACAATATCGAGTTTTATAAGTAGAACTCGACATGCATAAGGCCGAGTACTGTCTGCTCAACTGATCGGGGTGGCAGTCTACCGGGAATCATTTGAGTCAGAGAGGATTGCACATAACTCGATTTCAGTGTTATCAAGTTATGTAATTCCTACACAACATAACTCGACAAACAGACCATCGAGTTATATGGAAAACCCTACCATAATAGTTACTGATCTAAGCATGTTTCAAATTAGTTAGCTGCCGCTCATAAACTAAACGTTAACACCAGCTATGTTTATTAGAATTTTCCTGAAACTCATCTGCATTGCAATAAATAAATGCTTTTGAGATTGCCCCTGCTATAAATAATTTTTACCACAAAGTTGTAGAAACTGGAAATCATACTAAACATAAGGCACTGCTTGTAATAACTACAAATTACATGTAACTGAATTGTTCGCTTGACTAGCTTAGAATCAACCTTGAAAGTACATAACATTAATGCCATTAACAAAGTGCATGACCACATAAGTACATAACAAAGTACATAACTTAGTATCAACTTCCAAGTCATATTCATATAACATTATCTTCTCATTATGTGCCTGTTGAACTGATGTGCTTCCTCAGGTGGTGCAGATCCTCTTGGCTGCGCAACGTACGTCCGTTATCACCCATCCACCTTGGCTACCATTCCTACTATAAAAAGTTCAAATATGTTAGATTTCATGGATCTATATAAGTTATTAACAAGCAACATAGCCAAAACAATGCTCAGATTCATGACTTACGATGAAGGATGTGACAAAACTATTGAACAACCTCATTTCATGATTGTCCAGTGAACATCATATTTAAATAACAATTGGATTCATTTGCCTATCCACGCATGAACACCAACGTTTGTTTCATCTTCAAACCAAAAATTCATGTCAAATTATTCCTAATACTTACTATGGGAACATAGATTTATTAACAATTTACTACTAGTGAGTTGCAATCATTACTCCCAAACCGACATCACCATGAATTCATTGCTTAGTCAATGGATAGTAATGTTTTTTCAGCCATGTTAGAAAGCACTTGTTTACAATCACGTAACGATTTATATGACAAAAGTTGCTAGGAAATGGAAGCTTTACCTATGATGCAGCTCCACCGCTTGTTGACTCTGCATTTCGAGTAGGAAATGTTCTACGGTTGTGCCCCTCTTGGCGACACAACCCATATCTTGACTTTGGTCCATTCTCGATCCATAGGGAGGTCGGCAACTCCCTATCATCCTTGTCCATCTAATTGTGGATTCGTGTGGATACAGGCCGACCTTTATTCTGGATCAATCGTGGGTTGGGCATCACTAGTCTAGATTCTTCTGGATCCGACCATCCTAATCTATCTTTCAATGGTTGGAATACCGGTTCGTAGCTGTGGTACCGTTCAGAAATGCTATAGTAAGGATCAATAAACTGCTGCGCATCATGCTTATACTTAGCACAAATTGCTATTATGTGTGAACACGGGATCTTGTATGCTTCCCATTTCTAGCATGTGCATGTCATACCCTGAAGATCAACCCTAGGTGTATGTTGTCCCCCCCCCCCCCCCCCCCATTTACTCATACGATTACCCGGTGTGTCAACCTGATATAACCGCGCTTGTGCGCACATCTGTGTGACTATATGTTCCTTTGCCTTCACTTGATTTTTTTCTAACTTGTCCATGGCATACTTGCACCATTCTTGACCTGCTTCCAACTACTCTATAGTGAGATTACGACGAGCATTAAAGTACAAGTTCACTTTGAAAAAGGTGAACCTCACCATTGCAGTTATTGGCAAGCTGCGTGCACCTTTCAGTTCTCCATTAAAGCACTCCAATAGGTTGGTTGTCATTGCTCTGTATTGGCACCCTTCGTCGTGTGCAAGTGTCCACTTTAGTTTGTCTTCAGCTTTAAGGTAGGTGTATGCAGCCGGCTTGACATTGCAAATTAATTCCAGTATGGCTTCAAACTTTCTGACTTGATTTGCACTTGCTACCTTCCATACCAAGTTCTTCAACTCTGGAATTTTCCATTTTGTGTTAACATTGCTGGCTATATGGCCGAGGCAATACCGATGATGGGCCTAGGGAGGCTGCAACCAAGTTATACTTTTGTCATCAAAGTAGGCTTTTATCCCAGAATGTTGGTCAGAAATGTTGCAAAGATTGGTTTGGTCTGTAACAAATGTGTTAGGCATGCTAAGAACCATCCCCAGGTCTCCTTGCTCTCATCAATAATGGCAAATGCGAGTGGATAAACCTCGGTGTTAGCATTCATTGCCATTGCTATCAACAACTTCCCCTTGTACTTGCCATAGAGGTGCGTTGCATCGATGCTTATCACCGGCTTGCAATGCTTGAACCCTTCAATACACGGACCAAAAGCCCAAAAGGCATAGTTAAATGTGCAAGTTCCCAACACACCACGGCTGTCACACTTCAACTGTGTCAGTATGGTTGGATCTAGATCTTTTAACACTGAGAGAAACTGAGTCAATTTTGCGCATGACTCATGGAAATCCCCATAGATAGCTGCAACTGCTTTCTATTTTGCATCCCAAACCTTATAGTGAGATGCCCAATGGTTGTGCTTCGCATGCAAAAGACTATGTAGGGTTGCTATTGTTCTTGAAATGTCTTCCTATACGTATGTCTCAAGTGTGATGGCAATGAACTTCGCATCCATCATCCTTCCATCATGATCTACTTGGAGTAACGAGCAAGTGTGGGGACCCTTACATGTTGTGATCATCCACATCTTGTGCCTTTTGCTCCAAATAGCTCGAACTGACCACAGACATGCATCGTGTACACACCTTACAACCAGTTTCTCGAAGTCTGACTTGATGTACTTAAATTTCTTACTAAGCTCCACAGAGAACATGGTTAACACGTGCTGAACTGAAGCTTTAGTTTTGAATAGCATCCCCTTACTCGGTTGGTCCCTTAGTTGCCAACTCGTCAGACATGTTTCCATGGAAGGTGATTGGTCATGAATGTTATCCCATGTGTTTGACATGAACCATTCTGGCGTAAGGTTAGGAATGGGGCAAGCATCTACATTGTTTTCAACTTGTAGTTCATCTAAAAATTCCGGATTATCCTCCCGTCCATCATTATCAATGAACTCCTCGTACACATCTCGAGTGTCATCCATTTCTATTGCCTTGTCCATGTGGGTTTGGACATCTTCATTTCCGTGAGTATACCCTTGAACCTCACGGGTATGGATGGACAATAACACTTCGGCGTCTTCAATATTGTCCATTTCAACTGCATTGCATGGTCGTGTTGGGGTTTATGCCCTAAAATCCAATTTATTGGCATGTCATAAATAATTAAATTGTTTAATTATATGAGACTATTTATTAATGAACTAATGGGAAATTATCTTAGTCCTTGAGATGCATTGTATGTGATTTATGTGAATAAGTCACAGAAGATATAAATCACAAGTTCCTTGTAAACTCAAAACGTAGTTCGTAGTTGGTGATGAAATTGGGCGTTTCATCTACAAAGACTATAACACATCAACTAATATGATTTGTCTTGATCATGGAAGTGGAGACTTCTAGTTGATGTGTTGATGCGTCTTAAGAGTTAAGACATATTGATCTGGACCACTGTGAGATTAATTATTCAATCAACAACTGTCACCTGAATAATTAATATCACGACTTCTAATTTCATAGACTCTTAGTCCTGAGAGGGAAGTGGACTTGATCATGAAATATAGGTTACTTTGATATATCAGGAGCGAGGTCTAATATTCACGGTCAAAACCTCAGTATGTTGGGTAACCACTCGTAGTGTTGAGGGAACACATTTTCAAGATGGAATCCATAATCTCTTTGTAGAGACACGAAATATCCCCTTGAGATAAGTTTAATGGGAACTAGTTATTCAGGGCGCCCACTTTAGTAAGGAGTTACTAAAGCTTATATTTATTGAAATTGGATTTCAATAAATGGGAATAACTAAAAGATAAAACTGGGTACAAACTAAAGCCCAATTGGGTAGGCTCAAAAGGCTAACCCAATTAGATAATAAGTTTTTATTTAATAAGAGTTATTAAATAAAGTAACTACCAAGGTAGTTTGAATGTACATATGATAAAAAGAAAAGAAAACAGTTTTTCTCTACAAGGAGAAGAAGGAGAATTTTTCTTTGAGAATCAACGTACATAAAGAATGATTGAGAGACCACACTTCTTGGGCATCATGTGGAATTGAGATGAAGATTAAAGGTATTCTCAAGTCTTGGTTTTGAATTTCACTGCATCAAAGTACGCTTTCTATTCTATGTTCTAGAATTCAAGGTTACATGTTATCTCTCATGAATGAAGTAGATCTGTGTTTGTTGCTTCTGCTGCGTGTTTTGTATAAGATGCAAAACCAAATTTTCCAACAGGTCAAACGTTGTAAGGCAAAGACGTCTCGGTTGTAATTGAAGGGTACACATTGGTTATAGGAACTAATTCTGGCTCTCCAGCTCCACTGGTACACTGTGAACCTTTGTCGACATTAAACCCAACAACGTCAACAGTTACATATAAGTCAGAAGCTATGAATTGCTGTGCCTACTTTATCACTCCCCACATCATTGTCGTGTTGCAACTAAATTGAATTGCAGAAAACTTGGGTACTCACCAATTGCTGAGGAGCCCGATATACAATGGAGATGTGATGAGAATCCTTGTCTAACCCCAAAGCTGACATTATCTTCCGTTTTAGTTTTCTCATGTGTATCCCACATTTCAGTTTAATAAGCTTCTGCTTTTGGTTCAGACCTTGGTATGATAGCCCATGCAAATCATTAATATATGCCTCCCCGTCATAGTAAACGTAGAAGTAATGTGCACTCATAACGGACCTGAACCATAAATAGTACCCAATATCATGCTGTATAATATTGTGAAATTGTAGGCTAACTACGTATGTCCTATGTTTGGGTGTTCATGTAGCTAAAAAAACCTAAGCAATTTGTGCAAAATCACCCATTGTTTTTATCATAATTTGTTTTCCATAAAGTCTTGATGATAAAAAATACTATTGAATAATTGTATCATCTAGTCGATCAGACTGAGATTTCGAAAACAAAAATGTTCACACAATGTGTTTGGGTTTCATGTAGGATACTATTAAACAAATGAGAATTCAGAAGCATTGCAAATAACTAAGATAATTCCTAGCATGTAACATGTACCACATTATTACGTTCAAAGACCCCCCATTCCAATTACAACATTCAAAGAATTTGTGTTACCATAAATTGTACTACAAGTCTGATCAGTTATTACCTGTCAGGTGAGATGTTGACAGAATGGAGAAGACGTGGACTACAAACAATTACTACACTTGGTGAAGCTGGTTAGTTGAACTTGAAGGTGGCACCACAACTTGTGAAAAAATCACATGGAACTCTCAGATTCTTAGACTTCTCTCAGACATTCAAAGAGGAACCCAGACAGTTCATGCGTGGCAAATGGTCAGTGGTCTTAGAGGGGGAAGGATAATTTAACAGTACTCGACTCTGGAAGAATCGAGTTACTTCAATAACTTGCTTATTGCTATGTTGAGTATTATTTAAAAGTCGTACTTGGTTGTTAATGTAACTCAATTAGAAAGATATTGAGTTCCATGTAACACGTTACTCGTCTCCCCAGATATCAAGTTTTATTTAACGCACCGTACAGAAGTAGGGAGTAGTTATACATACTAGACTCACTGACAGGCGAGTTACATAGGAATCGAAGATGGATTAAGAAAGAGTCAAATCAAGCAAGGGGGAGGCCGTGGAAATGGATTGTCTTTGATGGGTCAAAATTGCTCGATGGGTCGAACATCAACGTAACTCGATTTGTGGATAATCGAGTATTGTACTCGGATCTACTGAAGTTAAGCATTATTGCCTTGTTATAAAAAGCCAGCTTCCTTTCATTCTGGTTGGGGGGTATGAGCAAAAGAAAACATTCAAACATGGAGAAGAGAAGCCTCCTTTGATTCTAGAGGTAACATACCCACATGTTTTATAGTTGTGATTAAACAATTTACCACTGTACAATTATAGATTATGCAACTATTTCTCAGATCTTGGTACAAGTAATGTCAAGGTTGCTGTAGTCCACCGACGCTTGTTGGTAGAGCGACATGGTACATGTTTATCTAATAGCTCATATTCAAAACTTGGTAAGTTCTAACTCTTGCATAGCTCATGTGCTTTTAACATACAATCCTTTTGTATGTTCCTCTTTTAGGGTGGCAGATACTATGCTGTTTTCATTGGTTGTGCTCCTAGCATATACGACAATTGAGTAGAAGCAAGTAGACAAGTTCATAAATTCGCAAACGCCAAACACAGGTTATACAAAGATCGACAGGAAGCAGAATCCACATACATGGAGTTTTTGCAACGTAATGATAGGAACGTGTAGTATGGTGCTTCCCCATTGTGGACATCTCCTAACATGTCGACATCAAGTCCAGGGGGACATCTCAAAGCAAAGGAACTAGTTATTGCAATGGAGAGGATAGGAACAGTTTGTTGAGGTATCAGTTAGATGTTGCCATTGAGGAGCGTGACCACACAAGGAGGATTGCAGCCTTGAGTACTAACATGCTCAATGAAGTGGTAGGCCATGTTATGGGGGATGATGAAGTTCATGATTCGACATGAGAAGGAAGTGCAAAACGAAGGAGTAACTATGGCTTCTGCTTGTGATATTTATGAATCTAGTATTATTACCATAGGTGTTTTTATGCTAAAAGTGGGAGATATTGCCTCAAGTTTGCACTAGAGATTGGCTGAAATGTTGTTGAATAGCCTTTTGGTTTCCTTTTAGAAGTTTATTTTGGAATTTGTCTTGGCCTATTGGCCTGTAATTGCTTGCATTATTGTTAACATTGGCTAGGTTGTTTTGGTAATTGTACTTGGCTTTGGATAGCCCATAAGTACTTTCTCTATATCTTTGTGCTTAGCTCAATAAAATACACTTGTTTTGAAGAAGATAGGAATATAACGGGAAATCTGAAAAGTCATAACGCTTATGTAATATACCCCCTGTTTGTTATGATTTTGCAGCATGAAATGAAGCCATCTTGAAACATAAAATCCAGAAATGAACACCACCTAGCAACGAAACAAAAAAGGCATTTGCCAAACTTTTTTATTACTTAATATGCAGTTATGCACATATGGATCTTAACATATAGAAATGTACATTTCCATTGCATTTAAAGATATTTGTCATTTTACATATATCATTAGTGCCTAACTAGAAGTTGTTTAAACATGCAAATATAGAACCTAATATGTTTGCCGAGCTTCATTAGTTACAAAAATTGGTAGATATTAACAAATTTTCCAATATGTTGTTGTCCACTGGCTGTCATTTGTATGTGCAATATATTGTCCATTAGTTGTGCAAAAAATTATCCAAAAATATTGAGTAGCTTGGCAAGTGAGACATGCTTTGCAAAAATATAATTCAAAAAGTCTCTAATATGGTGGTCTTCAAGGATTGAAAACTATCATCAGCAGCTACAGAAACCTACAAATATGCCACCAAATAAAAATACATGTATAAGAAAAAGAAAAACAACATAGGAAAAATAGAGGTTCAAGTTTTAGCAAAAATCACAACGAACTAATTCACATGTTTATCTTAGTATTTCAAGTAGTGAATGCCAATGTACCGTTAGTGTTCGATATGTACGACATCGCCTACCTGTCAGAATGAATGCTTATGTACGATAAGTGTTATGTACTTTAGCAAACAAACTGGTTAGGAGTGAGTTAACCTATGTGTTTAAGTGATTGCCCATGCTTTTTTAAATTCTTGAAGTAGTGGGCTTAGGGCTTAGGGCTTATACATATAACTCATATGAGTGAATGGCTTGTCAAAATGCATGTGTAACACACATGCTAGTATGTCATCACAATGAATTGTGACAAGCCATTCACTCAGGATTAGATTGCACTTGATATATTGGTACGTTTGAAAATGTTCCTAGTGCTTAAGCGAGCCATTTGAATTGTGTAAATATTGAAAATTGTGATATGTGTTATATATTTATTTATTTTGAATATGAATAGGAAAGAGAGGGGTAGAAGGTATTAGAAATTTGATACGAGTGTAGAGTGTAGAGTCTAAACTGTTAACACTATACCTTGCTAAAAATGCATAAAAATTTGCACATTGACTCAATCGATGAATTTTCAACTACAACTAAAGCTATGTTGTAGACTACTCTTGGTGATCATTGTTGTTAATTCCTAACAAAGTAAGAAAGAAATAAAAGCCAAACCAATTTTGGAAGGAATTTTATCCCTATATGCTCCACATCATCAACAGCTCAAGGATCTTTTCGTTTCCTCACAGATACCTTGGTCAGTCTCGTCTTACCTGAAATTGAAAGCAGAGCACATCACTTGAATGCACACATTCCCTAACAGTCAAAGTAAAGTTTAAAGAGAGGGATAGACCATGTTTTGTATTGTGTATGTGTATGTGTATGTGTATGTGTTATTTATTGGGGAAACTATTTCCGAACCCAAGATCAAGATCACCTCCATTGAGGAATCAAAGGACATTGATCAAATTCCTTTGACTGAGCTAGTTGGCAAGTTGCAGACCTATGAATTGGGTTTGTCTAGGATCAGGAAATCGAGCAAGAGCAAGAGCATGGCACCAAAGGCCAAAAGCAGTGACACTGATGAGTCTTCGGATGATGAAGATTCCAAAATGAAATCCTGCATCGCTAGGCAATTTAAAAAGTTCATGAAGAATGCCAATGCAAAAGGATTTGACAAGAATCGAAAGCCATCTAGTTCTTTACAATTTAAAAGTCAAGATAAAGGGAAGAAGGATGCTAGGGATGGAGTTCAGTACACTATTCCCTTCAGACCAAAGTGCTTCGGATGTTAAGGTTTTGGACACATGAAACAAGAATGTCCAACTTATCTCAAGACCATTGGGAAAAGCAAAGCCCTTGCTGCTACCTTGAGTGACATCGAGCATAAAGATGATTCAGATAATGATGACGAGGGAATCTTGAATGCCTTCACTGCCATGGTAAATCCTACTGAGGGGATTGTTGAAGAGGTAGATGAATAAGAGGACTTGGTGGAGTCTAAGTTTGAGAAGATGGATGAACAGGATGAAATCTATATAGCCTATGCAAAGTTGTACAAGGTCTCTGAAAAGCATGAGAAATTGTATAGGCTAGCCACCAAGAAGCTCAATGATGTGGAACTTGAATGAGAAGAAATCTCCACTAAGATTGATGAAGCTAATCAGACCATTGGATCATTGCGGTTTGAGAACAATTTCTTGGCTAAGAAGACCAAGAAGCTTGAAGCAGAGCTTGTTGGAAAAACTGGTTTTGCATCTCATACAAAACACACAGCGGAAGCAACAATCACGAATCTACTTCATTCATGAGAGATGACATGTAACCTTGAATTCTAGAACAAAGAATAGAAAACGTACCTTGATGCTGTGAAATTTAAAAACCAAGACTTGAGAATACCTCTAATCATCATCTCAATTCCACATGGTGCCCAAGAAGAGTGGTCTATACAATTAAGAAATGTCCTAACCAGTAAAAAACCAATAAGATATTGAAATTTTAGAATACAAAAAAATCCAACAAATTTTCCCCAGCAAACTTTCTCGGTAACCAAACAGAAACCAAAAAAGAAAAAAAAGAACAAAAAACCCAATGGAGATCTCTCTCATTTTAGGTTGGTATCTTTGTGTTGAGTCCAATCCAATGGCTTTAATGGGGACAAATCCAACTAAATATGTTTACACAAAACCCAGATAATCTGGTGGCCAAATTTCCCCTTGAAACCTCAAAAAATCAAATTAAAACACCAAACCCTTGGATCTAAAATCAACCTCAAAACCCCATTTTCCAAACCCTAACAACCAAAAGAAAATCCATTACAAAGTAAACAAACTTGCTCATCGGGTGGCTACGATGCGATCTCTGTTTGGCACTGGGATTGATTAAAAAGTAAACACTGTCACAAAACAAGTAAAGATTGATTAAAAAGAACAAACATTCAAAGCTAATAAAAACAAACAAAAACAGTAAAAACATGCTAGAATGAAAAACATAAGCACACAACCAAACACTGTCACAACAAACTGAAAGCATTGATGCATGGACATGTTCTAATGCTTATGCATATATACCCTTCTTCACCCAAACGACATGTGTGTTTAGGGTGATACCCTTAAAGGATTGAGTACTTGCGTTGCGATTCTCAAACCTTAGGGTGAAGTTTGCCAAACAAGAAGTGATGGTGTCTATCATCTTCATCACATCACCAATACCGGGATCGGCTTCTCGCCCTTTTGATTGCTTGTGGTTCCCCTTGCCATTTCCTTGTCCTCTTGGCCTTTGAGAACTCGCATTCTTCAACGCTTGAAGCTTGTGGCAATTTGGCCTATTATGTCCTGGGATTCCACAATGGTGGCAAAAATGTTGAGTTTGAGGACTTCTTTGTGACTTTGGGAGGGACTTCCCTTTAGCATTGGGTTTATCCGCAAATGGATTTGGAGGTTTTGTCAAAACCTTTTGAGCAATCACATTTGGCTTCTTCTCAACCTTCACATTCTCAATAATTGGAGTTGCTACCATTGGTTCCTTGTCTTTAACAAACTTCATCTCCTTAGACACATTGGCGCTTGAGTTACTTTCTTTGGCGTATCCCAAACTGCTTCTATCGGAAGAGGGCTTTTGACATGCAAGCACCTTATCAAGTTTCTCTGAAGCTACCCGCTCCACTTTTGCATTAGCTTGAATGACCTCAAGCTTAAGAAACTTGATCTGAGAGTAGGCATTAGTTAGCTCTCCATTCATCGCCTCAACATCTCATTTTGTCTCTTTATACCTCATGAGTATGCTCTTATAATCTTGTTCAGCTTTCTTCATTTTTCTAATGGCTACTTTAGCCACTCTAGCATACTCTCCGGTCTTCTCAAGAAGAGAATTGTAGGATTCTTCCAGTCCCTTTGTTCCTTCATGGACACATTTTTCATCTTCATCTTCATCATTGGATTCCTCCCTAACCCCCATAGGCTCTACTTCGGTGTGCTCACCGAGTTCTTCCACTAGAGTGTTCAAATCTTTCGAAGAGTCCATGGGTGCAATAGCCATAAATGCGGAGTAGTTTCCTTCTCCGTCACAACTTTCTTCCGAATCCAAATTGGAGCTGTCCAAGTCACTAAGTGTAGTAGCAAAGACGATACTTTTTGCCTTCAAATAAGTGGGGCATTCTTTCTTCACATGCCCATGCCCTTTGCACTCATAGCACATGACCGCTTGAGATGGAGAAGAATCTTTAGAATCCCTCTTCTTGAAATCTTTCTTATCCTTCTTGAAATTTGAGGATTTCCCTTTCTCAAAAGATTTCCCATTCTTCTTGAATTTGAAGAACTTACGAAAGCTCTTAGCAAGGTACGCCACTTCCTTTTCAACCTCATCCTCTTCCGAGGAGTCTTGAGCTTCCACTCTCTCATTGATTGTCTTGAGATAGCTTATAAGTTTGAAAAGAACTGATGAGTTCTTGAATTTTAATCTCATCAAGGTCTTTGCTCTCTTCAATGGCAGTAACCTTAGCACGGAAGCTCTCTAGCAACTATCATAGGATCTTCCTCAAAACCTCGGAGTCCTCCGTCTTTTCACCCAAAATTGAATTTGCCAATCACCACTTCATTTAGCTTCCTATAGAAGGAGTCGAACGACTCATCTTCACTCATTTTTAGTTCTTCGAAGTGAGTGGTGAGCACTTGTAACTTGGTATCCTTCACCTTTTTGGTGCCTTTATATGTGGTTTCCAAAATTTCCCATGCCTCCTTGGCGAATTGTAACATGTGAAATCTTGTGGAATTCATCAGGTGAGACACCACAAAAAATAGCATTTAAAGCTTATTATTAGCATTAGCCGCTGCAAGGGTTGCCTTATCCCATTTGGGTTTGGATGCCTCCAACCTAGTCCACCCATTCTCAACCGCATCCCATACGCTCTCATCAATAGAGCACAAGAATGCACGCATAGAATGGAGGTGCATTTAGGGATTAAGACATTTCCATTGTAGGGTCAAGGATCACACTTAGGATGTAGAAATCCTACAAAGTGTACCTGCGCTGATACCAATTGAAAGCTCACTTAATGTGTAAAACACTAATGAATGTTTAGACCCCAATTTCAAAATAAACCAACACAAGCTTATACTCAAACAATAGATGTGTGGAATGATAAGTACAAGCAAAGCCCAAACAAATAAACAACTCTACACCATTATTAATTACAACACAGCAGCAATTAAAAGGCAAGAGTAAGGGTTAGAGAGATGCAAACACAAAGATGACACCGGCACGGGTTATTGAGGAGGAAACCGAAGAACTCGGCGAAAAACCTCTCCGGCACCCTCCAAGTGGTGAAATGATCCACTAAAGAATAAAGTTGGGATACACGAATAGCAATAGACCCTCCAAGCCTAATCTACCCAATACACCTAAGATCTTAAGCTTCTTGCTCCAACAAGGTTAAGCCTAACTGTGTCTTCTTTAACTTTTCGGATCCCGCAATAAGCCCATTGCATCAACTAAATGAACTGGTCATCTTCGAACTGCTTCCAAAGTACCAAATTACCTCATCATAGATATAGGTATAGTGAGATAAGGATTTGGCTAATAAACCTCTCAAAGGTATGTCAATGGAGAGGGTAAGAGTAGAGGAATTTGGAAAATCAAATGTCTAAAATTGTGGATGAGTCAATCTTGTTTTTCTCTAGGGTTTCTCTCTCAAAATTCTCTTTGGAAGCTCTTTACATTTCATGGGTATAAGGGTGTTTATAGTAGGGTACATGAGGAATGTAAAAGTCATTTTTCTTCAAAACAAGGCATTTTGGCGACTCACTCATGAATGGGATGAGTCACGAGATAACTGCCAGGTCAGATTGTACTTTTTGTCCTGTAGTGCTTCAGCTATTGTGACCATTCAGCTTCCTGCATGCTTCGCACATATGGCATTTTGGTGAGTCGCCAGTTGCGAGTCATTCGCGAGATTTAGTCTCGAGAATCACTCTGAATGCTCACATACTTGAATTCTTCACACTCTCTCGCACATAACACTTACATAATTCCCACCTAAATACAGGGTATATAATTACTAAAATACAAACAAATTTGGCACAGAATAAAGCCAACACATGATTGAACAAATTCTGTTGGGTTCTAAGACTTTAGGTTTAAATGTATTAGAACTTCATTTTGTAATGTTGGCAAACGATGATCAAAATGTTTAGTCTTGTTTTAAACTTGCTCAAAGTATGTTTAAGTGTAAAGTTGGAATTGAGTGTACTGCAGGATTTACTGTGTAAATCTACCCGGCTCGATCGATCGAGAATTAGACTCAATTGATCGAAGCTCGTGCAGATTGTTTTTCTGCAGAATTTTCCAACTCAGCCTAAGCCCGTTTGACGTATAGGGTTTTATGTTTTACCTTAAGTATAAAAGGAAAAACTCTAGCCACGTTTTAGGTTGCTCTTTATGCTGTGTGTGTGAATCTCTTGTGAGATCTAGAGGTGTTTGCCTTCATACACACTTAGGGTTTCCAATCTCAAGATTGATGTTGAGAGCTTGGTGATCAATTCAATTGCTGTTTCAAGAGCTTAAAGATACACAAGTAGGAGTGCTTGTGCTTGCTGTGAATCCAAGAAACAAGTAGTCTGTGGACTCGGAGCTGTCACGTAGTCGTGGTAGTAAGTTTTCTACTCGAGGTAGCAATAGGATGTTAGTGGTATAAGTCGCTATTGTGCAAACTTCAATTCTTTCATAGTAGATTGGTTTTACCTTAAGGATAGTTAGGTTAAATCCTCCCCAGGTTTTTTACTGTTTTGGTTTTCCTGGGTTATCATATCGTTGTGTTATTTATTTTCCACTGCTATACATGATATGATATATTTGTGTTAACCTAGATCTGATTAATTTGACTAAGTAATCACTTGGCTAATTAACTAGGTTAATCTGGTTGTGTTTTAAGGGGTCTAAAAACGTACAAATTCAACCTTACAACTTTGATACCAAATTTAGAAAATTGAGTGAAATTGTGTCAGTTGTCCTCATTTAAAAAAATGAATGCCTTAAAGCATTTATATTAAGGGAGGCAAAATTTTTAGCATTTAATATCTCAAAATACTATTTTATATATTTTAACACATCATTTTACAATATACCAAACATCAAAGATTTTATTTTTTTACAACTTCATTTAAATATTATTATTTTTATTCTCCCACTATGTTTCTTTCTCTCTCTTCTTATTCGTGTCTCTCCCTTTCCCTGAACAAAGCCACCTCTTTCTTCTCTATCCAAGCAAACCCACTGCCATAGCCACTGTTAGCCACCACCAACAAACACACAAAAAAAAAAAAAAAAAGCACCATCCAGCAGCCACCACAGCTACAACAACTGCCACTGCCACCACCTCCCACAACCACAATCCCCAACCACCAAAATCACAAACCCAAACCCACAACCTCATCACAACCAATAAGCAGAAAAAGAAAAACAACCCACCAAAATCACAACCAAATAACAAATCCAAACCCACAACCTCGTCAGAAACAATCAACACCCACCGGAAACCACCGCGACTCTAATTAAAAACCCACCAAAACCCATTGCGAGACCCATGAGCTGAGCCACCCATGAACCACAAAGTCGACCCACCAAAAAATAAAAAAAGGGAGAAAGACAGAGTGATAGAAATGGGAGATAGAAATGGTGAAGACTAAAGTCACTGAACAGAAAAAGAAAAAGAAAAAGAAAGAAGAGTGACAGAGATATGGTGAAAGAAAGAGAAAAAGAAAAAAAGAGAAATATTATTTTAATGAAAATGAGAGAGAGAATGATATAAAATATTATTATTATTTATAACTTTGAAGAAACAGTAGGGTGTCAAAGATGACACTCTACTGTAGCTTGGATGCTAAATATTATAGCAATAGCATCATTGATGGAGCCCTATTTTATGGTTTAGCATTTCACAGCTTTGCTGTGACTGCCCTTAGATTATGTTAACTTGGCGCACCACTTTAAATGTTTAAGCCATGATTAAAAATCAATTCTGGAATTGACAAAATCAAACCGTGATGACCTAAAATGAAAAAGGGCAAGAAACCTAGGTTTGGCAGGTTACTATTTTTCTTCAGCATTGCCTTGTTAATATTCACATTTCCAGTTGCAGCAGCGTAAGTCTGGGCAGCGTTTTCAGCTCTTAGGTCGTCTTTACCCATCTCATCACCGTCAATAAATTATCCACAAACTCTTTCTGGTTTGCTGCTGCATTGCCCTTTAGCTTCTGATCTTTGGGCTTTTGTCTTCTGCCTAGCTAGCTTGGATTACCTGGTTATGTCAAGTTCTGTTAATTCTATGCTGAAATCTTAGAGTGGTGACAATTTGGGGCAACCCCGGCATCTTTTTGTGTCTTTGCTGTTAATGCTACTGCTCAGATCATTCTTCTTTCTATTTTCTTATTTTTTTCACTTTGCGCTTTTTTTTTTTCCTTCCTGTGGATACACTTCGCCTTTCAGATATATTTTATTAAATTGCAATTACTCATTAAAAAAAAAAAAGAGAGAGAAAAAACACCTATAGGATTTTATTATTTATTGTATTTTTAGAAATTTGATTTATGTTATGCTTCCTTCATTGAACTTATTTCAAATTAGGGTTGGATTCTAAAGAGATCCCACTAACTCATGAAATTATCTTGAATTGGGATTCCCTGTTTTGCTGAGAGAGCAAACCCACTTTTCACCTTGAATCTATCTTCACCCACTTTTTATAGGTTGTTGAAATTTTTTATACTTATTTTGAAAGAATGTGTATGTGTTATGGTAATGTCAAGATAAGTCGTTTACGTATTTGATAATGCTCGAAGTTAATTATAATAGAAAGATGCATTGAAACCGTAGCCTATAGCACGGTGGTAGCACTTTTGTCAAGAGAAATTTTTTTTGCTTACATGATGAAAATAGTAGTTGTTCTTTTAAATGACAAAGGATAAAAGTGCAACAATGAGTTGGCCTGACTTAGAAAATGTATCATATAAAATGCATTTTGTAGCTCATGTTGATGTCTATTGAGTCATCCTAGTTGTATATGGATGATGTTCCTCATTCTTTTATTTTTATTTTTATTAAGTTCAATACATGAATGATGCTGAAAAGATGTCACACTAAATGCTAGGATGCTAGAAACTTGATATAAGTCTCATATTTTCTTTGTGCTATAAGTTGGGTAAAAACGGCAAGTTCACATTTGCCATGTATTTTAAAATATCATATCAAATTATAGAATTGATGTTTTTAAGACTTTTGGATTAATTATACTTCGGCAGTTTGGATTGTTAATGTTGTTCTGATAGGCTAAGAATGTATTGACCCATTGTGATGAATTAACCAATTAATTTAGCCAAGTTAATTAATTAATTCAATTTGCATGCAATTCGCGTGGCAGCACAAACAAATCACCAACTAAATTAATATGCAACAGAAAATAAATTTAACACAGTGATTTGTTTACGAATGGGGAAAACCTCTAAGGCAAAAACCCCACTGGATGATTTTAAGGTCACCACTCCCGAAAATCAACTATTATTACAACAAGCAGTTACAAGTAAATGAATCTCAGTACCATATACTAACTTACAGTTGAATCCTTACCCCAATACCCAATTTGGCTTGTTCTGTAGTGATAATCTCTCCTTTTAATACACAGCTCCCAGTACATAACTAACCAATTCGATGCACGGATCCAAGTACATGACTAACACACCAACTTGAGAAGAATGTTGGCTGCAAAGTTCTTCAGTTCATCAACACGATGAAGATCACGAAGCTCCTTGATCACAAAACCCAACGGCGTACAAACGCAGCAGCTTCTTCAAGAAAAAGATGAACTAGGACAACTTAGTCTCTGGTCACAATATGCTTGTGAAAAACTTTTGTATCAAGTCGCATCCTCTGTGACGGCCCTTAAAATAATCCTTATATATATTTAGGGTTGTCAGAAAAGAAAGCCCAAACACATATTCACGGATTGGAGTGAAATTAAAACTGAAAATCTGATTTTCATAAATTTTGATAGATATGTGTGGTTTTAACACTTGAACTTGAAACCTTGTTTCTTGAAGTATTAAACACATCTTAGATTTATCCAATTACAAGTAAAGTGTGTTTTGTCAAATGATTAACCAACTCTATAATTGACATATGTTCCTAACATAATTTACATGTACTAACATGTTTTATCTTATACAAGTTTATTTTATATATATATATATATATATATATATATGTGTGTGTGTGTGTGTGTGTGTGTAGAGTACTCTTCCAATTTCTCAACGTTCTCTCTTTTATTTCCCCCCTTCTCACGTTCAACAAGGGAAAGGGGTTGGAAGCCATATTCTTCACGTTAAAAGAACTGTAAAAAGCAACTAAATCACATGATTCTTGACTCTTTTTTTTTTTTTGGTTATCAAAACCCATGCAAAATGCGGGTTCAAAAGTAGTACAATACAACATAAATATGCAGAACAATAATTCAAAAGATGCAAACATATATATATTAAATGCAAAAGATAAGATGTGTTTAACATCCAGTGTTATAGTACACACTAATTCATAATCATTTTAGGCACACGTAGAAAGGAAAGCAACAGAGAGATTGACTAGTTGCACTATTAGACTGGCCATTGCTAGGATGGATAAGAACATTATTAGAGATGTTGATGAGCCAAATAATGATATTGCAGTTGAAACTGTAAAGGCCAGAAAAACATGAGGATTCTGGTCTAATCCATCAGCTACTTGGCCGCTAAACATTATAGAGCCAATTAGTGTAGCGACCATCATAGAATAATTAGCTGTGCCTATCATCCACTTCTCTCCCTCCTTCCTTAACTCCTCGTGGTTCCTCACAAATAAAACATACGGCGTGTCCCTCCTTTCATTTTTCATTTCTTATATAACCATTAGAGACTTTACTAGTTGAACTAACTGGAACCCACTACAATGTCATTGATACACTTCAATGTCATAAAATACTTCAACATGACAACTTAATTCAAGATGTTTCTATGAAGATGGTGGCATTTTAACTACATATAGTAAAGCTCTTGGGCATTGTGTTAAATATCATAAAACTGCTATGAAATTCTGAGAAAAATTAAAAATGGTCAAACTTGAAAAAGAGGAATTGATTGTAACATGGGATGAAGTCAATAAGTTGAATAATATTTGTTGAAATTAAATTTCCTCTAAAGTGAACAAGATTAATAGCTTAGATGAGGAACTAGTTAAATGCAAAGCTAAATTGAAAATCTTAACTGGTGCCAAGCTTGATAAAGGGCCTAACTCTAAAGACCAAAAGTTGTATAGTCCTCCATTTAAGAGGGATCATAAACAAAAATATAAGACTAATATAGATAGGATAAACAAGGGTAAAAGAACCATAAGTGAAATGCAAGCTATAAGAAAGACTTGAGTTCGTCCCTATTTGTCATCATTGTTGTAGTGACTTAAAAGGGGGTCTTGCAATCCATGAAATCCCACATCACCTAGGAAAGATGTGTTTTCCCCTAATTGCTATGTATATGCGTCTATAAAATTTCGATTCTAATAGTGAATTTTTCTTTAAAGTTAGAGTTTAATTCTTGAAGTGTTTTTTTTTTTTTTTCTCTATTGGATGCATCCATTGGTTTTTTCACTTTCTAAATAAATCACTTATCTCATTTATCTCACGCTTTATTACTTTATGATATAATTTGTTTATGTTGCGGTAATTAAACGAAAATTAATTGGAATTTACAAATAATTAATGTGCAAAATCATTTATTTTCGTTGAAATCAATCAATGGGGTTTAACGTGTCTTTTCACTTTCCATATACGAAAGTATTTAACTGACATACAAAATTGATTTATGTCTTTGTATGTCATACCACATGATAAAGGAATATGTCACCATGCAAGATTTCAAAGTCAGAATAGCTCACAGAGAATATTGATGTGTTTCCTTATCATTCCTGGTTGACTTGTACTAACAAATGCAGAAGGCTTGTGAGCTAACACATTCAATGCAGTCTTTATGTTGTTTCTAGCTCCTGCTAAATCAGGGTGGTCATTCAGCATTTGCAAGGCTTCTCCTGCATTATTTTATAACACCAACAAAACAATAATAATAAAATAAAATTTAAGAAAAAGTATTTATGGACGGAATTCTTTTTGTTCTTGGTATGTTATGGTATTTAGTTATGTTTTTATTGATAAAATAAAAAATATTGAGAAGGAACATGTTGAATATTTATTTCATAAAAGATGTACTAGACAAAGCATGACATAATCATATGAGAAAGACAAGCAACAATTACTTTGAATAACTTTTTTTTCCTCATGCACTTTTTTTCCCCTAACTAGTGTCGGCCGGGCACTGGAACTTTTGTTGAGAGACTAGAGATCCATGATTGATCTCATTCAGATAGAAATCTATTATGAAGAAAAAGAAGAAAAAACTAATAATACAAAACTACAAATTATTTGATACTATGGTTTCAAGCAAAAAAAAAATAAAAAATAAAAAGATGGCATAGTAAAGTTTGATAGAGCATTCAGACTAAAAATTTAAGCTATTATAAAAGGTAGGAAACATTATAATTACTTATGCTTACCATATAAGTCATTCTTAACAAAATTGATAAATATTTCAACCTTTTCATCTCCAACCAAGTTAGTCATAGGATAAAGAAACTGCACCATTTGACTATGAAAGTTCAATTAGTGTATAAAACACTTTGAACGTTTAGACCCTCAATTTACAAATTACCAATTCAAGCTTAATATCAAACAATTGATGTGCGGAATATGAACATAAGCTTAATACAGAATTGATAAACAATCTAAACCAAATAAAATCACATCCACAGTAGAAATTAAATGGCAAAGATTAAGGGAAGAGAGATGCAAACACAAGGACAACACACGATGCATTATCGAAGAGGAAACCGAAGCCCCTGGCGTAAAACCTCTCTGCCGCCCTCCAAGCGGTCAATAATCCACTAGAAAATGAAGTTGGGATATATGAATAGCAGAAGACCCTCCAAGCCTAATCTACCCAGTGTACCTAAGCCCTCCAAGCTTCTTGCTCCAACGAGGTTGCGCCGAACCTTTGTCTTTTCTAGCTTACCGGATTCCGCTATAACCCATAGCATCAACCAATATCCATTGGTCCCTTCATAACTGCTTCCCAAAGCACCAAATAACCTTCTCACAGATGTAGGTATGGTGAGAAAAGGATTTGGGTAATGAACCTCTCAAGGATGTAACAATGGAGAGGGTGAGAGTAGAGAAATTTGAAGAGTCTTTATGTGAAGATTGTGGACGAATCAATCTTGTTTTTCTCTAGGGTTTCTCTCTCGAAATTCTCTCTGGAAGCCCTCTACATTTCGTGGGTATAAGGGTCTATATATGGTAGGGTGAGAAATGAATGCGAAGAGTCAGTTTTTCCCAAACAGGGTGTTCTAGCGACTTGGCCTCGTGACTGGGATGAGTCGCGAGTTCAAGCCGCGAGCTAATGGCCTGGCCAGTCTGGGACTTTTGTCTTGTAGTACAGTAGCTGGCATGACTCTTCAGCTTCTGGCATGCTTGGCACGTGTACAACTTCTGGCGGCTTGCAAGCTGCAAGCCACCCATGAGATCTAGTCGCGAGTCTCTGCTTCTTTACACAATCTTGAGCAGTTCTTCACACTCTCTCACACACTACCCTTACATGATTCCCACCTAAATACAAGGTTACTAATTGCTAAAATACAAGCAAATTTGACACGGAATAAAGCCAACAAGATGGTTGATAAAATTCAACCTTACAATCTCCCCCGTATTGCTATTCTGTGACAAAACCCTAAAACAAACTCTAGACTTAACATGTGAGTTGGGAATAGTTGAACAAAACTCACTCACACCTAACTCTAGAATCTGATAAGCTCTTGAATCATATGAACAAGAATTTCCTGAAACACAACAACAAAATATGATCATTGTATGTAGAAAAACTTGTAATTGCATATGAGACAAGCACAATGCGATCAGGCAAAAATGGAACGAGTAATAAACCATGGCTTGACCAAACAAGCAATCACTATAAAATAGTGACCACAATGCTCATCCACACTTGGAATGAACATCCGGACATACAAGCCAATAAACTCAATGCAAATCACTTGCATGCCCAACACTCAACCAATGCACAATACATAAAGTACATGCATCTAGGAACAAAATCCTACAAGGGCACAAGAGTGAGAATACTTAAAGAAAATGCATAACATTTAGCTAGAAGTATTAGGCAACAGAACATAAAGGCTGCATAGCATGGTTCAAACCATAAAAGCCTACAAATTCACATGGAAACAAACCCTAAAAGCTTACAAAAGCACCATGGGCACAAATCACAAAAGCATTTTGAATAGCTAAGCATAATCATGAATTATGAGCAAAGCAAAAACATAGTTAATATAAACACAAAGCTCTTTCGCTCTTTCTCCCCCTATCATGAATCATAGGAGCTGTGACGAACTTGGAACATTTATACTTGTAACCTGAAACACTTGTACAAAACACATTAGACTCTCAAGGTATAGCAAGTAATAAAAGGACAAGTATAATGAATTTCTCCCCCTACAAATGTGCACAAGAAATAGAATTTCTCCCCCTACAAATGTGCACAAGAATTCCTTTTTGACACGAATAGACAAAGGGGTCAATGAGAAAAGAGGGCAAGAGATGAAGGTATGAACAGTGATAATGATGCATGAGGGAAAAATGAAATTTTTTTTTTTGAAAATGACCTTGAAAATAACCCTCAATATGCAAAACACGTGATTTTCGCGACTGAACCAAGTCGCGTGCAAGTCGCCAAAACAAGCCGCAAGAAACCTAGAAACCAAAAATTTGAAAATTTTTCTAAGTGTTTTTCGCGACTGGAAAGTCTACCCACGAGAGAGTCGTGAGGGGAGTTGCGAAAATCTGTGTACCCCTCGTAACTAGACTTTCCACCCGCGAACAAGTCGCCATACTGAGCCGTGAGAAACATAAAAACCCAAATTTTTGAAAAATATTCGAAGTATTTATCGCGACTGGGACATTTACCCGCCAGTGAGTCGCGAAAAATATCTGTGTGGGCTTGCGACTGGACCAACCCGCGACAGAGTCGCCAGAACAGAGCAACACTGTTTTTGAAGATTTTGACAATTTTTGTAAAAACAAAATACTTTCCAAAAACAACTAAAACACACAAAAATATTTTTGTGTTTGATCAACAAGAATTGAACATGTGAAAACACATTTAATCAAGTATAATCACACAAATGAATATGGCATTCATTAAACATAGACTTGTGTGATGTGTGTGGATATCATCAATGAGATAGTCCTTAGTCTAATGTGAAGCTTCAATGATCAATTCAACCAAGACATACATAATTAGCACTAGATAATGTGACCCATCTCAATTATAGAAATATGCATATATGACCTCCCACAAAACTTGATAACATAACTCTGAAGCTTTTCATTTGGCTTCATATACATCATATCATTTGATCTTTTTGAATCAGTACATCTCATTGTGAGATCGATGCCTGAAATTTTTGATATTTCAATTTGATGAGATAGCCTTTGGCTTTTTGGGCATCATATAATTTTCATAAACGTCGCTTTCCCTTTTTCCTAGTCAAATACTAGTATGTGCGACAGGTCTTTGCAGCTCAATATCTCTTTTCATTTGGAGATTTACATTTGGTGAGCTCTTTTAAGCAAAGACAATAAAATAAATGAGTGGGAAGATATATAGGCACAAGTCTATGCATGTATTAAGATCAACAAAACCATTCACTAATCAAACATGACAAGTTTGAAGATCTATTTACAACAATCACATTGATGTCAAGATTTCTTCCACAATGATATAAGTGCACAGGGAACAAGCTACGCTCGTAAATGCACAAGGCCATTAGTACAAAGGTACAAGGCAAAACATGTTTTGAGACAAAACTCAATAATGTCGATCAAACTTTTTGATTTTCTACTTTTTATGCATTTTTAGATTTTTGACACAAAAACTAGAAAAGATTGATAAAAAACAATGTAAAAACATTCAAAGTAAAAAAAGCAAACAAGCACAATTTTCAACACATTTTGGAACGATAACAGAAAGCACTCAACCAATCAAAGTCACAAAGCATAGGAAGTATTAATGCATGGACATGTTGTAATGCTTATGCATCAGTACCCTTCTTCACCCACATGGTACATGCATTTGGGGTGATATCCCTAGAGGATTGGGTACGAGTGTTTTGGCTTCCAAACCTTTTGTTGAAGCTTGCCAAACAAGTGGTGAATGCATCAATCATCCTCATCACATCCTTCATTCCAGGATCACCATTTTGACCTCTTGATGAATCAACAGCCCAAGTCCTCTTGTCATTTCTTGGTCCTCTTGACCTTTGATCAGTTGCATTCTTCAATGCTCTAAGCTTATGACAATTAGGTCGGGTGTGTCCTTGAAGTCCACAGTGATGACAAACATGGTTCGTTCTAGGACCTCTTTGTGATCTTGGAAGAGATGTCCCTCTGGCTTCAGACCTGACCATAGATTGGTTCTGGGGCTTATTCAACACCCTTTGGTCAGCCACAATCTTCTTCTTTTCAACCTTTGCCTTCTCCACAGTAAGGGCAACTACAACCGGTTCTTTGGCCTTCACAAACTTCACTTCTTTGGAGATATTCACAGCTGAACTACTTTCTCCAGTATATCCCAATCTGGTTATATCGGAGAACGATTTTTGTTGGGAAAGGACTTCATCAAGCTTCTAAGTGGAGACCCTCTCTATCTTGGCATTTGCTTGAACCACTTCAAGCTCAAGAAATTTGACCTTTGTGTAAGCTTCAGTCAGCTCACCATTCAGCGTCTCTATCTCACACTTAGCCTCTTTATAAAGCACTAGAAGACTTTTATAGTCCTCCTCTGCCTTCTTCATCTTCTTCACGGCTGCTATGGCCACCTTTGCATACTCTCCCCGACTTCTGAAGGAGTGAGTTGTAGTTCTCTTGAAGACTGGTTGTGCTTTCATCTTTTTCAACAACTCCCATTGATTCTTCATCACTATGCTCCCCAAGCTCTTACACAAGCAAATTCAAGTCCTCTAAAGACTCTTCATGATCAATGGTCATGAGTGCAGAGTAGTTTCCCTTTCTAAGACGGAGACCTTCATCTAAAGATCCAATGATGTTACTGCCCGGATGGTTTTTGATCACTCTTGATGATGGCTTCTTTGAGGCAGACACTTCATCATTTCGAGAGATGGGAGAATGAACTTCCGGAGGAGTGAAAGGACTTGATGTCCTAGACATTGATCTTGTTTCTATTTTTGAGTTCACAGGAGTTGATTCCTTTTCTGGTGTAGGTTCTTTAACTTCAATATCTTAGGATTCGCCCTCAGTTGTGAGTTCTTTGGAGCTTGGCCCTTCTCCATCATCAACCATCTCTACTTTTGTTATAGCATCATCAACTTCCACATTGATGGACTCCATTATCGTCTTTGTTCTCTTGTTGAATACTCTATATGCCTGGCTATTAATAGAATACCCAAGGAAGATTCCTTCATCACTTCTCACATCAAACTTCCCAAGGTTCTCACGATCATTGAGAATGTAACACTTGCTTCCGAATACTCGGAAGTACTTCACTTTTGGCTTCTTTTCATTCCAAATTTCATATGCGGTCTTCTTTGTTCCAGCTCGAAAATATATTCTATTGCCAATGTGACATGAGGTGTTCACAGCTTCTCCCCAAAACTTTTGAGGAATTTGCTTGTTGAGTAGCATAACTCTCGCCATTTCTTGAATCACCCGATTCTTCCTCTCAACCACCCCATTTTGTTGAGGAGTTTTGGAAGCTGAAAATTTCTTTTTGATTCCATTTTTCTTACAAAATGACTCAAATCTTGCATTCTCAAACTCCTTGCCATGATCACTCATTATCTTGACAATAGGAACCCCTTTCTCGTTTTGTAGTCTCTTGCAAAGAATTTTCAATTTCTCACACACTTCCGATTTTTCTCTAAGAAATTCAACCCAGGTGTATCTTGAGAAATCATCAACAATGACCATAATGTACATTTTTCCTCCTAGACTTTCAGTTCTTGTGGCCCCATTAGATCAACATGAAGAAGCTCTAAGCATCGTGAAGAGGCGATCACATTCACCTTGTGGTGACTTGCCTTTGTTTGCTTCCCCAATTGGCATGCACCACAAAAAGTCTTCTCCACCTTTCCAAATTTTGGAAGTCCCTCAACAGCTTCAAATTTGGAGACTTTAGCCACTTGTTTGAAGTTAGCATGTCCGAATCTTTGATGCTAAAGTTCCAACATGTCAACTCGAGCAATCCTGCAGGAAATTGGTGCCGTAGGAACCATTCCGTAGCAATTGTCGGTAGTTCTCTTTCCTTCCAAGACTTGAATCCCTTCTTCATCAATGATTATGTCTTTGAGAATTGAACAAGGAAATCCTCATCACATATTTGAGTGATGCTTAAAAGATTTGTCTTCAACCCTTTGATGTATAAGACATCCTTCAATAGAGGTAATCTAGGTATCTCAACAGTCCCATTGCCAAGAACTTGAGCATGACTCCCATCGCCAAATGTTACATAGTCACCAATCTTTTCTTTGAGTGACTTAAAAAGTGATTTATCACCTATCATATGACGAGAACAGCCGCTATCAAGATACCATAAACATGAATTAAATACCTTCAATGAGGTGTGCACAAATAGGCAAGCATGGGACAAGCACTCTTGACCTTCAAACAGAAACTTATCTTCATTTTCCATGCTCTTGCTAGATTGAATTTTCTTTTTTAGATTATCAACCTTATCACACAATATTCTATTTGTTCTTTTATACTTCTTAACCAACGAATTAGATTCACATAAACTATTGTGTAAGATGTGATTCTCATTTTCATAAAATTTTAGCATGTGAACAAACATTCTAGCATGTTTCTTTGTTTTTAATAACTCTAGGAGTTCTTTGTTACGACACCTTTCAAACATACTCATAGAGTCATTATCACAAACATTTAAACCACAATTCAGCATAGCCTTTTCCATGGCTTCATCCATAGCTAAGGGGTCTAGGATCGCACTTAGGTAATTAAACCACAGCAAGTGCACCCGCTCTGATACCAATTGAAAGTTCAATTAGTGTATAAAACACCTTGAACGTTTAGACCCCCAATTTACAAATTACTAATTCAAGCTTAATATCAAACAATTGATGTGCGGAATATGAACATAAGCTTAATACAGAATTGATAAACAATCTAAACCAAATAAAATCACATCCACAGTAGAAATTAAATGGCAAAGATTAAGGGAAGAGAGATGCAAACACAGGGACAACACACGATGTGTTATCGAAGAGGAAATCGAAGCTCTCAGCATAAAACCTCTTCGCCACCCTCCAAGCGGTCAATAATCCACTAGAAAATGAAGTTAGGATACATGAACAGCAGAAGACCCTCCAAGCCTAATCTACCCAGTGTACCTAAGCCCTCCAAGTTTCTTGCTCCAACGAGGTTGCGCCGAACCTTTGTCTTTTCTAGCTTACCGGATTCCGCTATAACCCATAGCATCAACCAATATCCATTGGTCCCTTCCTAACTGCTTCCTAAAGCACCAAATGACCTTCTCACAGATGTGGGTATGGTGAGAAAAGGATTTGGGTAATGAACCTCTTAAGGATGTAACAATGGAGAGGGTGAGAGTAGAGGAATTTGAAGAGTCTCTATGTGAAGATTGTGGATGAATCAATCTTGTTTTTCTCTAGGGTTTCTCTCTCAAAATTCTCTCTAGAAACCCTCTACATTTCGTGGGTATAAGGGTCTATATATCGTAGGGTGAGAAAGGAATGCGAAGAGTCAGTTTTTCCCAAACAGGGTGTTCTGGCGACTTGGCCTCATGACTGGGATGAGTCGCGAGTTCAAGCCGCGAGCTAACGGCATGGCCAGCCTGGGACTTTTGTCCTGTAGTGCAACAGCTGGCATGACTCTTCAGCTTCTGGCATGCTTGGCACGTGTGCAACTTCTAGCGGCTTGCAAGCCGTGAGCCACCTGTGAGATCTAGTCGCGAGTCCCTGCTTCTTTGCACAATCTTGAGCATTTCTTCACTCTCTCACACACTACCCTTACATGATTCCCACCTAAATACAGGGTTACTAATTGCTAAAATACAAGCAAATTTGGCACGGAATAAAGCCAACAAAATGGTTGATAAAATTCAACCTTATAGACTATGACCCGAGAAAGAAGCCATAAGAAGGGGTTTCATTGGCGTCGGTCTCCTATTAAACATATTCAGCATCTCCTTGGCAATATTCAGATTTCCAACTGTAGCAGTGAGGGTCAAGGCAGTGTTCCCAATTACATTTCCACCTACATTTTCAGCTGTTACAGTGCTCCCAATCACATTTTTAGCTTTTAGGGTCACATTTTCAGCTTCTTGGGTCACATTTTCGGCCGTTAGGGTGGCCCTAATCACATTTCCAGCTACATTTTCAGCTCTTGTGGTGCTCCCAATCACATTTTTAGCTTCTAGGGTCACATTTTTAGCTATTGGGTTGTTTCTCATCCAACTCAATAATTTCTTCACAAAGTCTTCCTTATTTGCTGCAGCAGCAATACGAAGAGTGGTTTCTCTCATTTGTCTATTACTAATACGTCTTTGAATGCATGGCATGTCCTTAATAGATTTCCAGTCACCCTTCAGTGCAGCCATATAAAGCCTCCTACGCTCCGTAATGACTGCTTCATGTCATGTGTAAGAGGAATTTCTTCGGACTAATTAATAAAAATCATAGTGCAATAGAATAAAAATTTTCTACTTATTCTTAGTATTTCCTTTTATACTCCAATTTTAATATTTTATGTTTTTTTTTTTCCTATTATAAACAATAGTTACTCCTATATAACGAAAGAAGAAATCATGTATAATAAGCTGAAATCAGTGGAAAATATAATAAGAAAGACAAAATTTAGCTATAAACTTTGTAAGGTTGAATTTAATCAACCATCTTGTTAGCTTTATTTCATGCCAAATTTACTTGTATTTTAGCAATTAGTAACTCTGTATTTAGGTGGGAATCATGTAAGGGTAGTGCGTGAGAGAGTGTGAAGAAATGCTCAAGTTTGTGCAAAGTAGCAGGAACTCGCAATTGGATCTCGCGGGTAGCTCGTGGCTTGCAAGCCGCCAGAAGTTGCACACGTGCCAAGCATGCGGAGAAGCTGAAGTGTCATGCCAACTGGAGCACTACAGGACAAAAAATCTAGTCTGGCCTTTCAGTTAGTTTGCGGCTTGGACTTGCGACTCAGTCAAGTCGCGAGGCCAAGTCGCCAGTCCATTGTGTTATGAAAAATTGACTCTTCGTATTCCTTTCTCACTCCAGTATAAATACCCCTTATACCCACGAAATGTAGAGAGCTTCCAGAGAGAATTTTGAGAGAGAAACTTTAGAGAAAAACAAGATTGACTCATCCACAATCTTTACATAGTTACTCTTCAAATTCCTCAACTTTCACCCTCTCCATTGTTACATCCTTGAGAGGTTCATTAGCCAAAACTTTTCTCACCATACCCATATCTGTGAGAAGGCTTTTTGGTGCTTTGGGAAGTAGTTAGAAAGGGACCAATTCACATTGGTTGATGCTATGGTTTATAGCGGAATCCGGTAAGCTAAAGAAGACAAAGGTTCGGTGCAACCTTGTTGGAGTAGGAGCTTGGAGGGCTTAGGTACACTGGGTAGATTAGGCTTTAAGGGTCTTCTACTGTTCATGTATCCCAACTACATTCTTTAGTGGATTATTTATCGCTTGGAGGGTGGCGGAGATGTTTTACGCCAAAGGCTTCGGTTTCTTTTTCGATAACACATTGTTGTGTTGTCCTTGTGTTTGCATCTCTCTTCCCTTAATCTTTGCCATTTAATTTCCGCTGTGGATGTGATTTTATTTGGTTTAGATTGTTTATCAATTTTGTTATATGCTTATGTTTATATTCCGCACATTAATTGTTTGATAATAAGCTTGAATTGATAATTTGGAAATTGAGGGTCTAAACGTTCATAGTGTTTTATACATTTTTTGAACATTCAAACTTGATTGTAGCCTAAGACTATAACTTCTAAAAAAATTAACGTGGCTACATCTTTTAAAAATCAAACGGTTGAATTACATATTTTTTTATGTTTTCAACATACATGTCAAATTTTGTATCAATCGAATGTTATTTACTATTCAATCCATAAACTTATTTTTTATGCATAATTTTATACTACAAAAACTTGAAATTTAAATATTTGATTGATGACATTACTATTAATCTTTGATCTTTTGAAAATTTTGCAGGCATGGAGGATATAAGAAGAAAATATAATCCAATGGTGGATTTGTCAATATTCATATCCAATAAAATAATATTAAGTGAAGTTGTAGTCTTAAGGTAAAATTAAGTTTGTTATCAAACTTTGTCCTAATAAGAATATGAAACACTTAAGGAAATATGATATTTTATATTGTATTGTTCAAGATTTTGTAGTTTAACCGGCACATTTTAATATTCAAACGAAAATACCCAAGATTGAAAGATATAAAATTTTTATTCATTTGGTTAAGAACTCACTGAAACCCTAATAGATAAGAATGTAAAACATTGACCTCTGTCTGAATTGACGGCATTTGAATAGACATTATTTGTTTCCATTGCATCTTATCAATTAACTTTTGTGTACTTGAAAAAGGATGATTTTAGTATTACATATAAAATGTGTGATGCATCACCAAATCTATGTGCGAGTTATTTACATATGATAGTTTTTAGACCCCTTAAAACCACAATCAGATTAACCTAGGTAATTAGCCAAGTGATTACTTAGTCAAATTAACAAAACTAGGTTAACACAAATATATCATATCAATGTATAGCAGCGAAAAATAAAAAACACAACGATATGATAACCCAGGAAAACCAAACCGGTAAAAAACCTAGGGAGGATTAACCTAACTATCTTTAAGGTAAAAAGCAAATCCACTAGAAAGAATCGAAGTTTTACAATAGCGACTTAGACCACTAACATCCTATTGCTACCCAGCAATAGAAACTTACTAACACGACCACGTGCAAGCTCCGAGACCACGGACTCCTTCTTTCTTTGGCCTTTGCAAAACACAAACACCCACGTTTGTGACTTTGAGATCCCACTCAAAGGTTTAGCAACACAAACTCTCCTGTTTGTGACTCCAAGACCACCCTTGAAGGTTTAGATCATCAGCACCTTTGATGACTAGAGAAGGCAGTAACTTCTACAATACCGGATCTTGAGATTCTTCAAGGAATAACACCGGTAGAAGATATGAGAGAGCTTTTTAGGAACAAACCCTAAATACAAAAGAGGCACTCTCTTTTCTCTCTAAAAAGCCTTATAAAAACATGCTTAGAGTTTCCTTTATATACTGGGAGAAGTAGATCAGAAACCCTAATCCTTAATGGGCTTGAACTGCTGTTTGGGCTTAATTAAAATTTTGCAGATACGACTTTCGATTGATCAAGCCTGTCTTTCGATCGATCGAACCAGACAAATTATGAAATCTTCTTCCTGCAGCTTGTATGTTCTTGAATCTTGACTTGAATCATCTTGAGCATTGTCTAATAATACCTATAGACTCTAAGATCTATATCTAGACAAGTTTGTGTTCACGATTTGCCAATTGTTCTAAACTTTTAGAACCTAACAATCTCCCCCTTTGGCAATTCGTGACAAAACTTTCATACAAAATGAAACGCTCAAATACAAGAATAACCCAATATAATAAAATGCCCAATTACATCACAAATCCCAATCTAAGACTCCTAACCAAGAAGTTGCCAATAAGAGGTAGAAGGTCTTGATCAGAATGTACCTGTCTTTCCTGAAACACTCAACAAACACATCACTGCATGTGTGGAAAGAAAGACATATAAACAAAAATATGAAACCGAATATAAAAAACAAAAGTAAATTCTAACTCTCCCCCTAAGTTAGATACATCAAAAAGTTTTATATTCTCCCCCTTTCAAAAACAAATTCAACTCCCCCTAAACAAAACAAACGGGATTCCCACATTTCATTTATTTCTCCCCTTTTTTATCACGTATTGACAAAGACAACTCAAACAAAGAGTAGAGTGACAGTAAACATGAGAGAAAAAATAGAACCAAGGGAACAAAAAACAGTTCAACTCTATAAAAAATAGAGGCAACTCCCCCTATGAAGAGCAACAACTCCCCCTATGAACAACAAAGATTAAAGACAAGCTTCTCCCCCTATAAAAATAGGAAAAACAAAACAAGTTTTGGGAAAAATAGTTTAAAGGAAAATTTAGGAGGTGGGGATAAATAAAAAGACACAAACCAAACTAAAAAAAAATGAGGATTCACTTGAAGAAAAATATTCACTCTTTCAATATATGCAAACTTGACACGATGTGACCCATAAACAGTTACATGAGTAGAGAAAATATTTGCACATTGATTATCCATCATATCTCTTAAGAAAAATATTTTCTGCAGTTCACACATAAAAATAGCATATACTAAAAAGTACATAACTCAAAAATTAATCAATCAATTTCTAAATCAAGTTGAGTACCCAAATTAGCAAAGTGTATGCATATTATGTGTGAAAACAATGAGAGATATGACTGCAAAACTACAAGATGGACACAAAAAAAAAAAAAAAAAAAAAAAAAAAATCAATGCAATGCATATGAGTCCTAAACATAAATGATGCATGAAAAGAAATTTAGTCAAAAACTTAGAAACTGAAAATTTTTCAGTTTCGATCGATCGAGCATCGATCAAATACCAATCGAGTCAGGCAGATTCAAACCAGAAAATTTTTATCGCAATTTCGATCGGTCGAGAGACAGATTCGATCAATTGAAAATCTGGAAAAATCAAATTCTTGAAAAACAGAGCAATTTAATACAGAAACTCCTCAAAGCACAATATTTCATGAATGAAATGCATGAGTATGAGATTAAAAGTTTTTTAAAAACACTTGAATTCAACCCAGATCTTCCAAAAACAAGTTTTTCAACCAATTTGTCTCCAAAACTCAAACATTAAAGACATTTCGCATCAAAATCCAGGAACATGTAATCTTGGATGGCCACAACAAGATCACATACAATATAATGTACCAAGTTTAGCAAAGAGTAACTTATGTAGTGTGTGCAACTAGCAAAAACTTGAAAAACATGTGAGGTGATATGTAAATAGAAATCAATCACAATTTCTACAAAATTCATCACATATAATTTGAAAGAGACTATCACCAAAAGAGTTACATCATATAACTCCCACATCTTCTAGAAAACAAGCTTGCAATCATGTAAGTTTCTTGATTTTCCTCATAATATACACACCAATTTTATTTGAGCAGAAACTTATTAAAATAGCTGGGATAATGTACACACCAATTTTATTTGATTGATTTAACATTAAGTCCAATAATGTACACACCAATTTTAATATTTAAACTGAGGCTACACCTTATGATCTTTTTGTGCATGTGCTACACTTTCTCGAGCACAAAATCTTACGATATGCACTAAGGTGTTCATGATTGGCTAGTAAACAGTGGTGAGATGGTTATTTATGCCTTTCTCAAAAGGTTCAAGTCCGACAGTCAAAGACATGTGACTTCAAGATCAAGACAAAGTGATCAAAAACTATAAACATCTCCCCCATAACATGCACTACAAAGCTCAAACTACTAAAGTGCAACAAAAGAAGCTCATCCAAGCTAAACAAGGTACATAAACATGTTTTGTAAAGATAATATGGCCAATCCTTGATTATAAATCCAAGATGTGAAATACAAAACACAAAAATCTTTTCGATAAAAAAATTATGAAAAAAAAACAAAAAACACACATTATGCTAAATGAACAATGTAAATGCAATGCATGACAATGCTTAACTAAGCTATAGAGGGTACACAAACAAGAAATATCAATTTCTTAATTAGCCCATGAGTACATGTACAAACTAGTACATACTCATACAAAATCAGAAAAAGCTTAGCACTTATATAGCACATGCTATTCAGGTTTCTCCACAATGTCAAGCATGTTCTAAATCAAGAGAGATATATCATAATTCAAGTAATCCTCAAGAACAATAAAACTAGACACAAAATAAAATATTTTTGTCTTTTTGAAAATTTTCAATGTTTTTGGATTTTTTTAATAAAAAAAACTTTAAAAAAAAAAAAACAAAAAAACCGAAAACAAAAACAAAACATGTCCACTAACAATTGAAAGAATTAAATCAGGGACAAGTCAGCAACACTCACCTTAGAGAATCTTTTCTCACCCATCTAGCACGAGTCTTCGGCTTTGTAGGTGAAAATCCATGTGAAGCAGAGTGTATTTGAGGGATTACACCAATCTTCTGAGAAAGACTGAAATCCTGCAAATTCCTTTCACAAGCCAACAAGCTTAAATTTTTTAAAATAATATGAAACAATTTATATGGACTTATGGCAGGAGAAATATCATCACATATCCTAGATTGAAACACTGAATGCTTAAATTTCAATATATGACAATTAGGACGAATGTGACCATGGACACCACAAAAGTGGCAGACAGGAACAAATTTAGGAACATCAGTATTCCTAGTGGGGTTTCTGGTCATAGGCTTTGGTTCTGGCCTCAACAAAGAACAATTTGGTCTAATATGACCAACAATTGTGCTATCTAATAGTAGGTTTAGACATAGGTTTTGAAACTTCAGCGTCTACATCAGAACTTTTACCTTTGTCTAACCTAGCAAAATAAGCCATTTCTTTATTATTCCTCTTAAAAGGAGGGATATAAACTTTCTCAGTTTTAGGCTTAAGAGAAACAGAAACGCTTCTGTTATCAACAGCTAGCTTGGTACTAGTCAAATTTTCAATTTTAGCTTTAGATTCAACTAACTCTTGTTCCAAGCTTTTCATCTTCTCATCTTGAGAGGAAATTTGATTTCTCAAAAATTCATTCTTTTTATTAGATTCATCTAATCTAACAACCAATTCTGCTTTTTCAAGATTAGCCAATTTTAACTCTTCCTTGAATTTCTTAGCAATTTTCATAGATTTCAATAATTCCTTACGAAGAGTTTCACAGGCATCAATAAAATCAACAGAAGCATGAGCAGAAACATGGTCAGAAAGACACTTCAAATTATCCATGACAACAGGGGTCAAGGATCAGCTCTTAGATCAAGAGATCTAAAACAAAAGAGCTACCCGCTCTGATACCACTTGATAGTTTTTTAGACCCCTTAAAACCACAATCAGATTAACCTAGGTAATTAGCCAAGTGATTACTTAGTCAAATTAACAAAACTAGGTTAACACAAATATATCATATCAATATATTGCAGTGGAAAATAAAAAACACAACGATATGATAACCCAGGAAAACCAAACCGGTAAAAAACTTGGGGAGGATTTAACCTAGCTATCCTTAAGGTAAAAAGAAAATCCACTAGAAGTTTTACAATAGCGACTTAGACCACTAACATCCTATTGCTACCCACCAGTAGAAACTTACTGACACGACCACGTGCAAGCTCTGAAACCACGGACTTCTTCTTTCTTTGGCCTTTGCAAAACACAAACACCCACGTTTATGACTTTGAGATCCCACTCAAAGGTTTAGCAACACAAACTCTCCTGTTTGTGACTCCAAGACCACCCTTGAAGGTTTAGATTATCAACACCTTTGATGACTAGAGAAGGCAGCAACTTCTACAATACCAGATCTTGAGATTCATCAAGGAATAACACCGGTAGAAGATATGAGAGAGCTTTTTAAGAACAAACCCTAAATACAAAAGAGGCACTCTCTTTTCTCTCTAAAAAGCCTTATAAAAACGTGCTTAGGGCTTCCTTTATATACTGGGAGAAGTAGATCAGAAACCCTAATCCTTAATGTGCCGACGAAGATCTATATATATAAGGGTCTATATATCAACGGCATCTCAAACAGATTCATCTATCGAACATAAAAATGCTCTCATCCGTACCTTCCAAAAGGCATGATTGCTACCATCAAAATATGGTGGAGCATTTAAAGATTGAGACCGGTCCATCTCAAACGGGATCAAGGATCGTACTAAGGTAATTAAACCACAGCAAGTGCACCCACTCTGATACCAATTGAATGTTCAAATAGTGTATAAAACACCTTGAACGTTTACACCCCCAATTTACAAATTACCAATTCAAGCTTATTATCAAACAATATTTGTGCAGAACATGAACATAAGCTAAAACAAAATTGATAAACAATCTAAACTATAAATAATCACAACCATAGCAGTAATTAAATGGCAAAGATAAAGGGAAGAGAGATGTAAACACAAGGACAACACAGCGATGTGTTATCGAAGAGGAAACCAAAGCCCTCGGCGTAAAACCTCTGCGCCACCTTCCAAGCAGTCAATAATCCACTAAAGAATCAAGTTGGGATACATGAATAGCAAAAGACCCTCCAAGCCTAATCTACCCAGTGTACCTAAGCCTTCCAAGCTTCTTACTCCAATGAGGCTGCGCCGAACCTTTGTCTTCTTTAGCTTACCAGATTCCGCTATAACCCATAGCATCAACCAATGTGAATTGGTCCCTTCCTAACTGCTTCCCAAAACACAAAAAAGCCTTCTCACAGATATGGGTATGGTGAGAAATTTTTTGGCTAATGAACCTCTCAAGGATGCAACAATGGAGAGGGTGAGAGTTGAGGAATTTGAAGAGTCACTATGTAAAGATTGTGGATGAGTCAATCTTGTTTTTCTCTAGGGTTTCTCTCTCAAAATTCTCTCTGGAAGCTCTCTACATTTCGTGGGTATAAGGGGTATTTATACAGTAGTGAGAAAGGAATGCGAAGAATTAGTTTTTCAATAACAGAGTGAACTGGCGACTTGGCCTCGTGACTTAACTGAGTCGCGAGTCCAAGTAGCAAGATAACTGAATGGCCAGTCTACATTTTTTGTCGTGTAGTGCTACAGCTACATGACGGTTTAGCTTCTCTACATGCTTCACTCGTGTGCATCTTCTGGTGGTTACAAGCCGTGAGCCACCCACGAGATTAAGCCGCGAGTCCCTGCTTCACTGCACAGTTTTGAGCATTTCTTCACACTCTTTCACACACTACCCTTACATGATTTCCACCTAAATACAGGTTTACTAATTGCTAAATTACAAGCAAATTTGGCACGGAATAAAGCCAACAAGATGGTTGATTAAATTCAACCTTACAGATTGAATAGCATTATGTATGTAAGGCACCTCAAATCCGGAGGAAAGGTGGTTGTGTTGAGGCATTTTCCTTCCCTTGCACCACCAATATGGGATTGGAACGTGAATGTTCAAAATGTTTGTAAAACACCCTTGAACGTTTAGACCCCAATTTACAAAATACCAATTCAAACTTATTATCAAACAATATATGTGCGGAACATGAACATAAGCTAAAACAGAATTGATAAACAATCTAAACCATAAATAATCACAACTACAGCAGTAATTAAATGGCAAAGATAAAGGGAAGAGAGATGCAAACACAAGGACAACACAGCGATGTGTTATCAAAGAGGAAATCGAAGCCCTCGGCGTAAAACCTCTCCGCCGCCCTCCAAGCGGTCAATAATCCACTAAAGAATCAAGTTGGGATACATAAACAGCAGAAGACCCTCCAAGCCTAATCTACCTAGTGTACCTAAGCCCTCCAAGCTCCTACTCCAATGAGGTTACGCCGAACCTATTTCTTCTTTAGCTTGCCGGATTCCGCTATAACCCATAGCATTAACCAATGTGAATTGGTCACTTCCTAACTGCTTCCCAAAGCACCAAAAAGCCTTCTCACAGATATGGTTATAGTGAGAAAAGTTTTGGCTAATGAACCTCTTAAGGATGTAACAATGGAGAGGGTGAGAGTGGAGGAATTTGAAGAGTCACTATGTAAAGATTGTGGATGAGTCAATCATGTTTTTCTCTAGGGTTTCTCTCTCAAAATTCTCTCTGGAAGCTCTCTACATTTCGTGGGTATAAGGGGTATTTATACTAGAGTGAGAAAGGAATGTGAAGTGTCATTTTTTTCATAACAGAGTGGACTGGCGACTTGGCCTCACAACTTGACTGAGTCGCGAGTCCAAGCCGCGAGATAACTCAATGGCTAGATTGGACTTTTTGTCCTGTAGTGCTACAGCTGGCATGACGGTTCAGCTTCTCTGCATGCTTCACTCGTGTGCATCTTCTAGCGGCTTGCAAGCCACGAGCCACCCGCGAGATCCAGCTGCGAGTCCCTGCGTCACTGCACAGTTTTGAGCATTTCTTCACACTCTCTCACACACTACCCTTACATGATTCCCACCTAAATACAGGGTTACTAATTGCTAAATTACAAGCAAATTTGGCACGGAATAAAGCCAATAAGGTGGTTGATCAAATTCAACCTTGCAATCTCCCCCTTTGGCTATTCAATGACAAAACCCTAAAAAAAACTCTAGACTTAACATGTGAGTTGGGAACAGTTGAACAAAACTCACTCACACCTAACTCTAGAATCTATGAAGCTCTTGAATCATAAGAACAAGTATCTCCTGAAACACAACAGCACAATTTGATCATTGTATGCAGAAAAACTTGTAATGCATATGAAGCAAGCACAATGCGATCAAGCAAAATGGAATAAAACAATAAACCATGGCTTGACCGTACAAGCAATCACTATAGAATAGTGGCCACAATGCTCATTCACATATGGAATGAACATCCGGACATGCAAGCTAATAAACTTAAATGCAAAGTATTATTTGAATGTCCAACACTCAACCAATGCACAAAACATGTATGCATCTAGGAACAAGATCCTATTAGGGCACAAGAGTGAGAGTACTTAAAGTAATGCACGACAAAACAACAAGTACTATGCTACAAACCAAAGGTACAAAAATACAGTATCCTTAAACTGAATATCAACATATATATATATATATATATATATATATATATATATATATATATAAATCAAAGTACCACAAAAGCTTTTAAAATATAATCACCAAAGCATTGTAACCATGACCAAGAGTATATATAAACTATAAGTTAGGCTATCCAAAAGTATGTGTGAGTGTATGTATCGGCTTCTTCTTTTTGACTATGCACTCCCTCTTTCACTATGCACTCTTCCTTTTGTGTTGCTCTCCTCCTTTCACTGTGCTCTTCCACTTTTTGGCACGAATAGCTAAAGGCTGTCCTCTAGCATTTGCTGAATAGCATCTAACTGTGTCTCCATCGTCGTGAGACGCATTTAGACCTGATTGTTGGTGGAGTAGAGAACTTTTTCAAGTTTGGCAAAGTCTGGCAATACGTAGATGCAAAGTCTCAAACAAAGTTGAAAGTTCAAATAGTGTAAAAACACCCTTGAACGTTTAGACCCCCAAATTACAAATTAACCAATTCAAGCTTTATGTCAAACAACTAGTGTGCGGAAAATGAACAAAAGCTATAATATAGAATTGGAAAAACTATCTAAGCCAAATAAAATCACAACCCACAGCAGATAATAAAAGGCAAAGATAAAAGGGAAGAAAGATGCAAATGAACTAACACAAAAGTTCATTGTGTTTTGTCTCAAAACATATTTTGCCTTGTACTTTTGTACAAATGGCCTTATGCATTTAAGAGCGTAACTTGTTCCCTAAGCACTCCATATCTTTGTGGGAGAAATCTTGACATTTATGTGACTGTTGTAAATAGATCTTCAAAGTTGTCATGAATGAATAGTCAACGGTATTGTTGATTTTGAGACATGCATAGACTTGTGCATATATATCTTCCCACTCATTTATTTTATTGTTTTTTCTTAAAAGAGCTCACCAAATGTAAATCTCTAAATGAAAAGAGATATTGAGCTGCAAAAGCCTATTGCACATATTAGTATTTGACTAAGAAAAAGGGAAAGCAACGTAAAATAAAATGTATGATGCCCAAAAAGCCAAAGGCTAACTCATCAAATTGAAATATCGAAAATTTCAGGCATCGATCTCACAATGAGATGTATTGATTCAAAAAGATCAAATGATATGATGTATATGGAGCCAAATGAAAAGCTTCACATGTTATGTAATCAAGTTTTGTGGAGGTCATATATGCATATTTCTATAATTGAGATGGGTCACTTTATCTAGTGCTAATTGTGTATAACATGGTTGAATTGATCATTGAAGCTTCACATTAGACTAAGGACTATCTCATTATTGATATCCACACACATCACACATGTCTATGTTCAATGAATGCCATATTAATTTGTGTGATTTCAAAATAGTGTTGCCCTGTTCTAGCGACTCAGTTGCGGGTTGATCTAGTCGTATGCTCGAGTCGCGAGCCCACATAGAAATTTTTCGCGACTCACTGGCAGGTCAATGTCCCAGTCACGAAAAATACTTAGAATATTTTTCAAAATTTGGGTTTTTAATGTTTCTCACGGCTCAGTCTGGTGACTTGTTCGTCGGTGGAGGTTCCGGTCGCGAGGGTACTCAGAGATTTTCTTGGCTTACCTCGCGACTCTCTCACGGGTAGAACTTCCTGTTGCGAAAAACACTTTGAAAATTTTTTCAAAATTTTTGTCTTAAGTGTTCTGGCAATTGGCCTTGGCGACTTGCTCGCGACTTAACCCAGTCACGAAAATCGCGTGTTTTGCGCAAATAGGTCAGTTTTTAAAACTTTTTAGTTTTACCTCAAACATTTTGACTGTTCATTGTCCTCTCTCTCAAACCCACCATGTTTCTCACTTAAACCACCATTTTCGTCATCTTCTCAACTTAAATCTTCAAGAAAAGGTAAGGGTTTTCTGAATTTCTCTAAGATTTTCTTGATTGTAGTCTTTTTTTCTTTTTCTTTTTTTGAGTTGTTGTTGAGATTGGGTATATGTGTTGATTCGGTTATGGGTTGGGGTTATTTTGTTTGAGTTTGTTAAATGCATATTGTTGTCATTAAGAATATAATGCTTGTTATACATGTTTTTGTGTATGCTTCTCATTTTAGAGTAGTATATCATGTCTGTGCTGTGCTATGCATTTCATGCTTGTCGAAGAATGTCACAATGACAGTTACTTGTGACTTTTTGGTGGTCATTAATTACATTGCACTTAGTTGTGCCTACTTCTTCATCATATTTGCACATCACATGCACAAGTGTTGCACATGCTACTTTACTATTAACTTGGTTCATGTACAATGGTTGAGTGATATCTCATTCTACATATCAACGTGCACTTATTTCATTGACTAATTTGGATCTAATCAAGTTGATTTTTGTGTATTGTGGTTCTACACTTGGTTCTCTATTGTGTGTATGTTCTTTTGCAGATGTCTCGATGTTCTTCTCAAGGAAATGAGCTTGTGACTGATGTTCCATCATCTCCTATTTCAAAATGGACTCGCCGTTCGTCTCAAGACTCAAATAGATATTTGAAGCAAAAAGTTGGGCTGATCTTTTCAAGAACTTCGAGGACCCGATTGATGAATTGTTAAAAGAATTCTACTTAAATGCTCGATATATCGGTGTAGAGTTGAAATGTTGGGTAAGAGGAATAGAATTCTCCATCAATCCAAAATACATTGCAAAGGTTCTTCGCATCACCAGACCAGCAAATGTGGACCTCACTCCGTATGATGACAGACCTATTGTTGTCCATGTATCCCAACTACATTTTCTAGTGGATTGTGTAAGGTTGAATTTAATCAACCATGTGTTGGCTTTATTCCGTGATAAATTTTCTTGTAATACAGCACTTAGAAACCCTGTATTTAGGTGAGAATCATGTAAGGGTAGTGTGTGAGAGAGTGTGAAGAAATGCTCAAGACTGTGCAGTGAAGCAAGGACTCACGGCTGGATCTCACGAGAGGCTCGCGGCTTGCAAGCCGCCAAAAGTTGCACACACGCAGAGCATGCAGGGGAGATGAACAGTCATGCCAGCTGGAGCACTACTGGACAAAAATCTAGACTGGCCACTCAGTTATCTCGCGGCTTGAACTCGCGACTTAGTTAAGTCGCAAGGTCAAGTCCCCAACCAACCCTATTTTTGGCAAAACTGACTCTTCGCATTCCATTCTCACACCAGTATAAATACCCCTCATTCCCACAAAATATGTGTGGCTATTCAGAAAGAAAAACCCTAGGAGAGGTTTCTTCAAAACACCCACCCAATTAGAGAGAGCTACTCATTCTTAGAGAGAAATCTTTGTAGTCTCTTCTCATTCCCTCTCTCATTGTCATAGCTATTGAGAGGAGATTTCTATCCAAACACTACCCACACCCATTTAGAGTGTTGAGTGTTTTTGGAGTTTTGGGAAGCATTGGAAGATGCCAAGGATGGCGGATGCTATGGATTATAGCAGAATCCGGTAAGCTAGAAAAGAAAAAGGTTCAGCGCAACCTCGTTGGAGCAAGAAGCTTGGAGGGCTTAGGTACATCGGGTAGATTAGGCTTGGAGGGTCTATTGCTGTTCATGTATCCCAACTACATTTTCTAAAGGATTATTGACCGCTTGGAGGGCGGCGGAGAGGTTTTACGTCGAGGGCTTCGGTTTCCTCTTCCATAACACATCGTGTGTTGTCCTTGTGTTTGCATCTCTCTTCCCTTTATCTTTGCCTTTTATTTTCTAATGTGGATGTGATTTTAATTGGCTTAGATTGTTTACCAATTCTGTATTAAGCTTTTGTTCTTGTTCCGCACATTAATTGTTTGATATAAAACTTGAATTGGTAATTTGTAAATTGGGGGGTCTAAACGTTCAAGGGTGTTTTTACACTATTTGAACTTTCAGATTGTTTACCGCTTGGAGGGGCGGAGAGGTTTTACGCCGAGGGCTTCGGTTTCCTCTTCGATAACACATCGCGTGTTGTCTTTGTGTTTGCATCTTTCTTCCCTTTTATCTTTGCCTTTTATTATCTGCTGTGGGTTGTGATTTTATTTGGCTTAGATAGTTTTTCCAATTCTATATTATAGCTTTTGTTCATTTTCCGCACACTAGTTGTTTGACATAAAGCTTGAATTGGTTAATTTGTAATTTGGGGGTCTAAACGTTCAAGGGTGTTTTTACACTATTTGAACTTTCAACTTTGTTTGAGAGTTTGCATCTACGTATTGCCAGACTTTGACAGACTTGAAAAAGTTCTCTACTCCACCAACAATCAGGTCTAAATGCGTCTCACGACGATGGAGACACAGTTAGATGCTATTCAGCAAATGCTAGAGGACAGCCTTTAGCTATTCGTGCCAAAAAGTGGAAGAGCACTGTGAAAGGGGGAGAGCAACACAAAAGGAAGAGTGCATAGTGAAAGAGGGAGTGCATAGTTAAAAAGAAGAAGCTGATACATACACTCACACATACTTTTGGATAGCCTAACTTATAGTTTATATATACTCTTGGTCATGGTTACAATGCTTTGGTGATTATATTTTAAAAGCTTTTGTGGTACTTTGGTTTATATATATATATATATATATATATATATATATATATGTTGATATTCAGTTTAAGGATACTGTATTTTTGTACCTTTGGTTTGTAGCATAGTACTTGTTGTTTTGTCGTGCATTACTTTAAGTACTCTCACTCTTGTGCCCTAATAGGATCTTGTTCCTAGATGCATACATGTTTTGTGCATTGGTTGAGTGTTGGACATTCAAATAATACTTTGCATTTAAGTTTATTAGCTTGCATGTCCGGATGTTCATTCCATAAGTGAATGAGCATTGTGGCCACTATTCTATAGTGATTGCTTGTACGGTCAAGCCATGGTTTATTGTTTTATTCCATTTTGCTTGATCGCATTGTGCTTGCTTCATATGCATTACAAGTTTTTCTGCATACAATGATCAAATTGTGCTGTTGTGTTTCAGGAGATACTTGTTCTTATGATTCAAGAGCTTCATAGATTCTAGAGTTAGGTGTGAGTGAGTTTTGTTCAACTGTTCCCAACTCACATGTTAAGTCTAGAGTTTTTTTTAGGGTTTTGTCATTGAATAACCAAAGGGGGAGATTGCAAGGTTGAATTTGATCAACCACCTTATTGGCTTTATTCCGTGCCAAATTTGCTTGTAATTTAGCAATTAGTAACCCTGTATTTAGGTGGGAATCATGTAAGGGTAGTGTGTGAGAGAGTGTGAAGAAATGCTCAAAACTGTGCAGTGACGCAGGGACTCGCAGCTGGATCTCGCGGGTGGCTCGTGGCTTGCAAGCCGCTAGAAGATGCACACGAGTGAAGCATGCAGAGAAGCTGAACCGTCATGCCAGCTGTAGCACTACAGGACAAAAAGTCCAATCTAGCCATTGAGTTATCTCGCGGCTTGGACTCGCGACTCAGTCAAGTTGTGAGGCCAAGTCGCCAGTCCACTCTGTTATGAAAAAAATGACACTTCACATTCCTTTCTCACTCTAGTATAAATACCCCTTATACCCACGAAATGTAGAGAGCTTCCAGAGAGAATTTTGAGAGAGAAACCCTAGAGAAAAACATGATTGACTCATCCACAATCTTTACATAGTGACTCTTCAAATTCCTCCACTCTCACCCTCTCCATTGTTACATCCTTAAGAGGTTCATTAGCCAAAACTTTTCTCACTATAACCATATCTGTGAGAAGGCTTTTTGGTGCTTTGGGAAGCAGTTAGGAAGTGACCAATTCACATTGGTTAATGCTATGGGTTATAGCGGAATCCGGCAAGCTAAAGAAGAAATAGGTTCGGCGTAACCTCATTGGAGTAGGAGCTTGAAGGGCTTAGGTACACTAGGTAGATTAGGCTTGGAGGGTCTTCTGCTGTTTATGTATCCCAACTTGATTCTTTAGTGGATTATTGACCGCTTGGAGGGCGGCGGAGAGGTTTTACGCCGAGGGCTTCGATTTCCTCTTTGATAACACATCGCTGTGTTGTCCTTGTGTTTGCATCTCTCTTCCCTTTATCTTTGCCATTTAATTACTGCTGTAGTTGTGATTATTTATGGTTTAGATTGTTTATCAATTCTGTTTTAGCTTATGTTCATGTTCCGCACATATATTGTTTGATAATAAGTTTGAATTGGTATTTTGTAAATTGGGGTCTAAACGTTCAAGGGTGTTTTACAAACATTTTGAACATTCACGTTCCAATCCCATATTGGTGGTGCAAGGGAAGGAAAATGCCTCAACACAACCACCTTTCCTCCGGATTTGAGGTGCCTTACATACATAATGCTATTCAATCTGTAAGGTTGAATTTAATCAACCATCTTCTTGGCTTTATTCCGTGCCAAATTTGCTTGTAATTTAGCAATTAGTAAACCTGTATTTAGGTGGAAATCATGTAAGGGTAGTGTGTGAAAGAGTGTGAAGAAATGCTCAAAACTGTGCAGTGAAGCAGGGACTCGCGGCTTAATCTCATGGGTGGCTCACGGCTTGTAAGCCACCAGAAGATGCACACGAGTGAAGCATGTAGAGAAGCTAAACCGTCATGTAGCTGTAGCACTACACGACAAAAAATGTAGACTGGCCATTCAGTTATCTTGCTACTTGGACTCGCGACTCAGTTAAGTCACGAGGCCAAGTCGCCAGTTCACTCTGTTATTGAAAAACTAATTCTTCGCATTCCTTTCTCACTACTGTAAATACCCCTTATACCCACGAAATGTAGAGAGCTTCCAGAGAGAATTTTGAGAGAGAAACCCTAGAGAAAAACAAGATTGACTCATCCACAATCTTTACATAGTGACTCTTCAAATTCCTCAACTCTCACCCTCTCCATTGTTGCATCCTTGAGAGGTTCATTAGCCAAAAAATTTCTCACCATACCCATATCTGTGAGAAGGCTTTTTTGTGCTTTGGGAAGCAGTTAGGAAGGGACCAATTCACATTGGTTGATGCTATGGGTTATAGCGGAATCTGGTAAGCTAAAGAAGACAAAGGTTCGGCGCAGCCTCATTGGAGTAAGAAGCTTGGAAGGCTTAGGTACACTGGGTAGATTAGGCTTGGAGGATCTTTTGCTATTCATGTATCCCAACTTGATTCTTTAGTGGATTATTGACTGCTTGGAAGGTGGCGCAGAGGTTTTACGCCGAGGGCTTTGGTTTCCTCTTCGATAACACATCGCTGTGTTGTCCTTGTGTTTACATCTCTCTTCCCTTTATCTTTGCCATTTAATTACTGCTATGGTTGTGATTATTTATAGTTTAGATTGTTTATCAATTTTGTTTTAGCTTATGTTCATGTTCTGCACAAATATTGTTTGATAATAAGCTTGAATTGGTAATTTGTAAATTGGGGGTGTAAACGTTCAAGGTGTTTTATACATTTTTTCTTCATTTTTTCCCTGGATTTTCCCTTTTTCTTCATTTTTTCCTTGGATTTTCCCTTCCCTTGTCTTGTATCACCACATCCTTTGTCAGTGGTGTTCTTCTTGTCATCAAGATCAGGTTCTGATAACAATGCTTTTGCTGCAGCCTTAGACTTCTCTTCGACATCTCTTTTAGCCAGTTCATCCAGGCGTTCCTATAAAAGGGGAATAGTTTACCATAAACATCAGATCATAGACGGGCAAGATAACTGTATGAGAACCTTCAATAAAACAGCACGGAGAATCCAACACAAACCAGAATGAATGACTTCAGCAGGGGCACCATAATTGATCGGTAGTCATAAGCAGTTACCGCTTCAATTTTCCTTCCCGTCTGCTGCATAGCAATAGTAGTTGTCCTGATTATACCATCAAATTTGTAAAGCTGCAACAATAAACATACTGAAATTCAATCATCCTATGGAATGAAACAGTTCATCAAGCAACATATCTAATATCAAACACAACACTACACCTATGGACATTGGATTTCACTTCAAGCAAGAAATTTATCATGTTCATAAATTTGACTATATCATACCTTTTCATTTATCTCACTAATATGCTTCTTGATCTCTAATTTTATTTCATTGTCCTCGTGATTTTCTTCCAAAATATACCATATGATATCCGACTCAAAATTCTCACTATTTGTGTTCTTAATCTACCTCTTCTGTTCTGACAAGAGAGACTCGTAACTCAAAGGTTTGTGCCCAAACTCTTCCCTTCTTATATCTTCTTCAACGCATATACTATCCAAATTCTGAAATACCTTAATGTATCTCAAATATAGTATTTTTTTTCTCCAAAATGTTCTGCATCCGGTGAAATTCAGCCTCATAGATCTTGAAAAAATCTTTCCCTTGACTTCTACTTGTTTCTCTCAAATTTGCCCACTGCTTCAATTGCTCCCCAATATTAATATTAGTACCTCCCTTCAATAACCAATCCACAATAGCATCTTTACACTCATCATCATTTAATACGATTTCAGCATTAGCACTAGAAGTAACAGCAGCTCCATCATTCTGCACAAGAAGCTCTCCATGCAACATTCTCTTGTCAAAAACTACACAAGAGAAGTCCTCATTGAATACAATCTTCTCATGATAAGCAACACAAGACTCACCTCTAATCTTATCCTTCGCAAGACTGGAGCAGAGCCCGTATAACCCACAAATATGAGCGAGATCATCCAAGAACTTGAACACACGATTAAGCTCTGAGATGTCAAGAAAGCATGCTGAGAGCAGAGTGCGGTTCATCCAATGTTCCTTAAGCAGCTGTTCCGGGATTCGCTTCTTAAGCATTTCCATTATCGAGTCCATGAACACTAAAAGATGACTTGAAACAAAAAATCTAACCCTCAAGAACAGGCGTAACCTTGCTCGAATTTCATTAATGACCTTGTCACGCCTGCTATCTTTGCAATAAGGCCATTCTTTCTGGTTCATGAAAACTGTAGACTCATTTAGGCCTTCATCTCCACGCTTGTTTCTTGACAAATCTTCCATCATTTTCTTAGCGGCGACCACGTCCACAGGTCCCCACTTTCTTGATTCAACGGTGTCATGGACTGAATCAAATTCAATTTCCGGCATGACTGATTGTAATTCATTGGAGAAAGTCCCTAAATGCACACTCTTGATATGCTCCCTATTCAATTCGACGTCAAAAAACCTCTCACTGCAACAACAACACGTCCAAAACATCCAATTCTTCGCCACCTTCACATACTCCACTGCCTGCATCAACACCGCCATTGCCGCCGGTGAATTATTCTTAGCAAAATGCAGTTTAAGGTCTTCAATTCCAATCCTCAACAAATCCTTCTTTTGCTCCATACTCATCCCGTGGTTCTAGTAGGCCTTGACTCGTGTCGCCACCACCGTGTCAACATCAGCCGCAACTTTCTTTGCGTTCTTGAGCTTTCTTTTGTTATCTGACGAGGCCAATTCTTGTGTTTTGAAGTTCTTCCTCGCCGAAACAGCTCCCAGTTCGACCTCTTCCTTTCTGTCTTGTAGTTCTTGAATCTCATTCGTTATGCTTCCCAAATATTTAGTGTCTATAAGGTACATGCTTCTCAATTTGAAGAGTCTGAGGTTCTTTCTGATTAAATCAATTTCGTCCTCCCCGTGAACCATGGGGTTTTCGATGGATAAACTGGTATCACATGCTTGGATCACAGCTTCGAAGCCAGCATTGGCGTCGTTGTAGGCTAATTTGACGAGTGCAATGACGTATGAGTACCAGAAGGAGAGAGAGATGGGGCATAACTCGACTGCTCGCTTGGAAGAGTTGACGGAACTCTTGGCATTTTTGAGCTTTTTGTGGTCGGGAGTGGCAGTAGAGTCGAGGCTTTTGTCGAGAAGGTAGCTGAGTGTGTTATGAGCAAGCGCGGAGTTTGGGTGGCGGGATAGGATGTCCTTGACAAGACTCAAGGCTTCGGTGGGGTTCCCATTGTAGAATTTGTTCATGGCGTGATCAACTTCTTCGGTGATGTTGGGTGATTGATCATCAACATCGAACGGTGGAGGTGGAGAGGGAGATGGGGTTGCGTTGCGTTTCATGCTGCTCAGTTGGGAGGGAAATGGAGAATAGAGAAAAGGGTGGCTTGAATTTAATTGCTTTTATGAAGAAAAGTTGAAATGGATGAGAAACCAAAAAAGGGAAAAAGGGAGTTAAGCAAATACAGAAATATTATTAGCCAATATATATGCCTCCCTCAATTTAAGCGTGTTGTATAACTAAGCATTTTGTTCGATTAAGCATACGGAATTATTGAGTAATACCTCAATAAGATAATGGTTCTTGTACTAATATAAAGTATAAACTCTAAATTTTGGACAATGGACAACCTCTTACTTCAACTATTGGTTTTTTATCTAAAACAATCAAGTTTTAGTCCCAAATTTTTGAAGTTAACTATGGGTCCCCAACAAACTAATCAAGGTCAATCACGTGTATGTATTCATTTCCATTTTAGTCTATTTGGAGTCATATTCTCTGTTATTTTCTTAATTGACCCATTCATTTTTACTACTACTACGAACAAAACTATCTTGTCCTTCATTCTTGTAGAGCATTTCAAGATCTTGTTTCATAATGAACATAGGTTCTGTGGTGCCCAAACCCAGTGGTGTTTCTTTCAAGGATGAAGAATTTGAGCTCCCAATTTATTTGTTGGTGGGTTTCCTTGTGTTCCTACTGGTTATTGCTTCAAACGTTGCCTTGAGTCCTTGACAACCTAAACCCCTCACCTCCGTGGTCATTAGCCCAATTCTCACCTACCCTCTACTCCAAGTATTGCAATCTCTTTCAACTCTCTCCCTCTCCATGTTTTTGCCAACCTCCTCTCCATTCATCCCATCTTCTCTCCCTTAGTGGGGATCCAAATTATTACTTTTGCACCAGTTCCCATGTAATTCCACTTTTGCCTAAAATCCCAATAAGAAAAATGATTCATTCTAAGGATTCTCTTGAAACTTGTTCCTGATGCCAAATAGCGTTCGACAGCGAACTTCCCAAAGGCACTAACTATGCTCAAGGAACTGACCTTAATTTGACCATCCCCTCATCGGCCTCCCCTGTAGGCGTGCTAGTCGATATTGGACCTACCCGACCTAGATATAGTAGGTTTCCCTCGAGCGCCAACCTTGCACCCTTGCACTTTTGTCATTGGGCTGGGCCTATCCCTACAGTGTTGGGCTAGTTTCAATTACCTGGGACAGCCTTGAGCTTTGGTTACCTGGGCCAATCTTGGTTTATGGGCCCAAGTCCCTACAAGTTCTATGCTTGTTTTATCCAAAATTGACAAATATTTGGGCGTCCTATTGTTAAGATGGTATGGGTTCTGAAGTTAATAAGCTCTAGATCAAATAGCACTTTCTTCTCTTATAAGAGCATGGTGAGTTCATGGGTTTCTATTCATAAATAAAGTAAGTAAAAAATATGCGACCATAGCCAGATTTGCCTTGTTTTATGAAAAAAAGGGAGCTAAAGGACTTTGGGAGGCTTTGAACACTGTGGTGGTCAGTTTTAACAAGAAGATGTAAAAATGTCTTGGGCTCAAGCTAAATTTAATTTATTTTTAAAAAAATTATGCTGAAAATGGGCTATAAGATTCTGAAAGCTACATTCATATTTTCTAAATTGATGGGGAAGCTCAATTATAGAATGGAAGAATTGCATGGTTATTGTTCTCTAGATTAACTTATGGGGCTCTATTGTGATTTTCTTTTTAAATTTTTACTGACATATATAGCTAATTTATTTTTTATTTTTAACTGGTTGTATCAACTGTTTGTTGAATTATTTGTCGCCGAGATGTATAGGGCTATGGAATTATGTAACATTTTAAACAATGATGAATGAAAGAGAGGGTTTATGAGCCCTAACCCTGTAAGTCCACACGTGTAGAGTAAATCGTTCAACACTTATAGCACAAACCCATTTTTGACATATTGGTCCTAGTATCATAGGCAACCAAAGGGCCGCCTCCTAGTTACTAGATCAACATGCTACAATAATTCCATAAACACTTAGCGAAAATATGGCAGACAAATAAAGTAGCCCTATATTCGGATTTGATAATACCATTACCTTGACTACTATAATGTTTCTACAAAACAATCTAATAAGAGTGGGCAGGGGCGGCTTGATGCATTTGGGGGTCTAAGGCGAAAATTGATCATCTTATTTTAGATGCAAAATTACTACTAATTAACATGAACTACATAGAATTTTTTCTTTTTTTAGAAATTTTATAGACAGAAAAAATTTGACAAAATTTTTCATACTTGTTGATGTGGTAGATTGATAATGGTAAGTAAAACAGTGATATTAGTGGTAGACTTAGATAAAAACTAGTAAAAGTTTGCTAATTAAACTTATTATTATTCTTTTTTTTTAAGAAGTGCAACATTCACAATATTTTTTACAACAAATCCTAGATTTTAAACTGCTTTTTGTTTTCTATTTGAAAATATCACTATAATTATTTTTTTGCCATCAACAATAGGCTGTAACAACCTGTTATTTAGCATTCGTTGTAAAAGTGTTGTGAAAAATATCATGGACGTTGTATTTTTCTCTATTTTTTTATTTGTTTTTCATCTAATAAAAAAATTTATTTTATTTATTGATTATAAATAACCCTATTGGTTAAAATTTGGGGGCCTTTTTTTTACTTGGGACCTTAGGCGGCTGCATTTCTTGCTCCACCATTCAGGCGGCCCTGAGAGTGGGGGAAGGGACCGCTTTTAAGACTACTAAGGTCTTTCTTTCCTCCTTTTATTAGAGTATAGGTCTTTCCCTCTTCTCTTCCACGTGTGTATTGAATGATGGAATTTATGTGTAAACTATGAAAGGAACAAATGCAAGAATGACCAGTAGTTTTAAAACTTGCCCCTTTTGGCAAAAAAAAAAAAAAACGCTTTGGTACCTGAAAAATAAGCACCAATCTCACTTTAAATAGACTTTAGCCACTGTCACGCGTTTTACCTCGCCACTGGTACTACTCTCACTGTAGTTTTTCACCATTGAGAAGAACATAGAAAGAAATGCTGACTCCTACAGATTTATTAAAAGCTTTCAAGGCACTGAGATTATACAACTTTACATGTATATTGTTATACTCTGAAATCTGAATACTTTTAGTTTGATTTATTCCTCAAATTTATTTGAAGTAATCAAATTAAATGAAAAGTATATATTTAGTTAATTGAGATTATTGAGTAGATTTTATAATTCTTTAAAAAATATCTAATTAATATATGTGTGTGAAACTTCCTCCTAGAAATTTGAACCCTGATTCTTATCCTCTGTACCCTACAAGTACTTATACTTGTGAAGTGACCATCGCACCAATGGTGTGCGGTAATGATAGAAATTAAGTTTGAAGATAGAGTTGTTTACAACTGCTTATTTATTATAACATTAATATCAATATATATATATATATATATATATATAGAGAGAGAGAGAGAGAGAGAGAGAGAGAGAGAGGTTATTTTTATTTTTTTAATATTTTCTTTTATTCTTGCCTCTGAATATATATTATAATGTTCACAATGGCTACTGTGAATCTCCAAGACTGACTCTATATCCTTTATATGCAGGAAAGAAAATAGCTTAACTTGATTTTAACGGGTTCTATAGGCTATACTCTTCTGTCTAGGAGTTTCATAACGTGACAAGAAAAATTGCCCATTTTTCTGTGTGTTTATATAATGTCTTCTTATTATTATATCACTTTTTTATTTTGTTTTAAGGTACAAATTAAATGATTTTTTAATATTGAGCCATACTGGGCATTTTGCTTTTATATATGGGTAAAGATTGTTGCTTTTATATTGATAGGAGGTTATTAACAATACTTTTAGAAGTTTGAAGAATAGACAAGGGGGAGGGGTGCAAGTTGCAAAGTTAGCAACATATTAATATATATTTTTTTAACTATTTCAAAACAAAATGAGACAATAGTTAGATCTTCAATACAATACAGTTGTTTGTATTGTCAAGATAGTCACATGATTGGATCAATAACCTTAATTTGCTCCTCTTTTTATTGCTCTATCCTCTTTCCCTTGTGTTAATGTGAGCTTATTTTAGTAGGTTAAAAATTAGAGAAAGTCTAAGAACACAATTTTTATCATAACTAGCCACGAATCCGCGCGTTGCGCGTGATAATTATTTTTATGGTGGTTTTATTAATTTTTTATTTTTACAATTTAAACTAATCTAATAATGAGTAATGTAATTTGTAATTATATTTTTATTTATTATAAGAACAATCATAAATGTAATCTAGGAACAATCCAAAACACCAAAAAAACGTAAACCTAAAAAAATTAATTAAACTTAACAATGATTAATTGAACCAATATTAGGATAAAATTTTGTTTTTGATAATCTATTAAGGTTATTTTCTTTGTAGAAATTATAATTTCGGCCGCCCAAAACATATTATCAAATAAACAATTATTAGCAAAATCTAAGAATTAAATTTCTATACATGCATTGTTATAAAATAATAATAAAATTAAAATTGCAAAAGTTAAAATTTGTCACCTATCCAATTATTTTCGTTTGGCTAACCTTTGCTTTTCTTTAAATAAATGGCATTATAGAGTACTTCTAATACAACTATTAAGTGTACTTTGTCCATCACAAAGGATTAGAAAATAAACAAAAATTAGTAAAGTCTCATAGTTTAACATCTAAATTGAGCACTATAAAAAATCACGCTATGTAACAAAATAAATACCAAATTATCCAAATCATGCTATGTAATAGAATAATATTATATTTTTATATGCTATATTTAATTCTTTAGAACGCAATAGGATAACATTTAACAATCAAAAAAAAAAAAAAAACAACGACAACAACAACAAAACAAAATCACAATTTAAAAAACAAAACAAAATTGCATTAACCCAAAATAGAGTTTTAAATAATATAAAAAGTTATCAACCTAAAGTAGAGATGCAAGAAAAAAAAATAATAATAAATCCACCAAAAAATTTAGAGAGAGAGAGAGAGAATGAACCTTTTTTTTTTTTTTTTTTTGTGAGGAAAAATGATGCATAGACTAGAAGAGATAGTGACAAATTTATAGTAAGAGGGCATGAATAAGAAGAGACAAAAATAAAGGAAGATGAAGGGAAAGAGGAAGAATGATATTAATGTAGAGGGTAGTGGGGAGATGAAAAGGTAAGGGAGGGAGAAAGATTGAAGAAGTAGTGGGGAAATGAAATGGTAAGGGAGAGAGAAAGGTTGAAGAAGTGTAAATATTAAAAAAATAAATGTTAAAAACAATTATAAGAAAATTGAAAAAAGAAAAAAAAGAAAAAAAAAAGGCTTCAACATTTTTTCCCCCCCTTTAAGCTGAAAAGGCTCACACAAAACCCTAAAACTGAATTGAAAGGACTTTGGGTTGGGCTTGATAGTGGAAGTAAATAAATAAGTAGTGGGCTGGATTAATTATACAGATTTATTATAGGGTGATAGTGGAAGTAAATAAATAAGTAGTGGGCTGAATTTATTATAGGGTGATAATGGAAGTAAACAAATAAGTAGTGGGCTGCATTTATAGGGCTGAAAATTGTAAAAACCATTTAAAAATTGTACGACAAATTATATTTTAAAAAAGAAAAGAAAAAAAGAATGACGTGATAGCTGATGTGGTGCAATGTGAGAGCAGCAGCATTAAACGCTACGCTTTAGCTTTTCGTTATATATAGACTATGAGGTAGTCGATTAGCCCATTACTCGCCCCACACATAAAGGAAGAGTTGATTAGTACTACCATGGGAGAATCGAACACCTTAGGATGGACTGAGAAAACTCAATGGCTTTGGGAAATTTTTGGGCACTTCTTATAAAGATAGGTAATGGGCTTACTTAAGGCCATAGAAACTAAAAGGCATAGAGGGCAACTGAAGAGAGTGATCATAAGAAAATGATGAAGTCAGGGATGAAGGGTAGCAAGAAATGATGAGCATTACAATCAATCTAGACTTGAAAAACAAAGAGGTAGTATTTCAATCTCCAAATGGACCTCTGTCTCATATTCCAAATCACAACAAGAGTAGCTAGTATCCACTAATCAATACTTGAAAGTGTAACCCCCCTATGAAGCATGGTACGGGTGCCGGACTCGTGGGTGCGGCAATTAAAAATTATTGAAAATATTTTTATTTATATTTTCCATGTATTGCTAAGCATATTTTTTTATATAATGGGAAACAGATACCAATTTAGAAGTATTGGTAAACATATATTAATAAATTTAAAAGCATATATATAAATATATATATATATATATATTAATGTTTACACAACCCCAATTTTAGCCCAATAACATATTTATAATATTAAATTATTTTCCTTCAAAAAATAAAAAGTAATGAGGTGATAAAATCAAAGAATTAAAGAATAATAAAAACTGATAAGTAAAGGTGATAAAATCAAAGAATCAAAATCTGTATTTTTACTGTTTTCACAAGTTCTCTCTTATACCAATACACCTATTCAAAAATCTATCTACAGTCCATAACTTTCTACCTTACTCACTCTGTCAGTTTCAAGTAAGTGCACATGAAGCAGGCTTTTTTTTTTTTTTTTTTTTTTTTTTTCACAAGGCCATATGAAGCAGAAGAATGGAGACCAGCGACATGGTGGTGGCCCGTTTTATCGTTCGTTTCGGCCGGAATTTGGCCGTATCAGTCGTTCCTACTAAAATCGGCACGAATCAGCCTAGTTCGGCACAAATCGGTGCGAATCAGCATGAAAAAGAAAAAAAAAAAAAGAAAAAAAGAAAAAGAAAAAGGCTTGGCATGGACGTGCTGTCAGCGGCATCACGCACTGCACATCGCGTCAATGCGCGTCAGGTGCTGGTGCGGCGGCCCTAAAGCTTTCATGCAGCTCATTTTGGAGGGAAATGGAGAATAGAGAAAAGGGAAAAGGGTGGTTTGAATTTAATTGCTTTTATGAAGAAAATTGAAATGGGTGAGAAACCAAAAAAGGGAAAAAGGGAGTTAAGCAAATACAGAAATATTATTAGCCAATATATATGCCTCCCTCAATTTAAGCGTGTTGTATAACTAAGCATTTTGTTTGATTAAGCATACGGAATTATTGAGCAATACCTCAATAAGATATTGGTTCTTGTACTAATATAAAGTATAAACTCTAAATTTTGGACAATGGACAGCCTCTTACTTCAACCATTGGTTTTTTATCTACAACAACAATCAAGTCTTAGTCCCAAAATTTTGAAGTTAACTATGGGTCCGCAACAAACTAATCAAGGTCAACTACATGTACGTATTCATTTCCATTTTAGTCTATTTGGAGTCATATTTTCTGTTATCTTCTTAATTGACCCATTCATTTTTACTACTACTAACAAAACTATCTTGTCCTTCATTCTTGTAGAGTATTTCAAGATCTTGTTTCATAATGAACATAGGTTCTGTGGTGCCCACACTACAAGAAAATGTATTTTTAGTGATGAAAAAATTCGTCACTAAAAGTCCTGTTTTTCGTCACTAAGAACCTTTAGTGATAAAATTGGACTTTTAGGGACGAAATTCGTTTCGTCGCTGTAGCCCCGTCACTAAAAGTCCTGGCGACGAAAAATTTCGTCACTAAAAGTCCGATTTGTTTTTATAAAAAAAAAAACTTTTAGCGACGAAAACGTTTCGTCGCTAAATATTTTCCTCGCTAAAAACAGTATTTAGTAATGAAAATATTTCGTCACTAAAACCATTTCAGTTTATTAAATCATATTTAGTGACGAAATATTTCGTCACTAAAACTATTTTTGGGTACATTTAGTGACGAAAAAATTTCGTCACTAAAACTATTTTTAAAAAAATTCAGACACTTATAGTGACGAAAATTTTCGTCACTAAAACCATTTCTTACAAAATTCCGCTGCATTTAGTGACGAAATATTTCGTCACTAAAACAATTTTTTGTTGCCATATTTGTGACGAAAAAATTCGTCACTAAAACTTATTTTCTGTTTTTGTTATTTTCATAGCGTTGATATTAACCTGTAACCTGTCATTACATTATTAAAATCTCACATTTGATTAACACATTTAATTCAACAACACATTTATAAAAAATCGATCCATACATTCTACAAGTTAAAATTAAAATAAGTATCCAATTTAAACTCCTTCCATACAATAATTGTTTGCAACACATACAATAATTGTTTGCAACACATAAAATAACTTAAGATGTTTTATAACAATACAAAAAATGTGGCATAATATAATTAGAACCAATGGAATTTCTTACACTTTTAGCGATGAATTTAATTTTCGTCACTAAAGAAACCATATTTTGTCAAGATTTTTAGCAGAAATTCAAATTTCGTCTTTGTATCATACTTTTAGTGACGAATTTTTATTTCGTCACTAAAAATATATAAGTGCAATACTATTATTATTTTTAGTGACGAATATTTTTCGTCGCTAATTCTTCCTTTTAGCGACGAAATGATTTTCGTCACTAATATTAACTACAGCAATACCTACAATGACGAAATATTTTGTCACTAAAAATTTCAACTTTTAGTGACGAAATATTTCGTCACTATAGATTAATTACACTCGCACCGAAATTTCCCTCCACTGGCACCCATTTTTTAGATCTCAATAGCGACGAAATTTATTTTTCGTCGCTAAATGTTATAATTTTTTTCACTATTAGTGATGAAATTCATATTTCGTCACTAAAGCTGTATTTTTAGCGATGAAAAATATTTCCTCACTAAGTTTTGTCACTAAAAATACATTTTGTTGTAGTGCCAAACCCAGTGGTGTTTCTTTCAAGGACGAAGAATTTTGGCTCCCAATTTATTTGTTAGTGGGTCTCATTATGTTCCTACTAGTTATTGCCTCAAACGCTGTCTTGACAGTCCAAACCCCTCACCTCTGTGGTCATTAGTCCAATTCTCACCTACCCTCTCATTTTCCCTCTACTCCAAGTATTGCAATCTCTTTCAACTCTCTCCCTCTCTATGTGTTTGCCAACCCACTCTCCATTCGTCCCATCTTCTCTCCTTTACTAGGGATCCAAATTATTACTTTTGCACTAATTCCCATGTAATTCCACTTTTGCCTTGAATCCCAAGAAAAATGATTCATTCTGAGGATTCTCTTGAAATTTTTTCCTGACGCTAAATAGCGTTTGGCAGTGAACTTCCCAAAGGTGCTAATTGTGCTCGGGGAACTAACCTTAATTTGACCATCCCCTCATCGGCCTCCCCTGTAGGCGTGCTAGTCGATATTGGACCTACTTGACCTAGATATAGTAGGTTTCCCCTGAGCGCCAACTTTGCACCCTTGCACTTTTGTCATTGGGCTAGGCCTATCCCTACAGTGTTGGGCTAGTTTTAGTTACCAGGGACAGCCTTGCTTACTCGGGCCAGCCTTGGGCTTTGGTTACCTGGGCCAATCTTGGTTATCTGGGCCCAAGTCCCTACAGGTTCTATGCTTGTTTTATCCAAAATCAGCAAATATTTGGGTGTCCTATTGATAAGATGGTATGGGTTTTGGAGGTAATTAGCTCTAGATCAAATAGCACTTTCTTTTCTTATAAGAGCATGGTGAGTTCATGGGTTTCTATTCATATATAAAGTAAGTAAAAAATATGCCACCATAGCCAGATTTGCCTTATTTTATGAACAAAAGGGAGCTAAAGGACTTTGGGAGGCTTTGAACATTGTGGTGGTCAGTTTTAACAAGAAGATGTAAAAATTGTCTTGGGCTCAAGCTAAATTTAAATAAATAAACAAAAAAAAAAAATTATGCTGAAAATTGGCTATAGGGTTCTGAAGATTTTCTAAATTGATGGGGAAGCTCAATTATAGAATGGAAGAATTGCATGGTTATTGTTCTCTAGATTAACTTATGGGGCTCTATTGTGATTTTCTTTTTAAATTTTTACTGACATAGCTAATTTATTAATTTTTTAACTAGTTGTATCAACTGTTAGTTGAATTATTTGTCGCCGAGATGTATAGGGCTATGGAATTATGTAACATTTTAAACATTGATGAATGAAAGAGAGCGTTTATGAGCCCTAACCCTATAAGTCCACACATGTGTAGAGTAAATTGTTCAACACCTATGGCACAAACCCATTTTTGACATATTGGTCCTAGTATCATAGGCAACCAAAGGGCCGCCTCCTAATTAGAGCATCCACAACAGATGTGCCAAATGTGCAAAATGTCAAATATTTGGCACATTTGCCGCACCAAACACAAAAACGGAGCTTTATCAAATATTCCAAATCTCAAAAATTGTGCCACACTGCTACAATACCATCTCAAATATGAGACGGTATGGACAACAATTGCAAAATGGGATAATATTATTTTATTGCATTTTTCTCTCTCCTCTTCCTCAGATATCTCTCTCCCCGTCGACTCTATCTCGTTTCTTCTCTCTCTATCACTCTCTATCTCTTCCCTCTCCTCCCTGCTCAAGAAAGTTGCTCAAGATCACTCGCCAGTCCTCGCCGCTGATCTCGCCACCTCATTCTCCACAACTCGCAGCCAATCTCGCTGCCAACATCCACAGCCCTCACCGCCGACCTTTAGATCTCTCTTAATCGAGTTGTGGGTGTGAGATTTGGGATGGGTTTCGATGTGGGTTTTGGGTTGGTGTTGATGTGGGTTTTGGGTCGGCGTTGATGTGGGTTTTGGGTCGGCATTAATGTGGGTTTCAATGTGAGTTTTGGGTCGACGTTGTGGAACACCCTTTCCAAATAACAATAAATATCAAAAAATTTAGTTAGTTGTCACGTTTCAAAACAATGCTGAAAACTAGCATCTCGAGTGTCTAAAACTCAAGTTCCAAGATAAAACTCGAGTTTTTAAGTCTCGATTTGTAAGCGGATGGGTCTGATGTGGAAAAAAATCCACATGGAAATCGAGTTTTAAAGACTCGATTTCCATAAATTGCAGAAAAACGCCGCTATAGGGCTTTAAAACGTCACTATAGGGCTCCCTGAACCTGGTATGGGGTGATCACACTTATAAAAAAATTTGCAGGAAAACGCCGCTATAGGGCTTTAAAATGTCACTATAGGACTTAAAAACGCCACTATAGGGCTCCCTGTATGGGAAATTTTTTTGGCATGGAACTCGAGTCTTAAAGACTCGAGATCTATGTGGCATTTTCAATCCAAGTCATCCAGCCAAACACTCGCAAAGCGAGTCTTTGGGACTCGGGTTTTAATATGGATCTCGAGTTTCTAAAACTCGAGATGCTACTTTCCATTATTCTTTCAAACATTGTCTAACTAACTATATACAACCCCTTTACACAGCTATTCTGCACATTCCCTCCGACGTTGTGGGTGTGAGATTTGGGATGGGTTTCGATGTTGGTGTTGTTGCTGTTGTTGATCGGCGTTGATGTTATTGCTGTTGTTGATGATAATGGGGAGGAGATAATATATTATTTTAATGTATAGAATTGAATGATAAAACATCTAATAAATGAGATATTGTAAAATGATGTTGTAAAATAATAAAGTAGGCTTTTGGTGTATCAAAATGACATTTTTTATAGAACATCTGCTACAGATGCTCTTACTAGATCAACATGCTACAATAATTCCAAAAACACTTAGCGAAAATATGACAAACAAATAAAGTAGCCCTATGTTCAGATTTGATAATACCATTACTTTGACTACTAATGTTTCTACAAAACAAGCTAATAAGAGTGGGGGAAGGGATCGCTTTTAAGACTACTAAGGTCTTTCTTTCCTCCTTTTATTAGAGTATAGGTCTTTCCCTCTTCTCTTCGACGTGTGTATTGAATGATGGAATTTATGTGTAAACCATGAAAGGAACAAATGCATAAGGTCATCTAAAATTTAAAGTGTGTTTGACATTAGTTTTTAATTTTTACATACAATTTTTTAAAACTTTACTTTTTTCCACTTTTTCTCACTTCTTACAAGATACAAGTATACTTTAGCATATTTTCAACAAAAAATTTTCAAGAAAAAGTTAGATAAACTGTTTCCAAAACGACATTTAGTGTAGCATACATAGTTAAGAAATTGGAATTCATATACCCAATTTAAATTTGATGCCCGGTGATTGTCACATGATACACTGTCGTAGATTCCAAACTTTTACTTTTTGTGTGGGATTGGAATTCAATGCCAACTCCAAACTTACTAGACAACTAAACAATGAATTATTGATCAAGAATAAGGTTGGTAGTGTTTTCCAAGCTTTCTTTTCAAGCTACGTGCATGATTTATTCTTGCAAATTTTGATGCAAAATATAATTTTTTAATAGTACATGCTGACAAATAAAATTTGACCTTATCAAAAGTGTGTAAATGGTGACCTAATCAAAAGTTCACTGATTTTTTTTCCTGATTGCTGATATGCTAAGATCTAAGGCATTTTGAACTCCTAACTTTCTTTTGAATCCCATATCATTTGGCCAGTAAGCTTTATTTATTTATTTATTTTTAATGTTAAATTTCAGCCAATAAGCACTTGATTCTTATTTTGGTCTGATAAGTAATAACATGGGCGGAGCCAGGGAATCGAGAGGGGGCAACTAACTAATCCTAAAATGTCCTTTGCTACTTAAGAATGACCAGTAGTTTTAAAACTTGCCCCTTCTGGCACAAGAAAAAAATAAAAATAAAAACCACTGTCACTATAACTACTCCTGACTTCAATTACGTTGGAAACAAAGCTTATCCATTTTAAAACCAGTTTGGAAATTCTTCTATAAAAAAAATATATATATATATATATATTTTTATTATTATTAAAAAAAAAAAAAAAAAAAAAAAAGCTTTGGTAGCTGAAAAATAAGCACCGAACTCTCACTTTATTAGACTTTAGCCACTGTCACACGTTTTACCACACCACTGGTACTACTCTCACTGTAGTTTCACACCATTGAGAAGAACATAGAAAGAAATGCTGACTCCCATAGATTTGTTAAAAGCTTTCAAGGCACTGAGATTATACAACTTTACATGTATATTGTTATACTCTGAAATCTGAATACTTTTAGTTTGATTTATTTCTCAAATTTATTTGAAGGAATCAAATTAGATGTATTAATTTTATGCATTTAGAATAAAATTTTACTTTGATTGTTAGTAGCTAAGAATTGGTTAATTTAGATTTTTTTTTTTTTTTTACTAAATGAAAAATATATTTTTAGTTAATTGAGATTATTGAGTAGATTTTATAATTCTTTAAAAAGTATCTAATTAGTATATGTGTGTGAAATTTCCTCCTAGAGACTTGAATCCCGGCCCTTATTCTTTAAACCTCACAAACACTTATACTTGTGGAGTGACCATCGCACCAATGGTGTGCGGTGATGATAGAAATTAAGTTTGAAGATGGAGTTGTTTACAATGGTTTATTTATTATAACATTAATATATATATATATATATATATATATATATATATATTACAATGTTCACAATGGCTACTGTGAATCTCCAAGACTATCTGACTCTATATCCTTTATATTCAGGTAAGAAAATAGCTTATCTTGATTTTAACGGGTTCTATAGGCTAACTTCTGCCTAGGAGTTTCATAACGTGACAAGAAAAATTGCCCATTTCTCTGTGTGTTTATATTGTTTACTGTGAAAGTGTTTTAGGGTTTGATAAGTCAACCCTAACACATAAAATATTATTTATATATAAAGTACATGATATTACTGTTTTGCCCCTATTACTCATAACACTCCCCCTCAAGCTGGAGAGTATATATCATACAATCCTAGCTTGTTACATAATAAACCCAAACGAGTCTTACATAAAGCTTTAGTAAACATATCAGCAATCTGGACTCTTGTAGAAACATATGGAGTAGCAATTACACCATCTTCTACTTTCTCTCGAGTAATATGACAATCTACTTCAATATGCTTGGTTCGCTCATGGAACACAGGATTGGAGGCAATGTAAATTGCTGCTTGATTATCACAATGCATAGTCATAGGCAGCTTCACAACAAATCTTAATTCCTCAAGTAAATGCTTAATCCACATAAGCTCACATGATGTGTGTGCCATGGCTCTATACTCAGCCTCTGCACTAGACCTGGCAACAACAGTTTGTTTCTTACTTCTCCAAGTAATTAGATTTCCTCCCAGAAAAGTGCAATACCCAGTAGTGGATTTTCTATCTGACGGTGATCCAACCCAATCAGCATCAGTGTAGGCTTCTACCCATAGGTGACCATTAGCTTTATATAAAAGACCACGGCCTAGATGTGCTTTAAGATGCCTCACAATTCGAATAACTGGCTCCCAATGTGGAAGGCGAGGATCTTTAATAAATTGGCTCAAAACACTAACTGCAAATGATATATCTGGGCGAGTAATTATGAGATAATTTAGTTTACCAACCAAATGAGGATATCTCTCAGGATTAGATAACAGCTCCCCCTGATCTTCATACAATTTGACATTAGGATCCATAGGAGTCTCCACTGGTTTAGACCCTAACAAACCAGTTTCTTCCAAAATATCCAACACATACTTCCTCTGTGATAAACTGATGCCTTCTTTAGATCGTGCTACCTCAATACCCAAGAAATAACGAAGTTTACCCAGATCCTTAGTTCGAAAGGAGTTTTGAAGGTATCTTTTCAAATCATCAATACCCTGCTTGTCATCTCCAGTTATTATAATATCATCAACATATACTATCAACAAAATCTTTCCTCTATCAGAGGCATGAGAAAACACAGAGTGATCAGAATGGCAACGTCACAATCCAAACTTTAACACTACTTCACTGAATTTACCAAACCAAGCTTTGGGAGATTTTTTAAGACCATAGATGGCCTTATGCAACCTACACACTTTTCTAGACTCCCCCTAAGCAACAAACCCAAGTGGTTGCTCCATATACACCTCGTCCTTCAAATCGCCATTCAAGAATGCATTTTTAACATCTAACTGAAATAATGGCCAACCCAAATTAGCAGCCGAGGAGATCAAAATCCGAACAGAAGAAATTTTAGCAACAGGTGAGAATGTCTCGGCATAGTCAACACCGTATGTCTGGGTATAACCTTTGGCAACCAAGCGAGCATTCAAACACTCAATAGAACTATCAGGCAAATACTTCACAGTATACACCCAACGACAACCAACAATAGTTTTCCCTGGAGGACGAGTAACTAAAGACCTAGCATTTTCAGACAGGGCAGACATTTCTGCCTCCATAGCAGATTTCCAACCTGAGATGGACATAGCCTCCTAGACAGACTTAAGGACAATAGTAGAATTCAAGGATGTGGTAAAGGCATAAAGAGATGGAGACAAGTGACCATAAGAGACAAACTAAGAGATAGGGTGAGAGGTACAAGAACGCTTACCTTTGTGCAAAGCAATTGGAAGAGAGGCAGGATTAGGAGTTGGATCACTAGGCGAGGTAAAGGTCTTTGTTGGAGGCTTCTGCTGGCGACAATATATACCTGGAGTGGTTTCTGAGGAGATTCAATAGGAGACACAGGTGGTATGAGAGGAAGACAAGGAGGAGAACTATCACTAGCAACCGAAGGAGAGAAATAGGACTGAGATTCATCAAATGTGACATCAGCACTAATGAAACGACGCCGAAGAGTAAGTGAGTAACATCGGTATCCTTTCTGAGTACGAGAATACCCAAGAAAAACACATTTAATGGATCTAGGATCAAGTTTGTCACTCCCTGGACCTAAGATATGAACATAGCACACACAACCAAAGATCTTAGGAGGTAGATGAAACAAAGGTGCATTAGGAGAGAGCACAGTATAAGGGATCTGACCACCTAGAACAGTGGAAGGCATACGATTAATTAGGTGACAGGCAGTGAGAACAGCATCACTCCAATATGATTTGGGAACATGCATATGAAACTTTAAGGCACGAGTGACCTCTAACAAATGACGCATTTTGCGTTCAGCAACACCATTTTGTTGTGGAGTATGGGGGCATGAAGATTGATGAATTATACCATGATCATCAAAAAATTGAGACAAAGATGTATGAAAATATTCACGAGCATTATCAGACAGAAAAATACGAAGCGAAGCATTAAACTAAGTCTTTATTTCCATATAAAATGATTTGAAAATTGAGTACAATTCAGACCGTTCTTTCATAAGATAAAGATAGGTGACTCTAGAATAATCATCAACAAAAATGACAAAATATCTAAATCCCAACAATGAGGGAGTGTTTATTGGACCCCAAATATCAGAATGAACTAAATGAAAAGGACTACTAACACGACTCTCACGCCTTGGGGCAAAAGGCACCCTATGGTGTTTACCCAACTGACATGCTTCACATTGTAAAGACACAATTTGATGACACGATGGAACTAATGACTTCAAATTCTTAAGAGATGGATGATCAAGGCGACAATGATGTTGAAGAGGTGAGATAGACAAATGAGAAGCCACTAAATGGGAAGAACCACATCGATCCAAGTAATAAAGTCCACCGGCTTCATGCCCTCCACCAATAATCTTCCCCGTCTTGAGATCCTGAAAGATACAATGAGTGGATAAAAAATGGCAGCACAATTCAAAATTTTAGTAAGCTTACTAATTGACAAAAGGTTAAAAGGAAAATTAGGAATATAAGATAGAAGAGAGAGAAAGATTAGGACTAAGATTGGCAGTGCCCAAACCAGAAACTACAGTGGCTGAGCCATTTGCCAATGTAACATTGGGAAGACTACTAGATTACTCAAGGTCAGAGAGTAAACTTGAGGTACCTGTCATATGATCAGTAGCACCTGAGTCAATGACCCAAGGGTCCTGAGTGGCAAGACAAGCAGCGAAAGTACCTTGTTGAGCCAAAGTAGCAGTAGAATCAGACCCAACAAAGTTGGAATGCAGAGACAAGATGCGATTGTACTCTTCCTCAGGAATAGAGACTACTCTAGATGTCGGTGGAAGTGGCTGTGAAGGTGGTTCTTGAAATTGAAAACTAGCTTGGTTAGCCGAGGGTTTACCATACAACTCCCAACAAAAGTCTACTGTATGATTCTCACCATGACAATAAGTGCACTTACGAAGACCACATCCTTTACCACAACCCCCTTGTTCACTCCCACGACCCCCTTGGTCACGACCTCCACGACCTCGGCCCCCACGACCTCGACCTCCACGACCACCTCTATTACTCCCCATATAAGTGGTAAAGGCAGATTTATCACCAGAAGGTAATGCATCAGTACGGGAGGAAGAGAAAGGGTCAATACTCAAATCAGATAATGTGGCCTGTCGAAGTCTACCAAAAACTTCACTCAATGAAGGGAGGTCTGGACTAGCTAAGATTTGTGATTTTACTGGATTCAAACTTTTAGGAAATCCAGAGAGGAAGCGAGCAACATGCATAGAATCTCGTTGTTTCTTCATAATTTTAACATCAGAGGAGATAGGCTGATAAATATTGAGTTCTTCACATACACCCTTAAACTTGTTATAATAGTCTTCTAAAGACATATCACCCAAACTCAAGGAGAAATAATTTTGATGAAGATCATAAATCCGCTTCAAATTGTTAACACCAGAGTAAAGTTCCTTGGCTTGTTCCCAAACAAGTTTAGCAGTTGGTAAGAAAACCAAACTACAACTGATCTTAGACTCCATGCTATTCCACAAACAACTCCTAATTTGTGCATCTTTGGCTCTCTAATCAGCAAATTTAGGGTCTATAGGTACAGGAGGTTCCTTAATCACGTAATCAAACTTCTTTCTACCAAGAAGAAAGACTTCAACTGCCTGTGCCCACTGAGCATAATTACAACCATTTAGATGAATGGAGGTAATTGATAACATATCAGGAGATAAGAACTAATTAGGGGGCTGAGCACTATCTTTGGACTCCATAATAGCAATCTTAAGAACAAACTAACACTAAAGAAATAAGCTAGACTGAATTAAAACAAACTCCAACGAGCAACCAATGTACTTCAACCAATCAGCCACGTCAACAGTAACTCATCTATCAACGAATCAACACCAAACTATTCCAAAAAAAACAAGGTAGCAACAAATCCATACCAACACCAAAAAAAAATAATTGCCCAATCCACCACTAAACATCAACCTAAGGCTGCCTGAACAGATACGCAGAGAACGTATTGAAGAAGAGAAGAAAATTAGACCATGGTTGAAACCCTTAACTGAAAAAGCTCCAGCAGCGGCGCTAGGGTGCAGGAGCAGCAGCGCGAGGACCAGCGAGTAAGCTAGGATGGTCGTCGGAGGAGGGCGAGTAAAACCCTGCCTCTCTCACGATCAAGCGACGTCGATTTGGTGTCGTGAGACCGGAGAGAGGGTCACCGGTGCTGGACAACTCCTTCTGCCACTAAATCGAGATCGTCGGAGTCTCTATTAGGGTTGTCGGAGCTAGCGAGTAGGGATATGGTTGCCAACGACAACAATATCGGTGGGTGGTGGTCGGAGGGTTAATGGCAGCGGTGGCTTGGTTGCTCTGATACCATGTTGTTTACTGTGAAAGTGTTTTAGGGTTTGATAAGTCAACCCTAACACATAAAAGATTATTTATATATAAAGTACATGATATTACTATTTTGCCCCTATTACTCATAACAATATAATGTCTTCTTATTATTATATCACTTTGTTATTTTGTGTTAAGGTACAAATTAAATGATTCTTTAATATTGAGCCATGGGATATTTTGTATACTGGGCATTTTGCTTTTATATATGAGTAAAGATTGTTGCTTTTATATTGATAGGAGGTTATTAACAATACTTTTAGAAGCTTGAAGAATAGACAAAGGGGAAGGGTGCAAGTTGCAGAATTAGCAACATATTAATATATATATATATATATATATATATATATATATATATATTTTAACTATTTCAAAACAAAATGAGACAATAGTTAGATCTTCAATACAATACAGTTGTTTGTATTGTCAAGATAGTCACATGATTGGATCAATAACCTTAATTTCTTCCTCTTTTTATTGCTCCATCCTCTTTCCCTCGTGTTAATGTGAGCTTATGTTAGTAGGTTAAAAATTTGAGAAAGTCTAAGAACACAATTTTTTATCATAACTATGAGGTAGTCGATTAGCCCATTACTCGCCCCACACACATAGAGGAAGAGTTGATTAGTACTACCATGGGAGAATCAAACACCTAATTAGGATGGACTGAGAAAACTCAATGGCTTTGGGAAATTTTTGGGCATTTCTTATAAAGATAGGTAATGGGCTTACTTAAGGCCATAGAAACTAAAAGGCATAGAGGGCAACTGAAGAGAGTGATCGTAAGAAAATGATGAAGTCAGGGATGAAGGGTAGCAAGAAATGATGAGCATTACAATCAATCTATACTTGAAAAACAAAGAGGTAGTATTTCAATCTCCAAATGGACCTCTGTCTCATATTCCAAATCACAACAACAGTAGCTAGTATCCACTAATCTATACTTGGGAGTATAACCCCCCTGTGAAGCACGAGTGTAGATTTGGATTTAGATACGGGTGTGGGTGTAAGACTCGGGGTGCAGCGATTAAAAAATTATTAAAAATATTGTTATTTATATTTTCTATATATTGCTAAGCATATTTTTTTATATAATGGTAAATATATACCAATTTAAGAGTAATGGTAAACATATATTAATAAATTTAAAAGCATATATATATATATATATTATAATGTTTACACAACCCCAATTTTAGCCCAATAACATATTTATAATATTAAATTATTTTCCTTCAAAAAAAAAAAAGTAATGAGGTGATAAAATCAAAGTATTAAAAAATAATAAAAACTGATGGGTAAAGGTGATAAAATCAAAGAATCAAAACCGGTATTTTTACTGTTTTCACAAGTTCTCTCTTATACCAATACACCTATTCAAAAATCTATCCACAGTCCACAACTTTCTACCTTGCTCTCCCTATCACAGTTTCAAGTAAGTGCACATGAAGCAGGCGTCCTTATCTCTTCTTCCTTCTCTCTCTCTCTCTCTCTCTCTCTCTCTCTCTCTCTCTCTCTCTCTCTCTCTCTTCTCACAAGGCCACATGAAGCAGAAGAATGGAGGCTGGCGACATGGTGGCGGCCTGTTTCGGCGTCCGTTTCAGCCGGAATCGGGCCGTATTGGCCATTTCCGCTAGAATCGATGCGAATCAGGCTGGTTTAGCACAAATTGGAGCGAATCAGTGCAAATACGCAAAAAAAAAAAAAAAAAAAAAAAAAAAAAAAAAAAAAAAAAAAAAAGACGCGGCATAGACTTGTGGTCAGCTGCGTCGCGCACTGCATGCCGCGTCAGTGCGCGTCGGGTGCTGGTGCGGCAGCCTTGGAGCCGCACCCGTGCTTTCTAGTAGCCCCCAAAACAATAAGACCTTCAACCTTTCATGAATTTTGCTTTTCCATGGCATTTCCCACAAACGTTACTCTGATAGGAAATCTTTGAGCTTGATCAAGCGAGGATTACGACAGTGAGCATGTTGAGAAAAATGAGAAGATGGCATCAGTGCCTACTAAAAGTTTCAGATATAAATTTTGATCACTTAAAATCTCAAACTTTCTTAAGTGAAACATCATTATAAACAACAGAAAATTAAATATTAGACTACCTATAACTTATTTACAAAATATAATCATGGCCGGTGCAAACAATGTGCTTGATGAAAAAAAAAACACTGCCACCTAGATTTTGGTTAAATGCAATTATCAGCGTACATAGTACAAAGAATAACATCAAATTTTCAAACCAAAATTAAAACTGATCTTCTCGGGAATGCAAATTGAGAGCTCTGACACCGAAGTATATACCATTAGCTTTTGTAATATCTAATCTAAAATATGAAATGAATCTATTAAAATGAGGATCATTTTCCAGTTTTGATTACTGCATTTGCATTGAATGTTTGAAAGTATACAAATGCCGAGGGTTTGTTTGTTCTCGTTCTCAATCTGCCTCTGGTACTCCAAATACTCATCAATGGCTACAGGACCAACAATCTCAAGATTAGGAGGAATATCTCCACCATGTGCTTCAGGGAGGGAACTGAAGCACAGCACAGGTGAAAACACATTGAGCTTTATTTAACCCTAAGACTTATTTTTGCTAAACATTTTCCTGCTGCTCCTTGTTACCTCCAGTTGCCTACAATAAGCAAATTGTGTATTTTTGGGACATTATTTTGCATGATAGATTTTCTATATATTGTGGAAACTAGGACCACTCTGCAGATCTTATATCTTTCTTTCTTTCTGAGAAAATGCAAAGTTTATATCCAATTAACTAGCTGCTGTGATAATCTGTTTCAGTAAGTGCAAGTGTTCAATATCTGTTGTACATCATACGTATTAGATTGCCCAATTTATTATTCTTTCAGAGTCCGGAACCTTAAAAACTATTATTCTAGTAAATTTGATCCACATTTTCCTATCTTGGCTACCTTTAAAATACCCATTTCATTTAATGTATCTTCCAGTTTTGTTTCACCTTTAATGATCTCTAGCTCCTCCATATCTTAAGTCTTTAGCATCTAATTCAAGTAAATTTGTCCAAATTCTGCCATCTTATGCTAATATTTAACATGTTAGATGCTTTTATTTTCCCACTTTTAGTTCATGCCCGTCTTCATTTTTTCTGGTGAATTTATAAATGTGTAGCTTTAGACAACAGTAACTACCAAAAAAGAAAACAGAACAATGATCAAAATACAAGACCTTTTATTTCTTTGACTTTATTTTATCCCTTTTCTTTTTTTTTTCCTTGGAATTTCCCTGTCCTTGTCTTGCATTACCACCTCCTTCGTCAGTCTTTTTCTTTTTATCAAGATCATCAAATTCTGATAACAATGCTTCTTCTACAGCCTCATACTTCTTTTCTGCATCTTTGTTGGCCAGTTCTTCCAGTTGTGCCTATAAAAGGGGAATAGTACACCGAAAATATCAAATCATAGACGGGTAAGAAGGTAACTATATGAAAACCTTCAACAAAACAGCAAGGAGAATCCAACACAAACCCGCATGAATGACTTCAGCAGGGGCACCAAAATTGATCGGTAGTCATAATTAGTTACCGCATTAATTTTCCTCCCTGTCTGATCCATAATAATAGTAGTTGTCCTGATTATAGCATCCAATTTGTAAAGCTGCAGCAACAAACATGCTAAGATTCAATCCTATAGAAGTTCATCAAGCATCATCTTTAATATCACACAACTAGGAAAATTTGACAGGTTCATAAATTTGGCTATATCATACCTTTGCAGCCATCTCATCAATCTGCTTCTCAATCCACAATTTTATTTCATTGTCCACATGATCTTCTCTCAAAATATTCCATAAGATATCCAACTCGAAAATATTACCATTTGTGCTTGCAATCTGTCTCTGATTTGACAAGAGATACTTGTAGCTCAATGGTTCATACCCAAACTCTTCTCTTCTCTTATCTTCTTTAACACATATACTCTCCAAATTCTGCCATACCTTAATGTCTCTCAAATATTGTACTTTTTTCTCACAAATGTTCAGCAACCGGTGAAATTCAGCCTCATAGATCTTGAAAAGCTCTTTCCCTTGACTTCTACTAGCTTCTCTCAAATTTGTCCACTGCTTTAATTGCTCCCCAATATTAGTACCTCCCTTCAATAACCAATCCAAAATATCATCTTTATATTCATCATCATCTAATTCGATTTCATCATCAGCACTAGAAGTAACAGCAGCTCCATCATTCGGCACCATAAGCTCTCCACGCAACATTCTCTTGTCGAAAACTACACAAGAGAAGTCCTCATTGAAAACAATCTTCTCATTATTAGCAACACTATGCTCACCTATAGCCTTCTCCGTCGCAAGACTCAAGATGAGCCTCCGTAACCCGCAAATATTGGCAAGATCATCCAAGAACTCTAACACAAGATTAAGCTCAGAGATGTCAAGAAAGCACACTGAGAGCAGGGTGTGGTCTATCCCATATTCCATAAGCAGCTGTTCCGGGACTTGCTTCTTCAGCATTTCCAATATCAAGTTCATCAACGCTGAAAGATGACTAGAACAAAAACATTTATAAACAAGAAACAGGCGTAACTCTATTCGAATTTCGATAATGATCTCTTCACGCCGGATATCTTCACAATAAGGCCACTTTTTTTTCATGAAATCTTTATCTCCACCCTCGTTTCTTGACAAATCTTCCAACATTTTCTTAGCTTCGACCACGTTCACGGGTTTCCATTTTCCTGATTGAACAGTGTCCCAGAGTGAATCCAATAAAAATTCTGGACGGACTGAATCTAACTCATCGGAAAAAGTCCCTAAATGCACACTATTCATATGCTCCCCAGTCAATTTGGCATCGAAAAACCTCTCTCCGCACCAACAACACTCTGCGTTACATGAAAACTTCCAATTCTTCGCCCCCGTCGCGTACTCCACCGCCTGTTTCATCACCTCCATGGCCATTTTGTTCTTAGCAAAATGCAGTTTAAGGTCTTCGATTTGAATCCTCAACAAATCCTTCTTTTTCTCCATAGTCATCGTGTCATTCCAGTAAGTCTTGACTCGTCTCTCCACCGTATCGACATCCAACACGACTACTTTCTTGAGGTTCTTGATCTTTCTTTTGTTTTCTGGCAAAGGCATCAATTCCGGCGTTTCGAAGTTCGTACTCGCTGTTATAACTCTCTCTTCGATCTCTTCCTTTCGTTCTTGTAGTTCTTGAATCTCATTCTTTAAATTTTCCAAGTATTTAGTGTCTATGAGATACTTGCTTTGTAGTTTGATGAGCCTGAGACACGTTCTGAATTCTTCAATTCGGGGCTCTGTGGCCAAATCTTCTGGGGCAAATTCGATGGCTAAACCAGCATCGCAAGCTTCTGTCACAGGTTCATGGCCGGCATTGGCGTCATATTCAGTTAACTTGAAGAGTGCGTTGACATGGAAGAACCAGCAGGCGAGGGAGTTGGGGCATAAGTGCACGGCTCGCTTGGATAAGTCCACGGCTTCTTTGACGTGATTGAAAGTTTCTGCGAGTTGGAGGAGACCGTCGTCAGATGAAACGGGAGTGGTGGAGTGTTTGGCTAAAAACGCGAATTTTAAGTGACAGAAGCTGAGGGCAGCGAGAGCAAGAGCGGAGCTTGGGTGGCGGGACAGAGTGGCCTCGACAAGATTCAAGGCTTTGGTGTAGTTCCCATTTTGGTGTTCTTTCATGGCGTCTTCCACTTCTTTGGTGATGGTGGGGGATTGATCATCAACATCGGAGGGTGATGGGGGTGCACGTGCATTGCGTTTCTTCTTGATCTTCATTTTGGAGGGAAATCGAGAATAGGGGAAGAGTGGTTTGAATCTAGCTAATTGGTTTTACGAAGGAAGTTAAAGTGGGTGAGCCGAATCTATATATATGACACGAAGAGCAAAGGCCCAAATGCGGAAAAAAGGATTTTAACCAATCTCAATGAGGGTGTTTTTTTTTTTTTTTGATAAGAAATAGTTTCAATCTACTGTATCTGTATCTGATGATTACTTTTTATCATCAGACTAATCGAACTTTAGATCTTTATTTAATGAGAGACTTTATCAAATAAGTTAATTGAAACCATGAAAGCCAAATAGAGGAATAAACTAATGCAATATGTTTAGTTTAACTTTTATATTTTGTGTTTTAAAGATGGTCAATTTCAACGAAAATTTAAGGATATTCATACAAATAGTAAATTAAACTATATAGTTTCAAAAATACTAACTAAATTCTAACTTAATCTAATGGTACATTTCAAAAAAAAAAATAATAAAAAAAATAAAAAATAAAAAAACTTTGAGAAAGAGGGATGAGAAGAAAAATATGTGATGTCAAACCAACATTCTTGATATGGGTTTTATTTTTTAGTAATGCTAATACCATAACTTTTGACACAACTTTACCACAACTTGTTCACATAGCTAGTTTTAAGTAGTAAAGTTGTGGAACCACATAGACCTATTACTCTTACCCTACCACTCACAGCTTGCCACGTGGGCAAGTTGTGATCTTAACAAAATCTTTTTTTTTTTTTTTTTTTTTTTGCATTTAAGAAGCTCAAATTTTTTTTTTTAATTGATATGGTTATTTTGGCATTTGAGAGGTTGTTGCCTAAGAATTATGTATTTTTTTTTTTTTTTTGGTTTTCGGTATGTAGATTTAATTAACTTAGGGTGTTTTAGCCTTTTAGGTTGATTTTGAGTATTTTGGGGTATAGGTCTTATTATTTTTTATGAATTTTTTAAATATAATTCAAGAGTTGGAAGAGGGGAAAGTTGAATCTTAGATGTCTTTGTTGTGAATATCATATATCCCACAAAATACAAGGAAATAAATTAATGCAATTACAACACTTTTTGTTATGGAATAAAGCTAACATAAATGTTATGTGAAAAACCATAACTTAACAATCACCATTTTTCCTCTCAATCTCTCTCTGCCTCTTTAACAAGAGTGACTTGTATTTAGTGCTCATTAATAAAGTCTATTATCCCTTAAATCTAGGAGAGAGAAGTTGATAAAAATGTTACAACAAATTAACATATGTATGAAAATTATAGTTTAAATTATATTATATTTTGAATAAGAATTTAATATATAGTGATATTGCAATGATTTTAGAAAATGTTACTAAAATAAATTTATACTTTATTGTAGCAGTTATTATGATGAATGTTGTTGATTTATTTAAATTTTGAAGTGGTCTTATAAACGCGTCTTAAAAAACATTGCTCTGAGCACTTGCATTAGTGGGCCTTTGAGGCTATGAGTGTATAATAGAAAATACGTAAAATTTACAAATTTTTGCTTAAAAATGACTTACCTCAATGAGGGCTTAATTATATAAATTTATAAATTTGTTACAGTAATCATGTAAATTTAAAAGATACTAATTTTTTTTTTTTTGATAGAATTATTCATATTGTATTCTTTTTCTTTTTTTTTTTGTATCCCGATGATGAAGTAAGAGAATATATGGTAATTGTTATGTGTGAAAAAAGAAAAATAATTAAAAAATTAATGTATTAATGAAATATAGTGTAAAATAAATAATTTAATATGGGGATTTCTTTTATAGGAATGATGATGTTTTGAAATGTGAGAATGTAAATTTAAAAAAAAAAAAAAAAAAATTCTTAATTAAAAATGAGTTTAAAAAAAAAAGATTATCTAAGAAAAAAAAGGTTTTTTAATCTTCTAAAAATAAATTAAAAAATTATATATTTTTGGCGGACTCCCGCCACAATTCCAAAACTCTCCCACTAAAATTTGGCTATCCTTGTGGGATTTGGATCAATCCATATAAAAACACTCCCCCGAAAATTCCTCTTCCCAAGTTTGATCAATTGTGAACACCCACCTCCGACAACCACCGCAGTCGCCCACCTCTGTCAGTGGCTTGCCACATCAGCATTGCGTGGCTTAATTTTTGGTCAGCAAAGGCAAGTCTTCGATTTTTTTACTTTGTTTTTATTTCTCAGAACTTTTTCGGGTTTGGCTGCAAAAGTCAATTCCCTACTGCTTTGCTCTGTAGTAGAAGTCTATCTTATTATATATATATATATATATATATATATATATATATATATATATTTTTTTTTTACTGTGCATTCTTGGTTGTTTTTTTTTTTTTTTTTTTGGTTAACAATAGTTATCTACTTATGTCCATAGGCATAACATCAGTTGGCATTTACTGTCATTTGCTTTTTATGCAATTCTTTTTTGGTTGATTGGTTTTGTTTGTGAGACAACAAACACTTTCCTTAAACACAAAGATCATAAAAAAAAAATAAAAAAAAATAAAATAAAAAAATAAAAAAAAATATCAAAGGTAAATTGCAAATTGCAAATTTCACCCTAAACTGGTGATTAGACTTTATACTTTGAAATTTCAGAATTTGGATTTTATCCTTTAAAATTTGGGATTTTTGAATTTTATATCTTGATATTTCAGAATTTGGATTTTACCATCTTAAAGTTTTGTGAGTTTTAGGCATGATTTTGTATTGAAGTGTATGCTTGTATTGTAGCATGATCTGTTGTATTGTAGTATGGTCTGGTAGTGCATGATTGTATTGTATAGTACATGTATTGGTGTATCAGTGCTTATATCAGATTGAGGTGTCATGAGAATACACGGGTAGTTTAGTGTAGAGGCACGACAGCTGGAGTTAGTTAGGGTGTGTGTTAGTTGTTAATTGACAGCTGGAGGAGATGTATAAAGGGAAGAGGCTATTGTAAAGGGAAAATCAATCGAGAAAGTATAGTTCCAATTCAGTTCCCTTTTTCTCTCTGTTTCTTTCTCTCCCTCAATTCTTGGAGGCCCAGCTGACCTCGAATACAGCTTGACACAAGAACCATTGAATTCAATCTTAACAGTGAGTGTTTGGATTTTACACCCTAAAGTTTCATAATTTTGAGTGTAAAATCCAAATACCCCTAAAATATAGGAGCTAAAATCCAAATTGTAAAACGTGAGGGTGTAAAATCCAAATACCCCTAAAATATAGGAGTTAAAATCTAAATTCTAAAACGTGAGGATGTAAAATCCAAATACTTCCAAACATTAGGGGTAAAATCCAAATTTTGAATTTTTAAGGTGTAAAATCGAAACACTCCCAAATGTCAGGGGTAAAATCTAAATCCTGAAATTTCAGAGTATAAAATCCAATCACCTCCAAACTTTAAGCTGTAATTTGCAATTTACCAAAAATCAAACAACAATAATTTTGAAATAACATAACTAGCTAAAATCATCGGAGCTAGTGATGGAACCGCATGAAATTTGGCAACTTGAAGGGAATCATCATAAGGATCAAAAATCCCCGCTAATGGTTGTGATCTATACTGCTTTTCAAGCAAAATATTTCATTTAGTTCCCTGTTTAATAAATTTTTCTATATATGTTAATTTTCCATTTTCTCTTAATTTTCAATTGCTTGTTAATGTAGATTGACTATTGGAACCAAATGAAATTACTTTCCACATCCAACTTTAAAATCAATAGAGATTAGATTTGGGCATAAAGCTACTCAACATTTAGGAGAGAGTCATTTCACCATATAGTCATGTCATGTTATGCAGTTGCATTTTTTTCCTCAGTTTCACCTTAACTGAATTGATCAAAGTAGCAAGATCAGTTTATTTCTATTAGATTTGTGGTATTTTCATTTTGAGGATTCTGAAAGGTCAATTTCTGATCTTAAACTCTTCGTCTTCAAAACCTTATTGGATTGGTTGTCTGTATAGGCAGTCATTCTATGTTTTTGAATTTTTCTTTGATGGATGCTTGTAGTTTGTGTGTTTGATTGTTTCTTGTTCCTACTATATACTTCCTGCATACTTGGGCAACACTTTTTTTGATATTCTAATAAAATTTTCTCATTACTTATATATATATTAAAAAAAAATGATTTGATTTCAATTGGATCCCGCTAGTTCTGAATAAATTTGGTAATTTTACATATCGGCATTTGATTCATTGAATCATATATCTATACTCAGATGAAATAAAATAAATAAATAAAAACTGTGAGTCAGTGACCAATTTGTTCTCACTTGCTCTCATTTTTGTTGCAACAACAATACTTATATTTATTTTTTCATAGTGGCAGAGGATCCAATTAGAGGCAACAATACTGTATAAAATCTTTTCTGCCTTTATTTACACATCATTGTTAGATGTATTGGATCTATCTATTATGTGCGGATTTTTTTGAAGTTTATAGTTGTCATGCGTATTAGTAGTGCCATTGGATCTATCTTTTATGTACTGTCCATTCGGGGTCTGGAATAATATTCACCTTTGAAGGGCCAAAACTTGTTATATATTCTCAGATTTCCCCCCTTATTTTATTCTTTTTTTCTTCTTTGAGGATTAGCATGATATTGATTTTGGGATTGGAGAAGGTGATAAGAGTCTTTCCCTTTTGTTTCATGTTTTTATACTTTAACTATAACTATATATATATATATATATATATCTTTGAACTACTTGAATCTAATCCAGATATTATAAAGATTCGTGATTCTTGTGTTCTATATTGGCATTGCAGGAGGAAACTAATTGACAAGCTTTACTGTTAGCTTCTTCAATCAAGTAAGTGTTTACTAAGGTTTGTCCCAAAAAAAAAAAAAAAAAAAAAAAAAAAAAAAAGGATCTTAAACGTAATAGTATAATTACAAATACTTTGTGATATATATTGTATGATGAACATGGGTGGTTGTCTGAATTGGAGCAAGCAAGTGGTTTGCATGGAGATGAGAGTATAAGGGTGGTTAATTATAATATTGGGAGTGTTTCTTGGTTTTTTGATCATTTGTTGCTTGATGTGTATGTTGTACTGTATCATAATAATGAATCCTTTTGTTTGATTTGAGATATAGTTGTGGGGTTGTTTGAATTGGAGCAAGCGGGTGGCTTAGCTGGAGTATAATGCTTGTCCACTATGACATGATGTAATATATCATTACACTTAATAGGAAAGGGTCATCTTCCTATGAACTAAAAGAAAGTGAGAATGAAAATTGCAATGATAGTTATGTTTTATTTTTACAATGGCATGTTGTAGATTTAATTTAATTTACTGTACATTCAAATGAACAAGAGTTAGATGAATAAAAAAAGGTTCTCAAGAGAGTACGTACAAGGGGTTAAGGATTTTATCCAGTTTGCTACAAAAAGTAAATCTAGTGATGGGAAAATTCCATGTCCAGGTAAAAGGTGTTCGAATGTATATTTATTTGAACCAAGAGTTGTGCATGATCACTTAGTGACCAATGAAATTTGTCTCGGTTATGATCCTTGGTATTGTCATGGGGAGTCTACATTTGTTGCCACATCTAGTAGACCTACGAATATTGAAGTAGGAGTAGAAGATCTGAACGGTGAATGTGATGACATATGCATGAAGTGTTCCCCGCGCATAGTTGATTAATGGATGAATTTGATGATGCAAATGATCTGGAATAAACAGTTGGGGAAGGTTCATATGTGCACCACAATGAAGAAGAACCTAATGAAGATGCTAAAAAATGTTATGACTTACTCAAAGATGCTGAGCAACCTTTGTATGAAGGTTGCACGAATTTCAGAAAGTTGTCAGCTATTGTCAACTTATACCACTTGAAATATCCTAATGGATGTAGCAGCAGGGAACTATAGGCAACTGGAGGTAGTGAGGAGCAGCAGGGAACCATGGAGCAAGCACGAGTCTTTGTTTTTCTTCATACTATTATACCTGCATTCTGGAACCTTTTTTCTTTTGTTTGGGAAAACGAATGTAAATTGTGTAAATTCGAGGCATTATGTGCTCCCAATTTCTACATACTTTAAATTCTATGTTTTTTCATCTGTGTTGTTCTTTAGTTCCTTTCCTGCTGCATGCACATGGCAAAGATTGTTATGACCAAGAGCAATAGGAACCTTTATTTATTTATTTTAGAATCAAGAGGAAAAGGAATTAAGGACAAGGCTGAGGAAGTGATATTTCTATATCATACTTTCAATAGAAGTAAATTTTTTTAGATAAAGTATTATTCAAAGATAAGAGACTTTTGCAACTTTATTTCTCCATTGCTAACGTCATTATTAATAAACTAGGATGTTTCATTTTTTTTTTTCTTGTTTGCTTTATTTTACGTGTTAAGTGATAGATTTGTTGATGGAATAAGGATTGGCACTATTAAAAAAAAGGGTTGATTAGGGGGAAAGGAACAATAAAAACTATTGAGGTTATAATGAGTACTAAATATTTCTTTCTCTGTTGTCTTTTTTTTTTTTTATAATTCAAAATTTTATATTTTTCGTAGCTATAATTTTTTTTTTCTTTTTGAATTTCAAGCTTATTTAAGGTCAATGAATCATTACTGGGACTATGATATAATGATGATCCATTTCTTGAAAATCACACTATTAGGTTTCGTTATTTGATTTTTTTTATTTAGTTATTTTCTATAATAATTAATATCAGTACCTTTTACTTTTATTTTTTTTTTAGAGAGTTTCAACTTATGATGTTCGATTCTGATGGTAGCTCTTTGTCATCTGACTAAGACACCAATCAGTTTTTAGTATAGGCGGAGATTAAACCCTAGGTATCTTATACAACCACTAGAAACTTTACTAGTTGAGCTAACTGGAACCCACAATATTAGTACCTTATTGTTGTTCATTTCATACATCTCATATCATTCATAAGGTTAAGTGCACAAATAGTCCTCAACCTTTGTCCCAAGTTTCAAAATGGTTTCTGTCCTTTGAAATGTTTTATTTTGGTCCTTATAATATTTATATCAAAAAGGTCCCTACTAAATCAACATGAGGACGAATGTCATATTTCAAATCAATTGTTTTTTCTTTTTTGATAGTAATTATTCTTATATAAATTTCTTTTTGTATAATGATGCATTATTTATTGACCCACAAACAAGTAGGAATAGCATATTATAGCAAGCTCATTGTACCTCTCTGAAAAAAAAAAATAAATAAAAAATAAAAAATAAAAAATTGAACTTCGATGCCTGTATTGTCCTATTCTGTTATAAATTTCCGACCTCCATTATAGGGTTCTCTTTAGCGTCTGCTGCCAGTTGCAAGGGTGTTAGAGCACTGAACAGGATGCAAACTAAGATTGAAAGGGGACAATTCCAACTAAGATTAATCACATGCATCAAGATCCTTTCTTCAAATATTGATGGTGTTTCATTAAAGACAATTTATTACTTCTAATTGGGTCTAGTCAGATAAGTTCTCTGGGGTGCTACTCTTCAAATTTGCTTCATTTCTCATCCGATTTGACACCCTGAGCTTGGTAAAAATATTTCCAGTTAAAGTCATCAAAGTTGATGCGCCTAAGGCACATTTTTTCCATATTTCCTGCACTGCTTCCAGCTTTATTTAGCTCAGCAAGGTGCTTTTGTTTGGCATCATTCTCAATCTGCCTCTGGTACTGCAAATGCTCTTCAAGCATTCTTTGCTCCCTCTCCTGTTCAAGCGTAAGTTTCCATTCCTCTTGCTCCAACTCAACAATGGGTACAGGACCAACAATCACAGGATTAGGAGGATCATCTCTGCCTTGTGCAGCCGTAAAGACACTGAAGCACAGCACAGGTGAACACACAATGACCTTTATTCACATATGACTACAAATTTACACAATTTACATGTGTTTTAGACCATGCAAATGTGGAAGTATGAACAAAAACAAAGACTTACATTTGCACCACATTTTCCTGCTGCTCCTTGCCACATCCAATTGCCTACAATAAGCAAATTGCATTTTTTGGAGACATTAGTTTGCATGATAGATTCTCTATATTTTGTGGGAACTAGGAACTCTCTGCAGATCTTATATCTCTCTTTCTTTTTATTTCAAAAAGGTATGATATTAGCGCATTCTTGTCTCCGGTTTCTTAATTTACTAGTCATATCCAATTATTCCATTCCTTATTAACGAAAAATGATATTAAATGTTGTTACACTTCTCTGCAAAGTTTATGCGCAATTGACTAGCTGTTCTGACAATCTCTTTCAGTAAGTGCCTGCAATCAATGTCTGTTGTATCTCAAATGTATTAGACTGCTCATTTTCTTACTCTTTCAGAGTTCAGATCCTTAAATACTACTATTCTACTAAACTTGATCCTCATTTTCCTAACTTGGATTCCTCTTAAATTCCCTTTTCTTTTACACTCTTCCGGTTTTGTTTTGCCTTTTAACTCTAGTTCATCCTTATCTTAAGCCTTAAGCATTCAATTTAAGTATATTTGTTTAATTTGTCATCTTATGTTAATATTTAACATGTTTACCACTTTTAGTTCCTGCCCATTATGTATTTATTCCTGTGAATTTACACCTTGAGCTTTAGACAACTGTAACTACCATAAAAAAGAAAGAACAATAACTAAGACCTTTAGTTCCTTGGCCTTTCTGTGATCCTTTTTCTTCTTTTTATCCTTGGATTTTCCCTGTCTTTGTCTTGCCCTACCACCTCCTTTGTCAGGGCCCTTCTTGTCACTAAGATCAAGTTCTGACAACAATGCTTCTGTTGCAGCCTTAGACTTCTCTTCAGCATCTTTGTAAGCCAGATCCTCCAGGCGTGCCTAAGAAAGAAAAATATTATTTCAAAAGCATAAAATCATAGACAGGCAAGAAAGTAACTTTATAAAAACTTTCAAAACTTTCGACCAAACAGCAAAGAGAATCCAACACAAACCCGCATGAATGACTTCAGCAGGGGCACCATATATGATCGGTAGTCATAAGCAGTTACTGACTCGATTTTCTTCCCAGTCTGCTGCATTGCAATGGTAGCCGTCCTGATAATAGCATCAAATTTGTAAAGCTGCAACAACAAACAACTGAGATTTTATCATCCTATGGAATATAACAGTTCATCAAGCAACATATTTAACATTACAATAAACAACTTGGAAAATTTCACATGTTCATTAATTTGGCTATAGCATACCTTTTCAACCATCTTATTAATCTGATTCGTGATCACGAATCTTATTTCATTGTCCTCAACTTGTTCTTCTCCCAAAATATCGAATATCATATCTGACTCATAATTATAACCATTTGTGCTCTTAATCTCCCTCTGTCTCTTTAACAAGAGAGACATGTAACTCAATGGTTTGTCCCCTGCAAACTCTTCTCTTCTGTTATCTTCCTTAACGCATATACTCTCTAAATTCTGCCACAGCATAATGTCTCTCAAACACTCAAATTTTTTCTTACAAATGCTCTGTATCAGGTGAAATTCAGCCCGATAGATCTTGAAAAACTTCATCACTTGACTTTTACTAATTTCTCTAAAATTTGCCCATTTCTTTAATTGCTCCCCAATACTGGTACCACCCTTCAATAACCAATCCACAATAGCATCTTTTGATACGATTTCTTCATCATTTAATTTGATTTCTTCAACAAAACTAGAAGTAACAGCAGCTCCATCATTCGCCACTACAAGCTCTCCCCTCAACATTCTCTTGTCGAAGACTACACAAGAGAAGTCCTCATTGAAAACAATCTTTTCATAATTTGCAACACAAGGCTCGCCTATAGCCTCAACGTTTGAAACACTCTGTAGCCCGTATAAATTGTTGAGATAATCCAAGAACTCAAACACTCTTCTTGACATATCTTCTTTCGTTATTTTCTTGGCGGGTCTCCTTTTGCCGAATTCAATGGCGTTGTGGTCCAAATCAAATACTTCTTGCGTGATGGATTGTAACTTCTTAGATAAAGTCCCTAAATGGGCACGCTTTATATGCTCCACATTCGATTTGGCATCGAAAAACGTCAGGCCGCAACAACAACACATTGAAAACTTCCACTTCTTTGCAACCTTCACATACTCCACCGTGTCCATCACCGTTTCTACGAGGTTCGATGATTTAATATTCTTATCTAAATGCAGTATAAGGTCTTCTATCCGAATCCTCAACAACTCGTTCTTTAGCTCCATACTCATGGAGTCTTTCCAATAAGCGTTGACTCGTGTAGTTACCGTGCTGACAACGTTCAACTCGTGTTTCTTGAGCTTTCTTTTATCATAGTCTGGTGTTTCGAAGTTCTTCCTCGCTGTAATAGCTCTCTTTTCAATCTCTTTCTTTCTGCCTTGTAGTTCTTGAATCTTATTCTTTATGTATGCCAAATATTTATCAAAGATGAGATTCTCCCTTTGCGCTTTGAGGGTTCTGCGTTCCTTTCTGAGGATTTCAATTTGGTACTCTTTGGGGAAGTCCGAGTCATCTCCTTCGACAGGGTCGGCGGTGTTTTCTTCGTCCACGAAGACATTCTGGCGTGCATAGCTAATGGCTTCACGGACTGAATCAGGGTCGTATTCGGCTAATTTAGAGAGTACAGAGGCGCGGGCAGCCTTGGAGTTCGGGGGCCGGGAAAGGGTGGTTTCAATGAGATTCAAAGCTTCGGTGTTGCTCCGGATGGGTTGATTGAATTCTTGGAGGATGGTGGATGATTGATCCTCGTCATTGGAGGGAGAGGTGGGTGCATCTCTTCTGCTCATTTTGGAGGGAAATGGAGAGAATAGAGAAAAAAGAGTTGTTTTGAATTGGAAGAATATTGACTGAGTTGGGTTGGCAGGTGGAAAAAGGGTCGGTTACTAAATATAGGTGAATAATTGGAACATCTAAGTTAATATTCTAACTAAATAAATCCTTTTACATGAGAAAGTTTGTAGACACAAAAATATTTTATAAAAAGTTTCACACCCAGTTAAGCTGGCAAATTGTTAATGGTAGTTTAAAAAAATAATGTTAGTGGTCAGTCCAAGTAAGAACAAGTAAAAACTTGTTAACTCAGCTATTGTGAAAATATTTTAAAATTTCTTATGTTTGTAGTATTGCACTTTTACAATCAAAGATAAGTCCACAAATTTCCAAATTCTAGGTGCTTAGTTAGTCCACATTTTTTAGAGTGAAGAGCTGATTTCAAGTGCCTGGGAAGTGCTGCAGTCGAGGACTCTCATGTATTAGTTGTGCCAATGTAGTAAGAATTGTCGGGTGGAATTAGTGGGTTTGAGTTGGAATTCCCTTTTGCACGATCCCTCGTTAAATTAAAAAGGAACTTCACTTGGGTCTAGTGACTTGATCAGTTGTGATTTTGCTAATTGTAATGTCCACTTTTGGCTATATGTAATGAGTTTTGATCACTTGAGACACTAGACCCAAGCTTTGCTCATCAAGGAGAAGATTTCAATTTTCAAAGTTGTAAGAGTTTAAGCAAAGATGTCAATCTCCAAACATTGATCCTTTGGCGGTGATGGCTAGAAGCACTACACCTAGGCAATGCCGGGGCAAGGATTTAAAAGCTATTCATTTAAATACTAATTAAAATTGTAATGTAATTATGTAAAAAACTTCACAAAAGGAAAGCATATTCATTATATTGTATTTTATTATTATGTGTGTTTCATTTAATGCAAATCAGTTAATTCTTTTCCACCACTAAAGAGCAAACAAAAGTTAGTCTGGAGGTCAATTTTACGAATATGTAAACTTTAATGAGCCATAAGGAAAAATTGAAATCCCAAAATATCAGTTTGCAACTAATCCAAATCCCATGGAGGTATTTATGTTTTTGGGCCTAACCTGAATATATGATGTTAAGAAATTCAGCACTAAGTTATTTGCACTAACTTTTGTACCTTATTAAAGTTGATTTCTCAAAAGCTAATATATATATATATATATATATATATATATATATATCCAGTGTTTACAACGGAGTTATCCAAGTTTAAATCCCTTCACCCCAATATAATGCATTATAAAATAAATAAATAAAAAAATAAATAAAATATGTCATACCAATAAAAAATAATGCATATCCGGTTAAAAGGAAAATATAATTCGATGATCACTATATTCCCTTTTCGAATCGCTAATTCATAAGCCTTCCCTATGATGTCTGCAAAGTAAATATGCTTTGACAACCATACTTGATGTCAGGATGCATGCCTCTTAATGAATAGTGTGCTCAGATCAATTAGGCCTTTTATTTGTATTGTAAAGTGAAATGAGAGATTTTTCTCTGGGAATTTCATGTTCTTTTGGGTGCTTTGAGAGATGGTGACATAGAAATTCTACTGAGCTTTTGAAGGAAACGGATGATTCATTTGTTCTGAATTGTTCCCTAATTTATAGGCAAAATTTTTTCCCTGTTTTATAGACAAATATTTTTAAAGTTGTAGGAGTTTAAGGAACTTAGCTTTGAGATGCTAAAAGGGTTATCTTTAATCCCATAAAAACACAGATAAAATTCCACCAAAAAATCAGGGAAAAAAAAAATAGTATGGGAAAGCCTTTTCTTAAAAAATAAAATAAAATAAAATAATAATATGGGAAAGCTTTAGTGTGATACCCAGATCAGAAATCCAAAAAAAAAAAAAAAAAAAAAAGATTTGTTAAACAAGGTTATTAAGTAATTGTAGCATTGAGGTTAGTAATATATATACTCTATATATTAGAAGAGAAATATTATATTCACAATATTTGTACAGCAAATCTTATGTGTCAAGTTGTTATTGGTTATTATTGGTGGGAAAAAAAGTAATTTCAATAGTGAGTTCAAATAAAAACCAACAACAACTTACTACCTATATTTTGTTGTGAAAATGTTGTAGACGTAACACTTCTTCATATATTAAAAACCTTGCTTTTAACTTTTAAGTTGAATTTCATGATGATATGGAATTCCACCCTCGTCAATTTCGGAAATTTAAATTTAATTAAATGGGCGATTTTACCCTTGTACAATATTTTGCTCATAAATGTGATATTTTCAATTTGTATATAATTTTAAGGAAAGTGTGAGCTTAGGAAATGATGAGGGATATGTCACATATTTAATTACGGTTGTAGAGAGGGAAAATTCCCGACCTATCACAAGCTGACATGTCATACTACCAAGTCCACAAAATACAGCCAATTACAAAGCCCCACGTGTTGCTGCTAGATTTTGCTATCACTATTCAGAAACCAACAGAAATTTGCCAAGTGTCATGCAAGAATCAATCACGCATCAGCACATGTAATCGATGACATAAGCAGTCCAGTACGTGTAAGCAATGACATATGTAACCCAGGATGTGTAAGCGATGACATACGCGGACCAATCAGGTTGTGACATGTGTCACTAATCAGACTCCGCCACGTGTCGCTCACCCACCTCCAAACTCCTATAAATAGAAGCCTTCCTAAGGCATTTGGAGAGAACCAAGCCATCTAGAGCACAAGCAGCATCAAAAATACAAAAGCTCTACAGGAATCAAGCCTCAAAGCCTTTAAGAACTTCAACCTCAAAATCGAAGAACACTCGAAGCAGAATCATCCAAACTATCTGCCTAGTTCCTAAAGTTTGCTAAAGTCAATCTTAAAAGCCTCCAGAAACATCAACAAATCACAAATCAATGAAGCTCTACGGATTCAAGCCTCTAAAGCCCCAAAGAACTTCCACCACAAACCTTCGAAGATGAAGAACACACGAAGAACACGAAGAACGTGAAGAACAAAGGATTTCTAACAAGTTCATAGCCAGAGATTCATTGTAATTCCATTTCAGCAATCTTCAATCCATCCCTCAACCAAATTGAAGGATATTTTATGTTCAAGTCAAAATCATATTACCACAATTCCAATTAATAAAGTCTTGCAAGGAGATCGAATTAGAGGATCACTCTTTTGTAATTTCAGAGAATTGTACAACACAATCATCAATACAAATTCGCATTTGTGAAACTATTTTACTTGTTTGATTTATTTCAAACTAGAAATTTAGTTGTCTACAAATTCTGGCATGCCCAATAGGACCTCTCTGCCTCTCATCTCTTTCTCCTTCAAAAGAAAAGATATTCGACATCATTTCACTACTAGCTTCAATGGCCTCTAGCAAGAATGTCCGAAAATCATTGGTTGATGCTTCTAGTGCTGATGATTATGTCGGCCTAATCATTCACAGTCGATCCAAAGCTCCTGATCGACTTCAACCCTAACCAACCAAAGAAGGCAAGCTTCATACTACCATCTCTCTGGACTTTCTTGCAAGTAGGAAAGCTACCGTTAAAGATTCATCTGTCTTAAAAGATTTGGAGATTAGTAATGAATCATCCACAATAAAGACCTTTTCTATCAACTCTTCACCCGTGATGAGAAACCTAAGGAATGAAATACCTTTGACTCATCTTGTTTCATCATTTTCTCCATCATATCTAGAGGTCATGCCAGTGATGATGACTAACACCTCTACCATGGAAGAAAAGATAGCTGAAATGGAACAAAGGGCCATCCTTCTCATAAAAGCACTTCAAGAAAAGGACGTCAAAATTGCAACCCTAATGAACAAGCTGGAGGTACAAGATTTAGGTGAATCAAGTCTTGGCCCTGAGCACCCACCTGGCTTTACCTTGAAAGGGGAGAATGCCAGGGTTGATAAAGGAAAAGGAGGTGAAGGCACTTCTCAACACGGACATTCCACCTCAATGGCCTTGATATCTGTCCAACAACTACAAGACATGATAACAAATACCATTCGAGCACAATATGGAGGTTCTTCTACAAGTTCTCTCATATATTCAAAACCCTACACAAAGCGCATCGATAACATGAGAATGCCAAATGGGTATCAACCCCCCAAGTTCTTGCAATTTGATGGAAAAGGAAACCCTAAGCAACACGTTGCTCACTTTGTAGAAACTTATGAGAATGCAGGGACTCAAGGAGGCCTCTTTGTAAAGCAGTTTATCCGTTCACTAAAGGGGAATGCCTTTGATTGGTATACAAACTTAGAGCCCGAGTCAATCGATAGTTGGGAACAACTTGAAAGGGAGTTTCTCAACTGATTCTATAGCAGACGTCGCACGATAGGCATGATGGAGCTTACCAATACCAAACAGTGGAAGATTAGCTTGTCGTTGATTATCAATCGATGGCGTTCTTTAAGTCTAGATTGCAAGGATAAACTTTCTGAAATATCTGCTGTAGAGATGTGCATCCAAGGCATGCATTGGGGACTTCTTTACATCCTTCAAGGGATAAAGCCCCGAACATTTGAAGAGTTGGCAACTCGTGCGCATGACATGGAATTGAGTATCTCTAGCCATGGAAATATGAAACCTCCCGTACTTGAGGAAAGGAAAGAAAGACGAGAAATAAGGAAAAATGACAGGAATACGAAAAGTAATATCAAAGACTCAATGAATATCAACCCTGCTCCAGCCAAAATTTCAACAAGAAATGTGAAGGCTAATGAGAAGAGGCCCGAGGAAGGCCAACAGCATGAGACGCGTCGCTCATCACTTAAGGAATGGGAACAAAAGGTGTATCCTTTCCTAGATGTCGATATGCCCGAAATGCTAGAACAACTGCTCAAGTTGAAATTAATTGAATTGCCAGAATGCAAATGACTGGAAGAGATGGGAAAAGTTGATGACCCGAACTATTGTAAGTATCATCGCATCATAAGCCATCCAATCCAAAAATGCTTTGTTTTTAAAGAACTCATCATGAAGCTAGTCAAGGAAAGGAAAATCGACTTGGATTTTAATGATGTTGCTCAATCAAACCTTGCAACATTTTCTTGCGAGTTACCTATTTGCATGTCTCCAACTACTAAGCAAGGGGCAAATACCACGCTCATCCATTTTGGTTCTCTAGAACCTGTTCAAATTTAGCTCTCACAAGAAGCATATGATTATAACTTAAATGATGATAAAAGGTCAACAATGGATGAAGAAGAGGGCTAGACGATGGTTACTCACAGGAAATGGAAAAAGAGACGAACATTCCCTCTTCATTTGATCGCCCAAGAGTCCAGAAAAGCACAAAACCAGATTTAGCCTCAGTGGAACGGAATATTTCGATATCGGTCTATTTCAACGTACCGTTTCAAGGTGTTTCGAGTTTTCTAAAAAATTAAAAATAATATATATTTATATTTTCTTATACAATATAAAATTATTGATCCAAATAAGTAAACCTCAAATAACACAAATCATTTAGTTATTACATAACAAATACCGTTTTAGAATATTAAAACATAAATATGTAATTAAATAATAAAAAATAACAACTAAAAACAGTACAATAAGTATATATATATCTCACGTTGGAACAGGTAAGACTCAATAAATATATGTTTGAAATCAAACTCTTTTGTCAGCTTTTTTGAGTTTTGTCATTTCCAAAACTTTGTCACATGGGTGGGGTCAGCAAACTAAAAGTCTACTAGGCAAACACAAATATGAAACAAAGCAAAAACTTGACAAAGCAAAAACTAAAGTAAAAAACGAAAGAAGAGCAGACTGGCAAAGTCTGAGACGGAGCAAAGAAAAAGAAGAAGGGGCGACCTCTGGGATGGCTGGGTTTTATTTTTAGGCAATCGACGCTAGGTAATGACATGTTGTGCTAAGTAACAAGTTTGTCAGTTTAGGGATTTTTCTTTTTTCTTTTTTCCTGTTTTTTCTTCTAAAAAATGGTACCGACCGAAATTTACATTTCGGCCGAAATTGACCGAAATTTGCCGGAATGGCTAGAATGATTCGAAACTAGCCAGAATTGGACCCGAGGTGGAACGAGTGGTATTACCATTCCGGATTGCATCCCGGTACGAGAAATTATGGCCGTTCCGGCTGGAACGGAACAGATTTAATAACAATGAGGGAGACTAGGAACAAAAATGTATGACGATTCGGCACAAACCCAAAAACTTTGAAATCTCATCACATTGGAAGAATTCTTCCCCAGAAAATTCTTTCAAAATGACTCAATCGAGGCCGTTCACACGGTTTCCCGTTGCGAAATTTAGGACGAAAGGGAGGATGTTGACCATGGTGGTCCAAATGAGACTTTGACATCTTTGAAGGAACTTCAATCTCAAGTCGATGAAGTTGAACCCTTGCAATCCTCCATTTCACCAAAAGGAGTGCTCACCCAAGCTCTTGAAAAGCCAGAGATGTACACTCCTTCTACCAACATGCTTCAACAAACCCAGGAATGTTACGCGTGCTCTCTAGACTTAACTTTCACTGATAAGGATCTGTTGTTAGGCTCTAAGCCCTATAATTGTCTACTTTATGTCTCTGGTTATGCTCATGAACAAAAGATCGATCGTATTCTCATTGACGGAGGTTCAGCTGTTAATATACTACCAAAAATGACAATGAGATGACTTGGTCTTACGATGGAGGAATTATTGCACAGTCGTTTGGTTATTCAAGGTTTTAACCAAGGAGGACAACGCGCAATCGGCATGATACACTTGGAATTAATCATTGGAGAATTGACAAGCAACGTTTTGTTCCATGTCATTGATGCCAAGACAACCTACAACAAGTTGTTAGGACGTCCATGGATCCATGGAAACGGAATAGTGCCGTCAACTTTGCATCAATGTTTCAAGTACCTTCAAAGTGGAATAAAGAAAGTCAATGCCGACTTGATTTCTTTTGCTGAGACTGAAGCTCACTTTGCTGCCGTAAAATTTTATGTAGAAGATGACATTTCTAGTGAAGTTCTCCCAGTTGAGATCTCGTCCATGGAAAGAAAGCAGGGTGAAAAGAAGCATGTTAAATTCATCACTAGAAAAGATATTTCTTCCCCAAAGAAAGGTCCAGAATATGGGAATGATCATTCTAGTGAATCTACCAGTAATTCAGTGAGAGTGGAAATTGCAACGCCTTCCAATAGCCCTCCTTTCCTTCGGTATGTACCATTACCACGCCGTAAGAATGGGCAATCACCATTCGCGGAATGCCTTCAATCTACAAAAGACATGGGAAGGCCTTTGGCAAAGCTCACAATGGAGGATGTAGCCATATTGAAAGAAAATCATGTCATGCCTTTTACTTCATTTGCAAATCCTTTGCCTTCGAAGCCGCTAAATGGATTCGTGAGGTCTTCACAAAGTCTGACAGAGCATGGTATTCTACCAAGTGAGCAGACGAAAGAATGGTTCGACTGAAAGGCATATAGGCTGTTAGCCAAAGTAGGCTACGATTTCTCAAAACAAGGGGACTTAGGGAAACTAATTCCAGAAGCCACCGAAGAAAAGATGCATGGCCTTAACAAAACACAAAGGAAAATGCGGCTTGAAAGGCATGAAATTCCTATCTTAAAGACCGGATTAGGTTATACTCTTAAACAACTAGGTCAGATATGGATCAAAAAAAGAAGCAATGCTTCAAGTTCCCAATACATAACAGTGGAGGTCGGCGAAAGTTCGAATCAAAGAAAAGATCACTCTTCATCACGCGTCTCAGTGTTTGATTGCATCGAGGCCTCATCGTCACGAATCATAGTGTTTGACAAGTTAAATACAACTTGCTTAACACAAAATTGGGGCACTCTTTCTTGTAAATCAGTCTTTGATCGATTGGGGGCAACAAAAAGGCCTGTTGATAGTCATTTTCAAAATTCAATAAACTTTGAGGTTCAAGGGAGAAGAAAACTAATGATGAGATACGCAGTAGCATTCCTTCACGCATGAAGCGTAACTCTACCTTAGACATCAACACCGAAGGATCGCTTAAAGTTAAGAGGCGAACGATTGTACACACTAGACAATCATTTTTTATAATGAGCAAATTGAAGAGGTATCATCCTCGTTTCATATTACAATAGAAGAAGATACACTTTCAGATGTTGAAGCAACCAATGAAGTGGTCGATGAAGCTCCCCCAGCCTTGGAAGATGGAGTACAAACTACAGTTGATGAACTTAAAGAAATCAATTTAGGAACTACTGAAGAACCTCGACCAACTTTCATCAGTGCACTTCTCACTCCCGAAGAAGAAGAAGAAGGATACCTCGAGCTCCTAGTAGAATATAAAGATGTGTTTGCTTGGACTTACAAAGAAATGCTTGGGCTCAATCCAAGTATTGCTCTACACTATTTGGCAATAAAGAGGAGCGTGCGCCCAGTCAAACAAGCTCAAAGATGCTTTCATCCGGAGCTTACCTCTCAAATAGAAACCAAGGTCAATAAGCTAATTGAGGCAGGCTTCATTCGTGAAGTACAGTACCTGGAATGGATTGCTAACATCGTCCCCGTCAAAAAGAAGAATGGACAAATCCGGGTGTGCGTTGACTTCCGTGATTTGAACAATGCATGTCCCAAGGATGATTTTCCATTACCCATCACTGAGGTCATGGTTGACGCCACTATCGGTCATGAAGCTTTATCTTTCATGGATGGTTTTTCAGGTTACAACTATGAAAGTTCAAAAATGTGTAAAAACACCTTTGAACGTTTAGACCCCCAAATTACAACTTAACCAATTCAAGCAATATGTCAAACAACTAGTGTGCGGAAACTTAACATATGCTATAATATGAAATTGGTTAAAAACTATCTAAGCCATAACAAAATAAAATCCACAGCAGATAATAAAAAGGCAAAGATAGAGAGGAAGGAAGATGCAAACACAAAGACAACACGCGATGTGTTATCGAAGAGGAAACCGAAGCCCTCGGCGTAAAACCTCTCCGCCGCCCTCCAAGCGGTAAACAATCCACTAGAAAACACAGTTGGGATACAAGGACAGCAATAGACCCTCCAAGCCTAATCTACCCAGTGCACCTAAGCCCTCCAAGCTTCTTGCTCCAACGAGGTTGCGCCGAACCTTTTTCTTTTCTAGCTTCCCGGATTCCGCTACTAGACCATAGCATCAACCAATGAAGATTGGTTCCTTCCTAACTGCTTCCCAGAAATCCAAACAACTGTCTCACAGTGATGATGATGGTGAGAACCAGGTTTGGTATAATGCCTCTCAAGGATTTGACAATGGAGAGGAAGAGAGTTGGGGAATTTGGAGAGACTCTAAGGTATAGATTGTGGGTGAATCAATCTTGTTTTTCTTTAGGGTTTCTCTCTCAAAATTCTCTCTGGAAGCTCTCTCACAATCGTGGGTAAAAGGGGTATTTATACTAGAGTGGGAGAGGAATGTGAAACGTCAGGTTTTACAAAATAGGGGTGGCTCGCGGCTTGACCTCGCGGCTTGACCAAGTCGCGAGATCCATTCGCGAGATAACCGTATGGCCAGTTGTCCTGTTTTGTCCTGTAGTGCTCCAGCTGGCATGACTGTTCACCTTCCAGCATGCTTGGCACGTGTGCAGCGTCTGGCGGCTTGAAGCCGCGAGTCACCCGCGAGTCCCAGCCGCGAGTCTCTGTTTTCTTGCACACTTTTGAGCAATCTTCACTCTATCTCACTCACTACCCTTACATCAAACCCACCTAAATACAGGGTTACTAAATGCTGAATTACAAGTAAATTTGGCACGGAATAAAGCCAATTAGATGGTTGAATAAATTCAACCTTACAATCTCCCCCTTTGGCTATTCCGTGACAAAACCCTAAAACAGACTCTAGACTTAACATGTGAGTTGGGAACAGTTGAACAAAACTCACTCACACCTAACTCTAGAAGCTTTGAAGCACTTGAATCATATGAACATAATACTCCTGAAACACAACAATACACCATGATCATTGTAAGCAGAAAATTATAAAATGCATATGAAACAGGCAATATGTGATCAAGCAAAGATGGAGTTAAGAAACAAACCATGGCTTGATCAACCAAGTGAACACCACAAGGTAGTGATCACAGTGCTCTTTCACACTTGGAATGAACACAAGGACATACAAGTTAACAAGCACAAGGCAAGACACTTGTATGTTCAACACTCAACCAATGCATAACACACAAGGTATATGCATCTAGGAACAATCCTACAAGGGCACAAGAGTGACAGTACATAGATCAAAAAGCAAGACATTTAGATTAAAGTACTGAATTCAACATAGCATAAAGGCTGCAATTAAGCAAGGTACATACCATAAAGCCTACAAACTATGCATAAACATTAACCCTAAAAGCTTACAAAAGCACATGGGTACAGATCACAAAACATCCTGAATAACATCAGCAAAACATATTAAAGATTAAGCCAAGAGTATAGGTTAAGAGTTAAAAACAACTATACACCAAAACACAGTGTATCAAACCCATAAAAACACTAAGAGTACTCAAAACATAAACATATATAAACAAAGTCTTTGAATTTGACAACTCCCCCTCAACACATTACTCCCCCTTAAGAGCTGCTTTTCTGCTTCTCAATCATCAATGTCATTATCAATAGAAACATCTCCCCCTTTTTGACAGGAATGGCCAAAGGGTCACTGTGCAGGCTGAGTGGTGAAGCTGTCAAGTTTTGCAGACAAAACATCAATCTGGTCCTGCATGGCTCTCATCCTCTCAGAGTGCTCAGTCTGGATTTCTCTGATCCCATCAAGTCTTTCCAGAATGATTTGGAAAGCATCTGGAGGTGTATCTGAAGAAGTTGATGCTCTGGGTCTTTTGCCACTCCTCCTGGGTGTTGAGGTTGATGCATGCCCTGCTGCCTCTGCTTCAGTATCCATTGGGACACCTTCTCCTTCATCACCTTCATCTTCTTCTCCTGGAAGCCTAACACTTATCCTTTTGCAAGTAAGCTTGTTAATTGCAGAAGGTGTGGACATGGGACTGATGTCTTGAGGGATTGGAACACCCTTCCTTCTAAAAATCCTCATCAGCAAGCTGGGAAAGATCAATTTTGGCCTAGAGGTTGTTCTTGTCTCATCCACAATAGTGTCATATATGTGGGAACTTATGTCTATGAAATTCTTTTCTTTGAGATCCATCAGAAAGATTGCTCTAGCATAATTGATTGTAGTCAACTTCTTAATGGGATAGAGGTTAAACATCATGATGATTGTTAGACACCTCATGTCCACTGGAAAGGCAGTGGTATTCAAACATTTCCCTTCTCTCTGCCCACCTATCCTTTGTTGAACTTTTTCAATAGAAACACTCCTATCCTTGTAGTTGATAAATTCCTCATCTTCTAATCCTTCAAGGCCTAATGCATCATCTATGACATGTGCATCCAAAATGAATTCCTTACCTCTAACCCAGCAACTTAACTCATTCTCCTTTATCACAGCATTTGAGTAAAATTCCCTAATCAGGGGTTCACACACTACAGGGAAATCACTCAGAAGCTTTTCCCATCCTCTTCCTTCAAAACAGCTGGGGATAAAGGTTTGTCTCAAGTCCTCCAAATCTACAAATCTTTCTTGAATAATTCCTGCTTTCAAGAAGTTATCCTTGTATCTCTCAAAGTGATGAACTGACCTAAACAGTTTAGGATCCATTTTCAATCTTTTGTCAGCCTTCTTTGCAGGAGTTTTCTTCTTAGGAGGTGAGGGAGCCATCTGTGAACAATCAGAAGAGGCCACAACAGTATAGAGCAATATATGTGCAGAACAAGTCAGTACCATGTAGTTTAACAAAGAGATTTCAGCCAAACAAATGAACTTTGAACACTTAAATCATAAGCTACTTAGAAAAATCACATGGATAAACAAGCCTAAGATAGGAAACACAAATAAAATCATCAGATATAGAAACTATCCTAAAGACAGATATATGTCAATGAGACAGATAATGGAAAATGATAAGGCTCATAACCAGCATTGTGAAACAAACAGATGCACCCAATGGATTTACACAATAGAGCATGCACATTCATCACTGTAAAAACTCACAACCTCAAACGGAACAATTTGAAACAATTCAACAGCTCAAGTTCAGATAAAAGAAAAGACACACTAAGCTAAGCACAGGATGAAGTCTAGAAAGGAAACAACCAAGATCAACACAAACTTTAACAACAACATCCGCAAGCTAAGCATGAACAAAGAACAATGGCCAAAACACAAACCCATTTCTAAATTATGAACATATGCGAGAGATCAAAGGGAAAAACACAAAATCAAGTAGAAATGAGTTCAAAACTGAAAACCCATACCTGTGACATGAAGAATTTGAGCAGAAAATATGCAACAATGGAGATTGGAAATGGGAGCACGGAGTGTTTGGGAAGGAGATATTTTAGAGAGAAGATGAACAGTTCACAAATGTTCGAGGGAAAACTGAAAAAAAAAGTTTAAAAACTGCTCCTGTTTCTGCCAAACACGCGATTTTCGCGACTTGATTAAGTCGCCACACAATCGCCAGTTCAAGTCGCCAAAACACTTAAGGACAAAAATTTGAAAAATTCTTCTAAGTGTTTTTCGCGACTGGAAGGTCTACCCGCGAATGAGTCGCGAGCTGAGCTGCGAAAATTTCTGAGTGAACCTCGCGACTGGACCTTCCACTCGCGAACGGACCTTCCACTCGCGAACAAGTCGCCAAAAATGACCAGCGAAGATGCGACTGAGACTCGCGACTTGACATACCCGCGACTGAGCCGCCAAAACAGGGCAAAACTGGATTTTTGAAATTTTCAGATTTTTCAAACAAAATACTTTCCAAAAACACCTAAAACACTCAAAAATCTTTTTGTGCTTGAAACAACAAAGATTGAGCATGTGAAAAACATATTTCATCAAGTACAATTACACAAATGATTATGGCATTCATTGAACATAAGCTTGTGTGTTGTGTGTGGATATCAACAATGAGATAGTCCTTAGTCTAATGTGAAGCTTCAATGATCAATTCAACCAAGGCATACACAATTAGCACTAGATCATGTGATCTATCTCACTTATAGAAATATGTATATATGACCTCCCACAAAACTTGATAACATGACTTGGAGCTTTACATTTGACTCCACTTTCAATCATAACATTTGATCTTTTTGATCTTTTGAGGCAATCACCTCTCATTGTGAGAGTGATATTTGACATTTCTTTTTGATGAACAAGCCTTTGGCCTTTTTTTTAAAAAAAAAATCACTTTAATATAAGGTCGCTTACCCTTTTTCCTAGTCAAATACTAGAATGTGCGACAGGCTTTTGCAGCTCAATATCTCTTTTCATTTGGAGATTTACATTTGGTGAGCTCTTTTTAGCAAAACAAAAATAAAGAGTGGGAAGATATATAGACACAAGTCTATGCATGTCTCAAGATCAACATAACCATTCACTAATCATTGATGACAAGTTTGAAGATCTATTTACAACAATCACATAGATTTCAAGATTTTTCCCACAGTGATATGAGTGCATGAAGACAAGCAATGATCGAAAATGCACAAAGCCATTAGCACAAAGGTACAAGGCAAAACAAGTTTTGAGACAAAAACTCAAAAAAGTCAATCAAGCTTTTTGATTTTCTAATTTTTATGTGATTTTTGGATTTTTGACACAAGAAGCAAAAAGATTGATAAGACAAAAAAATATGCACAAGAAGACAAGCAAACAACCAATAGCAAAAACAGCAAGTAAAACAAACAAACATTGTCACAAAGCATAGGAAGTATTAATGCATGGACATGTTCTAATGCTTATGCATGAGTACCCTTTTTCACCCACACGTCACTTGCGTTTGGGGTGATTTCCTTATAGGATTGGGTACGGGAGTTAGGGCTTTCAAACCTTCGTGAGAAGCTTTCCAAGCAGTTGGTGAATGCACCAATCATCTTCATCACGTTCATCATTTCGGGATCACCATTCTGATCTCTAGATTGATCACCTGCCCAATTTCTTCTATCATTTCTAGGTCCTCCTGACCTTTGAGGAGTTGCACTGTTCTTTGCTCTCAGCTTTTGGCAATTTGGTCGGGTATGTCCTTGAAGTCCGCAATAATGGCACACATAAGTTGCTCTAGGACCTCTTTGTGGTCGTGGACATGACTTGGCACGAGATTCAGACTTGCCCACAGATTGACTACGGGGATTCAGCATCCGTTGGTTCACCACATTCTTCTTCTCCTCCATCTTGAGTTTCTCATCAGTAAGGTCAGCTACAACTGGATCTTTGGCCTTTACAAACTTCACTTCTTTAGTGACATTTCCAGATGAGCTACTTCCTCCGGTATATCCCAATCCAGATTTGTCTGAAAAGCTCTTTTGAGATGAGATAACATCATCTAGCTTCTTGGTGGTGACCCTCTCTATTTTAGCATTTGCTTGCACAACCTCATTCTCAAGAAATCTCACTTTTGTGTAAGCTTCGGACAACTCACCATTCAAAGTTTCTATCTCGCATTTGGCCTCCCTATATCGGATTAGGAGACTTTTGTAGTCCTCCTCTGCCTTCTTCATTTTTCTCACAGCAGCCTTGGCCACCCTTGTGTACTCACCCGACTTCTCCAAGAGTGAGTTATAATTCTCTTGAAGATTTGTTGTGCTTTCTTCCTCTTCAGCATCTGATTCTTCAACAATTCCTAGTGATTCATCATCACTATGTTCTCCAAGGTCTCGTACAAGCAGATTCAACTCATCTGAAGACTCAACATGAGCAATAGTCATAAAAGCCGAATAGTTCCCCTCTCCATCACAGCTCTCTTCAGATTCTGAGTCAGACGAATCCGAGTCACTCAAGGTCGTGGCATACACTTTACCTTTCGATTTCAAATAATTCGGACATTCCTTCTTAAAGTGTCCATGCCCGTTACATTCGAAACAAGTGACACCTTGTGTAGGTTGGGACTCTTTTCCATCTTTCCTTTTGAATTCCCTTTTCTCCCTTCCAGAACTTTGGAATTTTCTTATCATCAAATTTTCCATTATTTTTGAATTTCAAGAACTTTCTGAAATTTTTGACAAGGTAAGCAACATCTTTGTCAACCACATCTTCTCCCGATGAGTCTTGATCTTCCACCTTCTCATTAATGGTCTTTAGAGCAAGAGATTTACTCTTCCGTTGATTGGGCAGCGACATTTCATAAGTCTGCAAAGAACCCACCAGCTCCTGCACTTTGATGTCATCAAGGTCCTTGCTCTCTTCAATTGCTGTCACTTTAGCACGAAAACTTTCCGGCAATGATCGAAGGATCTTCCTTACAATCTTTGAATCCTCCGTTTTCTCCCCCAAGTTGAACTTACTGACAACCACCTCATTTAGCTTCCCATAGAAAGAGTCAAAAGACTCATCCTCACTCATTTTGAGCTCCTCAAACCGGGTGGTCAGCATTTGTAACTTGGTGTCCTTCACTTTCTTCGTGCCTTCATAGGTGGTTTCCAAAATCTCCCATGCTTCTTTGGCAATGGTAATGTGAGAAATCCTGTGAAATTCATCTGGAGACACACCACAGAAAATAGCATTGAGTGCTTTACTGTTAGCATTGGATGCAGCGAGTGCTGCCTTATCCCATGTGGATTTGGCTGCCTCAGGTCTAGTCCAACCACTCTCAACTGCATCCCAAACAGATTCATCAATGGAGCACAGAAATGCTCTCATGCGAACCTTCCAAAAAGCATAATTACTACCATCAAAATATGGAGGTGCATTTAGGGATTGAGACCTATCCATCTCAAAAGGGAGTCAAGGATCACACAATGGTAATGAAACCAATAACAGTGTACCCGCTTTGATACCAATTGAAAGTTCAAAAACGTGTAAAAACACCTTTGAACGTTTAGACCCCCAAATTACAACTTAACCAATTCAAGCAATATGTCAAACAACTAGTGTGCGGAAACTTAACATATGCTATAATATGAAATTGGTTAAAAACTATCTAAGCCATAACAAAATAAAATCCACAGCAGATAATAAAAAGGCAAAGATAGAGAGGAAGGAAGATGCAAACATAAAGACAACACGCGATGTGTTATCGAAGAGGAAACCGAAGCCCTCGGCGTAAAACCTCTCCGCCGCCCTCCAAGCGGTAAACAATCCACTAGAAAACACAGTTGGGATACAAGGACAGCAATAGACCCTCCAAGCCTAATCTACCTAGTGCACCTAAGCCCTCCAAGCTTCTTGCTCCAACGAGGTTGCGCCGAACCTTTTTCTTTTCTAGCCTCCCGGATTCCGCTACTAGACCATAGCATCAACCAATGAAGATTGGTTCCTTCCTAACTGCTTCCCAGAAATCCAAACAACTGTCTCACAGTGATGATGATGGTGAGAACCAGGTTTGGTATAATGCCTCTCAAGGATTTGACAATGGAGAGGAAGAGAGTTGGGGAATTTGGAGAGACTCTAAGGTATAGATTGTGGGTGAATCAATCTTATTTTTCTTTAGGGTTTCTCTCTCAAAATTCTCTCTGGAAGCTCTCTCACAATCGTGGGTAAAAGGGGTATTTATACTAGAGTGGGAGAGGAATGTGAAACGTCAGGTTTTACAAAACAGGGGTGGCTCGCGGCTTGACCTCGCGGCTTGACCAAGTCGCGAGATCCAGTCGCGAGATAACCGTATGGCCAGTTGTCCTGTTTTGTCTCGTAGTGCTCCAGCTGGCATGACTGTTCACCTTCCAGCATGCTTGGCACGTGTGCAGCGTCTGGCGGCTTGAAGCCGCGAGTCACCCGCGAGTCCCAGCCGCGAGTCTCTGTTTTCTTGCACACTCTTGAGCAATCTTCACTCTATCTCACTCACTACCCTTACATCAAACCCACCTAAATACAGGGTTACTAAATGCTGAATTACAAGCAAACTTGGCACGGAATAAAGCCAATTAGATGGTTGAATAAATTCAACCTTACAAACTAAATTCGAATGAATCCAAAGGATAAAGAGCTTACAGCTTTTCGTACTCCTAAGGGCATTTACTGTTACAAAGTAATGCCTTTCGGACTAAAGAATGCTGGTGCTACTTATCAACGGGCCATGCAAAAGATCTTTGATAATGTACTTCATAAATATGCGGAGTGTTATGTCGATGATCTGGTGGTTAAAACAAAAAGAAGGGAAGACCATTTGGTAGATCTGCGATCCGTGTTCAATCGCCTAAGAAAGTATCAGCTTAAAATGAACCCCCAAAAATGCGCTTTCGGCATAACATCTGGGAAATTTCTTGGTTTCATTGTGAGGCACCGCAGTATTGAAATTGACCGATCCAAAATTGAAGCTATCCAGAAAATGCTAGAGCCCAAGAATCTACAAGAACTTAAAGGCTTGTAAGGAAAACTATCCTACATATGACGATTTATCTCGAACTTGGCTGGTCGATGTCAACCTTTCAATAGATTGATGAAAAAGATGCTTGATCCTCTAGTTTTGGGTGCTCCTATCCTAGGAAAGCCTCTGGTGCTGTACATCGCTACACAAGAAAAGTCTCTAGGTGTTCTTAGGGCACAAGAAAATGAAGAGGGGAAGGAAAGAGCCCTTTATTATCTAAGTCAAACTATCAATGGGGCTGAATTAAATTATTCTCCTATCGAAAAGATGTGTCTCACTCTTTTCTTTGCCATAGACAAATTGGAGCACCATATGCAAGCATATACAGTTCGTTTGATAGCAAAAGTGGACCCGATTAAGTATGTCCTCTCTAGGCCAGTGGTTTCTGGTCGTATAGCTCGATGGGCGGTCTTGCTACAACAATATGACTTCGCATACGTTCCACAAAAAGCTGTCAAAGGACAAGCATGGGCATATTTCTTAGCTGATCACCCAGTTCCATTTGATTGGGAGTTTTCTGATGATTTCCCGGATGAAGACATGTTTTACATTGAAGTAATGCCACCATGGATGATGTTTTTTGATGGGACTGCACGTCGAGAAGGAGGGGGGGCAGGTGTAGTGTTTGTTTCTCCACAACGACAAATACTTCTATACTCGTTCTCATTAAGCGAACTTTGCTCTAACAACGTAGCTGAATATCAAGCATTGATTATTGGTCTACAAATGGGCATTGAGATGGGCATATCGTAACTTGAGATATTTGGGGATTCCAAATTAATTATCAACTAAGTCCTCAAACAGTATGACATCAAGAAAGAAGACCTTATCCCTTATTACAAATATGCGAAGAAGTTGCTAGCAAATTTTGAGGCCATCACATTGGAGCATATACCAAGGAAGGAAAATAGGCAGGCTGATGCTTTAGCTAATTTGGCTACTGCCTTGGCATTATCCCAAGAAGAGACAACCAAGGTTGCTATTTCCCAAAGGTGGGTGATACCTCTCATGGTTGAAGAAGAAGAAGAAGAAAAAGAGAAAACCAACATTATTTCTGTATGCCTTGTTGAAAAAGAAGATTGGCGACAAGTGATCATTGAATACCTTCAACATGGAAGACTCCCGGATGATAAACGCCATAAGACCGAAGTACGGCAGAGGGCTACTCGATTCATTTATTATAAGGACACTCTCTTCCACCGTTCATTTGATGGATTGTTTCTTCGTTGCTTAGGAGAGGAGGAGGCTAAACAAGCCTTAGAGGAGGCTCATTCTGGAATATGTGACGCACATCAGTCGGGTCCTAAGTTACACTACAGGATCAAATGAATGGGTTACTATTGGCCTACAATGGTGCAAGATTCCATGGAGTGCGCTAAGAAATGCGAAGCTTGTCAATATCACGCGAACTTCATGCACCAACTGCTAGAACCTCTACACCCAACTGTGGCTTCCTGGCCTTTTGATGCATGGGGGCTTGATGCAATAGGGCCATTACCAAAGTCATCTGGTGGCCATTTGTACATCTTGCCCACAACTGATTACTTCTCGAAGTGGGCGGAAGCTGTGCCCCTTAGGGAAGTGAAGAAAGAAACGGTGGTCAATTTCATTCGAACTCACTTGATCTATCGATATGGTGTCCCTCAATATATCATAACTGATAATGGCAAACTATTCTACAATAGGTTGATGACAGAGCTATGCGAGAAGTTTGAATTTAAACAATACAACTCCTCCATGTACAATGCCTCGGCAAATGGACTAGCTGAAGCATTTAACAAAACACTTGGCAGTTTGTTGAAGAAGGTGGTATCCAAGACAAATCGAGACTGGCATGAGAGAATCGGAGAAGCATTATGGGCATATCGAACAACATTTTGAATGCCTACTCAAGCGACCCCATATTCTCTTGTCTATGGAGTGGAAGCTGTCCTTCCTTTAGAATGCCAAATCCCATCATTACGGATTGCCATTCAAGAAGGATTGAATGGAGAAGAAAATGCCAAGCTCAGATTGCAAGAATTAGAGGCGCTTGATGAGAAAAGGCTCGAGGCCCATCAACGCCTTGAGTGCTATCAACCTCGTCTTTCAAGCGCATTTAATAAAAGAGTTAAACCACGATCATTCCAAGTTGGTGACTTAGTCCTCGCCGTTCGAAGACCTATCATCACAACTCATCGTACAGGCAATAAGTTCACTTCAAAATGGGATGGACCTTATGTTGTGCAAGAAGTCTACACCAATGGAGCTTACAAGTTGATTGATAATGATGGTGTAAGGATCAGCCCCATCAATGGGAAGTTCCTCAAATGCTTCTATGCTTGAAAGTCGAGGATTGCTCCTTGGTAAGAGTTTAAACTGCCCACTGTAGCGCTGCAAGAGTACATGATGTCTTCCCATTACCCTTGAAAGCGTACCAATAAGGAGAAATTAATCCCACTCTATGTCACCAATTGCGAGTGTGGCGTAGTGGTTGAATGCCCATGTCACCCTTGAGGTCGAGGTCGAGGGTTCGATTAGTGGTGATACCCACTATTACACACTAAGCCCTCCTTTTTTTTGTGAAACTAAAAAAAAATAAAATAAAATCATCAAAAAAATTATTAAAAAAAAAAAAAACCTTTTGAACTACGTGATGACTTGATCCCTCTCAGGGTACGTAGGCAACTTAGTATCTTTTGCTAAGTTCAATCACGCACTAAAAAAAATTTTATTATCAAATTATGGCCAAAAAAATTTTTTTTTTTGAAGGAGTAGAGGATAAAAGTCTTCTTTATTGATTGACAAAAGGAAAATAGTATAGGGGAAAGCATGATGACACATATGAAGGAAGTTAAAGCAAAAAGATTATGACATCCATTTCAAGTCTTTCAAGCTAGAACAATTATCTTCTAGAAGGGCTCATATCTTCTCTAAAGCCCCCATATCCTTGTCTTCAAGAATGGGAGTGGATTTGACTTCTTTAAGTTGTTCTTCTAAGGCTTGCACAACATCGTCTTGTTCAACTTAATGAGATTCAATTTGGGACAGTGGTTGCTCTAATTGGACAAGCTCGATTCGCAGGTCAGCCATCCTCAACCTGATGGTATCGAGCTTGGTCTTCAAAGATGCTTTCTTGTGCGATGCTTCAGAAAGGAGGAGTTCAATTCCAGCCTCATGTCGAATTAAGTTGACAGGACTAGGTCATTTGTTCAAAGATTCTTTCATGCTCAAAAAGTCTGCAACCCCCTCGCAATGTTTGTCAACATGTTCGCGTAAGTGTCAAGGGTCCACTCCAAGACTTTCAATCCCACTATAGATTTCATTTATTTCAACTTGTGGGTGTCCACAGAAAGATTTGAAAGCTTGTTTAAAAGAACAACTCCTAACATAGAAGCCCCTTTTCTACGCACGGAAGAAACATGCGCCATGGCCTGAAACATAGAGACTTCCGGAGGATTGGTTGGTTGCAGGGATGAGAGAAATGTCCTTCTTGTCTTGGTTGGAAGTTTGGACGACGTACCAACATCAGCAAACTTACGCCTCTTGAGATTCGAACTCTTCACAGATGGCTTCGAGATGGAAGACTCATTATTTGTAAAAAGATGCGCATGATCAATAGAAGTCTCTACATCAACACCCTTCATTAGACTCTTCAAATGTTTCCAATTGTAGTCTAGGTCATTACACACCTTCTCTTCAGAAATTTTAATGGCATCCCTAGCTAGTACAACAAGCGAACCTCTGGTGCCTTGACTTCGAGCAACTTCGATATGTCGAGGTGAGTCTTTTGAATGACATTCATCTTCAAGAGGATGTCGTTCAAACTCTGACAAGGGCTTTGGAATGTATGGGTCTTGTAGCTCCCTCTTCCCCTTCTGAGATTTGTTGGGTGTCAATGATTTAACATGGAATGAGGCAATGTCAGCTAAAAAATTTGTTCCTTTGGTAAAATCATTTCTGCAAACTCCTTCCCACCATTGCTTGTAGCTATGTCTGACCCAACTTCCAAAGTCTGTGGCAAAAGCTGAAATAAGTACCTTGGAGTCTATGTTGCAACGAGTGAAAGATTGGTAGAATTGGTGTAGATCTTTTAAAGAGCCTGTTTGAATTTCTTCCTTCAAATCACTTGGAATATCTTGATGAAATCCAAAGTGCCGGCTAAATCTGTGAGGACTATATGCTTCTATAGTATGTTGGTCTTCACATCGAAGTGACAAGTACCCCAAGCGAAGGCTTATAAAGTAGTCAAACTTCTGAATGGATAAATGATCATTGTCAATGAATGTCTGGTCATAGCTTTTCTTGAAAGTAGTCCTATGCCAAAGGAAGTCGGTGGCGGTTCGTATATGCTTTCGTGTGGAGAATTCGCTGAACGGAGAGGCATAGCCTACACCAAAATATTTTGTCATGAAAGGATTAGATATTTTGTCATTGGTGATGCGATTGCTTCTGAAAAAATGACCCACCCAAGCATGAACATAATGAATGGCAAAACTAGCTCCAGACTTGCTCAGAGTAGGAGAGGAAGAAATGGTGTTAAGTCCACAATAAATGCTACCTAATACTGGGGTAGCGAGGTCAAATGAATGACCATTGGCCATAGATCTTGCAATCTTGAAAGTGCCTGGATGGATGCTATTTGGATCCTTGATAGGAAAGACAAATATGCATAGCCAACAAGAAAGAAGTGCCGATAAGTAAGTCTCCTCCTTTAAGTCATCCTCAACTTGAAGATCCGCAAAGACCCTGTGTTCTTTATCAGACCATGGTCCACGCTTGTTTATCACGGCAAAGGGATTCTGACTACAGTTGGGAATGGTTGTCCGTTTTGCTGGTTTTCTAGGAGCCGGGTACCTGCCATTTCCTCTATACCAAAAAGTAATCCAGTCACGAACACTCACTTTCCCTTGTCTCTTTAGTTGGTTTTGAAGGTGATGATACGCCATGAAAAGGAAGTGACAGCTGTACGGCAGATAGGGTCGTCCTTGGTTCCACCTAGCTCTTGCGCATTGGGTACCACTTCATCACAAAATGCACCTGTGCAAGGAAGTCCACCAAGAATGGAAAGATCCCATAGTGTGATGGAAATTTCCCCAACTGAGGTATGGAGGGTATTGGTCGATGGACTCCAACACTCACAAAATGCTTTCATAAGGTTCTTGTCGTAATCTTATGTGAACAAGGAGGCAAAGATAGCACTGTAGAGGTGGGTCGCATCAAGGAGGTGTTTACACCAACCGAGCACATCTTCTAGCCAATCCCAATAAAGGGAGAAGTAGGAAAACCCTTCATTCACACTAAAGGAAAAATCCCAATTGGCACACTTTGCAATTATCTCTTATCCCAAAGTGTTGTACGGCTTTGATTTAGCAACATTTTTGTGATGCGAAGCAAGAAAGATGATTGTCTCCAAGTTAGAGCCACCATCAGGGGGAACGACCTATGATCATTTCGGAAAATTGAGAGGATAAGAGTTATGGCCCCATCTTTCTGAAAATCTTCCAATTATGGGTGGATGAACAATCAAAGTCGTAGCCTTTGCATCCTTGTCATCTTTCTCTTTACAAATGAGTAAGGCTGGTTCTTGACCAATCTTCGAATCCTTGAAAAAGAGCATCATGATAGCTAAAAAAAAAAAAAAAAAGATTAGTACAGACAAAACATTAAAAAAAGAAAAAGAAAAAAAAAGATTAGTACAGACAAAACATTAAAAAAAAAAAAAGAAAAAGAAAAAAAAGGGGGGGGGGGGATTAGTACAGACAAAACATTAAAAAACAAAAAAAAATTAAAATAAAATAAAAGTAAAAAGGCATAGTTTGTCTACATTGAAGAGTATTATGCTACCCATTCCATTGAAGACAATGCTTGTACAAACTCAGTGCATGCTCGGGATGGCTTTATATAGGGATCCTTGGAAGCTAATGGACAAAAGGAAAGGAGTGTGGAAATAGTTGAATTACCATGCTTTCAGAGGAAAATAAATGCTGCACCAAACCTTGAAGAAAAAAGAAAGGGGGAGTAAATGCAGTCATGCTATCAGAAAGAGATTGTCACACTAGACCTCAGAGAGAGCTTATAGGTTTGCAGAGAGCAACATAAGAAAGGGAGAGTAAATGTGATCATGCCATCAGAAAGAAATTGTCGCACTAGACCTCAGGGAGAGCTTATGGGCAACATATCATCTAAAAGGAACTATTGCACTAGGCCTTTAAGAAGTCATACGCCAGTGAAAAGTAGCATATTGATCAGATTAACTATGCCACTAACCCTTAAAAATGGTAGGAGACAGTTAGTGGTTACCAGTCTGCCTAAGTTGTCAAACATTGTCAGAATGCCACCGCCAAACTGACATCACGGAAATCTTCTAAGGACTTCAAACTACAAGACCAAGAAAATTCATCCACAGTGGAGCCATAACGCGCTGCCACGTGTAGCCACAAATTTCCAATGATCCGCAGATTTCTCATTTAAATCTGCACAAATCTGAGAAAAATTTCACGAAATCGATGCCACCACTAGATCCATTGGCCCTCGATCTACAAAACCTAAAATTTTCAAGACCAAAAACGGCTTCACACGCCCCCATGCGAAGCCAAAATCTCTCAATGACCCACGGCCTAGGCCTTCAAATCTGTGCAAATCTACCCACAAATTTAGAAAACCGACAATACCATGGTCTTCCACAGCCTTAGATCTACAAAACCCGAAAATTTCAGGCCTAAAAACTGAAGCATGCACCTCCACGCGCCGCCAAAAGATCCGGCGGTGGCTGCCTTCAGCAACACGTGCTAACACGCGCCACTCTGTCATCCTACGCGCCAACTAGTCTCACGCGCCACACGTCGGCACGTCCTCCAGCGCTATGACATCATGGATGACATCACTACCCACTACGGTCTGACTTGTTTGTCCAGCCGACCCATTTTGAACCGTTCACGGACCCGGTCTGAATCGCCTACCAAAAAAAAAAAAAAAAAAGAGAGAGAAAATGCTTTGACCAAGTGAACCTTTTACTTTGACCAAAAAGTCAAAATTTTCAAAACGGACTTGTCCCACCCAGTTTTTCGAGTACATTCTGATTTTGGGATCCGTTTCTTCCTTTGAAACTCGGAAATTGTGCAAACGTCCAATTTCCAGAAAGTTGACTTTTGCATAAATCTTGACTAAAAGTCAAAATTTTTAAGGACCTATCTTGCTCAGTTTTTCACATACACTCCAATTTTGGTGTCCGTTTTGTCATTTAAGACTCAGAAATTGCACAAATGACTCAATTCCAAGATAGTTGACTTTTGTGTTGAAGTCGACCCAATGTCAAGATTTTCAAGCCAGACTTGTCTTGCTTAGTTTTTCGCGACTTGGAAATCACCAATCTAACCCACATCTCTGAAGTACTGATGGTGTCCAAAACTTAAGCTCCCAAGATCAAAATTTGAGATTCATCCATTTAGTTTAGATCCCTTCAGGGTTATCCTTCAGACTTCATAAAGGCTTCTTTTTCAAAGAACAGATGAACTCTCACAAGTGTGTCTTAAACCTGAAATCACATTGGGTCACTACTTCAGCCTACCATTCTTGTAAGCTGCCTATCGGTCTTCTACCTACCATTCTCGTTCAGTGCCTACCAGTCTCCCACCTACCATTCTTGTTTCATGTCTATGGGTCTCCTGTTCGATGCCTACCATTCTCACCAAAAATCCTCGTCCGCCATTCTCAACTACCTGTCTACCGTTCTTCATCTCTCCGTTATAAATAGAAGGATCGGATTCATTGAAAACTCATCAAGAAAAACACATTGAATCACGAAATGAAGATTTGCTTCTCTCAAATTTTCAAGTCCTCCTTCTCACAGCCATTTCTCACTATAGTTTCATCATTCTCAATACCTAGCAACCGATATTGCTTCGTAATCAGCTTGAACTCAACCTTCAGTAGAAACCCCCCTCACAACATCATTGTAATTTTAAGATCCAAACAAACTTTTTTTCTCCACTTAACGACCTCATTTGTCCATAAAATTACTCATAACAAGGCCGGTGTTATGGTTCCATGCTTCCTCGGACTTGGTTGGCCAAGAAATCCAAGTCCACCAGAGACACCTGTTCCTAAGCTTAGGACTCCCGTAGTCTCTCTCCAATTGCTTGGTCTTCCAGTTGAGGCAGCAGTTCGGAACAAATAGCAACTTGGTTGGTTTCTGAAACCAGGATCACAAGTTAGCTCCACCTTTCATTTTTTTGTGCTTTTCCAAAAGTGGCATTAGGTGAAGGTGGTAAAAAGTGTTGGGGTATCCTACAAATTGTCTTTCATCCAACACTTACGATGACCTCCAAGGTACCAGCTCATCAGAAATCAGCCTTTGGTGTCGGTAAATGGTCGCCAAAGCCTCATTCCATGTTCCCACCAGCGTGGGACGCAAAGGTCATCGTTACTGGCACCTCAAAACTCACTTTCTGGAATTACTCCAACTTAAATTCAACTTGAAGTATTTCAAAAAGTACTCTTCTGAAATTACTTCAACTTAACGTCTGTCGGCATGGTCCCATCACGCATGCACATTCAATGATTCGCCGCCGGACCTCATTCAACATGCAGTTAGTCCCATATCCAAAGGTGTACTTCCCAAAAACATCTACACCAGAGGGTCCCCAACATACAGGGCCAGCACTATGGTGGTGTATGTTTCACCCATTCACTTTGCTTCATTTCCATCTTCTTCACACCACCACTAGCATACCCAAAATCCATAAGCTTTTGAAATTACCTCAACTTAACCTGAATGATACAATAACACATGCACATTCAACCACTTTCCCACATGTTCTCGTCGTAATCCAAAGCATATTCTTCCGAGATAACTTCACCAAAAGTTCTTAAAAACACGAGGCTAGCCCCATGACTCTGCATGCTGTACCTAACCAACATCTTCACCTCTTCCCCATCTTCTACACCCTGTGATCGCCGCCAACGATCTAGAATACTCTTCTGAAATTACCTCAGCTTAATCTCTGCTGAAATGATTCAATCTTACAAGTACATCCAACTTTTTGCAAATAACTTTCTGCCTCACCAACCCACTCCAAGTACCATGGAACACTCTTTTGAAATTACTTCAACTTAACCTCTGCTGAGCAGGTTCCATCACGCAAGTACATTCAAATACTCGCAAACCCCTTTTCGGTCTCATCAAAGCCTTTCATATGGGTGGGTCTACTCTTCAGAAATTATCTCATCTTGCTGAAAGCTCCACCACCTTCAACTACTTCATTTGAAGAGTCAAGTGTAAAAATCCATTTTTTGAAACTCATTCCCACACCACACTTCGAAACCATGTGCGTGAATGAGTCTCGAGAGGGCATTTGTAAAGAAGGAAAATTCCTGACCTATCACAAGCTGACACGTCATACTACCAAGTCCACAAAATATAGCCAATTACAAAGTGCCACGTGTTGCTGCTAGGTTTTGCTATCACTACTCAGAAACCAATAAAAATTTGCCAAGTGTCATGCAAGAACCAATCACGCATCAACACATGTAAGCGATGACATAAGTAGTCCAGCACGTGTAAGCGATGACATATGCAACCCAGCATGTGTAAGCGATGACATACGTAGACCAATCAGGCTGTGACATGTGTCACCAATCAGACTCCACCATGTGTCGCTCACCTACCTCCAAACTCCTATAAATAGGAGCCTTCCTAAGGCATTTGGAGAGAACCAAGCCATCTAGAGCACAAGCAACGTCAGAAGTACAAAAGTTCTGCAGGAATCAAGCCTCAAAGCCTTTAAGAACTTCAAGAACTTCAACCTCAAAATCGAAGAACACTCGTAGTAGAATCATCCAAACTATCTGCCTAGATCCTAAAGTTTGCTGGAATCATGATCAAAAGCCTCCAGAAACATCAACAAATCACAAATCAGTGAAACTTTACGAATTCAAGCCTCTAAAACCCCAAAGAACTTCCACCACAAACCTTCGAAACGAAGAACACACGAAGAACAAAGGATTTCTAACAAGCTCATAGCCAGAGATTCATTGTAATTCCATTTATGCAATCTTCGATCCATCCCTCAACCAAATTGAAGGATATTTTGTGTTTAAGTCAAAATCATATTACCACATTTCCAATCAATAAATTCTTGCAAGGAGATCGAATCAGAGGATCACTCTTTTGTAATTTCAGAGAATTGTACCACACAATCATCAATACAAATTCGCATTTGTAAAACTATTTTACTTGTTTGATTTATTTCAAACTAGAAATTTAGTCGTCTACAGCGGTACAGAACAGAGTTTGTGAATTGGTGATGTATGTGTAGCCGTAAAATGAAAGAGAGAGAAAAATATTAGAGACAAGAAAATTTTGGGTGTTGATGGTGGGTCCAAGTGAGTAGCTTAGTGTGTGTTTGTTTAGAGACACGTTGCTTTTGCGTTTGTGTTTTTTGGCTGGTCCCATGGCACTGTTCATGGACCAGCTAAAGCACAAAAACGTGTGAACAGTAGTTAGTAAACAGTGTTTTTCTGTTTAAAAAATATTTTGTTACAGTGTTTTCAGCAATAAGTTTTCATTAACAAATAAACAGTATTCAAACAGACCTTTAGTTTCACATTTGTTCTGTGTGCTAGTGTGTATTTTATGTCTGCCACATGGGGGTGGGTTTTGTTTTTTGGTTTTGCAATTGGTTTTCTTTTGGACGTGTGAAGAGTAGCGAGAGAGTAAGGGTACATTTGGTATACTAAATGTAGATTACATTAGGAATAGTAATCTTTATTACTGGGAATAGAAAACATTGTAATAAAATAACTATTACTATTCATAAGTTTGGTTGTTACATATAGAAAGCTTGTAAATGATGATGTATAAGGAAACTTTATATTTTTGGAAATATATTAATTTTAAAACCTATTATATGCACTAAGGAATAACTATTACATCAATTTTAAAGAGGAATAGCTATTCTTCAATTTAAAGAATAGTTATTCCAATGTAATAACTAATCTATGTAATAAAGATATAACCAAATGACTGAATTGCTATTACACAAGAATAACTATTCTATTACAGGAGCTATTACAGCATACCAAATGTACACTAATAGTCAGTGGAGCACATGTGATGAGTTTTAGCACATAGGGCCCAACCTAGCTCTCCTTTTGTATTACACTTTCTAGTTTCTACTCTTTTTTTTTGCTCCAAAACTAAGGGTTTGTTTGCCAAGAGATTTATAGTAATATTTTTTAAGTGTTATGATTTTTTTTTTTTTTTTGAGAGAGTTTCAACTTATGGCGTCCACTCCTAATGATAGCTCTTTATCATCAGATCAAGACACCAATCAATTTTTGGTGTAAGCGAGAATTGAACCCCAGATCTACAACCATCAAAGACTTTACCAGTTGAGCTAACTGGAACCCACTTATGAAAATATGTGTGGATGAAAAAGTGTTGCAAAAATACGTGTATAATATTTTGCTCATAAATGTGATATTTTCAAGGTTGTGAAATGGAGCGTCTAACTAACCTCAAGATAAAATCTCCCTTTGTCAATCCATCCCACGTATTGCTCCAAAACACACAAAACAAACCTTACATCCTCCGTTGCAAATAGATTTTGGCAGTGATTGAGTCAAATTTGATTGGTAGCAGCTTGGATTTAGATATGGTGAGTGGTTTTTTGTTGTTGGTCCCAAGTCTCAACAAGTGAATGTTGATCCTGTAAGAATGGAAACCACATAAAGAATGAATCTCATAACTATGCACATACACCATTTCATGCAATGATAGCAATTTGGGGGTAAGTTTGATACTTAATATATGTTATAATAAAGGTTTCTCTAGTGCGCTAGGGTTAGGGTTTTTTCTCTTACTCAGCCGCATGTAGAGTTAAGTCCCTAACCTAGTTTAGGTCTTTGTTCCCTTCTACCTTCCGTGGGTTGATAGGACGGTCCGTTCGGTGGGTGTAGTGTTCTGTTAGAGTGCTCGGTGGTGCTGTAACTGTTTCAGTTTCAGTTTCTTTGTTCTCAAGGGCTGTGTTTTTCATGGCTTCTTTAGACGAGATGTGGGCACGCTTCTTACGGAAGAAGAAGAGAGGGGTGCTGAGGTCCCTAAGGAAGAGGAAGAGAGTGTATACCGTTTAGCTGGTCGGTTTTATACGAAGAGGGTTCTTAACGTGGATGCAGTTGCTCGCACGTTCAAGCCCTTCTGGAGAATAGCCGGTGAGCTTAAGATTAGAGATATTGGAGAGCATATATTGTTGTTTGAGTTTGAGGATGTTCTAGATCTTGAGCGAGTGTTGGAGTTTGAACCATGGTCATACGATAAACATCTTGTGGCATTTGAATGTGTTTTCGACATCGAGTCGGTGCCATTCCTGGATTTCTCTCACGTTACCTTTTGGGTTCAGATACACAATATTCCGGAGAGGAGTTTAAAGGTTGAAGTAAAGGAGTTGATAGGTAAGACCATCGGTAGGGTTATCCAAGTTGTCGACCCGGAAGACGACGGCGCTGGCAGTGAGTTTCTGAGGGTTAGAATAAATATTGACATATCCAAACCCCTGCTCCGTTGCTCTAAATTACGATTGGAGGGGAAACATGTGGGCTGGGTTGGGCTGAAGTATGAATGGTTACCCAATTTCTGCTACTGGTGTGGCTGTGTGACTCATGGAGAAAGGGACTGTGAAGTTTGGCTGCGAGGTAAAGGGTCTATGAGGAAGGAAGAACAACAGTATGGTGAGTGGCTTCGAGCGGAGCCGTTGAGAGGCACTCGCAAAACAGTGGTGGTGGTTTCAGGCACTTCACGCAGCCAGGCGCCATGGTGGAGGAAGAGGGATAGCAATAAAGGTCTATCAAAAGAGAATGCAGAAAAGTCTAAGGAGACTCAGTCATCTGCTCACTCGGCGGCAAATATGGCTATGGACTATGCTGAGATTTCCAAGCCAACGCGTGGAAATGGAGGTAACGTGAATAATGTAAGTGGCTTTGGGGTACAAAGCCATGAGGTGAATCACGGCTTGCATGCAAATAATCCAACCAACAGAATAGAAGAGATAGTGGTGGGGTTAAATTTAAATGATGAGTTGGATGGTTTTGTGGGTGAGACAAATGGGGAAGGTTTGAAGATGTCCGTGGGTCCTGGTACTAAGGCAAGGAAGGGTGACGCGAGGCCCATGCAAGATTGCACCAACCAAATCACTAACTCTGGTTCAGTAGGGTCCACAAGAAAATGGAAAAAACTTGCTAGGGAGATGGGTCAGTGTGGGGTGTCTCCTTCACCAATGAAAGTGGATAGGACGCCTGTGTTGGATGATTTTGATAGGAGTGCTGGTAAAAAACAGTGTTTGAGTGGCAGCAGCTATTGGAATAAATAAAATGGTGAGGTGGCAGCTGGATCCCAACGCCACCGGGCATTATGAGTTGCCTGAGCTGGAATTGTCGTGGGCTTAGGAACCCACAGACAGAAGATGAGCTGGTTGCGATGGTGCGCAACAAAGATCCCAAGTTGGTGTTTTTGATGGAAACAAAGGTGGAAAAAGTAGTTTTAGAACGTATTGGTTATAAGATTCAGTTTAGTAATTTGTTTGTAGTCCCCCGTCACAATACTGGGGGAGGGTTGGCTTTGTATTGGCCAGCAGATATGAATGTGGATGTTCAGACTTTCTTAGCCAGACATATTGATGCTATCATTGACCTTGGAGCGAATGACGCTTGGCGGTTCACAGGTTTCTACGGAGACCCTAAAACTGCCAATCGGGAAAGCTCCTGGTCATTACTGAGACTTCTTAGCCAGCGGTTCAATTTGCCTTAGGTTTGTATGGGGGATTTTAATGAGATTTTGTTTGCTGAAGAGAAACAGGGTTGGCTCATTAGACCGGAGAGGCAGATGCAGGGGTTTAGGGATGCTCTGGACTATTGTAGGTTGAGGGATTTGGGCTCCAATGGGTTCCCATTTACTTGGTGCAATAGAAGGCCGGGTGGTCAGAATGTATGGATTCGGTTGGATAGAGGGGTGGCTTCAGTTGAGTGGATTTTGAGTTTCCCTTCAGCTCGAATTCATCAGTTGGATGCTTTTCACTCTAATCACAAACCCTTGTTGCTTTGTTTAGACTCTGAATTTAAAAGGTTCTATAGAAAAGGTAGGCCTTTCCGCTTTGAAGCTATGTGGTTGAAGGATAACTCTTGTGAAGGTGTAATTCGGCGTTCCTGGGATTCTAGACAGCCATCTGATTCGGTTTGGGGATTCAATAGAAAAATAATGGCCTGCCAAGGAAACCTCAAAGTTTGGAATCGAACTACATTTGGTCATGTCCGGTCTGCTTTGAAGAGGAAGATGGCTGAATTGAAGGAAGCTGAAGAAGGGGGATTGTTATAGAACTAATCCAGGCCATATTCAGATGCTCAGAAAGGAAATTGGTAGCCTCCAATCTAGGGAAGAATGTATGTGGAAGCAAAGGGCTAGAAACACTTGGCTTAAAGAAGGTGATCGTAATACTGCTTACTTTCATTGTAGAGCTAATCAATGGAATAAGAGGAATTTGATTCTAGGATTGGAAGATGACAATGGGGTGTGGGTAGAGGATGAAGCCGATTTGGGTGATGTGGTAGAGGGGTATTTTAAGAATATCTTTTCCACCTCAAACCCGTCTGGTTTGGATAGAATTTTAAATGGAATCCCGTACCCTGTGAATGTTGATGTGGATCCGTGTGTGGGGGGTGAGTTTCAAGCTTTTGAAGTGAAGCAAGCCCTCGACCAAATGGCTCCAAATACTGCCCCTGGCCCTGATGGTATGTCGCCCATTTTCTATAAACCCTTTTGGCACATTGTTGGTGAGGATGTAATGGCAGTTGTTCTCCAAGCCTTGAATTCAGGTATTGCCCTAGAATCCCTTAATTCCACATTTATCTCTCTGATTCCCAAAGTTAAAAACCCTAAGAGAGTTTCAGAATTTCGACCGATAAGTCTATGCCATGTTGTTTATAAATTAATTGCAAAAGTGGTAGCTAACCGGTTGAAAAAGTTGCTAGCTAAAATAATTCCAGATTCCCAAAGTGCATTCTTATCAGGGCGATTGATCACTGACAATATTTTAGTGGCTTTCGAGACCCTTCACTTTCTGAAAAGGAAGACTCAAGGGAATTTGGGGTATATGGCACTTAAATTGGATATGAGTAAAGCGTATGACAGGGTGGAATGGGTCTTTTTGGAAAGGATAATGTGTCACCTGGGTATTGAGGATAGGTTGATCAAAATTATTATGGCTTGTGTGCAGTCTGTTTCTTATGCAGTTCTTCTTAATGGGCAGTCAATGGGCAATATAAAACCCACAAGGGGGCGTCGCCAAGGGGACCCTCTGTCTCCATACTTGTTCCTGTTGTGTGCTATGGGGCTGCAGAGCTTGATTCATCAGGCTGAAGTGGAAGGACATATTCGAGGGGTGGCTATCTGTAGAAATGGTCCTAAAGTTTCCCATTTATTCTTTGCAGATGATAGTGTGTTGTTTTGTAGAGCTACAGAGGCTGAATGCAATAAAATATTAGAGATTTTGGAGGTGTATGAGAGAGGGTCTGGTCAAAAGATAAATAGAGAAAAAACGAACTTATTTTTCAGTTCGAACACTCCTTTGCCCTTACAAGAGCAAATCCAGCAGCTCTTAGGTGTCCCAGCAATCCGACAGTATGAAAAGTATCTGGGGTTACCAGCTTTGGTAGGCCAAGCAAAAAAACAAAGCTTTATCTTCCTAACAGAGAGGGTTTGGAAGAAACTACAGGGGTGGAAAGAGAAGTTATTGTCTCAAGCGGGAAGGGAAGTCCTCATCAAGGCTGTCATTCAAGCTATCCCTAACTACACCATGAGTTGTTTTAAACTTCCCAAGGGGTTGGTTAGGGAGCTCAAAAGCCTTATCCAGAAGTTTTGGTGGGGTTACAGTGGTGATTCAAGAAAGGTGCATTAGGTATGTTGGGAAAAGCTTTGTGAAGCGAAAGAGGTGGGTGGAATGGGCTTCAAAGAAATTGAAAAGTTCAATGACGCTCTCCTAGCAAAACAGGTGTGGAGGATGATTAATAACTCAGGGTCGCTTTGCTTTCGAGTGTTTAAAGCTAGATTTTTTCCAAATTGTTCAATTTTGGAAGCGAAAGATTCCATAGCTGGATCATGTGCTTGGAAAAGCATTCTTAGTGTGAGAGATGTGATCCGGAAAGGCATGGTTTGGAGAATAGGTAATGGCCAATCCGTGCGGATAAAGGAAGATAAATGGCTGCCTAAAAGAGATAGTAATTCCATCATTTCACCCTTTCCTACTATTCTGCCTGAGACAAGGGTTAGCTCCCTCATTGAAGCTGACCGGAGAGAGTGGAAAACAGAGGTGATTCAAGAGCTGTTTTTGCCTAATAAGGCGTCGGTGATTATGGGAATTCCATTGAGCTTGAGGAATACTGAGGACCGGGTTATATGGGCCTATACACCTTCAGGAGTTTAATCCACAAGTAGCGCATACAAGTTGCTAACTGATAGAAATGTGCAAGGCAGCTCTAACCGTGAGCCACAAAGATGTTTTTGGAAGGGAATATGGGAGCTTTGAGTTCCTCATAAAATCAAGCACTTTGTTTGGAGGGCCTGTCACAATGCTGTTCCAACAAAGTGCAATCTGGTTCGACAGAACATAATCAATTCGGAGGTGTGTGAGTTGTGCAATGAAGGCCAGGAGGATGTCTTACACGCTCTATGGCAGTGTCGGGTGGTGGAAAGTGTTTGGAGTTGTCACAGTTGGGCCCAACAAGCTGTGAACCCCCCTCCCTTAACATTTTGCGATTTATTTGATCATTTTTTGCAGGTAACAGACGATTTCAGGAAGGAAATCTTTGCAGTAGCTGCTTGGTGTCTATGGAACCGGCGAAATGCCCTTCACTTTGGGCGTCAAGTGCAACCTATTACAAACATTAACCTGTTGGCTAGTAACCTGCTACAAGAGTTCTTGGCGGCCCAAGAAGATGAAGCTTCGACTGTTCACTCATCTGTGATCCAACATCAGTGGAGACCTCCAGAGCATGATCATTTCAAAGTAAACTTTGATGCAACTGTGTTCAAATCGTGTAATTTGGCTGGTATCGGGGTTGTTATCCGAGATTGGCATGGAAATGTAGTGGCAGCTCTATCTATGCCAACTGCTCTGGCCTCGACAGTTGCGGATTTGGAAGCCCTTGCGTGTCGCCGTGCTGTGATGTTTGCTGCTGAAAAGGACCTGCAGAACGTTATCTTCGAAGGAGACTCAATTTCAGTTATTAATGCTATTGTCCAAGAAAACCCGGCTCTGACTTCATATGGAGATATTGTTGACGACATTCGCTTCTTAGTCTCTGTTTTCTAGTCTTTTCAATTTGTTTTTGTTCATCGGTCCTGTAATGTGGTTGCCGATGCGTTAGCTAAGAAGGCCAAATGTTTGGCCGGGTATCGGGAATGGTTGGGTGTCTTACCTACTGACATTTCCCAGTTAGTTGATTTTGATGTTCCTTGAAGCATTCTTTTAATTTCGATAAAGTCCCAGTCGGATTGGTTGGTTTCTCAAAATATATATATATATATATATATATATATATATATATATATATATGTTATAATATTTATGAAATTTAATTATAGTCAAGGACGTAAATCAATTGCTTAAAAAAATAGAATAAATATGTAATAATTTCTATTAATTTAAGAGTATAGTTATCTTTTATATTCCTCTTAAAAATGTCTTTTATAATCTTGATTAAATGTCAGTAAAAATTTCTTTTATCCTTTGTCATACTTTTTGTTGGTGCAATACAATAAAAAATACAAGAGATATATAAAGATTACAAATATAATTTATTTGAAGAATCCCAAGACAACTGGATTGAGGTGTGAATCTTTCTCTCTTTAAGTAGATTTAGGCCATCTCGATTGCCAAAGCCCTCTCTTTATACAATGGGAGTTATAACCCATTTATTTACATAATTTTTATACTTATTATGTCATGATGGGAGTTTCTAAAATAAATTGGGAGTTACAATGCAAGACACTAATTCATTTACCGCATTAAAATCTCACATCTTTTTATTAAAATTGCAAATTTATTGTTCATTAAAATATTAATATATCATTTTTAATATTAAAATGCTACGTCACTTTGTTTAAATTTTTGCCAAAATAAACTCAATTTGAGTCATAATGTCTTATTCTAAAGAAATTATTTTCTTGAACAAATCTTAGAAAATAATTATAAAAATTCATTTTTTTTTCTAAATAATTAATTTATGTACCACCTATTAACAAGGGCAGCTCTAGTACAGTCTTGGTGAACCCCTGAGCTGGCAAAAAAAATAGTTATATATGATTTTTAATATATTTTTACTTGACCCTCCTAAAATTAAAAAAATTGAACACCTTTGACCTAATTATTATTATTATTTTTATGCCTAGCTAAAATAAACTTGAATATAATTCTCTTGACAATATCTTAGACAAAATTGGCTTCTGCCCTTTTTGGGCAAAGTAAGTAGCATTCTACCCCCTTTCCTAAATTAATTAGGGAAATGCCCCTCTTTTGAAACTCGACTTTCTCAAAATCAAGTTTTAAAAAAAAAAAAAAATTCTGGAGCCCTATAGTGGCGTTTTAAGGAGCCTATAGTGACGTTTTAAGGACTTATAGTGGCGTTTTGTAACTTGAGCTCCTTAAACTCGATGCAAGCTTTTTACTTATAACTCGAGTTCATGGAGCTCGAGTTACAAAACGCCATTATAAGTCCTTGAAAACGTCACTATAGGTCCTTAAAAACGTCACTATAGGGCTTAATTCGATTTTGAGAAATTCGAGTTTCAAAGGATGGGCATTTTCCTAATTAGTTTGAGAAAGAGGGTAGAATGCTACTTATTTTACCCGAAAAGGGTAGAAGCCAATTTTGTCCACAATATCTTGGTTTTTTTAAACCAAAAAAAAAAAAAAAAAAAAAAACCTAAGAACAAAAGTAGAAATTTGTTCAACTTAAACCTTTTAAAAGCCTATTTAGATCTTAACAAATTTGAAACAAACAATAGCTAAAATTTTATTGTATTTAGATCTTGCTTGTAGTTTTCTTGATAACAAGAATTAATATGTACATTGTATTAAGAAACAGTATGCCAAATGAACTAATAGTATATTGTTTATCTTCTTACTAGTATTTACTATGGACAAATTGTAATAAGGAAAACATGTAGATCAAAAGATTCATCTTTTATCGAAGATTCACCTTCTTACTGACTCTCCTAAAAAAAATCCTGGAGCCGCTACTACCTATAAATAATTAACACATGAAAATAAATGCATCTAATATTCTATTTAATTACATAACAAAAATTTAGGTTTCGATAATGTTAGTTCCATATACGTACAACCTAATAACTTCTTATTAGATTAATATTTCAAAAAGGACAACGTTTGGTTGCAACCACCAATAGGAAAATAACATGTGTCCTTGACATGTGCAATACACATGACTCACATAACCTAACTAACCCAGTGAGTCATGTGCATTGCATATGATAGGACATATATTGCATTAGTGGTTGAAGCCAAACTTTGTCTTTTGAAATATGACATTCATTCTCATATTTCTTTGCTTAGCAACAATTATAACAAAAACCATTAGAAAACAAAAGCATATTTAATAACAAGCGCATTAAAAAAAAAAAAAAATTTGTAAGCTTAAATTAATTGAAATTTTAAATATATTAAATGTGTTGAAATCTTAGGCAAAGGGAGGGGGGCCTGGGGGGGCCATGGCCCCCCAGATTTTCCAAAAATGCCCCCTCCCCCTCTATTTAATGTTAAAAACTTTAAATATTGAGTAAATTTTAGGTGATGACCCCCTTTCACTTAAAAAAAAAGTATAAATGCTCTTAAATTTATTGTTGTCTCCATTATTTTCCTTTAATATTGACTTTTTTGTCATATATAAGTCATTAATTTTAGAAGCATTTAAAGTATAAGTTAATAAAAATATATAAGTAAATCTCTTTAGCAAAATATTTTTATTTTTTTTCAAAAATAAAGTCACACACATTTATATAGAGAGTTAAAGCTATCAGAATATAATGATACATTGGGCATGGCCTCTCTTGAGAAAATTTTTTGGCTCCGCCTCTAATTGAAATAATAATTTACATTTTCTGGATCTTTTCAATGACATGTTTATAAATATATTTTTGACATAAATCATTAGTGAACTATACATATTTTATTTTATTTTTAAAATAATTTAAAAGTTACAATGGGGTTGGACGATTTGAACCCTAGATGTTTTTGTTGGAAATACCAAGAAGTGCTAGTTGAGCAGGAAACCTCTTGGCGATTAGACATACATATTAAGAACATAATTAATATGTCATCTTTCTATTGGTAGTTAGAGCCCAAGGCTCTAAACATGCTTGGAGCAAAACTTTTTCCTATTAGAAATCAAATATTTTTTTCTTTTTGATAATAAGTATTCTTATATAAATTTTATATATATAAAAAAAAATCATTGAAGATCCTTTTATATAAATCATTAGTGCATTATTTATGGAGAATTAATATATGAAAATAAATGCATTTACCTAACTAATACATGATAATAAATTAATATTTTTACGTAAATTGATATATTTGATGTTAATTGGGTGGAAAGCTAAATAAAGAAAGTGCTCATTTTTTTTCAATAAACTAACCACCTGGCCCAATCATAATTTGGTAAGGATGAGGGGTAAAACCCATCTTTTACATTATCCAATAAATGATTATCGCATCAAATTTTTTTTTTTTTTTTTACTTAAAACTTAATACATTCTACTACACACCTAATAACATTTTAATAAACTCCTAATTAGTTTGGATTTTTAGATAAATATTAGAATTGACAGGGTGTGATTGTATCTATTTATTAATATGTGATACAATGATATAATATGTTAGAATTGGAGGGTGTAAAACTTGAGTTTTACGTCACATCCTTATAATATTTAATGAGATTAAATGTTGTAAGGATGTGGTGTAAAACTCATGTTTTACCCCTCCAATCTTAACATACCACATCATATTATCACATATTTAAGAATAAGCATAACCACATTTAATCAATTCTAATACTCATATATAAATCCAACCAAATTGGGAGTTTATTAAAATATTATTAGGTGTGGTAGGATTTATTAAATTTTAAGTAAAAAACTGATATGACAATCTTTTAGTGGATGATGTAAAACACGACTTTTACATCCTATCCTTACCAAATTTAGACTCAAATTTAATCTCGGTATATAGATATGTGAGCACGCACACATGTCGTTGATTCAATTCCTAATTTCCATAATATTCTGTATCACATTTTCTGTGGAAGTATTAAGTTTTGGACAGAAGTGTTATTAAAAATTAAGTGACTTTTTGAAGTTTTGTTTCTCCATGGCTCTTTCGTCATTAACGATAAACTAGAATGTTTCATGTATTTTTTGTTTGCTTTATCTTATGTGATAGGTGATAGATTTGTTGGTGGAAGAAGGATTGAGACAATGAAAAATAAAAGCTTGATTAAGCAAAAAGGAAGCATCAAAACCATTGAGGTTATAATGAGTACTAAATACATCATTCTTTCTTTCTATCTTTTCCTTTTATTTTGAATCATAATGTTATATATATTCCAAGCTTATTTAAGGTTTTAGTGAGTCTTTACAGGGAGAGGATGGTGATACAATTGATTGTGTTAATATTTATCAACAACCTGCTTTAGATCATCCATTTCAGAAAAATCATATTATACAGGTTTCTTTACTTGATTTTTAATTTATTTATTATGTATTTTACTTAATTTTGTTACCATTGTTGTTTATTTATATATTTCATATAATTTGTAATTTGATAGTTCTTTTTTGGAGGTTATTTCAATGTTCATGTAATGGTCTTGTAATATAAAGAAAAGAAATAATCAAAACAAAGCAGCTGAGATATGAGGACAAACTTTTCCCCTATATCTGTTCATGGGCAGAGAAGTGGAGGGAAAAAAGAGGGAAAAGAAAATTTTTCACTTTATTAATGGATTGAAATGAAAGGGAAAGTAAGGAAATGTAAGGTTTTTGTTTAACTCCAAATCCACCATTCAATTTCCTTCCAATGTGGAAGTAAATGGATAAAGAGTGAAATAGATAGTTTAAATTTTAATTAAAAAAAATGTTTTTAAAAAAATTTTGAAATCATTTCCTTCATCTTTTTCCTCTTAACCAAACAACTTGAAGGATGAGATTTTTCTCTTTTCTTTCATTTCCTCTCCTTGCCTCTCTCAATTTATTTTCCTTTCTCTTGCCCTCAATTTTGCCTAACATAGTGTTGAGCTCAATCGGGCTCTTGCGAAAGTTGAGGCCGGAAACTAACTTCTCAAGCATTTGCATATCATACACATTTCATCTTACCTTTTTTATAATTCTCTTTTAATATTAGCCTCCTTGCTAAATTTTAAGGATGAAAAAATCAGATAGTTAATTATTCCCTTTATATTTTTTTATTTTTGTCATTACGTTTATATAAGTTATAAGGGTGAGATTATTTAAGAAAAGAAAATAATAAAAATAAATGAAGATTAAAAAAGCTAAAGAGAAGTACGAACTCCATAATGCAATGTCTTAGGTCATATGAATATCTTTGTTTTAGCTTTATATTATGATTATTTAGGATTCAAACTAGTAATTTGACTTTGGTTGATTAGATGAAACCCAACTCAATCCCAAGCAGTCCAAAAGAGAATTCATATCAAGCTGAGCTATTTCAAAATTGGCATAAAAATGGACAATGCCCAGAAGGAACAGTCCCCATAAGACGAACACAAGAAAATGAATGGATACCACATAGAAGAACACAACTTAATCATAGCTTTTACGATTCCAGTGGTCATGAGGTATAATCCTTTTTTTATCAAATGACATGATATTTTTACATATATAAAATTATGTTATATTTGTATTCTTTAAACTAATTACAGAACTAGTCGAGTATATCTATTTCATTTATAAATTAAAATTTATTTCTTACATATGAGTTTGATATTTTGAACTAGTATGCCACTGTCAAATTGGAGGGTGGCGAATATTATGGAGCACGAGCATCATTAAACGTATGGAGCCCTTTTGTTTCTTATGGAGAATTTAGTCTTGCTCAAATATGGGTTGCATCAGGTCCTTCTGGAGAATTAAACACTGTGGAAGCTGGATGGAGGGTAAGTTTGTAAATTTATGGTGTAATGTATATATATATATATATATATATATATATTTATCGGTTGTTAATTAAACAAGACATATTACACCAGAGGCAAAATGAGTGAAAAACTATTATCATCAACTTCACGAGAACAAAAAATGAAAGTTTAAAACCAAAAACTTTGATATTATTAGAAACTTGTGCTATTTGAATGCAATTAAGAAAATTGATATAAATTTTATAATTAATAAGTTGATAAATTTCATTGTTTCAGGTTACTTCACGTGACAACAAAACAAGGTTTTTCACATATTGGACTGTAAGTTAATTTTTTTATTCCCTTTCAAATAGAAGTTAAATTTAAATTAGAATAGTTACCTTTACCATGTAACAGCAGTTAGTAAGTAAAATATTTCATGCAAGTGTTTCTTGAGCTAACTTATTCTTGTTCTTGTAATTAAGATTGATGGCTACCAAAATGAAGGATGCTTCAATCTTGAATGTCCTGGTTTCATGCAAGTAAACCAAAAATTTGTCCTTGGTTCTCCCATAGAACCTGTTTACAATGCTACGCTTCAATTTGATATAGGCATAGCCATCTACAAGGTAATAGACTATAGTTCTCAGAACCGGACTAGACCGGGAGGTCGGACCGTGAAAACCGGAAACCGGGATGAAAACCGGTTTTTTAAGCATAAAGAACCGGATTTTTAGTTAATTCTGTGAACCCCTAAAACCGGGGTTGGACCGCATGAACCGATGGTAAGAACCGTGCGGTCCAACCCCTTAGCAATTTTTTTTTTTTTTAATTTTTTTATAAAAACAACTTAACACAATTTTATCCTACTTAATTAAATTATCCATCTCTTACAAAGAATAAAAAAAATTATAATTAAAATCCTTCAAAGATATTCAACTTTACTTAAAAAATTAATCATAAATTTTAATATTTTCATGGTTATTCTTTTATTTTATTAACTTTCTTATTTAATTATTAAATATATGCTTGAAAATCATTAAATTTCCCTCACATATATAGATATATTAGTCAATTTTGCTAGTTTTATAAATTTACTATCTATATTTAGGATTTAATTAATTATTAAATTAATTATGACGTCATCACAGTTCGACCCCGGTTTGACCTCAAAAACCTTGAACCTCTCTCTTTTACGATTCAATGAACGGTTCGGGTTTGAAAACAGTTATTCTAATATAAACAAATTCACAATTTTTTTTCTAACTACTAAAATGACATTCAATGATTTTTTTATTTTATTTTATTTTATTTTATTTATTTTTTTAATGAGGATATATGAAAATTGTGGGGACTATATGAAAATGAATAAATGATATTACTCCAATAAAAAATTACAAAGTTTATTTATTTATTTATTTATTTATTTAGATAATCAGGCAAAGCACAGAAATGTATAACATAATATGATTTCTATTCATCTTTGTTTGTGCTTATATATGAAATTTGATAAATATGGTTGTTATTAATAAAAATTTATAATGAGTAAGTCTTTATATGGAGCTATATATCCTAGAACAATACATTTAATTATTATGATTGTGTTTGTAACTTTGTATATGTAATTAGGAAAATGTTTGGTTTTAACCACTAATAGAAAGATGTCATGTGTCCCATCATGTGCATTTCACATGACAAGGATAAATATAGTTGGGGAAAATTCCTAAACCCCCTCAATGTCATTGCGTGAATTAAAATAAATAACTACCAAGAAATAGTAATATTATGGAAAAAAAATTTCAACAAGCACCAATATAAATGTAACCACACAAGAATACCAAATCTTACGAGTAAAACTTTCTAGTATAGAGGGAAAAAGTACATGGCAACTTTGAAAAATCCACTATAAAAAATAGAGATTACAACTCTCAAGTTTATGCCAAATTTGAGTTAACAATACAATCTCACTACAAAGCTAGTAGCAAAAATCTTCCCTTTGAACACTTTAGCTCTCAAAGATTATAGCACTTAGAAACCTTCAAGAGAATTCCACCAATTTATCTTATTGTGTATAACTTAAGCAAAGAAAACTGTCGTTTTTCTTTTTCACTCTCACTCACTCATTGTGTTTCTCTCTTCAGTTTTGGACTCCACTCACACATACTCTCTATCTTTCTCTGTTTTTCTTGCTGCCCCTCTCTGATTTTTCTCTTCAGCTCTCAATAACCAAAAATGGCCGAATGGCCTCTTTTCTTCCTTTCTTCCTCAGCGTGTGAGAAGGACAAAGGACTTAGGGGAAAATTTCTACCATTATAGTTCTCTAAAAATATATTTCCAAAGCATTACTCTTTCTAAAATACATGCTAAGACAAGGACTTTGGGGAAAATACTTTTTAACTCTTTCTAAGACCGTTGTCATACTCAGCCATTATATAATTCCAATCATAACCAAGCAAAACTGACATTTCCTAGGGGAGATTTTGTAGTCTATAAAATTTGTGTACACGCCTTGCTCACTAAATTCTTGAACTTATTATATGCATCAGGAGAATGGAAATTGGTGGCTCCAAGTGCAAGATCTGGTACTTGGGTATTGGCCTGGCTCCATCTTCAAATATTTAGCGAGTAGTGCTAGCAAAATTAGTTGGGGTGGAGAGGTTTACAACTCGGAACCGAATGGTAATCACACAAGGACTCAAATGGGGAGCGGCCATTTCGGCAATGAAGGCGGTGGAAAAGCAAGATTTTTTCGAAATATTGAATATACCGATAACAGTGGCAAGTTCAGAGATGTGGAGCTTCAAAGTCTGAATACATCGGCAACAAGGCCATCTTGCTATAATGTAAAAGTAGAAAATAATACCAATGGAGGCTATGGAACTCATTTTTATTTCGGAGGTCCTGGCTATTCAACACAATGTGCAAAGTAATAATTCACATATTGTTGAGATCTCAGAAAGGTGAAAACGTTTTGGTTTACACAGTTGTCATTTGACTTACTATTGTTGTTTGTGATCCAATTATATTTTCTATAATATCCTTGAGGCACAATTTTCTATATTTTTTATTTATTTTTTAATTTTTTTAATGAATCTGTGACTTCATAAACAAACCAGACTAAGACAACAAGTCAAATGCTACACTACCGAGAAGCTCCAAATTCAAACTTTCAAACTTTCAAAAACTCATAGTTGTAAATAGTTGTAACAAGTCAAAAATACAACTAATTTTGTACAAATTCAAACTTTCAAAAATTAACAAAAGAGTCGGAATTGCTATTGGAACCACACAAAAAGTAACCTAACAGAAGCCTCATTAGGTTAACTGAGTGAACGAGAAGAACATAAAAACTCTTTCTTCTACCAACAAGATAGGGTTAATGAAGGAATGAAGTCCGAGTCATCTTCTTTGATAGGGTCGGTGGAGTTTTGGTGTGCATAGCTAATGGCTTGAAGGACTAAATCAGGGACATATTCGACTAATTTAGAGAGTACAGAGGTGCGGGCAGCCTCGGAGTTCGAGGGGCAAGAAAGGCTGGACTGGATGAGATTCAAAGCTTCGGTGTTGCTCCAGATGGGTGATTGAATTCTTGATGATGGTGGATGATTGATCCTTATCATTGGAGCGAGAGGTGGGTGCATCTCTTCTGCTAATTTTGGAGGGAAATGGAGAGAGAATAGAGAAAAAAGAGTTGTTTTGAATTGAAGAATATTGACCGTGTTGGGTTGGCCAGTGGAAAAAGGGTCAGTTATTAAATATAGGTGAATAATTGGAACATGTAAGTTAATATTCTAACTATTGAAATGCTTTTACAAGTGAAAGTTTATAGATACAAAAATTTGATAAAAAGTTTCACACCCACTAAGCTGGCAAATTGTTAATGGTGGCTAAAAAAATTATGCCAGTGGGAGTTCTAAATAAGAACAATTAAAAGCTTGTTAACTCAACCATTGTAATTAATATTGTAAAATTTCTTATATTTTTACTATTGCTATTTTACAATAAAAAATAAGTCCATAAATTTCCAAGTGGGTCATCATTTTTTAGAGTGAAAGAGCTGATTTCAAGTGCCTGAGAAGTGCCACTATCGGGCACTCTCACGCATTAGTTGTGCCAATGTAGTAAGAATTGTCGGGTGGAATTAGTGAGTTTGAATTGGAATTCCCTTTAGCATGATCCCTCATTAAATTAAGGAGGGACATGGCTTGGGTCCAATGCACTTAATTAGTTGTAATTTTTCCAAGTTGTCCACTTGTGGTTGTATGTAACAAATTATGTTCACTAGAGATATTGGACCTAAGCTTTGCCCATTAAGGAGAAGATTTCAATTTTCAAAGCTGTAAGAGCTTGAGCAAAGATGTCTATCTCCAGACGTTGATCATTAAATTTGAATATAGTTCTTTTAACAATATCTTAGATTTTTTAAACACAAACAAAATAGCCTAAGAACAATAGTAGAAATTTGTTCATCTTAAACCTTAGAAAAAACCCATTTAGATCTAAACAAATTTGAAAGAAACGATACATAAAATGTTTATTGTATTTAGATCTAGCTTGCAGTTTACTAAACAAAAATAGTTAATAGAGAAGTGCGACGTCCACGATATTTTCACAATACTTTCATAGTAAATCTTAAGTGGTAGATTGTTATGGGCATTTAAATTAAATCTACCACTAAAATTATTTTTTTTGCCTACCAATAACAACAATTAATAACTTGTCATCTAAGATTTATTGTGAAAATGTTGTGAATGTAACATTTGTCTTAATTAATATGTTTATTATATTTAGAAATAATAAATGGTTTCCAAGATTTAATCTTAGCATCAATAATTAGTATGTCTATCTTTATTAAGAAACAATATGCCAAATGAACCAAAAGTATATTTTTTATTCTCTTGCAAATGCGTACTATGGACAAATTGAAATAAGGAAAACATGTAGATTGAAAAATTCATCTTCTTACTAACCCCTTAAAAAAAAATCATAGAGCTGCCATTGCCTATAAATAATTAACACATGAAAATAAATGCACCTAATATTCTATTTAAATACATAACAAAAATTTTGGTTACTACAGTGTTGTTCAATATATGTACAACCTAATAACTTTTGATTAGATTAATTTTTGAAAATGACAAAGTTTGGCTCTAAATATGTTTGAAGCTTTGGCTCCAACCACCAATAGGAAGATAACATGTGTCATTGACATTTGCAACACACATGACTTACTTAACCTAATTAAACAAGTGAATCATGTGCATTTCATACGATAGGACATATGTTATATTTCTATTAGAGATTGAAGACAAACTTTGTACTTTGAATAATGACATTCAAAAACATTAAAACAAAAACCGTCGGAAAACAAAAGCATATTTAATAACAAGAGCATTCAAAAACATTTTCCTATTCCAAATCAAATATATATATATATATATATATAGTTTTTTTTTTTTTTTTTTTGGAGAATAAAAAAAAATCATTGAAGTTCCTCTTATATAAATCATTAATTAGCACACTATTTATGGAGAATTAATATATAAAAAAACTTCAAGGGGTTGTCTTAGTGGTTTCTAAACCATGAGACCTTGAGTTTGAAATCTCTTGCCAACATCATATGGAGGCCACCTCATGGGATTCTCTCATGTAATAATCTGGTGTATATGGGATAAAATGATTGCATATATCCAATTGAATAGTTAGATACTCTAAAAGATCTAGATACCTTCATTTGTCAAAAATAAATATGAAAATAAATGCATTTACCTAATTAATGCATGATAATAGATTAATTTATTTACATAAATTGATATATTTGATGTTAATGAGGTGGAAAACTAAATGAAGAGAGTGCTCATTTTTTTCAAAGCATAAACCACCTGGCAGAATCTTAGACTATTATATATAGGGGTCCGAATTTGGTAAAGAAGGGGTGTCACATCGACTTTTTATTTATTTAAAATTCAATACATCATACCATACACTTATTAACATCTTAATAAACTCCTAGTTGGTTTGAATTTTTAGATAAGTATTAGAATTGATTAATGCATGATAATAGATTAATTTATTTACATAAATTGATATATTTGATGTTAATGAGGTGGAAAACTAAATGAAGAGAGTTCTCATTTTTTTGCAAGGCATAAACCACCTGGCAGAATCTTAGACTATTATATATAGGGGTCCGAATTTGGTAAAGAAGGGGTGTCACATCGACTTTTTATTTATTTAAAATTCAATACATCCTACCACACACTTATTAACATCTTTATAAACTCTTAGTTGGTTTGACTTTTCAGATAAGTATTAGAATTGATTGGGTGTGATTATGCCTATTCTTTAATATGTGATACAATGATATGATGTGTTGAAATTAGAGGGTATAAAACTTAAGTTTTACACCACATCCTTTAAAAATTTAACCTCTATATTTAGACGTATGAGCACGCACACGTGGTTTATTCAACACATCACATTTTCTATGGAAGTATTAAGTTTTAGACAGAAGTTTTATTAAAAAAAAAAAAAAAAAAAAGTGACTTTTGAAGTTTTGTTTCTCCATGGCTTACGTCGTTAACGATAAACTAGAATGTTTCATATTTTTTTTATTTGCTCTATCTTATGTGTTAGGTGATAGATTTGTTGATGGAAGAAGGAGTGAGACTTTGGAAAATAAAGGTTTGATTAAGCAAAAAGGAAGCATCAAAACAATTGAGGTTATAATGAGTACTAAATACATATTTCTTTCTTTCTTTCTTTTCCTTTTATTGTTATTCCAAGCTTATTTAAGGTTTTAGTGAATCTTAACAGGGCGAGGATGGTGATACAATTGATTGTGTTGATATTTATCAACAACCTGCTTTTGACCATCCATTTTTGAAAAATCATATTATACAGGTTTCTTTACTTGATTTTTAATTTATTTATTTTGTTACCATTGTTGTTTATTCATTTATTTCATATAATTTGTAAGTTGATAGTTCTTCTTTTGGACTTTTATTTCAATGTTCATGTAATGCTCTTGTAATTTAAAGAAAAGAAATAATCAAAACAAAGCAGCTGAGGAATGAGGACCGTACCACTTCAAAACTTTTTCACTATATTTGGTTCATGGGCACGTACAGAGGTAGAAGGGAAAGAGAGTGAGGAGAAAATGAGGGAAAAGAAACCTTTTCATTGTTTGAATAGATGGAAATGAATGGGAGATAAAGGAAATGGAAGGATTTTGTTTTACCCCAAATCTACCATTCAATTTCCTTCAAAATTGGAATTAAATGGAGAAAATAGTGAAATAGATGGTTTATATTTTACTTTAAAAAAAAATGAAATAATTTCCTTCCCTCTTTTTCCTCTTAACCAACATGAAGGATGAGATTTTTCTCTTTTCTTCCATTTTCTCTCCTTGCTCTCTCTCAATTTATTTTCCTTTCTCTTACCCTTTATTTTGCCAAACATAGTGCTGGGCTCAATTAGGCTCTTGGGAAAGTTGAGGCCGAAAACTAACTTCTCAAGAAAAAGAAAATCTACAGCTAAAAATATATATTACATGCATTTGTATGTCATACACATTTTTTCTTTCCCTTGTTATAATTCTCTTTTCATATAACCATACTTGCTAAATTTTAAGGATGATAAATTCAGAGTTAATTATTTCCTTTTTATTTTTTGTCATTACGTTCATATCAGTTATAAGGGTGAGATTATAAAAAAATGAAATAATAAATGAAGACTAAAAGCTTAAGCTAAAGAGAAGCACTGACTCCACAATGTCCTTTTCCCAAAAAAAAAAAAAAAACTCCACAATGCAATTTCTTATTTCTTAGGTAATATGATTTTTTTTTAGCTTTTAATTATGATTGCTGATGATTAAAACTAGTAATTTGACTTTGGTTGAGCAGATGAAACCCAACTCAATCCCAAGTGGTCCAAAGGAGAATTCATATCAAGCTGAGCTATCTCAAAAATGGCATAAAAATGCACAATGTCCAGAAGGAACAGTCCCCATAAGACGAACACAAGAAGATGAATGGGTACCACATAGAAGAACACAACTTAATCATAGCTTTTATGATTCCAGTGTTCATGAGGTATAATCCTTTTTTATCAAATGATATGATATTTTTACATATGTAAAATTATGTTATATTTGTATTCTTTAAACTAATTACAGTTGAATTGTGGGTTCTAGTTAGTTCAACTTGTAAAATCTCTGATGGTTAAATAAGAAATTTGGGTTCAATTCCTGCTTACACTAAAAACTGATTGGTGTCTTAATTTGATAATAAAGTGCAGGGACGTAGCTACCTTTGGACTAGGAGGGGCAATGCCCCCCCCCCCCCCTCCAATTTTTTTTTTTTAAATATTATTATATATATATGTACTAATTTTAGAAATTTTGTTCTATAAAATTACATTTTTTTTTTCTCTTAAGCAATATCATTGATTTTTTTAAGAGTAATGCTATACTCACAAATTTTTTTACAATATTTTTACAAACTGTTTTGATAGTAAATTCTTATTGATTTGCACATGGATCTATCACTCATATTATTTTTTTACTTACTAGTAACCACTTATTACATCAATAATTTATAAAAAAAAGTTTGTAGCGCTAGTATTTTCCTCATTTTAGTGACTATAAAAAAATTTATAGATGTAAAATCTAAAACAAAATATACAAGCCCCAAAAAATAGCTCAACAACAAGAATTACCAATAGTAAAACTATAAAAAAAATTAAAAAATAAATAAAAATAAATAAAAAAGAAAGAAAGAAAGAAAGAAGCTCAATTAACCAATTTTATTTATAATAAACAACCCTGCCCTTTAAAAAATTCTAAAGAAAAATAATTTTGTTCTTACTGACACCACAAAAAAAAAAAAAAAAAAAAAAAAAATCTCAGCAGCTAAATAATAACAATGTCAAAAGTTGAAACCGCTGTACACAACCAACAAAAAAATTGCCCTCCCTTAACTCAAAATTCTAGCTCCGTCTCTGAAAGCGTGCAATCATTAAAAAAGGACGCCTTAAGATACAACTCTATATAAAAATAAATAAATAAAAGAAGAGTGAAATTAATCTATTTCATTTATAAATTAAAAATTCTTTCTTACATATGAGATTGATATTTTGAACTAGCTAGTATGCCGTTGTCAAATTGGAGGGTGGCGAATATTATGGAGCACGAGCATCATTAAACGTATGGAGCCCTTTTGTTTCTTATGGAGAATTTAGTCTTGCTCAAATATGGGTTGCATCAGGTCCTTCTGGAGAATTAAACACAGTGGAAACTGGATGGAGGGTAAGTTTGTGAAAATAAGGTTTTCTTTACAAAATGGTTAAATATCAATAAACTAAAATTTTTATTTTTTTGGTTGTTGAACTAGACATATTACACAAGATACAAAACTGATATGACCAAAAATGAAAGTTTAAAACCAATTTTTTTTTTTTTTTTTAGAGAATTAAAACCAAAATCTTTGATATGATTAGAAACTTGTGCTATTCAAATGTACCTAAGAAAATTGATATAAATTTTGAAAATAAGAATTTGCGGTATATATAATTAATAAATTGATAAACATTTCATTTCCTTGTTCCAGGTTACTTCACGTGACAACAAAACAAGATTTTTCACATATTGGACTGTAAGTTTATTTTGCTTATTCCCTATCATCAAGTGCATGTTTTATAAATCAAAACAGTTAACTTAATTTACCATTTAACAGCGGTTAGTAAATGATATATTTCATGCAAGTGTTTATTGAACTAACTTATTCTTGTTCTTGTAATTAAGAGCGATGGCTACCAAAATGAAGGATGCTTCAATCTTGAATGTCCTGGTTTCGTGCAAGTAAACCAAAATTTTGTCCTTGGTTCTTCCTTAGAACCTGTTTCCAACGCTACCCTTTCATTTGATGTAGGGATAACCATCTACAAGGTAATACATAAATTTATTTCCTAAAATAGTTATTCTAACATAAAACAAATTCACAATTTTTTCGTGACTACTAAATTGATATTCAATGATTTTTTTTTTTTAAGAGAATATATGAAATTGGCAGGGATTATATGAAAATGAGATTACTCCAATAAAAATTACCAAGATAATAGTTATAAAAATGACTGGTTAATAAGTCATGCAAAGAACAGAAATGTTAGGGTTGATTTGTTATTTATGTTTATAGGTGCATTGAATATATATTCCTGCTATTAGGATTATATCTATGTTATGAATGATGCTTTGTCATTTTTTTTTTTTTTTGGGGGGCATGATGGGTGTTTTTTCATTATTCATGTTATATGTTTACAGGTCCGTAAATATATATGTTTACAGGTGCATTGAATATATTCTTTGAAGGAATAAATCTATATTATAGATGTATTATCTATGTTATGGATGATTTATATTTATCCAAGATGTGTAATTTGTTGGATGTTAAAGAAAACGTTTTAAAATTTTAGTAGTTTTTTTTTTCTTCCATTTTACATTATGCCAAGCATTAGAAAATATTTTACACAGCATTTTCATGTATATAGTCAAATACTATAAAATGAAAATATTTTTTTGCAAATATTTTACATGTAAAATATTTTACCTCTGCAAATCTTTTATGTAAAATATTTTACACAGCACTTTCACATATACAGCCAAACACTGTAAAATGAAAATATTTTCTTACAAATATTTTACATGTAAAATATTTTACCTCTGCAAATATTTTATGTCGAAACTAATAGTGTAAATGTACGTGTATAAAGCTTTCTCTTGGAGACTAAAACTCTGACCCTTACCCTCACACCCAACAAGTACTGATACTTGTGAAGTGATTATTGTATCAAGGGTGTGTGGTGGTTAACATAATATGATTTCTATTCCTATTTGTTTGTGCTTAAATATGAAATTTGATAATTATTGTTTTTATTAATAAAAATTTATAATGATTAAATCTTTATATGCAACTATACATCCTCAAATAATATATTTATTATGATTGTGTTTGTATATGTAATTAGGAAAGTGCTTGGCTTCAACCACTAATAGAAAGATAATATGTGTCTTATCATGTGCAATTCACATTACAATGATTTACTTGAACCCCAATCTTTATTCCCCACACCCAACAAGCACTTATACTTGTTTTACTATTTAAAGAAATTATGTTGTAGTAATATTTTAATGGACAATTTAAATATAGAATATAAATTTAATTGAATTGAAAAATATAAATAGAATAGTGATGAGTAAATTTGTCTCAAAAGTTTATGCGAATGTGGCACAATATTGAGTTGAATTAAAAATCAAACGGTCTTAGTTCGATATATATTATTATAGTTTTCTAAATAAAATTATTTCATAGTATTACTCTTTCTAAAATAGCTTATGCACATGCTAAGACAAGACTTTGGGGAAAATGCTTTTGACACTATGTTCGTAAAACCGTTTTCATACTCAGCCATTATATAAGCAAAAAAACTGACATTGCCTAGGGGAGATTTTGTATTCCATTTAATATTGGGGTACATGCCTTGCTCACTAAATTCTTGAACTTATTATATGCTTTAGGAGAATGGAAATTGGTGGCTCCAAGTGCAAGATCAGGTACTTGGGTATTGGCCTGGCTCCATCTTCAACTATTTAGCGAGTAATGCTACCAAAATTAATTGGGGTGGAGAGGTTTACAACTCGGAACCGAATGGTAATCACACAAGGACTCAAATGGGTAGTGGCCATTTCGGCAGTAAAGGACGTTGTGGAAAAGCAAGTTTTTTTCGAAATATTGGATATACCGATAACAGTGGCAAGTTCAGAGATGTGGAGGCTCAAAGTCTGAATACAGTTGCAACAAGACCATCTTGCTATAATGTAAAAGTAGCAAATAATACCAATGGAGTCTTTGGAACCCATTTCTATTTCGGGGGTCCTGGGTATTCAACACAATGTGCAAAATAGCAAGTGGGGGAAAAGAAAGTCATTGTGATAACAATAATAATTCACATGTTCCCATAAAAAAAAATAATAATAATTCACAGATTGGAGAGATCCCAGAAAGGTGAAAACGTTTTGGTTTACACAGTTATCACTTAATATTTTTGTTTGTGATCCAATTATTTCGGTGAAAATACTATTTTGGTCTCTACATTTTCGGGTCACAGGCAATTTGGTCCTTACCATTAACTCACTAACAGAAAATACATACGTGGCAAACGGTGTGCACTGTTGACACTCTTGAATATGTAATTAATGTCATGTAAAAGATGTGGACCAATTAAAGATTGCAGTGTCAATTAAAAATACACAGTAAGCTCCAACTCAACTAATCTAAGTTTTCAACCCAAACAGATTTCTCCCATGACCCAAACAACCCTGTCCATTACTTGTCAAACCAACCCATTCTCGGCCACTTCATCTTTATCATCATTGCTATGCCGCTTGCCATCGGTGCCGATATCTCCACAACTCGGCAACGAAGATGAAGATGAAGATGAAGATGAAGATGAAGATGAAGGTTGAGTTTGATTGACAAGTGATGAATGGGGCTGTTTGGGTCATGGGTGAAGTGGGATCTTTCTGGGGTTGAAAACTCAGATTAGTTGAGTTGCAGCTTACTGTGTTTTTTTAATTGATGTGGCAATTTTTAATTGGTCCACATCTTCTACATTACATTAATTATATATTTAAGTGTGCCAACAGTGCATATTGTTTGTCATGTAAGCATTTTCTGTTAGTAAGTTAATGGTAAGGACCAAATTGAGTGTAAGTTGAAAATAATAGGGACCGAATTGACTAGCATCAAAATATAAGGACTAAATTGATTGTAACCTCAAAATATAAAGACCAAAATAGTGTTTTCGCTATTATTTATACACTAATATGCTGGGGGAACAATTTTCAAAGACTAGTCAAATTCTGCCCTACTGAGAAGCACCAAAATTAACAAAACTGTCGGAATTGCTATTGGAACAAAAAAAAAAAGTAACCTAATAGAAGCCTCATTAGGTTGAGCGAACGAGAAGAACAGAAAAAACTATTCCTTCTACTAGCAAGTGCTTATGCTTGCTAGTAGAATAAGCACTTGTAACAAAGAACATCATTTAGATTTGATGTCTCTTCTGTTCTCTATTCTTCCTTTGACATCCTTCTTACTTTTTTAGTTCTTGTTACAAATTGCTCTTCAGCCCAAATTGGTCATTACGATTTTCTTTCTAAGAAACTGCTATACAAATTAGATCTAGAGAGCCTTCCCATGAAAGACAAAAACAGAAAATCCCACCAATGTTGATTAAATATTGAAGAACCTTATTTGTGAGCCGAAGTTCATTGAAGCCACATAGTTTGTCACATTGTGATCAGTGAGTTCACTGAATTGCCTAAGTTTTAAGTTTGGCGCAGATGAGTTCATGCATGGTGGAGATTATTTAAAAGTGCAGTGCGGGCTTCTAGAATAGTCTCATTCATGTTTGTCACCTTCTTATTTCATCCCTGTCGGCTTAATCCTCTGCTTCATGGACTAAACCTAATAAAATCTCTCATTTAAAATCATTAAGTAGCTTACGCTTCCATGTCAGGTCGGGTCACAAATCAGATCAAACACAAACTATACTCCATATAGCTGAGCAATTACTACTAAAAAGAAATATTTCAAAAACACTTCCCAATCTATACTATTTCCTCTAAAACTGTCTTTATCGGATAGGCGTCCAACACAACTCCAACAATTGATACAAATAAAGAAACATTTTCTTATTTTTGTCTAAGCTAGTCCATCCTATTTTTTTATATCAATTGAGATACAAAATCAGCAATACTACTGCGGTAAAACCATACAAGGTAGATTACTTTTGGAAGATCCTAAATAAATTATATATATATATATATATATATATATATGTATACAAAGGTGGTGTTTATATCATTTATTTATATTTTGTTCGATGGCTTGATTACATATATAATAGAGAATATGCCTCCTCCTCAATCTCAAATATATAGCCTGATTTTTTGGTATTAGGAAATTCACCACCAGGTTATTTGCACTTACCCTTTTGTATCACAATTCAATATTTTAAATAGTCTCATTTATAATGGAAAATATTTTAGAGCAGTCACGAGTAAAGCATCTCTTGTTAAAAACTAATTAAATCAAAAAACAACTGAAAGAAAGTCTATAAAAAATTCTTTGTTAATTGCCCAAAAAAAGTAAACTGATGACATGCGCACACACTAATCTCTAAACTAGAACCAACTAGTTGATGTCCTACGTGATATCTGATGCATTTTGTTACATTTCGCAAGAAATAATATTATGTCCTATGATATTATTACTTATAATGTTTATCAACCTTAATTATAATCAAGTATATGAACCCCCATTCTGCTAAAAAAAAACCAAAAAAACAAAAAGTGTATATGAACCAATTGCTTCAGTAAATTAACAAAGATTTAATTAACTCCATTAATTTATGTGTACACTTATCTTCTATATAATCCTTTTAAAAATGATTATGGGGAAAAAAATTCCTTATAAAAATATATCTTTTAAATTCTAGATTGAATGTAATTAAAAATGCTTTTATCTTTTTGTTGTTTTTGTTTTAATTTTTGCCAAAGAAACTCAATTTGAGCAATAATGTTATATTCTAAATCAATAGTTTCTTATATTCTTTCCCAAAAAAAAAAAAGTTTCTTATATAAATCTTACAAAATAATCATAAAAACTCATTTTACATAAATATTTGGTATACCACCTATAAATAATCAGTACATGAAAATATATGCATCTAAAATATTGTATGCATAATTTAAATTAAACAAAATACTTAAAATATGAATATTTGATTGATGACATAGTGAGTGGCATAACATTGCTTAAGTTTATATGTGTGTGTGTATAATTTTAAATCATCAATGCACCATTTATGGAGAACTAATATATGAAAATAAATGGTAGGTAAACAAATGAAAATAAATGCATTTACCTAATGAATGCATGATAATTAATTACTTATATAAAAATAGTAATTCATGACAATTAATTACTTATAAAAAAAAGAATGATAAATTTTTTGTGAAAAAAAAAGAATGATAATTAATAAATATATAGAAATAGTTTGACTCCAAACATGTTTGGAGCTTTGTAGTTCAATGACTAGTAGGAAAATGGCACTTGTCTCATTATGATGGTTATCGTTTTATGTTGCTAAAGTAACTAAACATGAGAAAAAATGTCATATTTCAAATAACATAAATTTTATTATTATTATTATTATTATTTTACTTAAATGCAATAGAATTTCTTTCTAATAATAAGTGTTCTTATAAAATTTTATTAAAAAAAATCATTGAAGTTCCTTTTATCTAAATCATTAGTGCACCATTTATGAAAAATTAATATATGAAAATAAATGGAAGGCAAAAAAAATGAAAATAAATGCATTTACCTAATGAATGCATGATAATTAATGACTTATCTAAAAAATAATAATACATGATAATTAATTACTTATAAAAAAATGCATGATAAATGACATGTTCATTATGTCATTTTCAAAGAGTCTTGCTGCTCAACAAGCCCCTCCTAGTGTTTCCAATAAAACATGAAGGGCTCAAATACTCCCACCCTCAATGTAAGTGTCAAATTTTCCAAAAAAAAAAAAAAAGCTCGTCAAATTTTGTATCAATCAGATGTTATTTACTATTCAAAACTCATATTAATTAGAGTAAATTGCAAATTACACTCCTAAAGTTTTGGAGTGTTTGGATTTTACACCCCGAAATTCTAAAACTTTAGGGTGTAAAATCCAAACGCCCAAAAACTTTAGGGAGTAAAATCCAAACACTTCTAAAATTTAGGGGGTAAAATCCAAATTCTGAAACATTAGGATGTAAAATCTAAATATTGCCAAATTCCGAAACATCAGGGTGTAAAATCCAATCACTCTCAAACTTTAGGGGTGTAATTTGCAATTTACCCTATTAATTATATGCAAAATTTAAATTCAAAAACTTGAAATATGAACATTGATCATCTTGAAATTTCGTAAGTATGGAGGAAAGCTAATTAATGCATAATAATATATTAATATATTGACATAAATTGATATATTTAATGTTAATGAGGTGGAAAGCTAAATGAAGAGAATCTGCATGTTTTTGTAAGGCATATACCCTTTGACAGAATCCTAGACTATTATATATAGACGTTTAAAAAGAAATTCATTAAAGTTCATTTTATATAAATCATTAGTGCACCACATATGGAGAATAAATACATGAAAATAAATGAATTTAGATAATTAATGCATGATAATAAATTAATATATTGACATAAATTGAGGAGAATCTGCATGTTTTGGTAAGGCATAAGCCACTTAACAGATCCTAGACTATTATATATAGACGTGTGAGCACGCACACATGTGGTTTATTCAAAGCCTAATTTCCGTAATATTTTGTATCATATGTGGAAGTATCAATTTTTAGACAGAAGTGGTATTAAAAAATAAGTGACTTTTGCAGCTTTGTTTCCCATGGCTTACGTCGTTAACAATAAACTAGAATGCTTCATGTGTTTTTTCTTTGCTTTATCTTATGTGTTAGGAGATAGCTTTGTTGGTGGAAGAAGGATTGAGACTATGAAAAATAAAGGCTTCATTAAGCAAAAAGGAACCATCAAAACCATTGAGGTTATAATGAATACTAAATAATTCTTTCTTTCTATTTCCTTTTATTTTGATTCAATATATACATATATTCCAATCTTATTTAAGATTTTAATGAATTTACAGGGCGAGGATGGTGATACAATTGATTGCGTTGATATTTACCAACAACCTGCTTTTGATCATCCATTTCTCAAAAATCATATTATACAGGTTTCTTTACTTGATTTTTAATTAATTTATTCAGTATTTTAATTAATTGTGTCACTGTTGTTGTTCACTCAAACATTTCATATAACTTGTAATTTTTCAGTTCTTTTTTGAGGGTTATTTCAATTTTCATGTAATTTAAAGAAAAGAAAAAAGAAAGAAAGAATAAAAACAAAGTCGTTGAGGAATGAGGACCACTTCAAGACTTTTTGACTATATTTAGTTCAAGGGAAAAGAGGTCGAAGGAACAGGGATTGAGGGACAAATGAGGGAAAAGAAACCCTTCCATTGTTTTGTTGGATGGAAATGAAGGGGAGATAAATGAAACCGAAGGATTTTGTTTCACTCCAAATCCACTATTTAATTTTCTTCCAAACTGGAAAGAAATGGAAAAAAGTGTGAAATAGATAGTTTAAATTTTACTTTTTTCAACATGAAGGATGAAAATTTTCTCTTTTCTTCCATTTCCTCTCTTTGCCCTCTCCCAATTTCTTTTCCTTTCTCTCACCCTCCATTTTGCCAAACATAGTGTTAAGTTCAATTGGGATCTTGGGAAAGTTGAGGCTGGAAATTAAGACCACGTATGATACATTATAATGGTGATTACATAGGAATATGAATAAATATTACAAGTAATATAAGAGGTGTAATTGAATAAATATTACTATTCAATTGATTGGTAAAAACGTAGGAATAGAACTTTGCATCTATATTTAATAGGTAGAATGAAAGCATACTTAAACCAAATTTCCTATAACACCCCCACTTATGAAATTATATTACACTTTGTGGGTCTAGTTTAACATCTAATTCCTATCTTGATTCTAAAAATAAATAATAAAAAAATTATAATTTCCAATATCACTGTAACTCATCATGATTTTTAAAAGTAATATAATATCACCGAAGCATCAGAGCAATAGGCTTAAGGACCTCAAATGTGCTCAAATTTTGAGATTTACTATCATGGCTAAAGCAGCGACAATAAAGCAGAAAAAATCAATTGCAAAAATTAGCGACAAATATTACTGGGGTTGTAGAAAATATGCCAATCTAAAATCCTTATTCGTGGGTAGCAAACAATTTTAGATTGCAGAGAGAGAGAGAGAGAGAGAGAGAGAGAGAGAGAGAGAGAGAGAGAGAGAGAGAGAGAGAGAGAGAGAGAGAGAGAGAGAGAGAGAGAGAGAGAGAGAAGAAGAAGAAGAAGAAAGCATGAGAGACAGTAACAACTAAATGATGGCTTTTTGGAATCCAGAGCTTTTGACAATGAATAATTATTCATCATTTTAATGAATAACTATTCTCAATAATGAAATCACAACCAAACAACAGGGTCTACTACAGTCTATCAAATGTACAAGGCTTGAAACTACATTCTTTTAACAAATATGTATGTTTGCTGTGTCAACCATTGGGCCACAAGCGTTGTGTTGGTCAAAATTGGAAAATTATTATATATAAAGACAATTTATGAATTAAATTTATTAAAAAAAATACGTTATGGTTTGACCTCGACTGAATCTTGATCCAACCTCAAAAATCTTAAACCTTTCACTTTTTTGGTCATTTGAACGGTTTAGATTTCAAAACCATGGTATTGTGGTGAATTTGCCACTATTTCCCCACCATCCCCAACTCCCCAAAAAAAAGAAAAGAAAAAAAAAAATCCATATCTAAAAATATATTTTACATGCATTTGCATATCATACACATTTCATCTTGCCTTTTTTATAGTTCTCTTTTAAAATAGCCATCCTTGCTAAATATTTTGGATGAAAAAAATCAGATAGTTAATTATTTCCTTTATATTTTTTTTCATTACTTTGGTATAATTTATGGGGGCGAGGTTATTAAAAAAGAAAAGAAACGAAATAATAAATAAAGAAAATTAAAGCTGAAGCTGAAGAGAAGTACTAACTCCACATTGCAATTTCTTATTTCTTAGGTCATATATATGATTCTTTGCTTTAGCTTTTCATTGTGATTACTGAGGATTAAAACTAGTAATTTGACTTTGGTTGATCAGATGAAGCCCAACTCAATCCCAAGCAGTCCAAAAGAGAATTCATATCAAGCTGAGCTATTCCAAAATTGGCATAAAAATGGACAATGCCCAGAAGGAACAGTCCCCATAAGACGAACACAAGAAGATGAATACACTCGTGGTGTCAAATGGATACCACGTAGAACACAACTTAATCATAGCTTTTATGATATCAGTAATCATGAGGTATATCATTTTTATCAAATGACGTGATATTTGTACATATATGTTAATCAAGTTGCAGCGTACGCTTTAAACTAATTACACTCGAATTATTCTATTTTAAACTAGCATGCCATTGTTAGTTTCGGGGTTGGCGAAATCTATGGTGCACATGCATCATTAAATGTATGGAACCCTGTCGTTGATGATGGAGAATTTAGTCTTGCTCAAATATGGGTTTTAGCAGGTCCTGATGAAGAATTAAACACAATCGAAGCTGGATGGAAGGTAAGTTTCAGAAAATAAGGTTTTTTTTTGGGCAATGAAACAAGACATATTACACAATAGGCAAAATGAGATACGAACTGTTATCATCTACTGCACAAGAACCCAACAAATAATGCAAAATTAAAGAGATAGGGATGGTTCCTTCCCGATTACAAGAGAAGGTCCAACTAGCAAGCGAGTTTGTTCCTTCACGAGTACAAGAGAAAATGAACAAAAGTGAAATTTTAAAACCATTTTTTTGAATGAATTAATACCAAAAACTTTGATATGATTAGAAACTTGGTGCTATTTGAATGTACCTAAGAAAACTGATATTAGTTTTGAAAATAGAAGTTTGCGGTATATATAATATATTGACAAGCATTTCATTTCATTTTCAGGTTACTTCACCAGAAAACACGACAAAGTTGTTCACATTTTGGACTGTAAGTTAATTTGCTTGCTTATTACTTTTTTCCAAAATAAGATTAAATTTGCATTAGAATTTTAGAACTAGTCTATCCACCTGCCCTATCATCAAGTGCAGCCTTTTTAAATCAAGTCAGTTACCTTCAATGTTTAAAATTAGTAATAAATAAAATATTTCGTGCAAGTGTTTCTTGAACTAACTTATTCTTGTCCTTGTAATTAAGAGTGATGGTTACCAAAGTACGGGATGCTTCAATCTAGAATGTCCTGGTTTCGTGCAAGTAAACAAGAATTTTTCCCTTGATTCTCCCATAGAACCTGTTTCCAGGTACTCTGCACAGCAATTCGATATAGGGATAACCATATACAAGGTAATACATATATTTATTTCCTAAAACAAATATTCTAATATATATATATATATATATATATATATATATAAATCACAATTTTTTCGTTACTAAAATGAGATACAATGATTTTTTATTTATTTTTAATTTAAAGAGGATATACAATGATTAATATAAAGTGATGTCAATGGTGGGGACTATATGAAAATTATATTACTCCAATAAAAAATTACCAAGTCAATATTTATAAAAATAACTAGTTTTTTTTTTTTTACTAAATAAAAATAACTAGTTGATAAGACATTGAATGCACATAAATTTGATTTCTATTCCTTTTTGTTTGTGCTTAAATATGAAATTTGATAATTATGATTGTTATTAATAAACATTTATAATGATCAAGTCTTTATTTGGAACTAGGTATTCAAAAAATGATGAAATTTAGTTATAGCCCAATGCTATAACTCTCACTTAAAAATTTTAAATAACTACATATTTTGAAACTATAGCCATTTGATTTCATATTCTTTATGTTCTTAATACACATATTAAAAAGTCAATAAGTTGTTATTTATTATTAGATTCATAATTTTTTTTTTTTTAATATATGATTTTAGACTACAAAACTTGAAATTTAAACATAAGATTGACAGCATAGCTAATAATTTTTTTTATCTTCTAGAAATTTTTGCAAGTAAAGAGGATATAAGAAGAAAATGTAATCCAATGATGAATTTGTTAAATTTCACATCCAATAAAAAGATAGTGAATGAAGTTGTAACTTTAGGCTATAATCAAATTTGTGGCTAAACTTTGTCATTAAAAAAAAAAAAAAACAAAAAAAACAAAAAAAACCTTTATTATATGGAACCATATATCCTAGAATAAGGCATTTATTATGATTTTGTTTGTATATGTAATTATATGTTCTATTATTTAAAGAGATTATGGTGTATATGTAATTATGATGTGTAGAACAATATTATAAGGTGAATAAAAAATCAAACGGCTCTCTCTCTCTCTCTCTCTCTCTCTCTCTCTCTCTCTCTCTCTCTCTCTCTCTCTCTCTCTCTCTCTATATATATATATATATATATGTATATATATATATATGTTATTATACTTCTCTGAAAAAAATTATTTCCTAGTAGTAGTAGTACTCTTTCTAAAATATCTTATGTACATGCTAAACCTAGGACTTTGCGGAAAATAATTTGACTCTTTGTAAAACCGTTTTGAGGCTTAGCCATTATCTCATTCCAATCATTACCAAGAAAAACCGGCATTGCCTGGAGGAGTTTTAGTACGCAGTCTATAAAATTTTGTGTACATGCCATGTTCACTAAATTCTTGAACTTATTATGCTTCAGGAGAATGGAAAATGGTGGTTCCAAGTGCAAGATCAGGTGCTTGGATATTGGCCTGGCACCATCTTCAACTATTTAGTGAGTTGTGCTAGCAGAATTGAATGGGGTGGAGAGGTTTACAATGCGGAACTGGGTGATCATCATACAAGGACTCAAATGGGGAGTGGCCATTTTTGGGAATGAAGGCTATGGAAAAGCCAGTTATTTTCGAAATATTGGATACATGGATAACAGTGGCAAGTTCATAGACGTGGAGGCTCAAAGTCTGAAAAAATATGCGACAAGACCATCTTGCTATAATGTAGAAGTTGCAAATAATACTAATGGAGGCTTTGGAACCCATTTCTATTTTGGGGGTCCTGGCTATTCAACACAATGTGAAAATTAGCAAGTGGGAAAAAAAATTAAAAAAATCATTGTGATAACTATAATATTCCACACATCCGAGAGGTCTCAGAAACGCAAATACGTTTGTTTTTTACATAGTTATCACTCAAATGTTATTGTGGTCCAATTAAATTTTCAATGATACGTATCTTTGGAGGCACAATTTTTTATCTTTGTATTTTTTAATGAATCAGTAACTGTCATAAACAAACCAAGAACACAAAATCCGTACAACAGAAAGAAAATTCATGGGGCCAATAAGTAATTATATGTATAAATTTTAATTTATCATCTGCTATTCCGGCTTTGTGTAGAAGTGCAGGGGTTCTAGCTAGAATAGTTTATTTCATCTTAGTTGATCTTTGTCGGCCCAGGCCTCAACTTTATAGACTAAGCCTCAATACATGGTTATGAATAGTCTCATTATCGTAGAAAATATTTTAGAGCAGTCAAAGCTAATGCATCTCTTGTTAAAACCTAGTTTAAAAAATAAAAAATAAAAAAAATAATAAAAAAAATAAAAAAAAAAAACCAGCTGAAAGCAAGTCTATTCTAAAAACTTCTCTCTTTATTTATCTGCCCATAAAAACTAAGCAAACAACATGCATACGCACTAGTCTCTCGACCAGAAACCAAATAGCTATCCAATATCCACAATCCCTCCTCACTTTGATGCTGTTGTATTCTCGGATCCTGTTGCTTCGGGTTATTGGGCAATGATACGGAATGACAAGGGCAAGGTAATGGCAGCTTTCTCTGTTAAAGGATTTCTCTATTATGTTAGACATATTTCTAATGGTGTTTTTTGGATTGAGGTCTCACCTTCCCCTGCTCTGGAGGGTTTGTGTTTTGATTTGGCTCACTTATAGTTATATATTATATTTAGTTTAGGTTTCAATAAATAAATAAAACAATCCCAAATAGGTATTGTATGTGTGGTGCATTTTATAACATTTCGTAAGAAATATATTATGTCCCATCACTCCCATGGATGATTCTTATTATAAGTTATAATGTTTATCAACTTCACTTATAATTAAGTATATGAACCAATTGCATCAGTAATTAATAAAGTTATAATTAACTCCATAAATTTAAGTGTACAATTATCTTTTATATAATCCTTTCTCTAAGGTTGAATTTATTCAACTATGTGTTGGTTTTATTTTGTGCTAAATTTGCTTGTAATTCAGTATATAGAAACCCTATATTTAGGTGGGAATAATGTAAGGGTTGTGTGTGAGAGAGTGTGAAGAATTGATCAAGTGTGTGCAATCAAGAGGCAACTCGCGACTGGATCTCGTGACTGACTTATGAGTGGTGAGTCGCCAGAATGGTGTCACACGTGTGGAGCATGCAGGAAGTTGAAGGGTCAAGACAGTTGGATCACTAATGGACAAAAATTACAAACTGGCATTTCTGTTATCTAGCGATTGGAGCTAGTGACTCATCCCAGTTGCGAGTGACTCACTAGTGCATCCTGTTTTGCTGAAAAATGACTTTTCATATTCCTTTTCATACCCTACTATAAATACCTTTATACCCACGAAATGTAAAGAGCTTCCAAAGAGAATTTTGAGAGAGAAACCCCAGAAAACAGCAAGATTGATTCATCCACAATCTTATACATTTGATTCTCTAAATTCCTCTACTCACCCTCTCCATTGTCACACCCATGAGAGGATCTTAAGCCAAATCCTTACCTCACCACATTCAAACCAGTAAGAAGGTTCTTGGTGTTTGGGAAGCAGTTCAAGAGAGAACTAATTCATTTTGGTTGATGCAATTGGCTAATTATGGGATCCGGTAAGCTAGAGAAGACAAGGTTAGGCGTAACCCTGTTGGAGCAAAAAGCTTGGAGGGCTTAGGTGCATCAAGTAGATTAGGCTTTGAGGGTCTATTGCTAGTGGATCATTTTACCGCTTGGAGGGCGGCAGAGAGATTTTTCGCCAAGTTCTTCAGTTTCCTCTTCGATAACATGTGCCGGTATTATCTTGCATTTGCTTCTCTCTATCCTTTACTCTATACTTTTAATTACTGCTGTGTTGTGATTAAAATATGGCTCAGAGTAGTTTACATATTTAGGTATAGCTTATATTTATCATTCCGCACATACATTGTTTTAATATAAGCTTGTTTTGGGATATTTGTATTTGGGAGTCTAAACATTCACAAGTGTTTTATACACTAAGTGAGCTTTCAATTAATATTAGAGCGGGTACACTTTGATGGATTTCTGTATCCTTAGTGTGATCCTAGACCCCTTGTAGCTATTGATGAAGCTATGGAAAAGGCCATGTTGAATTGTGGTGCAAATGTTTGTGATAATGACTCTATGAGTATTTTTAAAGATTGTCCTAACAATGAACTCCTAGAGTTATTAAAAACAAAGAAACATGCTAGAACGTTTGTTCATATGCTAAAGTATCTTGAGCACAAGAACCATGTCTTACACAATAGTCTATGTAAGTCAAATTCATTGATTAAGAAGTATAAGAAGAAATAGAATATTGTGTGACAAGGTTGATCACCTTAAAAAGAGAATTCAATCTAGTAAGAGAATAGAAAATGAAGATGATTTTCTTTTTAAATATCAAGAGTGCTTATCTCTTGCTTGCTTGTTTATGCACAACTCTTTGAAAGTGTTCAATTCTTGTTTATGGTATCTTGATAGTGGATGCTCTCGTCATATGACAGGAGATAAATCACTGTTTGAGTCTCTCAAAGAGAAGGTTGGTGACTATGTAACATTTGAGGATGGAAGCCATGTTCAAGTTCTTGGCAAGGGGACTATTAAGATACCGGGGCTATCTCTATTGAAAGATGTTCTATATATAAAAGGGCTTAAGGCGATTCTCTTGAGCATCACTCAAATATGTGATGAGGACTTTTGTTCAATTCTCAAAAAAGAGGTGTGTAATCATCAATGAAGTAGGGATTCAAGTCTTGGAGGGATATAGGACTATCGACAATTACTATGGAGTAGTTCCTACACCATATATTTCTTGTAGGAATGCCCGAGTCAATGTGTTGGAACTTTGGCACCAAAGATTTGGCCATGCAAACTTCAAACAAGTGGCGAAAGTGTCCAAACTTGAAGCCATTGTGGGGCTCCCAAAATTTGGAAAGGTGGAGAAGACCATTTATGGCGCTTGTCAAATGGGAAAACAAACAAAGGCTAATCATCAAAAGATGAATGTGATCTCTACATCACGTTACTTAGAGCTTCTCCATGTCAATTTAATGGATCCCACAAGAATAGAAAGCTTAGGAGGAAAGCGGTATATTATGGTTATTGTTGATGATTTCTCAAGATACACATGGGTGGAAATTCTTAGAGAGAAATTGGAAGCATGTGAGAAGATGGAGAATCTTTGCAAAAGGCTTCAAAACGAGAAAGGTGTACCAATTGTCAAGATAAGAAGTGACCATGGCAAGGATTTTGAGAATGCAAGATTTGAATCTTTTTGTGAGAAGAATGTGATCAAAAAAGAGTTTTCAGTTCCTAAAACTCCTCAACAAAATGGAGTGGTTGAAAGGAAGAACCGGGAGATTCAAGAAATAATAAGAGTTATGCTACTCAACAAGCAAATTCCTCAAAAATTTTGGGGAGAAGCCATGAACACCTCATGTCACATTGGCAACTGAATTTATTCAACTATGTTTTGGCTTTATTACGTATCAAATTTGCTTGTAACTCAGCATTTAAAAGCCCTGTATTTAGGTGGAAATAATGTAAGGGTTGTGTGTGAGAAAGTGTGAAGAATTGATCAAGTGTGTGCAATCAAGAGGCAAATCATGACTGGATCTCGCAAGTGGTGACTCACTAGAATGTGTCACACGTGTGAAGCATGTAGGAAGTTGAAGGGTCAGGACAGTTGGATCATTACAGAACAAAAATTACAAATTGGCCTTTCTATTATTTGGCGACTGGAACTCGTGGCTCATCCCAGTCGCAAGTGACTTGCCAGTGCACCCTATTTTGCTGAAAAATGACTTTTCACATTCCTTCTCATATCCTACTATAAATACCCTTATACTTACGAAATGTAGAGAGCTTTTAGAAAGAATTTTGAGAGAGAAACCCTAGAAAACAACAAGATTGATTCATCTACAATCTTATACATTTGATTCTCCAAATTCCTCTAATCTCACCCAAGGTTTTCAGACCCGGACCGTTCATTGAACCGTAAAAGGGAGAGGTTCATAGTTTTTGAGGTCGAACCGGGGTCGAACCGTGATGACGTCATAATTAATTTAATAATTAATTAAAGCCTAAATATAGATATTAAATTTATAAAACTAGCAAAATTGACTAATATATCTATATATGTGAGGGAAATTTAATGATTTTCAAGCATATATTTAATAATTAAATAAGAAAGTTAATAAAATAAAATAATAACCATGAAAACATTAAAATTTATGATTAATTTTTGAAGTAAAGTTGAATATCTTTGAAGGATTTTAATTATAATTTTTTTTATTCCTTGTAAGAGATGGATAATTTAATTAAGTAGAATAAAATTGTGTTAAGTTGTTTATATATATATATATATATATATATATATATATATATATATATATAATAAATTGCTAAGGGGTTGGACCGCACAGTTCTTGCCACCGGTTCATGCGGTCCAACCCCGGTTTTAGGGGTTCACGGAATTGCCACATATGCCCGGTTCTTTATGCTAAAAAAACAGATTTTCATCCCAATTTTCGGTTCTCACGATCCGACCTCCCGGTCCGGTCCGGTTCTGAGAACTATGCTCTCACCCTTTCCATTGTCATACTCATGAGAGGATCTTAAGCCAAATCCTTACCTTACCACATTCAGATCAGTGAGAAGGTTCTTGGTGTTTGGGAAGCAGTTTAAGGGAGAACCAATTCATATTGGGTGATGCAATGGGCTAATTGTGGGATCCGGTAAGCTAGAGAAGACAAGGTTAGGTGTAACCCTGTTGGAGCAAGAAGCTTGAAGAGCTTAGGTGCATCGGGTAGATTAGGCTTGGAGAGTCTATAGCTATTCATATATCCCAACTAATTTTCTAGTGGATCATTTTACCGCTTGGAGGGTAGCGGAGAGGTTTTTCACCGAGTTCTTTGGTTTCCTCTTCGATAACACATGTCAATGTTATCTTGCGTTTGATTCTCTCTATCCCTTACTCTTTGCTTTTAATTACTGTTGTGTTGTGATTAAAATATAGCTTAAAGTATATTTGAGTATAGCTTATATTTATTATTCCGCACATACATTGTTTGAATATAAGCTTGTTTTGAAATATTTGTATTTTTAGGTCTAAACATTCACAAGTGTTTTATACACTAAGTGAGCTTTCACTGTCAAAAATGATTCTAAGAAAAAATCCTCATAAAAATATACCTTTTATGTTCTCCATTGAATGTAATTAAAAATGCTTTCATCTTATATATGAGCAATAATTTTATATTTTAAATAAATGGTTTCTTATATAGATCTTACTATAAAATAATCATAAAAACTCATTTACATAAATATTTGGTACAGAAGAAAATATATGCATTTAACATTATGTTAGGTTCTATACGTATAGGATAATTGACAAACAGGAGAACACAAACTTGTCTAGGTATATATCATAGTATTTATAGGTTTGATTAAACAATACTCAAGATGCTACAAGTAAAAGTACAAAAACAAGGAAGCTACAAATCAAAGTAATCTATTTTTAATAGCTTCGATCGATCAAAGCATGAATCTACAGAATTTATTTTTAGTCCATAGGCTTTAGTCCTACTACATTAAGTATATAAAGAAAACCATAATTCACGTTTTTCAAGACTTGGAGAGCTACCCTTTTGAGATCTAAGAGGTTCCGTACCTTTTACTCTTTCAAACTTATACCAGAGATCACACTCACACTCTTAGTACTATTGGAATCAAGTGGCCACCCAATCTTCTGCTATCAAGTGTACTAGAGGTTCATGTTGAAATAGATCCATATCAGAGAAGTCTGTGGAATTCAGAGCTAATTTTGTTAACTCTGGTTAGGTTTACTATAAATTGATATTTTGATTGTCAATCGTCATTTGATAGTGGATTTTTCTTCTTGGGATTGATCCTCCTAGGTTTTTCCTTTGGAACATGTTGATTCATAAGGTTTTCTAAGTCATCATATCATTGTGTTATTTACTTTCTGCTATGCATGATATGTTTGATTATTTTTTTAACCTAAGGCTTGTATAATTAATCTGATTAAAAACTTGGCATTAAAATTGGTTAAACACTATTTGTTCAGGGGTCTAAATCTAACAATTATGTTTAATAATATAACATAAAATTAGGCTAGTAGAATATTAATTTCATACATGCATCACCTAAATACTTTTGATTTGATCAATATTTTGAAAATTGCACCACTAGATTACATATTCTCTATGTTCTTAACACGCATTTCTAATTTCTTATAAATAGGAAGTTATTTAATACTCAATCCATAAACTCATATTTTATACACATTCAATTCATATTCTATATGTTCTTAACGCACATTTCTAATTTCGTAATAATTTAAATTACGAAAACATGAAATATAAACATTTGATAGATGATATAGTGATTAAACTTTGATCATCTTGAGAATTTGTAAGCATAGAAAGTATAAAAAGAAAATGCAATTCAACTGTGGATTTTGAAAATTTTTCATTTACACATGTAAATATTCCAATTTTCAATTCATTTAAGTATAAAATTTCTTTTTTTGAAAGTGTGTATAATTAATTTTATTTTTACATTTTTGTGATTTTTGTTTTGATTGTTACCAAAACAATTAAACTTGAGTAAAAATATCATATTATTTTTTTGGACAAAGTATAGCTACAAACTTCGCTCAATATCTTTTTATTGGATGTAAATTTTAAGAAATTAATCAACCATTGGATTACTTTTTCTTCTTTTGTCGTCCATTATTGAAAAACTTTGTAAGATCAAAGATCAATAGTTATGTTATCAATCAGATGTTATAATTTCAAGTTTTGTAGTCTAAAATTATGTTATACATAAAATGTAAATTTGTAGATTGAATAGTAAATAACATTTGATTAGCAAAAAAATTAATATACGTATTAAAAATATAAAGAGCATGCAACCTAATTATTAGATTTTGAAAATATGTAGCTGTATTAATTTTTTAAAGGGAATTGCAGCCATTGGCTATAATCGAGTTTATAGCCAAACTTTGTCCTTTTTTTTGTTCCTTTTGGAAAAGGACAAAGTTTAATTGACTACAAACTTGTTTGTAGCATAAGTATACAACTTTCATGGGATTTTTTCAAAATAACATCATTTTGCAAACAATTTCGTTAGTTAATATAGTTTTTAAACTATTTAGAAAACTAACATCTCGAGACTATTATAGTCAATTTTGCTGTAGTAACTCAATCACAATAGACTCGAGTTCCTTAATCTAGCCATGTTGAAATCAAGCTCAGGAGACTTGAGTTTCACATAGAACCTTCAACTAGCTCCAGCAAATTCTTCAAACCCAAACCAGCAAAACCTAGGTACGCTTGTTCCCATCAAAACCCAAACCCTACGAACTCAAACCTAAACCCAACAAACACGCCACCACCACCGATTGGAGCTCACAAACCCAAAACCAACAATCGCCCCACAACTCATCCCGATTGAAACCCTAAACCAAAACCCAACAAACGCTATTCATACCCACAGAGAAGAAGAGGAGACCCATACCCACCTATTCTTATCTCAATGGCGAATCAGGTCTATCTCTGCTTTCTCTCTTTTTCTCCTATTCTCCCTTTTTTTTAAAAAAAAAATTCCAAGAGCCACTCCGATGCCGATGCTGAGATCGTGATTTTTAAGTTGGAGAAGAAGAAGGAAGAAGGAAGTAGAGAGTCTTTGGTTTTTCAGAGCAGGAACTTTCGATTTACAAACTTGATTTCCTGAGGGAAATCGTGTTTTTAAAACACAATTTGTTAGCAAAATCAAGTCTAACAAACTCGAGATATTAGTTTCCTAAATAGTTTGAAAACTGTGTTAACTAACGAAATTGTTTGCAAAATGGTGTTATTTTGAAAAAAAAAAAAAATCCCAACTTTCATTAAAAAATTTAATATGATTACATATTTTAAAAATCTAACCGTTGGATTGAATGTTTTTTATATTCTTAATACACATGTCATTTAATCAGATATTATATACTATTCAATTTATAAATTTAAATTTTTTATGTATATTTTTAGACTATAAAAGTTTGAAATTTAAACAAACGTGATTGATTATATGATTATTAATTTTTGACATTCTGGAAATTTTGCAAATATAGACGATATAAGAAGAAAATGTAATTGAATAGTAGATTTGTCAAAATCTATATCCAAATAAAAGATATTAAGTAGAGTTGTAGTCTTAGGCTCGCTCCAAGTTTTTTGCCAAAATTTGTCCTTATAAAGATAAGTATTCCTATATAAATTTTATTTATTTTATTTTATTTTTTTGATAAGAATATAAATTTTATTAAATAATCATAGAAGATCATTTTCTATAAATTATTAGTGCACCAATTATAGAAAAATTAACTTATGGAAATAAATGTATTACCTAATTAACATATTACAATTATTTAACTAATTAATATATAGCAATAAATGTATTATTACCTAATTAAATTATTACAATTAATTAATACATTGACTTGTATATTGAAGAAATGGAATACTATATATATGATTAGAATACTTGGTTCCTTTCAGGAAATACACCGTTCGGAAAAAAGTGACTTTTGCACCTTTGTTTCTCCATGGCTTACATTATTAACAATAAACTCGAATGTTTCATGTTTTTCTTGTTTGCTTCATGTTACGTGTTAGGCGATAAATTTGTTGATGGAAGAAGGATTGAGCCTACGGAAAATAAAGGCTTGATTGAGCGAAAAGGAACCATTAAAACCATTGAGGTTATAATGAGTACTAAATGCATCTTCTTTTTCTTTTTCTTTTTCTTTTTTTCTTTTTTTCTTTTTTTTCTAATCAAAATGACATGTTTAATATATATATATATATATATAGATTGAAATCCCATGCTTGATTAAGGTTTAGTGAATCTTTACAGGGAGAGGATGGTGATATAATTGATTTTGTTGATATTTATCAACAACCTGCTTTTGATCATCCATTTCTCAAAAATCACACTATACAGGTTTGTTTACTTGATTTTTATTTTAATTGTTTTGTATTTTAAGTAATTTCGTTGCCTTATTATTGTTCATTTATACATCTCCTACAATTCACATTTCTAAAGTTCTTTTTGGAAGGTTCATTTCAAATTTCAAGCAATGGCCTCTATTTAATGAAAAAGAATATAAAATTTAGAGTTCCTTTTTTTTTGGGAAGGACGTTGGGCTCTTACTAAAGTTCTTCTTTTAGATTTTCAAGCTACATAGGGCTCTTACTAAAGTTAAGGCTCGAAATAATGTCTTAATGACAAAATTTAGTTAAAAAATTGGTTGTAACTTAAGGTTATAACTTCTTTTAAAAAAAAATTAACATTACTACACAATATAAAATTTTAACTATTAGATTGTATGTTCTACTCTTAATATATATGTCTAATTTTATGACAATTGAATATTATTTACGATATAATGTATAAGCTTATATTTTATACGTAATTCTCAACTACAAAAGATAAAAAAGAAAAAAGAAAAGGAAAATCTTCAGCTAAAAATATATCTTACTTGTATTTGCATATCACGCTATTTTATAAGGATAAAAAAAGTCAGATAATAGAATTTTTCCTCTTTTTTTATTTTATTTTTATTCTTAGAAAATCTGAATTCTATAACTCAACAATGCAATTTCATAGGTCACAAGATTTCTCTGCTGTAGCTTTTCATTTCGATTACTGAGGATTAAAACTAGTAATCTAAATTTGATTAAACAGATGAAACCCAGCTCAATTCCTGGTGGTGTGAAAATGAATTCCTCTCAAGCAAAGCTGTTTCAAGATTGGCATAAAAATGGACAATGCCCAAAAGGAACAATCCCCATAAGACGAGAACAAGAAGATGAATACCCTCGTCCTCGTTGTGTCAAATGGATACCACGTAGAACACAGCTTAATCACAGCTTTTATGATAACCGTCGTCGTGAGGGATATTCATTTTACCAAATGAAATGTTATGTTTTTACATATATAATCATGTCACACTGTATTTTTTTACATATTCATTTTAATCTATTTTATAAATTTAAATTTTTTTTCTGACATATATGAATAATATTTTGAATTAGCATGCAGTTGCAAATTTTGAGGGTATTTTCTATGGAGCACGTGCATCATTAAACGTATGGAGGCCTGTCGTCTATGATAGAGACTTTAGTCTTGCTCAAATATGGCTTTCAACAGGTCCTGATGAAGAATTAAACACTACGAAGTTGGATGGATTGTAAGTTTCAGAAGATTAAGTTCTCTTTACAATTATCAAATACCAATAAATTAAAATATATTAAATAAGAGGCAAAATGAGTGAGGAACTGTTCTCATCTGCTTCACAACCCAACATGGCATGTGACAAGTGAGTTTGTTGTAGTATTAGCCTCACAGGGTACAAGTGAAAATGACCAGAAAAAGGTAATTTTAAAACCAAAACCTTATATTTGAAAGGACTAAAACCAAATACTTTAATACTAGTCACTAATCCGTGCGATGCACAGTGTTAGGATATATGTGATTCAATGTTAGGAATATATGTCAATATAGAATTGGCTAATTTTTTTACAAAACGCATTTTACTTGTAATTGGGTAAATCTAGGATGTGTTTAATGCTTCAAAGAACAAGATTTCAAGATCAAGTGTTAAAGCCATGCAAGTTTGTCTAAGAAACAAGTGAAGAAGTGTTAGATTTTAAAGCTCGACAGCTAGTATCTATCGAGATTTAAAAAATTGTTAAAGCCTGATGCTCAACAGCTATCTCGACAGATAAGCTATCTATCGAGGTTTATGAAAATCAATTTTTCAAAGCTGATTTCACTCCAATCCATGTATACATGTTTGGCTTTCTTTTCTTACAACCCTAAACATATATAAGGATTGTTTTAAACGCCATCACAGCTGATATAACTCAATGAAAAAGTTTTTCACAAGCATATTGTGAACCGGAGACATATGCCCTAGTTCATCTTCCTATTCAAGAAGCTGCTTTGTTTGTACACCGTAGGGTTTTGTAACCAAGGAGCTTCATGATCTTCATTGAGTGATGAACTGAAGAACTTTGTAGCCAACATCTTTCTCAAGTTGATGAGTAAGCCATGTACTGAGATCTGCGCATCGAATTGGTTAGTCACATACTGGAAGCTGTGCATTAAAATGAGAAATTGCCACTATAGAACAAGTCCAATTGGATATTGGGGTAAGGGTTCAATTGTAGGTTGGTATAAGGTACTGTGATTCCTTTACTTGTAATTGCTTGTTGTAATAATCGTAATAGTAAATTCTCGGGAGTGATGACCTTAAAATCACCCAATGGAGTTTTTGCCATATAGGTTTTCCCCATTTGTAAACAAATTACCGTGTCAATTTATTTTCCGCTGCACTTTAACTAAGTTGGTGATTTGTTTGTGCTACCACGCGTATTACATGCTAATTGAATTAATTAATTAACTTGACTAATTAATTTTTTAATTCATCACAAGAGGTTAATACATTCTTAGCCTATCAAATGATGTCAAAGCAGGCACACTTTGAACTTAGTTACAATCAAATTTGGCACTAAATATGCTAGCATCAACATTTATCACTAAATATGCTAGCATCAACATTTATTTTACTTATGTTTGTATATGAGATTATATGTTCTTTTATTTAAAATATATGGTTTACTAAGATTCTAGTGGATGGAGGATTTTAATATGGAATATTATTTTCTTTTAGAAGAAAATATGGAATAAAATCTTAATTAATTATATATATATATATATATATATATATATATATTAATTATAGATTCATATAATTTTTTATCTCCTAGTATTTCTCTTTCTAAAATAGTATATGTACATAGTAAGACATGAATACAAATTCTCTATACTACTTTGAAATTCTACCATATGTTTTACCAAACATAACTTGCTATGTGTTTAATTTTTTTTTTTTTTTTTTTTTTCCATTTTAAACTTTGGCTATTTCACTAGAAAAATCTAATAAATACATAATAAGTGGTGATTGGTGGAACATAAAATGAAACACAAAAATGGTACAAAATATTTGTATTGGTAAGACAAGGACTCGCGCGAATATTCTTCAAAACTCTTTGTAAAAACCTTTTCATGCTCAGCCATTATATAATTCCAATCATTACCAAATAAAATTGACATTGCCTAAGGGAGATTTAGTAGTCTATAAAATTTTGTGTACATGCCTTGCTCACTAAATTCTTATACTTATTATATGCTTTAGAAGAATGAAAATTGGTGGTTACAAGTGCAAGATCAGGTACTTGGATATTGGCCTGGCTCCATCTTCAACTATTTAGCGAGTAGTGCAACCAGAATTCATTGGGGTGGAGAGTTTTACAACTCAGAACCGACTGGTCATCACACAAAGACTCAAATGGGGAGTGGTCATTTGACTCATTTCTGGAATGAAGGCTATGGAAAAGCAAGTTATATTCGAAATATCGGATATATGGATAATAGTGGCAAGTTCAGAGACGTTGAGGCTCAAAGTCTGAATCCATATGCAACAAGACCATTTTGTTATAAAGTAGAAGTATCAAATAATACGCTTGGAGGCTTTCGAACCCATATCTATTTCGGGGGTCCTGGCTATTCAACACTATGTGCAGTATAACAAATGGGGAAAACAATCATTGTAATCAATAAAAGTTCATATATCGGAGAGATCTTAGAATGGCAAAACCGTTTTGATTTCCATTATTGTCACTCAATGTTGTATGTGTTCCAATTGTAGTTTCACTAATATCTTTGGAGGCACAAATTTTTTTAAAAAATGAATCAATAACTTTTATAAGCACCAAGGTGAATACAAAATTCATACAACAGAAAATAAAAAGAAGTCACTAGGCGATGCGTAGCAACCAGCCTAAGACAAGAAGCCTCATTAAAGAAACTCACACTACGTACCAACAAGCAAGAAAGAAGCAGCACTATACAACCATGTGAGTGATAGATAGGGTTAATGAAGGAATGAATCTGAATTTAAACCCCACTTATAGCAATGAATATAATTTAGAGTTGATCTCTGGAAACTTTCAATTCTTCTTTCATAATTTAGAGCCTTCCTATGATAGAATGATGTTGAAACCACACAGTTTGTCACCCTATTTATTTCTTTTCTTTTTTTCTTTTTTTTTGAAAAAGTGCTTCAAAACTTTTCTACTTCATCACCAAATTTTGTGTTCTTTATTACTTCTTTTAGTGGTTTAGGATTGTGGTGATATAATTTGATCGATTACAATCATGAAGGTTAAACTGTTTTCATTGATCCGACACTTGCGGTAATCAAATATATTTAGAACTGTTAGGAATCCAAAGTCAAAACCAGATTTTTCGAAAGGCCTAAATTTTGTAGTTATTGTTAGTTTTTAATTAGACCCCTGAACAAACAATATTTAACCTGATTTTATAGCCAAGTTTTAATTAAGTCAATTATGCAAGCCTTAGGTTAAACATAAATCAAACATATCATGCAATGAAAAATCTAAACAACACAAGATATGATAAGCCAGGAAAACCAATGAAGCAAACTAATGCAGGGGTACAAACCTGAGGGAACTATCGCAAGAAGAACCCACTATATCAAATAAAATAAAGTGCAGGGGTACAACCAACAATAGTCTCATTCATGTTTGCCACCTTCTTAGTTGATCTCTGTCGCCCAAGGGTTAACTTTATAGACTAAGCCTCAATACACGGTTCTAAATAGTCTCGTTATCGAAGAATATAGCAATCAAAGATAATGCATCTCTTCTTAAAACCTAGTTTAAAAAATGAAATAAAATACGGCTGAAAGCAATTCTATTCTAAAAAATTCTCTTTATTTATCTGCCCATAAAAAGTAAGCTAATAACATATTGAAAGCTCAAATTTGTGTGAAAACACAAGAGTTGTTTAGACCCCCAAATGAAAAATTACGACTCGGTTGATTTTACTCTAAATTAAACTAAGTGCGGAATAGAGTAAATGCGAGTGAATAAACAATAAACTACTCTAAGCCATATTCAACAATTTACAGCAGTAAAAAGAAAGTTAAAACAATAGGGAAGAAGAATGCAAACACAAGATAACATGCCGATGTGTTATCGAAGAGAAAACCAAAGACCTCGGCGAAAAATCTCTCCACCGTCCTCCAAGCGATAAATCGATCTACTAGAGAATAAGTTGGAGTACACGAATAACAAAAAACCCTCCAAACCTAGTCTACCCCATGTACTCGAGCTCTCCAAGCTCTCGCTACCAACTGACTTCGTCAAGCCTTGTCTTCTCTAGCTCTCCAGATCACGCAATTCAGCCTAATTGCATCCACCAAACATATGGCTTCTTCCAATGCTTCCCAGCAGCACAAAAACCTCACTTTACACTCAGAATGGGTGTGGTAAGTGTTTGAACTATCAACCTCTCAAGGATTTGGAAATGGAGAGGTAAGAGTTGAGGAAAACCACAATGGATTGTGTAGAGGATTATGGGTATAACAATCTCTAACTCTCAAATGTTGTGGCTAAAGTTTTCTCTCAGAAAAGCACTCCTCTCAATATGTGAGTAATGTGGGTATATATAGTGTGTGTAGGGACCTGGTGTATCAAATATGACAAATTGGCAAAACAAAATGTTTCGCGGGTATCTCGCGGGAAGGCCTTACCCGCGAGACACTCACGAAAACCTGCTATCACTATCTGTCATGACTCTTCACATTCCAATCATATGCTGAGCACTTGCTTCACTTCGTGGGAAGGCTTCTCACGAGCTACCTGCGAAAACTTCTTTGCTTTGCACTTTGCCTTGAGTCTTCACACTCTCTCTCACACACAAACCTTACAAAGAAATCCCACATAAAATACAGGGTACATAAAATTGAACAAAATTACAATCAAATTTGACACAGAATTAAAGCCAACACAAAATAGTTGTAAATCACAACTTTACACATATATATACACTAGTCTCTCAATTAGAAACCAAATATCTATTCAAGATCCAAGATCCCAACACCTTGAATAATCGGGCTAAGGGATTTCAGCAAATCTTTCAGCAATCTCAAGTTTAGTTGGCTATCCCTTGAGCATATCTCCTCCAAGTCATTGGCAGGTCCTTCCTCAGTCTTGCTACAAACTAAACTTTGATGCTGTTGTATTCTCGGACCCTGTTGCTTCAGGTTATGGGGCAATGATACGGAATGACAAGGGCGGGGTAATTGTAGGTTGTATGTTTTAGACCCTTTAAAACACAAGTTGTTTAACCTAGTTATTTAGTCAAGTGATTACTTAGATAAATTATTAAGATCTAGGTTAACACATTCAAATCATATCATGTAAGTAATGCGAAAATATAAAGAACACACGATATGATAACCCAGAAAAATCAAACCGGTAAAAAACCTGGGGAAGATTTAACCTAACTATCCTCAAGGTAAAACAGATCTACTATGAAAGAATTGAATTTGTACAATAAAACTTGGACCACTAACATCCTATTGCTACCTTGAGTAGAAAACTTACTACCACGACCACGTGATAGCTCCAAGTCTACGGACTACTTCTTTCCTTGATCCACTGCAACCACAAGTAATCCCACTTGTGACTTTGAGACTCCACTCAAAGGTTTCAGATCTTCTTTAAGTTCTTTATGCAGCAACTGAAGCGATAACCAAGTTCTTGACATGAATCTTGATCTTGATAACCCTAAGTATGTATGAAGGTAAACACCTCTAGATCTCACAAGAGATTCAACATACAGCACATCAAAGACTTCTAAAACGTAGCTAGGGTTTTTCTTTTAATACTTGGAATAAAACATAAAACCCTACACGTCAAACGGGCTTGGGCTGAGTTGGAAATTCTACAGAAAAATCAATCTGCACGAGGTTCGATCGATCGAGTCTAATTTTCGATCGATCAAGCCTTGCAAATTTAGTCTAATAAATTCTGCAATCACTTGATTCCAACTTTACAAATAAACACTCTTTGAGCAAGCCTAAACCTAGACTCTATGTTTTGATCATGGTTTGCCAACATAATACATAATAAAGTTCTAATACATTTATTTCCTAAAGTCTTAGAACCTAACAAACTCTCCCTTTGGTAATCCGTGACAAAACGCATCACAAAAATGAATTGCTCAAAGTTACAAACAGCCCATTTAAATTTAAAATGCCCTAAATACAGTTCAACCCAACTACTATCTATCAGTTGCCAATGTAGACAACAGCTACGACTAAATTAACCTATAAAATCCTGAAATACTCAACAAACACATAAACGCATGTGTGGAAAATACAAGTAAACCATTATAAATTCTTGATTTCATAAAACATAAAATAAGACATATACCATGAATAACCTTATAATGTAAATCATATGTGAAACAAGAAACAATAAATAAAAAATAAAAATAAATAAAAAAGAGTGTCTTCCCTTAACATATACAACCCATAAAATGATAAATACATCAAAGGCAAAAAAAATACATCAAAAGCCAAAACAAAGTACATCAAGCTCCAAAAGAAAAACTCCATCTATCAACATGCATATGTACTCCCCCTTTTTGTGACGAATTGCCAAAGGCCAATCGTGACTCATCATCAAAAGGTGGAGGCTACGGAGTAGATCCTTTAATACTCGCCAAATCAGCTCGTAAAGCCTGAAGCTCAGAGAACACATCCAAAAGAAGCTAACCATGCGCCGCTTGAACGGTCATGATAGTGTCCAGCATACTCTGTATAGAAGCATCGCTTGATGAAGAAGCAGGAGGCTCAACAGCAATTGTAGGGTCTACAAACTCCTCAACAGTGGGGTCACCAGATGTAGGAGGCCTAGATGCACCTGTAGAAGACTCAATTCTAGGGCGCTTAGAGCTAGCTTTCAACTAAGCTGCTCTTTGCCGAAGAAAGGTGGCACTTATAGGAGCTATAATATGTACGAGCTCAGACGTTGGAAAATCCTTTAAACCTAAATCTAACAAAATCCTATGAATAAAAACCGAAAAGAAAAGACCATGAGATTTTGCACTACTCCTATGAACCTTAACAAGAGATCAAATAAAAAGAGTAGGAAAACTCATAGGAGCATCGGTAACTAAGGTATACAAAAATGCACAACTCTCAATGGGAATGGTGTGAAGATGAGAGATAGGCTAAATGGAATGACAAAAAATCTGGAAAAACAAATAATTGAGCTTAGAAAGCTCATGGGAAGTGACACGAGGATCAGTACCCCAATTGATGGTAGTACTGGTAATGAAAGACATGATGTCATCAAGAGGAGAGGTCTTAGTGTATGGGTACATGGGCTGCTATACTAAAGGTACACTAAGAGTAGAGGCCACTACAGAAGGAGTAATGACATACTTTTCACCCCTTATCCAACTCCTCACAGACTGAGTATTGGAATCATCGGAGTGGATAGAAAGGTTCGAATAGAACACTCTAATCAAAGTAGCCGAAGGAGGATGATCGACGTCTAAGAGTGGCAACCAGCCCCTACGCTCAAAGTTCCTACGTATCTCCAGATCTAACTCATCTAATATGACCTTACGCTTAGCCCAGACCAACCTAAAGATGTTAAGCTTCTCATAGGTTTCCTGGTTTTTCTCAGTTCTAAACCTATCATTCTCGAAAGCTGGGGTAAAGGGGGTGGTGGTTTTCTTTGCTCTTGTCTTTCTAACCATGATGCTAAGGGTTGGAAAAAAAAAGGGTAGACTGCATTAGAGAAGGTTAGAGCACAAAAAATATAGAAAATAACAATCTATATGATGCATGAAATGAATGCACAAATGATGCATGGTCTAATGCGTTGAAATTTGTTCAATTTTACTTTATAAAGCATCAATTGACTTGAACATTAAGTTTTAGTTCAAAAGCCCTAAATTTTGAAAAAACCCAATTCCAAAAATTATACCAAATTGATCAATTAATCATTAAACTAGTTAGAAAACATCATATAATGACATAATCAATCAATTACACAAGTCAATTTCATCAATTTTAGCCCAATTGAACAAAATCCCCAATTTCACAAAGTTTCAAGCCCTAGAAATTTCAATTTTCCACAAATCACAAAATTAACCAAATTAATACATGGGAATCATGTTAATATCATCTAAGAATAAAAACCCATTGATTTATTTTGATTAAAAACAACTGAAATAATCCCAAATCCAAAAAATGGGTGGTTTGAAATTTTCAATGAAAATGCATGATAATGCATGAAAAATGTGAATTTAATGAAAAAGAAAGGGTAAAAGAGACTTACTCAAGCTAGAAGACAAAAACCCTTGAAATATTTGAGACAAAAAATAACAAAAATGGCTTAGATTGGATCAGTTGAGGAAGAATAGTAAAAAAAGTGTTTGAAAAGTTTTGAAAAAAATGAAGAACACGTGAGAAACTTCTTTTTAAAACTCCCACTAACAGATTTTCGATCGGTTGAAAATTAGCTTCGATCGGTCAAAAATTAAATTTGATCAATCGAGCATCAATCGAGTTAGGCAGATTCAAACCAAAATTTTTATCGCATTTTCGATCGGTCGAGAAATAGATTCGACCGATTGAAAATCTGGAAAACTCAAAATTTTTAAAAACAGAGCAATTTTATGCAAAACTCCTCAAAGCACAGTGTTTCATGAATGAAATGCATGAATATGAGATTAAAAGTTTTTCAAAAACACTTGAATTCAACCCAGATCTTCCAAAAACAAGTTTTTCAAACAATTTGTCCTTAATACTCAAACACTAAACACATTTTGCATTAAAATAAAGGAACATAAAATCTTGGATGGCCACAACAAAATTACACATAATATCATGTACTAAGTTTAGCAATGAATACCTTGTGTAGTGTGTGCAACTAGCAATAGTAAGCAATACATGTGAGGTGATATGTAGATAGTAATTAATCACAATTTCTACAAAATTCATCACATAAATTTGAAAGAGACTATCACTTAAAGAGTTACATCATATAACTCTCATATCTCCTATAAAACAAACTTGCAATCATATAAGTTTCTTGTTTTGCCTCATAATGTACACACCAATTTTATTTCTATGTGAAAGTATTTGATTAGCCAGATAATGTACACACCAATTTTATTTCATTATGAATTTATTATAGCCCAATAATGTACACACCAATTTTAGCATTAATCCGAGACTACACCTTATGTTCTTTTTGTACATGTACTACACTTTCTCGAGTACAAAATCTTATGATATGCACTAAGGTGTTCATGATTGATTAGTAAACAGTGGTGAGATGGTTATTTATGCCTTTCTCATTTCAAGTCCTAACAATCAAAAGCATGTGACTTCAAAATTAAGATCAAGTGATCAAAAACTATAAACAACTCTCACACAACATGCACTACATAGTTAAAACTAGTAAAGTGCAGTAAAATAAGCTCATCCAAGCAAAATAAGATACACAAACATGTTATGTAAAGATAATATGGCCAGCCTTGATTACAAGTCCAAGAAAAATAATGCAAAACACATTTTTCCTTCCTTCCTTCCTTTTTTTTTAAATTTTAAAAAGGAATAACAAAAACAACCTATCATAAAATGCATGAATGTTATTTGCGACTCTTGCATTGGAGTTATTATTCATATTAGAATGATGAGCAACTCCAGGATTGGTATAAGGGTTTAACGCCTTTACCTACTTATCAATAAGTACCATAGGATCTTGTGCTTGAGGCACAAGTACTTTTGGCTTATTTACTCGCTTTGCAGCTTGCAACTTGAAATAGTTTGGGTGAATATGCTCAGTCTTTCCACAAAAATGACAAACCCATAAAGGTCTATCATGCAACTTATCCTTAGGGAGGGTAGGATTCTTAGGCTTAGACTCTTTAAGATCAACCCTAATCTTCCTAGGAGGTGGTGTGACTTCTACTGGTTTGACAATCTCACTCTTGGGGGGCTCAAAAGAAGAAACAAAGTTTGTGGAATGATTTTCAGACACAAAGATGCTATCTGCAAAACCTAGACCAATTTTGTCTAAGGGAGACTTCTGAATACTCAATATGTGATCAAGTTTAGAACTAGAAGCCCTATTAGTTTGTTCTCTAGCAACAAATAGTTCTAGTTCTAAGTTCTTTATCTTATCAAGTAACACCATGTTTTCAGTCTTCACCTTATCAATCAATTCATTAGCATCAAACAATTTCAATAACAAATTTTTCTTATCAAGCTCAAGGGAAGAAATTTTCTTTAAACCTAAGTCAACATTCATTGCATCCTTTGCAGCAACCTTGCAAAGGTTATTAAAAGCTTCTTGCAAATCAGCACTTTCAGAGAGTTCCCCATCAGAAGGGTTCTCTTCAACCACAACACTTTCATCAACTACAGCAGTAGCTGTAAAAGTAATGAAGTTTCTATCCTCATCACTACCAGACTCATGATCAAAAATTTCATCATCATTAAGGATTACAGCAATAGCTTTACCCTTTGATCTCAAGAATGTAGGACATTCTAATTTCACATAACCGTACCCTTGACAACCAAAACATTGTAGACCAAGTGAATTATTAGAGATTTGACCTACTTTTTCTTTAGATTTATTAGTATTGTTCACTTTAGTGGGTTCATTCCTCTTAAAATTCCTAGGTTCAACATTGTTTTTACCTTTTACCCTTCTGTTGTTGTTCCTAAGAAAGTTTCTAAAATTCTTGGCAAGATATGCAATCTCTATAGAAGAGAGATCATCATCAAGTTCATTCCCATCAACATCATCAATTGACTTAAGAGCCATTGATTTGGATTTGTTTGTCTTAGGTAGGTTTAGCTCATAGGACTGGAGAGATCCTACAAGCTCATCAACAAGGATGGAGTCCACATCCTTGCTTTCAGTAATGGCAATCACTTTGGGTTTAAAGTCCTCAGTTAAGGATCTAAGAATCTTCCTAACAATTTTAGGTTGATCATAAATTTCACCCAAATTATAAGCAGGGTTAACAATATCATGCAGTTTAGTATAGAATTCATTAAAACATTTATTATTAGACATTCTAATACTTTCAAATCTAGTAGTTAACAACTGCAGTTTGTTAATCTTAACCACCTTTGTGCCTTCATGCACAATTTGGAGAATATTCCAAACAGTATGAGCAACCTCAACATTTGAGATTCTCTTGAATTCCTTCATAAAAATAGCATTAAAAATAACATTCATGACTTTGCTATTAAAAGCGGCTACTTCTTTCTGAGAAGTTGACCATTTGCTTACAGGAGTAGTCAATTTCTCCTATCCGTATTCAACAGAATTCCAAACTCTCTCATCAATAGATTTCAGGAATGCTTTTATCCTTACTTTCCAGTAGGCATAGTTCTTCCCATCAAAGTGAGGTGGGATCACAAGAGAGTGACCGTGTTTCATGAAAACAAGGGTCAAGGATCAACTCTTAAATCAAAGGATCTAAACACAAGAGGTAACCTGCTCTGATACCGCTTGTAAAGTTTTTAGACCCCTTAAAACACAAGTTGTTTAACCTAGTTATTTAATCAAGTGATTACTTAGATAAATTATTAAGATCTAGGTTAACACATTCAAATCATATCATGTACGTAATGCGGAAATATAAAGAACACACGATACGATAACCTAGGAAAACCAAACCGGTAAAAAACCTGAGGAGGATTTAACCTAGCTATCCTCAAAGTAAAACAGATTAACTATGAAATAATTAAAGTTTGTACAATAAGACTTAGATCACTAACATCCTATTGCTACCTCGAGTAGAAAATTTACTACCACAACCACGGGACAGCTCTGAGTCCATGGACTACTTCTTTCCTTGATCCACTGCAACCATAAGTACTCCCACTTGTGACTTTGAGACTCCACTCAAAGGTTTCAGATCTTCTTTAAGTTCTTTATGCAGCAACTGAAGCGATCACCAAATTCTTGACATGAATCTTGATCTTGATAACCCTAAGTGTGTATGAAGGTAAACACTTCTAGATCTCACAAGAGATTCAACGCATAGTACATCAAAGACTTCTAAAATGTAGCTAGGGTTTTTCTTTTTATACTTGGAGTAAAACATAAAACCCTACACGTCAAACGGGCTTGGACTAAGTTAGAAATTCTGCAGAAAAATCAATCTGCACGAGGTTCGATCAATCATGTCTAATTTTCGATCGATCGAGCCTTGCAGATTTAGTCCAATAAATTCTGCAATCACGATTCCAACTTTATAAATAAACACTCTTTGAGCAAGCCTAAACCTAGACTCTATGTTTTGATCATAGTTTGCTAACATAATACATAATAAAGTTCAATCTAATTTTCGATCAATCGAGCCTTGCATATTTAGTCCAATAAATTCTGCAATTAATCGATTCCAACTTTACAAATAAACACTCTTTGAGCAAGCCTAAACCTAGAATCTATGTTTTGATCATGGTTTGCCAACATAATACATAATAAAGTTTTAATACATTTAGTTCCTAAAGTCATAGAACCTAACATAGGTTTCTCTGTTAAAGGGTTGCCTGCAGCTAATAGTTAAGAAGCGGAATTGCCAGCATGTCAAAGAGCTCTCAAATTTGCAGTGGAGATGGGTTTCAAAGATGTTGTGATTCAAGGCAATAATGCAAATGTGGTCTATTTTGTTTGTTGGACCTCAGCTTTCTCGGCTTGGCCATGTCCTTGTTTATATCCAGGTGCTTATTGCCGATATCCATTGGTTCTCAGCTAGTAGTATTTGCCGCGATGCAAATTATGTGGCTCACTCTTTAGTCCAATATTTTGTATTGAGGACTCGCATTCCCCTGCTATGAAGGTTTTGTATTTTGATTTGGGTCATTTACAGTTATAAATGATATTTTGGTTCAGTTTAAAAATAAAAATAAAAATAAAAATAAAAAAATAAAAAATCCAAATAGCTATTGCTTGTGCGGTGCATTTTATAGCTTTTCGTAAGAAATATATTATGTGCCATCACTCCCATGGATGATTCATATGATAAGTTATAACGTTTATAAACTTCACTTTATAATGAAGTATACGAACCAATTGATTCAGTAATTAACAAAGATTTAATTAACTCCATAAATTTAAGTATACAATAATCTTTAATATAAATCCTTTTAAAAATTATACATTAAAAAAATCCTCATAAAATTATATCTTTTATACTCCTTTTTTTTTTTTTTTTTTTTTGAGAAGAAATACTAGAAACTTTATTGAAAGAAAACACTTAGCCATTATCGGCTAGAAGAACATCATGAAGGTCTGGAAGAACATCCTTCATCTACATCGATAAACTTCTAACATGTCTAGCATGTTTATCTAGATTGTGAGCTGCAAAATTTCATAGCCTGCGGGTATGTAAAAAATAAATTTGCATAAAATCTTCTAAGGATGGTTTCACTGAATCAATAAGATGAACAAAGGAAGCTAGGGGACTTTCATTACTCTTCAAATCATTTATAGCCACTTCAGAATTTCCCTCCAGAATGACCAAGGACAAACCAAGCTCCCTTGCATACCGAATCGCTCGAACTGCTGCCATGGACTCAACATCATTAGAAGAAGGAAGGAGTAGAACATTCTCAGAAAGAGAAGCTCGCACTCTACCCTGGTTACCTCAAGCAATCACCCTGAGACCTGATTCATTTGTTTTTTTGAACGTCACCCCATCAAAATTAACCTTAAAGCTAGGAGCTGGAGGTGGTCTCCATCTAATCAAAGAGGAAGAAGCTTCCTTAGACCTAGGAACAAAAATAGGTAAGTGACGAACATAGTCTGATAGTGCCTAAAAAGCCGATGGAAGTACTTGGGCAATTGGAAATTCCAGGTGGTTCGTAATTGATTCCTTCGATACCAGATCGTCCAAACCAACATGGCAAACATATCCAAATTTTTACCTTCGTCCCTATTGTAACGTACTAGATCAACAAAACTTAAGAAATCAGTGACTTGCCAAAAGGACCATTTAGGGGAGTAGCTTCAGATCGGTGTAAAGGCTAAGCAAGACCAACGAGCTTGATAGACATCCTAAACCAAATGATTGCAATGAATACAGATGTCTTCAGTCAAGACTCTATGGTGACACAAATTCTTTTTCGTTGGGTTGGCTTCCTTACACGCATGCCACAAAGAAGTTTTTCACTTTATACTCTTGATTGAATATAATTTGTTAGGTTTTTAGATCCCTGTAAACTAGATTGTTTAACTTAATTAATTAACCAAGTGAATACTTAGGTTTATTATTTAGATCTAGGTTAAAACAAAACAATCATATAATGCAAAGCAGCGAAAAAGTAAAAAACACAACGATATAATGACCCAGGAAAACCAAACCGGTAAAAAATCTGGGGAGGATTTAACCTAGCTATCCTCAAGATAAAAAGCAAATCCACAAGAAATAATTGAAGCTTACAATAAGACTTAGACCACTAACATCCTATTGCTACTACACGTAGAACTTTCTACCATGGCCTCATGATAGCTCCGAGTCCACAAACTACTTCTTTCCTTGGCCTTTGCAACACAAGCACCCACACTTGTGACTTTCAGACTCCACTCAAAGGTTTTGGATCTCCTTAGATATTGATCTTGTATGCAACAACTTCTACAACACCGGATCTTGAGATTCTTCAAAGAATAACATTGATAGAAGACTTTAGAGAGTTTTTGGGTACAAAACCCTAGATCTACAAAAGAGGCACAAGATGCACTCTAATCTCTCTCTGAAAAGCCTTATAAAAACGTGATTAGGGTTTCCTTTATATACTAAGAGAAGTAGATCTAAAACCCTAATCCTTTTTATTGGGAAATTTAGACGCCGATTGATAGAATTAACAAGTTTTAAACTCAAGTTGTTAACTAGATTTATTATGAATAAGCCTTGTTAAAACAAAAAAATATCAATATCATGTCAATATCATGCACAATAGAAAATTAAATAAGACAAGATATGATGACCCAGGAAAACCAATGAAACAAACTAGTTTCACAGTAAAAAACCTGGGGGGAAACCTTCCCAAAAAGCAATCCACTATAGTAAAGAGAAGTTTCAGATCTAGTACAAAACTTTTGTCCCTAGACTCTACAATCCCTGTAGATGAACTTACAGTAGAAACTTCTATCGCTTTAGAACCTCTGAACTCTTCAATATATGAATGCCACCCTTTTACACGGATCCCAATACGTGACTAACTCGCCAACTTGAAGAAGATGTTGGTTGCAAAGTTCTTCACTTCATCAACAATGAAGATCAAGAAGCACTTAGTTACAAAACCCTAAGGCACAAAAACGCAGTAGCTTCTTTCGTAGAGAATAAGGCACTTGAACACCTTTTGCATGTATTCTCCTTGTATTCTCTTATGTGACAGCCTTTAAAAATAAGTTTTATATATGTCTAGGGTTGTGAGAAAAGAAGACCTAAACACATACTCACGGATTGGATGAAAAACAGCTTTGAAAAATTAAGTTTCATAAACTTCGATAGATAGCTATCTATCGAGCTAGCTTTCAAGCCACGAGCTTCAGCAGCTTTTAAATCTCGATAGATGCTAGCTGTCAAGTTTTAAAATCCAGCACTTCTTCACTTGATTCTTGGACAAACTTGCTTGGCTTTAATACTTAAACTTGAAACCTTATTCCTTGAATTATTAAACTCATCCTAGATCTATCAAATTACAAGTAAAGTGTGTTTTGTTAAAAGATTAGCCAATTACATAAAATAGTGACATGTGTTCCTAACATTGAATCACATATGTCCTAAAAAAACAAAACCACAACAAACAAATGAACGTATGAGAGAAGTCATAAATCATTCAACTCATACTTGCTTGTTGAATACAATAAAATTTATCCTAACACAAACTCTTGAAAAACTTTGCAATAAAAGAGTTTATGGCAAGTAGACTTAGACAATCTGTATTTCTGAAACACTTTAAATAAAACTCATCAATGCATCTTAGTGTGAAATAGAAATAATAGATTGCATACATTAAATAAGAAACATGTGTATAAAGAGAGAAAAGAAACAACACATGTAGAGATAGGTGAAGAAGACATATATCATCATATATATATATATATATATATATATATATATATATATATATATATATATATATATATATATGTTTATATCAAAGATAAGCACAATGTATCTAAAAATGGTCACAAGACCGGTGTACAAGAAGAAGGAGATAAGCACTCCCCTAACAAGATGAAACACATCTCCCCCTTACAGAGGCATATATTTCTCTCCCTAAAATGTAGAATCTTAAAAAAAAACACATTTTCTCCACAATTTCTCCCCCTTTTTGTCGTGATTGACAAAGGGTACAAAAAGCTATAAAGTTTCATTCGAGAAACATAAAGATGATCAAGGATGATCAAGGGGGTACAAAGAATCCATATAAATGCATGAATGTAATGAACAAGATGCTATGGATGACAAGATAAACGAAAGATGCAAAATATGTGAAAAACAATGCATGCAAGAGGATCTCGACAGATCGAGAAGCTGTCGAGCAACTATCGAGCAGAAGCCAACCTCAATGGATCGAAAAGCTATCGAGCATCTATTGAGCAGACAAAAGGTTTCTCGATGGATTGAGAATCTATCGAGAAGCTATCGAGACTGCGATAAAGAAAACACAAAAGGCTCGATAGATAGCCTAGCTGTCGAAAGGTATCAAGAAGCTATCAAGATTGCTTAAAAACAGTTTTTCAAAGAAGAGAAAAACACATATATGAATGCAATCAAGCATGCTACAAATAAGAATCCAATCAACATTTTAAGCTCTCAAAAACATCCCTCAACATGAAAAATGTTAAGCACATAGATCCCAAAACACACACACACACACGCTAAACAAGTCTAACCAATTTTATATTTTAAAAACAAGTTAAGACAGTTTAGTAATTATATATTAACACATGTATTCCTTGTGATTGCCAAATCACATTATACCTGCACATGTATCAAAAGTAGCAAAGAATATTGCGTATTGTGTGTGAAAAATATCGCAAGATTGCATAAGTATCTACATGTTATGACGATTTAAGATATGAGAAAATCACTTTAACTCACACACAATCATAACTGTTTGATGGGGACTATCACATTTGAGGTACATCCTATAACTCCCACATTTCTTAGAAGACACGCTTGCAATCATATATAAAGCATTTTGATTCTTTTTGCTTTTAATTTTCTTTGCATCTTTTTCTTTTAAGCAAACCATGCATAGGCATATAAGAGATAGAAAAGAAATACCCAATAATGTTAAGCAACATTCTACTTTTGCTATGCCAAAGCATACAAATGTCATTTCATGATTGGCAGGCAACAATGGTGAGATGATTATCTATGCCTTTCTCTTAGGATTTTCTAGTCCTTTCCGTCAAAAAGAGTGATACGAGATGCTCTTAATCTTACTCATCACAAACACGAACTACAAAACTCACTTGCTTAATTGTGCATAGAGATTACTTAATCTAAACTACAAAAGATACAAAGTTTAGAAAACTTTGTTTCATTGGCCATCCAAGGTACACAAGTACCAATTGTACACAAACACAAATTATTTTTGTATTTTTTTTTTTTTTTGAAAAATAAACAAAATAAAGACTAAACAACCAAACAAAAACAGACAAACAACATGAAAGTATGAAAGAAAGATGCATATACATGAAAGCATGATTCCAAAGCAAATAAGAAATCAAGCGAAGAGAGTCCTACTTAAGATAGAAAAAATTAAAGCAGAGGACAAACAAAAAAGACAATTAAGTCTTAGGCTCCTTTCTCATTCACACAGCATGCGTTTTTGGCCGTGAAGATAAAAAGACACGTGTCCTAGTATGTCTACTAAAGGACATAGAAGAATTAGAATTCTCCTGAAATTAAGTTAAAAAGCTTAAGACTTTTAATAACTCTTCAAACAAAGGTGTAGGTCCTTGAGAGGAAACTTGTGACCGTTTAGACACTTGCTTTTGAGGATACAACTTAAAGAAATTAGGACAATGTGTCCAGAAACACCACAATGGTGATAAACATGAGATCTAACAAAGGATTTAGAATTAGCCAAATCAGCTTTCGATTTCATACGTTTATCACCTTTCTCAGATTGGGGCACAAAGACAGTCCTTGATTCAGAAGCCGTGGAAGAGGAGGGGCTGGAGGAAATAGAATATCCTAAGCCAGTCTTATTAGAACTTGGCTTTTGAGCACTCAAGACCTCATCAAGCTTTGCACTAGACATCCTCTTTATTTGAGTTCTAGCTTGACTAAGCTCAACCTCAAGATTCTTGACCTTCTCTTCTAATGAGGTGTTCTCCACAACAAGTGTCTCAACTAACCTTGTAATCTCATCTAGTTTGACTAACAGATCAGCTTTTTCAGTTTTTACCTCATTAAGCTCTTTTCTACAAAGATGAGAAGTCTTTTTAGATTTTATAAATTCAGTGCATAGCTTATTATAGGCTTCTTGAAGGGTCATCTTCTTGGGTACTTCATCATTAGAAGAATTCTCACTGCCACTAGCACTCTCCACAATCACCTTATCGGTTGTGGCAACAAAAGCCATAAAATGACCACATTTATCCACATACTCATCAGAAGAGTCATTCTCAGTATCACTCCAGGTAGCAACCAACCCTTTATCTTTTGAATTCTTAGTCTTTTCCTTCATAAGATAGTTTGGGCACTCTATCCTCATATGACCAAAACCTTTGCACTCATGGCACTGGATAAAGGGTTTCTCATTCTTGCCTTTCCTAGAGGATTTAGATTTCCTAAGAAGTTTTTCCTTATCCTTTTTCCTAAATTGAAGAAGCTTGATAATCTCATTAGCTATGAAGGTTAGATCCTCATCCTCATCATCATCTTCATCTTCATCTTCAGAGTCATCAATCTCTTCTTCTATACCCTTAAGAGCCAAGTTTCTACTCTTTCCACATTTTCCCATTAAGCCTAATCCCATCTCATAGATTTGAAGGTTCCCTACAAGCTCAGTCAAAGGAAGTTGATCAATGTCCTTCACTTCTTCAATGACAGTGATCTTGGCATAGAATCTTTCAGGCAAGGACCTAAGGATTTTCTAACAATTTTGGATTCTGCTATAGATTCTCCAAGATTGAAGACAGAATTCACAATATCTTTGAGTTTAGCATAAAACTCATCAAAGGTCTCATCCTCCTTCATCCTTATTTCTTCAAAACTACTAGTGAGTCTTTGAAACTTCACAGTCTTTACTGCCTTGGTACCTTCATAGATGGTCTCAAGAATGGTCCATGCTTCCTTGGAAACTTCTGTGGATGATATTTTTTTGAATTCCTCATTAGTCACCCCACAAAACAAAGCATTCAAGGCCCTACTGTTGAAATTTGCCGCTATGATTGTTGCTTCATCCCAATCCACCGGCGCTTCCTTTGGCTTAATCCAACCAACTTCAATAGCTTGCCATACCTGTTCACCTAGAGCCTGCAAAAAAACTTTCATACAAACTTTCTAGTACGCATAATTAGGGCAATCAAATAAAGAAGGAATCAAAAAAGATTGTCCACGATCCATGAAAACAGGGGTCAAGGATCATACTCAGGAAATTAATCCAATCAGAGTGTACCCGCTCTGATAGCACTTGTTGGGAAATTTAGACCCCAGTTGATAGAATTAATAAGTTTTAAACCCAAGTTGTTAACTAGATTTATTATGAATAAACCTTGTTAAAACAAACAAATATCAATATCATGCATAGTGGAAAAGTAAATAAGACAAGATATGATGACCTAGGAAAACCAATGAAACAAACTAGTTTCACAGTAAAAAAACCTAGGGAGAAACCTTCCCAAAAAGCAATCCACTATAGTAAAGAGAAGATTTAGATCTAGTACAAAACTTTTATCCCTAGACTCTACAATCCCTGTAGATGAACTTACAATAGAAACCTTCTACCACTTTAGAACCTCTGAACTCTTCAATATATGAACGCCATCCTTTTGCATGGATCCAATACGTGACTAACTCACCAACTTGAAGAAGATGTTGGCTGCAAATTTCTTCACTTCGTCAACAATCTGATCAAGAAACACTTAGTTACAAAACCCTAAGGCACAAAAACACAGTAGCTTCTTTCAGAGAGAATAAGGCACTCAGTCACCTTTTGCATGTGTTTTCCTTGTATTCTCTTATGTGACAGTCTTTTAAAATAGGTTTTATATATGTCTAAGGTTATGAGAAAAGAAGACCTAAACACATACTCACGGATTGAACGAAAAACAACTCTAAAAAAATGAGTTTCATAAACCTCGATAGATAGCCATCTATCGAGTTAGCTGTCGAGCCACGGGCTTTAGCAGTTTTTAAACCTCGATAGATGCTAGCTATCAAGCTAGCTGTTGAGTTTTAAGATTCAACACTTCTTCACTTGATTCTTGGACAGACTTGCATGGTTTTAACACTTGAACTTGAAACCTTGTTCCTTGAAGTATTAAACTCATCCTAGATCTACCCAATTACAAGTAAAGTGCGTTTTGTCAAAGGATTAGCCAATTACATAAAATAGTGACATATGTTCCTAACATTGAATCACATATGTCCTAACACTTTTTGGGCTTGAACTACTGTTGAGCCGAACTTAAAATTCTGCAAACCCGTATTTCGATCAGTCGAGCTTGTTCTTCGATGGATCGAACCAAGAAAATTTCGAATTCTCTTTTTTGCAGCTTGCTTGTTCTTGGATCTTGACTTGTATTACCTTGAGCATTGTCTAATGATACCTATAGACTCTAAGATCTATATCTTGACAAGTTTGTATTCATAGTTTGCCAATTGTACTAAACTTTTAGAACCCAACATAATTAAAAATTCTTTTATCTTTTGTTGTTCTTTGTTTTAATTGTTGCGAAAGCAACTCAATTTGAGGAATAGTATTGTATTTTAAATAAATGGTTTCTTATATAAATCTTATAAAATAATGATAAAATCTCATTTACATAAATATTTGGTATACATGTGAATGTTCAAAATGTGTATAAAACACCTATGAACGTTTAGACCCCCAATTTACAAATTACCAATTCAAACTTATTATCAAACAATATATGTGCGGAAAATGAACATAAGTTTATAACATAATTGATAAACAATCTAAACCAAATAAAATCACATCCACAGCAAAAATTAAATGACAAAGATTAAAGGAAGAGAGATGCAAACACAAGGATGTGTTATCGAAGAGGAAACCGAAGCCCTCGGCGTAAAATCTCTCCGCCGCCCTCCAAGCGGTCAATAATCCACTAAAGAATGAAGTTGGGATGCATGAACAGCAGAAGACCCTCCAAGCCTAATCTACCCAGTGTACCTAAGCCCTTCAAGCTTCTTGCTCCAACGAGGTTACGCCGAACCTTTGTCTTCTTTAACTTACCGGATTCCGCTATAACCCATAGCATCAACCAATATCAATTGGTCCCTTCCTAACTGCTTCCCAAGCGCCAAATAGCCTTCTCACGGATATAGGTATGGTGAGAAAAGGTTTTGGCTAATGTACCTTTCAAGGATGTAACAATGGAGAGGGTGAAAGTTGAGGAATTTGAAGAGTCACTATGTAAAGATTGTGGATGAGTCAATCTTGTTTTTCTCTAGGGTTTCTCTCTTAAAATTCTCTCTGGAAGCTCTCTATATTTCGTGGGTATAAGGGGTATTTATACTGGAGTGAGAAAGGAATGCAAAGAGTTAGTTTTTCCATAACATAGTGAACTGGCGACTTGGCCTCGCGACTTGACTGAGTCGCGAGTCCAAGCCGCGAGCTAATTAAATGACCAGTCTGGACTTTTTGTCTTGTAGTGCTACAGCTGGCATGATGGTTCAGCTTCTTTGCATGCTTCACTCGTGTGCATCTTCTGGCGGCTTGCAAGCCGCGAGACACTTGCGAGATCCAGCCGCGAGTCCCTGCTTCATTGCACAGTCTTGAGCATTTCTTCACACTCTCTCACACACTACCCTTACATGATTCCCACCTAAACAAAGAGTTACTAATTGCTAAATTACAAGCAAATTTGGCATGGAATAAAGCCAACAAGATGGTTGATTAAATTCAACCTTACAACATGAAAATGTATAAAATAAATATTTGAGCAATAAAAACTTTCGATTTGATCAATATTTTGAAAATTATACTGCTAGATTATATATTCTCTATGTTCTTAACTCACACTTTTAATTTTGTATCGATCGGGAGTCATTTACTGTTCAATCCATAAATTCATATTTTATGCATAATTTAAATTATGAAAAATTGAAATATAAACATTTGATAGATAATATAGTTATCAAGAATTAATAATCTTCAAAATTTGTAAGCATAGAAAATATAAAAAGAAAATACTACCCAACGGTGGATATTGTAAATTGTTAATTCACACATGTAAATATTCCAATTTTCACTTAATTTAAGTATACAATTTTTTTTTTTTTTTTGAATGCATGTGTAACTAATGTTTTCCTTTTTTTGGTGACTTTTGTTTTGATTGTTGTAAAAAAAAATAAACTTAAGGAAAAAAAATATCATATTATTTTTTTGCAGAAAGTATAACTACAAACTTGGTTGTAGCAATTGGCTACAACTTTGCTCAATATTTTTTTATTGGATATAAATTTTAAGAAATTCACCATTGTATTAATTTTTTTTCTTATATTGTCCATGCTTGAAAAAATTTCATAAGATTAAAGATCAATAGCTATGTTATCAAACAAATATTTTAATTTCAAGATTTTATAGTCCAAAATTAAATTATACATAAAAAGTAAATTTATGGATCAAATAGTAAATAACATCTGATTAACATGAAATTTATATGCGTGTTAAAAACATTAAAAAAAAAAACATACAATCCAATAGTTTGAATTTAAAAATATGTAACTGTGTTAATTTTTTAATGAGAATTGTAGCAATTGGCTATAACCAAGTTTGAAGCCAAACTTTGTCTTTATTTTTTATTTTATTTTTTCCTTTTGGAAAAAGACAAAATTTGGTTACAAACTTGTTTGTATCTTAAAGCTACAACTTTCACTAAACAAATTAATATGATTACATATTTTTAAAATCTAACTGTTGGATTTCATGTTTTTTTATGTTTTCAAAACACGTCATCTAATCAGACGTTATTTACTATTCAATCTATAAATTAATTTTTTTTGCATTATTTTAGACTACAAAAGTATGAAATTTAAACATGTGGTTCATTACATGAATATTGATCTTAAATCTTCTAGATTACAAGTATGGATGATATAAGAAGAAAATATAATCTAATGATAGATTTTTCAAAATTTTATGTCCAATGAAAAGATATTGAATGCAGTTGTAGCCTTGGGCTCTATCTAAGTTTTTTATCAAAATTTGTCCTTTAGAAAATAAGTATTCTTATATAAATTTTATGTAATAATCATATAAGATCCTTTTCTTTAATTTATTAGTTCACCATTTATAGAAAAATTAAAATATGGCAATAAATGTATTACCTAATTAACATATTACAATTAATTAACTATTTAATATATGGCAATAAATGTATCATTACCTACTTAACTTATTACAATTAATTAATAAATTGCATATATACAAATATTTGATATTGAAGGGAAGGAATGCTATATATATGTTTAAAATGTTCTTTTCAGAAATACAGTTCGACAAAATCTTAAAAGATTTGTGTTATATCAAAAAAATAAGTGACTTTTGCAGCTTTGTTTCTCCATGGCTTACGTTAATAACAATAAACTCGAATGTCTCATGTTTTTCTTGTTTGCTTCATCTTATGTGTTAGGCGACACATCTGTTGGCGGAAGAAAGATAGAGACTATGAAAAATAATGTCTTGATTAAGCGAAAAGGAACCATTAAAACCATTGAGGTTAGAGTACTTAAAGCATCTTTGTTTCCCTTTTATCTTAATCAAAATGATATGTTCAATATATATGTGTGTATGTGCGTGCGCGTGCGTGTGTGTATGTGTGTGCAAGCAAGCGTGTGTGTATTGAAATCCCATGCTTGATGGATTTTGTGAATTTTTACAGGGTGAGGATGGTGATATAATTGATTGTGTTGATATTTATCAACAACCTGCTTTTGATCATCCATTTCTCAAAAATCACACTATACAGGTTTCTTTACTTGATTTTCAATTTAGTTTTATTGTATTTAAATAATTTATGTACCTTATTATTGTTCATCTATACATCTCGTACCATTCATGGTATTAAAATAATTTTTGGGAGGGTAATAGTCTTTCTATTTAAAGAAAAAATCCCACTAGTTCCACTCTCGAAAAATCCACTAATAAGAAAAAATGGTTACAAGTACAAAGAATCTTACCCTACGTTCCAATGTCGAAGTACTTAACTAAAGTAAAACCTATTGAGCTATACCAATCTTAGCTCCAATTCCTAATTGGACTTAATTTTGTATAGGACTTTTCCTTTGCACAAATCTCCCTATCTGTCATTGACACCACATCAACCTTTTTTGTTGTTGTAGTTTTGCAAAGTTCTCCAACCTACACTTGAATGAACTGGAAGTAGCTTGGCATAAAGCCCTAGGTGCACAAATGTCGCAACAACTCTTTTTATGTGTGTGTCTCTCTATCACTTTAATGATGGGTATAAAAAAATGTCTTTTGTATGTTCTGGAACCCTAGTACAAGAATATCTATGTATCCAACTCTTCATGGGCTGAAAACATAACTTAAAATTCAATTTTCCCATAGCTTGATAAATTAAGAGGTATCGAGCTAGGTCTCATGGCTGATTAAACCTCAATAACTCAACAAGTCTCGAGGGAGGGGTCGAGACTTGCAGGTAGGCTGCAGATGCAATTTTTCTTAAACATTCTTTATTCTTGTGTCTTCGATTATATCCAAGAGAGTCAATACCATACCATACTAGCTGATATAGTCAGTATTTTCCCTACAAGAGCTTAAAACAGTACACAAACACGTGTTTCGTTCCGATTCAAATATCGGTCATACTGGGTTGTTCTGGCTATATTAGACGAAATATCATATTATGGCCGGAAAAATCATATAGGACCGAAATAGATCAAGACTTCTAGATTAAAAAAAAAAAAGTAGTCTCAGATCTAATGAAAAAGATAACTCTCTTCTTCTGCTTCTGCTTCTTCTTCTCAAGACTTTTAAATTAAAAAAAAAAGTTTCAGATCTAATGAAAAAGATAATGTCTCTTCCTCTTCTTCTTCGTTAAGACCCAGAAGGCCAGAAACCTCTTTCTTTAGTTTTGTTCTAGTTTGGCTTTTAAGTTTCGCTTGGTTTTGTCCTTTATACTTGACCCATCGTTACTTCTTCTTCCTCTTCGTTAAGACCCAGAAGGCGAGAAACCTCTTTCTTTAGTTTTGTTCTCGTTTGGCTTTTAAGTTTCTTTTGGTTTTGTCCTTTATGCTTGACCCAAGACCCAACGTTACTTCTTCCAAAGTTTTAAGTGCCAACTTCGGATTTTGAATAAAATAATTTTATATTATGCTTTATTGGTTTGTGTGTCTGACACCCACTAACGTGAAGATGAATTCAAACTTCACCTTTTTTTTTTTTTTTACTTCAACTACAGTACACGTACTACACAGTACATCAAAATAATATTAATGTCTAATTGATTTATAATTTTAATAATAATAAATAAATAAAATCTCCTACCATGTGTCATCTAAAAAAGGTTTGTATTATTAATATAAATGTATGACACCTACTAACGTGAAGATGAATTCACTTCACCTTTTTTTTTTTTTTTTTTTTACTTCAACTACAGTACACGTACTACCCAGTACATCAAAATAATATTAATGTCTAATTGATTTATAATTTTAATAATAATAAATAAATAAAATCTCCTACCATGTGTCATCTAAAAAAGGTTTGTATTATTAATATAAATGTATAATGAATTTTAAAAAATTAATATTTTGGCTAAAACTTAAGAATAAAAATATTAAAATGAGATAGTTTTATAATTTATAAATACTTTTAATAAACTGTGTGGACTATGACTTTTACCAACATGTATATATAAAAATTTATATAATTAGTGATAATCTCGAAATGATATTCCGGTATTAATTAGTATCAACATATTTCATTTCTCTAGCAAAACCAAAACGGCTTCTGGTACGGTATTGACTCATTTCATTATACCACTTGATAACAATAATTACAGTCTTTTTAAATACACTAGAAATTAAGACTCAATTACATATAGGATGAAGACGACATTTAGGATTTCAATTTACATTGGGTTCTTATCAATGTTGAGGATGGAAATAATTTCCCAATTTGTTCTATGAATTGGCCCTTTTTTTTTTAATTTTTAAAAAAGATGAAAATAAAAAATAAAAGGAAAATCTTCAGCTAAATCTAGTAATCTGAATTTGGTTAAACAGATGAAACCCAGCTCAATTCCGGATGGTGAGAAAATGAATTCCTCTCAACCAGAGCTGTTTCAAGATTGGCACAAAAGTGGACAATGCCCAAAAGGAACAATCCCCATAAGACGAGCACAACAAGATGAATACCCTCGTGGTGTCAAATGGATGCCACATAGAACACAGCCTAATCATAGCTTTTATGATTCCAGTCATCATGAGGTATATTCATTTTATAAAATGAAATGAATTGATATTTTTACATATATAATTATGTTACATTGTATTTTATTCAAATTTTAAATTTATTGCACACGAATTTAATATATTTCTAATATATTTCTTTCTGACATATTTGAATAATATTTTCAATTAGTATGCCACTGTTGATATTGAGGGTGGTATATTCTATGGAGGACGTGCAATATTAAACGTATGGAACCCTGTCGTTTATGATGGAGACTTTAGTGTTGCTCAAATATGGGTTTCAGCGGGTCCTAATGGAGAAGTAAACACTGTTGAAGCTGGATGGTGGGTAAGTTTCTAAAGATAAAGTTCTCTTTACAATTAAGGTAGATGTAATATATATATTTTTTCTCCAAAAATAAAAAAGATATATATATATATATATATATATATATATATATATATATATATATATATATATTGAGAAAAGGGTAGATGTAATAAAATGATAAATATCTCATTTCATGGTTGTAGGTTAATTCACCTGATAAAGAAACAAGATTGTTCATATATTGGACTGTAAGTTAATTTACTTATTCCCTTCCCCAAAAAAAAAAAAAAAAAAAAGAAGAAGAAGTTAAATTTGCAGTTACTATATATGAGCATTCTCATCAAAGATTGTAAAAATTTTAGCATTTAGCATCTAAAAAACTGACTTTATAACATTTAACACATCACTTTACAATACAACTTATATCAAAACTTCTATTTTTTTTACCATTTCATTTAAAAATTATTTCTTTATTATTTTTTATTCTTCCACTCTCTCCCTGTCTCTCTCTCCTCAATCTCTCTCTTTCTCAACCCAACTATTCTTAGCACCACCGGCCACTACACTACCAACAATCACTACAAAACCCACCACCCAACCACCGACCAAAAACCAACCACCCACACCACAAACCTACCACCCATGCCACAACTAACAAAAAAAAAAAGAAAACACGTAAAAAAAGAAAAAAAAAAAGAAAAAGGAAAAAGTAAAAGAAACCTCCACATCCACCCACCACCACAAACCACAAAGAAAAGAAAAGATAAAGAAAAAAAAAAAAAAACCTCCACCATCGCCGCCACCAGCAAACCCACCAAGCAAAAAAAAAAAAAAAAACACACACACACACACACAGAGCAAACCCACCAAGCAAAAAACACACACACACAACAAACCCACATCCCAATTCACCATTGCCAATCAAACCCCCAAGCAACACACACACACACAAACCCACCACGGCAACCCTCCAACTTGGATTCAACCCACAACATCAAACCCACCATAGCAAACCTCCACAAAAGACCCATCATGCTGATTTACTGCACCACGACCCACCATGCCCCAAACCCACTATGACCTAGACCCACAACCCACCATTCCGCCGCCACCAAATTCGACTCACACCCCTCAACAAGTAGATCGGTGACCCACGACCTATAGAAAACAAAACCACGACCATTGGACCGTCGGACCCACGACCCATGCCCATCGGACCACAATTGCCGACCATCGGACCATGACCCACAACCTAAAATCAAAACCCACAATCATCGGACCCACGACCCTAACCATCGGACCACGCCGAACCACAGAGAGAAGAGAGAAGTGAGAGAAGAAAGAGAGACAGAAATGAGAAAAAAATCCATTGGTGAATAAAAACCAAATTTTTATTATTATTATTTTTTTTTACAATCTAGCTACAGTGAGTTGTTATTGATAACAGCTCACTGTAGTTCAATGCTAAAATTTTTAGGATCTAGCAAATTTGATGTAGGTGTGTTTTTATCATTTGAGGTGCTAAAAATACTAAAAAGTAGCATTTAGCATTTTTAACACCTTTATTGAGAATGTTCTATCATCAAGTGCATGCTTTTTAAATCAAGACAATTACATTTCCCATTTACATAAATAAAATATTTCTTGCAAGTGTTTCTTGTACTAATTTATTCTTGTCCTTATAATTAAGAGCGATGGTTACAAAAGAAAAGGTTGCTACAATCTTTTTTTTTTTTTTTTTTGATAAGGGTTGCTACAATCTTGAATGTCCAGGATTCGTGCAAGTAAACCACAAAGTTGCCTTTGGTTCTCTCATAAAACCAATTTCCAGGTACTCTGCGCAGCAATTCGAGATAAGGATAACCATATACAAGGTAATAGACATATTTATTTCCTTAAAATATTATTCTAATCCATTAAAAAATTACGAAGACAACAATTACAAAAATAATTAGTTTATCATCAATGCAGTTCAGGAAAATGCTTAATATAATATATATGTGACCCCTCTTTGATTTTTGGTATAAATTTGAAATATGATAATTAGGCTTGTTATTAAAAGTTATTTTTATATAAATCGATATTTCTGAGAGATTACCTAATTAAATTATATGTGACCCCTCTTTGATTTTTGGTCTAGATTTGACCCCAAATTCCAATTTTACTATCAAGTCACTTTTAAGCTACAATTCAATTAGTCTCTAATATAAATGATTATCCAATTGAACTAAGCATGGATGATAAACATAACATGATAAGCATATAAAGTGTATTAAATGAGCAGTACATAGAAAATTAAAGGACCAAACCAAAGATAACACCGGATGTGTTATCAAAGAGGAAATCCCGAGTACCAAACAAAAAAAGCGACTAGCATTGAAATGATTCCCTAAGAAAAATAGTTTTAGTACAATTTGACACGCAACCTTTTAAGAAGTTCTTCACTCTTGTACCTGAGCACACTAAACTTTTACTAGCAACTAACTTTGCAGAAGTCCTTTCTTTACCTAAGTTTTTGTATTCACAACCAAACACCGGTTGCATCTTCCCAAAGCACTAATTCATTCACAACTCTCAAGGATTTGGCTATGGTGAGAATAAAGAGTGTAGAGAGTTTATTTTATTACTATTTATAAATAAATAAAAAGTAGAGAGAATTGATAGTATCTAGCCCTCACAACAATGGGTATACTTCTCTCAATTCTCAGTTGTGATTTTTAGGGTTTAATACGTGGGAAATGATATCATGGGAATAGGCTGGTACTATAGAGAGGTATGTAGCAGAATTTCTCATGTGTGATCAACTCGTGAGATTAAATGTCCCATGAGTTTGAATCTCGATTTGTTTTCAAAGTCTGACACGTGCCAATTTCATGTGTGTAAATTCTAGTCTTCAAGAGAACTACTTTTGACTCCAGGCACCTAACCCAAATAAATACTAAGTCTTTGAACAAATCACAATCAAATTGGGCATGAAATATACTAGCACTAGACATTTATTTTTACTATGTTTGTATATTAAATTATATAATATATGTTCCACTATATGAAAAAGGGAAATGTTAACATATGCATTAAGGGAATGTTAGTGGCGGGTTCCAATTAGCTCCACCATTAAAGTTTCTGATAGTTGAATAAGAGATCTAGGGGTTCAATCCCAGCCTACACTAAAATCCGATTAGAGTCTTGGTCTGATAATAAAGAGTTATCATCAGGAGCGGACGCTATAAGTTGAAATTCTCTCAAAAAAGAAGAAGAAGGGAATGTTAGTAAATCATTTTAGAAAAGTTTTTTTATGGAAAAAAAAATTAATGTTTTAACAACTTTTTTTTTTAATATAAAAATGGTGTTAATATTTTTTAAAATGGTTTGTTAACAATCACACTAAGGACACCCGTTAATAGGCCCTTTTAAAAAATATGGTCTACTAAGATTCTGATGGAATGTTTTAATATGGAATATTATTTTCTTTTAGAAGAAAATATGAAAATATAATCTTAATTATATATATATATATATATATATATATATATATACATATACATATATATAATTTTTTTATTTCCTTGTATGTCTCTTTCTAAAATAGTTTATGTACATAGTAAGACAAGGAGTCTAGGGAAAAAACTTTTCATGCTTAGCCATTTTGTGTACATGCCTTTCTCACTAAATTCTTATACTTATTATATGCTTTAGAAGAATGGAAATTGGTGGTTACAAGTGCAAGATCAGGTACTTGGATATTGGCCTGGCTCCATCTTCAACCATTTAGCGAGTACTGCAGCCAGAATTGTTTGGGGTGGAGAGGTTTACAACTCGGAACCAAATGGTCATCACACAAGGACTCAAATGGGGAGTGGCCATTTCGCGAATGAAGGCTATGGAAAAGCAAGTTTTTTTCGAAATATTGGATATATGGATAACATTGGAAAGTTCAGAGACGTGCAAGCTCATAGTCTGCACCCATATGCAAAAAGAGCATTGTGCTATAATGTACGAGTAGCACGTAATACGCATGTAAACTTTGGAACCCATTTCTTTTATGGGGGTCCTGGATATTCAACACAACGTGTAAAATAACAAATGGGGAAAATACCATTGTAATAATAATAATAATAAAAGTTCATATATTGGGGAGATCTTAGAAAGGCAAAAATGTTTTGATTTACATTTATCACTCATTGTTGTGTGTGTTTCAATTATAGTTTCAGTAATATCTTGGAGGCACGATTTATTTATTTAAATGAATCAGTAACTTTTATAAACAGACCAAGAAGAATTCAAAATCTGTTAGTTTGTTTAGACTCCTGAACACTTAGATTGTTTAACCTAATTAATTAACCAAGTTGTTACATAGGTTTATTATTCAGATCAAATAATCATATCACTAAGTGCAGAAAAATAAAGAAGACAGGTAATATGATTGTAAGGACACGATTTGGAATGACCCAAGAACGATACTGGGTTCGCACGTAAATAGGCCCTAACAATATCATTTATAGAGCGTGGGTTTGAAAGGCTAGGCCTTGATCACGAGTCGGTGGTATTCCGGGGTGTTCATACATAAATAAATCGTGTACGCTCTGGGAGTCTTTCTCCTAGAGGTGGGCTGGGAGGCTCTGGTTTTGGCCATTTTTCCCAGCCTCCTCTTTGGTGTGTTAGCCTTCACATTATATAGCGCTGCTCGGTTGATCTTAGCCCTCCACTTGTTGGTCAGGCAGGTGCTAACTTCTGTACCCGTCCCATCGACTGTCCCATCTTGCTTTCTATTAGTTGCGACGATCGAAGTCACCCTGACCAGGCGTCTTCTCTCATTAACACGGTCAGGGCGCCGGTGAGTTCATTAAATGCGGAGAGGACGTATTTATCCTGAACCAGTTCCGCACCGTACCCCCAACGTGGGTCCCATTCTACTCGTATCTTCTTCCGGGGGCTTTTTGGGGATAGCCATCATCGAGACGTTGCTATTCCCCTTGAAGTCCTGTAGTGCCGAGGACAGGGTCATCCTCGGCTGTTCCACTAGACATACCGGCCTTTCCCCATTTGTCCTCGGCACATACCCTCCTCGGCATGGACCTTGAGCCCTAATAAAGTGTGGGCTGGATCGTAAGCTCCCCGGCCCCACAATGATGATTTAGGAAAATGAATGAAACCGTCCAGTTTCAAGGTAAAAACCCCAAGGAGGATTTAATTTAAACAATCCCCAAGGCAACAAATTCACTATATAAAATGAAAGTTTTACAATAAATTTTTCCCTAAATATAAAGCTACCTTTTGTAGTACTTATTCACGTGACCACACGTAGCTCCGAATTTACAGACTCTTCTATTTGAATTTGTTGCACACAAACAGCCCCGTTTGCTTGAACACAAACTTGAACACTTGAAAATTTCTAGATAATTAAAGATCAATAGCTATATTATCAGTAAATTTTTTTAAATTGCAAGTTTTTGTAATTTAAAATTATCCATAAAATATAAACTTATAGATCATATAGTAAATAATATTTGTTTGACACAAAATTTGACATATTTATTAAGAGCATAAAGAATATGCAATTTAACGGTTAGATTTTCAAAATATATAGTAATTTATATTTTATTGAGTAAATTTATAGCCTTAAGCTTCAACCAATTTTGTAGCTAAATTTTGTCGAAATTTATATAGGAATAATTATTTTTTAAAGGACAAATTTTGGCAAAAAACTTGGAACGAGCTTAAGGTTATAGCTCCACTTAATATCTTTTATTTGTATATAGATTTTGACAAATCTACCATTCGATTACATTTTATTTATTTTTTATATCATCTATGCTTACAAAATTTTCAAAAGGTTAAAGATTAATAGTAATGTAATCAATTACGTATATTTAAATTTCAAGCTTTTGTACTCTAAAATTATTCATAAAAATAAATTTATAGATCAAATAATAAATAATATCTGATTAGATAACACGTGTATTGAGAACATAAAGAACATGCAATCCAACGGTTAGATTTTCAAAATATGTAATCATATTAATTTTTTTTAATGAAAGTTGTAGACTTAAGCTACAAACTAGTTTGTAGTCAAACTTTGTCATTTTCCATAAAGGACAAAAATAAGGATAAAGTTTGGTTACAAATTTCGTTATAGCCAATGGCTACAATTCCCATTAAAAAATTAATATGACTACATATTTTAAAATTCTAATAATTAGATTGCATGTTCTTTATATTTTTAATACGCATATCAAATTTTGTGTAAATCAAATGTTTTTTACTATTCAATCTATAAATTTACATTTCATGTATAATATAATTTTAGACTACAAAACTTGAAATAATAAAATCTGATTAATAACCTAGCTATTGATCTTTGACCTTTTAAAATTTTTCAATAATGGATGACAAAAGAAGAAAAAGTTTAGCTTGTAACCCTTTAGCTTGTAATACTTGAACACAAACTTGTTAGGTACAGATCCTATTGTCTATAAGTTAGATTTGACAATGCTCAAGATGTTGCGAGTCAGAGTACAAGAACAAGGAAAAATGAAAATTCAAGAATTCAAAATATGGAAGTTTCGATCGATTGAGACTATGGTTCAACCGATCGAAGTTCAAAATTGTAGAATTTAAATTAAGCCTATTAAGTGATTAGGGTTTTAGTCTAGATTCACTAAGAATATAAAGAAAACCCTAATGTATGTTTTTCAAGACTTGAATAGCCACTCTTTTGAGATTTGACAGGTTCTATGCCTTCTACTCTTGCAACCCCGGCTTCAAATATATCTAAAGTGTGAACAGGAGATTCATATTGGAACAAATCCATATCAAAGAATCTATGGATTCAAAGCTAGTTTATGTTGGACCCCAAGGTTTTTATTGTAAAACTAGTTTGTTTCATTCGTTTTCCTATGTCATCATATCATTCTATTATTTAATTTTCTGCTATGCATGATATGTTTGATTACTGTTAACCTAAGGCTTGCATAATTAATCTAATTAACAACTTGGCCTTAAAGCTAATCAAATATCGTTTGTTTAGGGGTCTTAAAACTAGCACTGCCCATAAAAATTAAGCTAAAAACATATATGACAATAAATGTATTACCTAATTAACGTATTACAATTAATTATTAGTGCTCCACATATATATATATATATATATATATATATATATTTTTTTTTTTTTTTTTTTCTTTTGATAAATGAAAATAAATTTTTTTCCCATCTAACTTAGTACAATTAATTAACACATTGACATAAATGAAAATATTTAATATTGATGAGGTGGAATGCTAAATGATGAGACTACCCGCCATTTGGTAGAATTTTAAACTGTACGTGTTCACGCTAACATGTTGTGTCAACCCCTAATTTCTATAATATTTAATATCATCTTTTTGGAGAAGTATCAGGTTTCAGAAAGAATTTTATTCAAAATAAGAGACTTTTGCACCTTTATTTCTCCATGGCTTATGTTATTAACAATAAAATAGAATATATATATATATATATATATTTTTTTTTTTTTTCTTGTTTGCTTCATCTTTTGCGTTAGGCGATACATTTTTTGATGGAAGAAGGATTGAGACTATGAAAAAAAATGGCTTGATTAATTAAGCGAAAAGGAACCATTGAAACAATTGAGGTTACAATGAGTACTAAAAGCATCTTTCTTTTCCTTTTATATAAATTACATGAGGCCAGAATCATCATAAGTTTGATATATGTAAAATATATTCCTTACAAATAATATATTTTAAATACATTGTAAGCAACTACATTGAACTTTAACATCATATGTGATGGAGACAAAATTTTCCTATCAATTAAAAAAAGCCTAGCTAAAAGAAATGGTAAGAATATCCTTGGAAGGAATTTGATAGAGAAGCATGGTTGTTGCTATCTGCACGACGTTGATCTTAATACTTCTTCATCCAAAGACATTGATCAAATGATGCTAAGATAAAACTGCAAATAATCAAAGAATTTAGACATCAAATTTTAACACTAATTTTGATTAGATAATTACAGTTATATAAAATACAGACCAATGGTAAGAAAATCTCCTCAAGAACTCAATTGTTATAGAATCCAAATGAGATGTTGTGAACTTATATTCTGCAAAATCCAACTTGAAAAAATCACTCTAAAAAGCTCAATTCATGACAGGAAAAGTTTAACAAATCATGCTTTGTATTCAATAACTTCCTAAACAAATTGATCAATACTGGACTGAAACCTTGAATACTTTTAATTTTTTCTTTAATATGGATGCATGTTGCATGATAATTATATAACTCAATATTTTTTCGGCTAAATTATTATATAAAACAATCGCAACATAAGCATTAAAAAACTATAATTTGAGAAACTCCAGGCAGGATATGCTAAGCATCCTCTATCTTTGTTACACGAAAGCAACGGGTGTTTATTATTATTACCTAACATACTGAGTTTTTTGATGTGTCCTAATTACTTAACATTGTAAATATGTATGCCTGTCTATGTCTACACGTGTATGTAGATTATTTCACTTTCTTTGACAAGAATATAAATCCTGATCAATGGATACTACATAGTAGAAGTTTTTTCTTTCTTTAAATTGTATATGATTATTTCATATCGTATTAGAAAAAACTTGTACAGGTGCGGCTACTAAAGCAAGCTGGCTAAAAATATTGTAATTACAAAAATCTCTTTAAATAAACTGTGTGCTTCTACTGCTGCTTCTTAACAAAAATAAAATTTGTTCACGGGATTGCAAACAAACAAAACACACACACACACACACATATATATATATATATATATATATATATATATATTTTTAAATGCAAACAACCAGAACATATTATAATTTATCAATGCAATTGCTCAGCTTTTAAGGAACTAACTTGCCTCTACCTATATGCCAGGCCTTGAAATTAACAAAATAGAACATACATGAAGAGACAATTTCTTTACTCCTACCCCCAAAAATAAAGCAGGCAAGCTTAGCTTATTTTCATCCTATACACAACGGCCTACTAAATTATGTACAATAAGCTAAGAATCGTTTAAATAGCAAGAGGAGAACTTAATTGGTGAAATTCATTGGCTACATTATTGCAGTTTGTTTACCTTATTTCTTTAATTGCAAATACACCCAATTTTGACCTATCAAAAAACCATGAAAATAGAAGTGGTGTCACATCTAAACTATGATTTTAGTGAATCAACATAGTAGAATATAGATGCAAAATAAAAAGTGTCAGGTTCTAAGACTTTAGGAACTAAATGTATTAGAACTTTAATGTGTAATGTGTTGGCAAACCATGATAAAAACTTAGAGTCTAGATTTAGGTTGCTCAAAGTGTGTTTATGTGTAAAGTTGGAATCGAGTTAATTGCAGGATTTATTGGCTAAATCTGCAAGGCTCGATCGATTGAATCTCGTGCAAATTAACTTTCTGCAAATTTTTCCAGCTCAGCCCAAGCCCGGTTTGATGTGTAGGGTTTTATATTTTACTTCCAAGTATAAAAAGAAAAACCCTAGTTACATTTTAAAGGTTGTTGATGTGCTGTGTGTTGAATCTCTTGTGAGATTTAGAGGTTTTTACCTTCATACACACTTAGAGTTATCAAGATTCATGTCAAGAACTTGGTGATCGTTTCAGTTGCTACATAAAGGATTTCAAGAAGATCTGAAACCTTTGAGTAAAGTCTTAAAGTCACAGGTGGGAGTACTTGTGGTTACAGTGGATCAAAGAAATAAGTAGTCCGTGGACTCGAAACTGTCACGTGGTTGTGGTAGTAAGTTTTCTACTCGAGGTAGCAATAGGATGTTAGTGGTCTAAGTCTTATTGTATAAACTTCAATTCTTTCATAGTGGATCTATTTTACCTTGAGGATAGCTAGGTTAAATCTTCCCCAGGTTTTTTACCGGTTTGGTTTTCCTAGGTTAGTATGTCTTGTGTTATTTATATTTCCGTATTACTTACATGATATGTTTTGATTGTGTTAACTTAGATCTAAATAATTTATCTAAGTAATCACTTGGCTAAATAACTAGGTTAAACAATTTGTGTTTTAAGGGGTCTAAAAACGTACAAAAAGTACAATGAAAAGATAAAAAATAAAGTATTAACCATACATATGTAAAGTGTAAACAATTAATACATAATCTGATAGAGTTGAAATATTAAATAAAACCAAAAATTTTATATGCAAAAGAAATGAAGTTATTGTAAATTTGGAATAAGAAAGCAACTTCTTTTAATTTGGATTCACTTCTTAAATCACAATCAATGATGCATGATTAAACAAAATCCACATTAGTATACATTTTTTCTATAAATTGCTACCGGGTCTATTAATTTATACTTATCAGGTAAAGTAATTACACCAATCTTGCTTTCTAACAGCTTTATTACTTGAGTGGAAATAAAAAAAGACTTAGGGTACGTTTGATAGACTATAATAGGCACTGTAATGTAATAGTTATTCTTATAGTTTAGCTATTTAGTAGTTTGATTATGTTTTTATTATAAGGAATAGTCATTTCTTATGAATAGCTATTCTTTAAAATGAAGAATAACTATTCATCTCTAAATGGGTTGTAATAGTTATTCCTTAGTAGGTGTATTAATTTCTAAAATTAATATATTTCCAAATAAACAAACTTTCCATATGCACATAACAATTATGAAAATAAAAAAAATCTTAAAAAAATAACTAATCACTCTTTCAAATTTTAAAAATATTATTTTTTTAGGAACTATAATTATATGAGTAAGATATTTCCTAAAATATATCTTAAATTTGATTTAAAATGCTTTTATTCCATTGTCTTCAAGGTACTAATATTGTGTTGTCACCAAACAAATGAATAATAATAAGTGTTACATTATAGTATCTTGTATTCCTTATAATACATATTCTTATTCATATGTAATTACTGTTACAGTATACCAAACATGCCCTTAGTAGTGGAGAAGAAATGAAATAGTGTCATAGATGAGGATGAAGAATTGAAGAATTTGAGTTAACAAATTTCATAGTAGATACCCGAAGTACCAATCCATTAAAGCTACAAACTTTGAAACACAAATTGAAAGAGAGTTCAATAAATGGAAAACCATACCTAATCGTACCCATTCTTCTTAGACTTTGGGTTGCTTTTGCTTCAAAGGCTTGGCCTTTCCACCTACAAACCCAAAATAAATAAAGAACATACACAGAGTGTACAATCGAGATCGCATACTGAATCTATAGATTTATACTTGAAATAAATCAATGATAAATGAAAGGGTCCAAAGCATGAGAAAAACATCCCAAAGGTACCTGTAGATTTTTCTTTTTTGACAATTCAATCCAAACAATTCATACCAAGTATCAACATCAAGAATTTTCATAATAATTTCATTAAAGATACTTCAAAAGTAAGTCAGAGCTTTATGCAATAATTACTTGTACCATTGGCCACAAAAGAATGGAGGCCGGAATAAATATAATTACACATCATTAACTTATCCCATCAGTGGAAATAAAAGTCATAACCATTATTAGATAAAAAATAATGAGTCAAGCCTACTCTAGAAGATACATTCTCTAAATATCATCATCACAAAAGTCCAACCTCCATCAACAGTTAGTCTAACTACATCCAGCCACAAAAACCTATTTCAAAATGATCGTTGCCTACTTTGAAAAAGTTTGTAAAAGAATGGGATGAGATAGAGCCCAGTGAGTAGCATAATTAATGGGAGTGAGAGAAATGCAAGTTTCATGATGATATGTACAAAGTATGTTTTAGTTTGGGAAATTTCTAATTGAATACAGCAAGATCATTTTCAATAATAATGTGACAAGAATGATTAAATAATAAAATACAAAATTTCTCAAAGCAAATACCTTGAAATTATATACCATAATCTGTTAAGGTAATTTATCACAAATATACCACACTACCACAAAGACCAGTCAAGGGATCCACCCGTTCACAATTGGCATGATATTTTCCTCTTTGGTATGTAGTCTCTTGGCCCCATAGGCAGTAGCCTCACTCACACACAATCAAGGAACCTCTTCACCCCATGGGCAGTAGGGAAGAACGCGTCATCCAATGTGAAAAGGCACTAACCTAGATCTGATTCCATTGTCACTAAGACTACGAAAACTAAATCAGATGATTACTGAAAAATCACACATGGCATAAGGTTTAAACAACATAAAGCTCACAGGTTACATGTACTTTCAAATACATAGTTTATATCCAGCTGGTTTCATAAAACCTTAAACAATCAAAACTTTCATAAAGTTTGTAAGGTTTTCAACTTCATTCTTTGTCCAAAAAGATTTTCTATCAATTTCCCAAATAGTACAAGAAAAGATAAATAAGCACCATTAAATTTTCCAATATGCCATAAAATCCATGAATTCATTATCAAAGATTAAATTAAAGATGCTCAAATTTTCCATGTCAACAATTCATGCATTTCCCCATAAGCAATATTAAACATAATGCACTTTCATATATAATCATATAAAATAGGATCACATCACAACACTTTTAAGAAATATAATTTTAGACACTCAATTTTGCACCCATGATTCAATCAAAGAGAATTACTTGAATGACCATCCACGTACCCCGACAATCATGATTGCATTACATGCATCAATTTGTTCTTGCATTACATGCATCAATTTGTCTTTGCATTACATGCATTAGTTTATTCATTGCATACCATAAAAATGATCTTAAGATTCTAACGATCACAACGGTGTTTCCAATTTTCAAATCAGACCGTTGGATTGAAAGATACTGCATGATTAAGTTTGCACGGTCAACATGCATTGTGTCTAGGTGGAGTCGACCGCACATGATCAATTTAAATTAATTCTGATTGGTTAAACAATTAAAATTAATTAAATAATTTTGTAATTGGTTGATAATTAGTATCTAAAATAGGGATGCATGCATAGGAATAAAAGGGATGATTAAATAACAATAAAATTGTGGATAATTTGAACTTTATCAAGATTTATTTTAGGATATTTATCTACAAGATAATTGTTCTTAAAAATCTTGAATTATCCAGAAAAGAGAGAAAAATAAATCTTGGACTAAGGATGAAAACACGTCTAGATGCAGAGACTGGATCAAAAAACCCTATGAGGAGAGTCCAAAACGCACTTGAACACGGAAGAACGTTCAGTGTCCAAGGGCCCATTCGGCACTTTTGGAGTGCTGAATGGCACTTTAAAAGGGCCGAATTTCCCCCTTTTGGGCTTTGGCCCAACGGCCTTTAGGTGACGATAAAGCACACCTTTTTTGATCTTTTTGCAAAAGGATGAGTCTCGATTTGCGTTCTACACTTTGGGGCTATTTTTTAGAGTTTTTTGGCCTCTATAAATAGAGATTGGATCTCATAATTCAACACTTTTTTAATATCTACGCTTTGGGAGGCACACATTTTGAGGCTCTCAAATTGCTGACACTTGCTGGTCCTTTCTGAGATTTACTACTAAAATTAGGGTTTTTAGGTTTCAAAGATTACTGAATAAGTTTCTTTGAACCCTAAAATATCCTCTCAAGAACAAGGAGTTCTCATGCAAGAGGTTGTTTTCAATCACCTTTTCTTTTATGCTTCTTGTTTATGATGATGAATGTTTTTCTTTATCCATGAATTATTAATCATTGTTTTAATAAAGCATAATCTTGATTTTGTTTATGTAATTGTTATGATCTATTTCTTAATTCAAATAATTTGCATATGATCAATGTTTTTTCTTAAAATAAAAACAGATCTGCATCTTTATTAGATGTAGATCTGAATTTTTCTTAAAATAAACAAATCTACATCTTTATTAGATATAGATCTGAATTTTTCTTAAAACAAAAAGAGATCTGCATCTCTCTTAGATGTTGATCTAAATTTTTCTTAAAATTAAAAAAAAAAAAAAAAAAAAATCTACATCTTCCTTAGATGTAGATCTGAATTTTTCTTCAAAACGGATTTGCATCTTCATTAGATGCAGATATGAATTTTTCTTAAAATAAAATGGATCTACATCTTTATTAGATGCAGATCTAAATTTTTCTTAAACATATGCAGATTTTTGAAATAAAGAAAAAGGTTAAACATGGTTGTGTTTGTGTTTGTTTTATTTAATTCATGATGCATAAATTTAAATTATGAGTGAAAATCTCTTCTTAAAAAATATTTTTCATTCTTTTAAAACATATAAAAAACAGATCTGATTTTTCTATTATCAAAAACCATTTTTTATTATTATCATAAAACAGATCTGATCTTTTACAAATTTAAAAAACCATTTTTTTAGTTCTTAAAAAGGATCTAATATTTTTCAAATCAAAAGACTTTATTTCATGTAATAAACACAAATCTGAATTTTTATCTTCAAAAACCACTTTTTTCTACATACTCCAAAACAGATTTGGTATTTTGACAAATCAAAATCAATTTTTTTTTACCAACCAAAACAGATTTGGTTCTTTTCAAAAGAAGAGATTTCATTCATAATTAAATTTGTGTGATTTAGTTTTTGTTTCATATGTTCAACATATCATTAATAGCATGCATAAAAAGGGTACATAGGTCACAAGAGTCTAGAAGACCAAACTCTATTTGGGCGGAATGGGTGTCTAACACCTTCTCATTCTGTAACCTAGCCTCCGGATTTAGGTCTTTGGTTAAGTAGATCTAAGCCTTGTCTTTTCTTTTATTTTCGAAAGAATGTAACTAGGACAAAAAGCCATGTATTTTTTGTAGATTGTAACTAGGACCCAAAGCCATGTAATTTTTCAAATATGTAATTCTTTATTCAATCAATGAATGGAACAATTCAGTCATGTATTTTACATTTAGTTTTTCTTAATTTTTGTATAAAAATAAGTGGTGACTCCAAAAGATATTAGCTAGAACCCAAACAATATCAAGCAAACCTATCACAATAAGTGTAAAGCTTGAAATTGTATCTAGTTACAAATTAGGAATTGCCAAATAGGCAATTAATTAGGCAAGCTTAGTATTCAACCTCACAAATAATGTATTCCACTTCCAAAGCTTCTCAACAATTTAATTTACAAGGCATAGGTTCTCATTTATACTCATAAATCATTCAAGGTATTATCTCTAACATCAAAACCTAAACACTTTATAAGTAGGATCAACAAAATTTATATAACATCATCAAGAGACCCATAACACTAAAGTCATAATATCCTTCAAGACAAACAATGTGAATATTTAACTAGCTCCAAATAATCAACAAAAAATATATTCACCATCTACTTCACATTAAAAAGCCAAAACCCCCAAATCTTCACCACTTAGATAGCCACCATTGTAAAAATTATAAACCTACACATCAAATAAATCCACCAAGACAAAACCCATACATATAAACACATGAATATCACTTCCAAAGCTCATAAATCACATGGGTATCATTATCAAAGCTTAGATAAAGAAAATCTCTAGCAAAAGCATATAAACCCACCAAAAAGATTAGAAATTTTTACCTCAAATAAAATATGTGAAGATGCAAAGGTTCCTAAGAAGTTTTTATAAATGAAGATGCAAAGGTTCCTAAGAAGTTTTTCTGGTGATATCTTGCCGAGAAAATAATGGTGGAGATGGTGGTGTGGAGTGGTATTGGTGGGAGAGTGAGGGAGTGAAAGAGGAGAGTGTGTGTGTGCGTGTTTAAGTGAAAAGAAAACAAATGAGAAGTGCGATGGCCAGCCAGGAGGGAAGAGATATTTGTGAGAATGAGTGGTGGGGGATGATGGGATAGGTGGGGCACGTGAGAGCCAAAAGAAAATTGGACCTAACATTTTTTTTTTTACAAAAAAAAAGTTGGTGTTTGTTCATTTAGACCCCTGCATACTCAAATTATTTAACCTAATTAATTAACTAAGTTGTTGCTTAGGTTTACCACTCAAATCTAGGTTAAACTCAAACAATCATATCACAAAGTGCGGAAAAGTAAAGCAGACAAGTGATATGATTACCCAAGAAAACCAATGAAACCAACAATTTCAAAGTAAAAAACTTGGGGAGGATTTAACCTAATCTATCCTTAAATCTTTAAATCATCAATTATGTACGATCTTTTATGCAGCAACTTATCTCCACTAGTTCTTGTATATGGATCTTCTTTCTGGTAGAGGCTTGTTGAGTTAGAAGGCTACAAAAACCTCACAAATCTCACAAGAGTAACTCACAAGACTTCCAATAGCTTCTGAAACATATTTAAGGTTTTCCTTTATATTATGGAGTGTTGGATACAAACCATAAACGTTTTCGCGGACTTTGGGCTTGATTTAAACTCTGCAGAAAAATGACTTTCGATTGGTTTCAATTGGTCGAGCCTTGTAGATTTTGAATTCTTCTTTTTGCAAATTGACTGTTCTTGAAACTTGACTTGAACCCACTTGAGTAATGTCTAACACTTATTCTAGACATGTTTTTGTTCTCGGTTTGTCAATTTACATAAAATTAGAACCTAAACATTTATTCCTAAATATTTAAAATCTAACAGTGGGATCTTACACGGTTTGTGTTTCTTAATAATAGTGGTACGTTGTTTAACATTCCACATGAAACAGTAAGTGTGGCACGAATCAATGTTTATTCGCAACCCATGGTAAACGGTTTCTTAAAGAATACTGAAAGGATGTATGTAACGTATGGATTTTTTCTAGTTTGGATTCTGTCCGTGGCAAGAGTTTAAGTGCTCTTTTTGTCTACATGTCGCAACGGCCTTAATTGCATGAAAAAGTTTCTGCTTTTATATATGGTATTAGATGATATGTTATATATATATATATATATATATATATATATATTGCACAGAAATTCGATATAGGGATAGCCATATATACATGGTAATAGATATATTTATTTCCTAAAACAAGCATTCTAAGATTAAAAAAATGTTCACAATTTTTACCTTACTACTAAAATGACATACAATGATTTTCAATTTTTTTTTTTACTAGGACAAATAATGATTAATACTTATGAAGTGTTAAATTACCAATTGTCTCAAAATTTTAAGCTATTAGAATATGATAAATTCAATCATTTAACCACATATTTCTAACACTCTCCCTCACGTGTGAGCTGAAATTACCTTTTAATAGGTGAGGTCCAACATATGGGAATTTAAATGGGAAGTAGAGTGGAGTAGATAAGGATCAACTTTAGGATCTTATACTCTGATACCATGTTAAATTATTGATTGTTCCTGAAAGTTCAAATAGTGTGTAAAATACTAATGAATATTTAGATCCCCAAATACAAAATAACCAACACAAGCTTATACACAAACAATATATGTGCGGAAAGATGAATATAAGCTAAATCCAAATTGGTAAAACACTCCAAATCGAAAGTAATCACAACCACAGCAGTAATTAAAAGGTAAAGAGTAAGGGAAGAGAGATGCAAACACAAAGATAACACGGTGACGTGTTATTGAAGAGGAAACCGAAGTACTCAGTAAAAAACCTCTCCGCCGCCCTCTAAGCGGTCAGTAATCCACTAGAGAATAAAGTTGGGATACATGAATAGCAGAAGACCCTTCAAGCCTAATCTACTTAGTGCACCTAAGCCCTCCAAGCTTCTTACTCCAACAGGATTACATTAAACCTTGTCTTCTCTAGCTTACTGAATCCCGCAATAAGCTCATTGCATCAACCACGTAAATTGGTTCTCTCTAAACTACTTCCCAAATACCAAAATACCTCATCACTGATATGGGTAAGGTGAGATAAGGATTTGGTAAAATATATCTCTCAAGGATATGTCAATGGAGAGGGTGAGAGTAAAGGAATTTGGAGAATCAATTGATAAAGATTGTGGATGAGTCAATCTTTTTTTCTCTAGGGTTTCTCTCTCAAAATTCTCTCTGGAAGCTCTCTATATTTCGTGGGTATAAGGGTATTTATAGCATAGTGTATGAGAAATGCGAAAAGTCAGTTTTCATCCAAACAGGACATTTTGCCAACTCAACCTCGCGACTGGAATGAGTCGTGAGTCTAAGTCGCCAGCTAACTACCTGGCCAAATTGGAATTTTTGTCCTGTAGTGCTCCAGTTGTCGTGACCCTTCAGCTCCCCTGCATGCTCCACACGTGTGCCACTTTGACGACTTGCCAGTCGCGAGACTCCTTTGATTGCACACATCTTGAGTTTTCTTCACACTCTCTCACACACAACCCTTACATAAATCCCACTTAAATACGGGGTATCTAATTGCTAAATTACAAACAAATTTGGCAAGGAATAAAGTCAACTCATGATTGAATAAATTCAACCTTACAATTCCAAAAGTATAAGTTATTGGAATATGGTAAATTTAAGAATTAACCACATAGTTCTAACATGAAGGTTTACAATGTGAAACGAGAAGGTCATTCCACAAGGACTCAAATGGGGAGTGGCCATTTTGACAATGGAGGCAATAGAGAAGCAAGTTTTTTTTTTTTTTTTTTTGGTCGAAATATTGGACATGTTGATAACAATGACAAGTTCATAGAAGTGGAGGCTCAAAGCCTGGTAACATATGCGACTAGACCATCTTGCTATAACGTAGTAATAGCGGATGAATCTACTAGAGGAACCCATTTCTAGTTCGGGGGTCCTAGGGATATTCTACACAATGTGTAAATTAGCAAGTGGGAAAAAAATAAAATATAAAAAATCATTGTGATAACAATAATAATTCATACATTGGAGATCTCAGAATGGCGAAAACGTTTGTTTTTTACATAGTTATCACTCAATGTTGTGCGTGGTTCAATTGTATTTTCAATGGCATATATCCTTGGAGGTACAATTTTTTAACCTTTTATTTTATTTTATTTTGTATTCAATGAATCAGTAACTTTCATAAACAAACCAAGAACACAAAATCCGTACTACAGCAAAAAAATTCACTGGGTAACCGAGAAGAACCAAAACAAAGCAGTAGGAACTGCCACTGGAACCAGAAGAAAAGTAATCTAATAGAAGCCTCATTAGGTTAACTGAACTGATAAACACTCTTCCTTCTACCATTAAGCCAAGGAAGCAGCACTAGAGTTTGATCTTTGGAAACTTCAGTTCTCAATTCTTCCTTCGACATCCTTCTTATTAGTTCCTTTTACAACTTGCTATTCTGCCCAAATTTGGCTATAGTTTTCTATCTAAGAAGACAGCTATACAAATCAGATCTAGAGAGCCTTCACATGATAGACAAAAACAGAAAATCCCATCAATGTTGATTAAATATGGAAGAACCTTATTTGTGAGCCAAATTTCGTTGAAACCACACAGTTTGTCACCTTGTGTCAATGAGTTAACTGAATTGCCAAAGTTGCAAGTTTTGCGCAGATGAGTTCGTTCATTCATGGTGGAGATCATGTAGAAGTGCGGGGGTTCAAGCTAGAATACTCTCATTCATGTTTGTCACCTTCTTAGTTGATCTCTGTCACCCAAGCCTTAACTTAATAGACTAAGCCTCAATACATGGTTCTAAGTAGTCTAGATCTCGTTATATATCGAAGAATATATTTTAGAGCAGTCAAAGATAATGCATCTCTTGTTAAAACCATTTTTTTTTTTGAGAAACTCTTGTTAAAACCTAGTTAAATAAAAAATTAAAAAAACAGCTGAAAGCAATTCTATACATTGCTTTAAGAAATATATTGTCCCATCACTCCCATGGATGATTCTTATGATAATAAGTTGTACTCTAGTTAAAATAATGTATTATAAACTCGGTTTAAAACACTAATATTATTATTTTCGTGTGTATTCTAATAAGTATTACTGTTTACTCAAAAAAAAAAAAAAAATCACTTATAATGAAGTATATGAACCAACTAATTCATAATTAACAAAGATTTAATTAACTCCATAAATTTAAGTGGACAATCATCTTTAATATAATCCTTTTAAAAATGATTCATAAAAAAAATTCTCATAAAAGTTTATCATTTATACTATATTTAATATAATTAAAAATTCTTTTATCTTTAGTTGTTCTTTGTTTTAATTATTTCTAAAGCAGCTCAATTTGAAAAATAATATTATATTTCAAATAAATGGTTCCTCATAGAAATCTTATAAAATAATCATAAAACTCATTTACATAAATATTTGGTATACATGAAAATATAGGTAATAAATATTTGAGCTATAAAAACTTTTGACTAGATCAATATTTTGAAAATCGCACCATTAGATTATATATTCTTTATGTTCTTTACAAAAATTTCTAATTTCATATTGATTGGAAGTTATTTACTATTCAATCTATAAACTTATATTTTATGCATAATTTAAATTATAAAAACTTAAAATATAAACATTTGATAGATGATATAGTGATTAAATATTGATCATCTTGAAAATTTGTAAGCATAGAGAATATGAAAAGAAAATGCAATAATCCAACAATAGATATTGTAAATTGTTAATTCACACATGTAAATATTCGAATTTTCAATTAAATTAAGTATACAATTTTATTTTTTTAATACGTGTGTAATTAATTTTTTTTATTTGATTTTTGCCAAAACAACTAAATTTGAGGAAAAATATCAATTATTTTATTTTTTTTAAACAAAGCATAGTTATAAACTTGGTTGTAGCAATTATTTACAACTTCACCCAATGTTTTTTTTTTTTTTTTTTTTTTTTTTATTGTATATGAATTTTAAGAAATTAACCAATGGATTACATTTTCTTCTTATGTCCTCATGCTTGTTTTCATAAGATTAAAGATTAGTAGCTATGTCATCAATCAAATGTTTTAATTTCAAGTTTTTATAGTCTAAAATTAAATTATACATAAAAAGTAAATTTATAGATTAAATAGTAAATAATATCAAATTAACACAAAATTTGATATGCGTGTTAAAAACATAAAGAACATACAATTAAATAGTTAGATTTTCCAAATATGTAGCCGTCTTAATTTTTTATTGGAAATTGTAACCATCGGTTATAACCAAATTTTAGCGAAACTTTGTCCTTATTTTTTTCCCCTTTTGGAAAAGAAAAAAGTTTGGGTACAAATTTTTGTTTTTTGTTTTTGATAAAAGTTTGGCTACAAACTTGTTTGTACCTTAAGGCTACAATTCCACTAAAAAGTTAATATTATTACATATTTTGAAAAGTACAAAATTTAGTTACAAAATTGGTTATGATCTTACTTAACATATTTTGAAAATCTAAACGTTGAATTGCATGTTCTTTACGTTCTTAATACACATGTCAAATTTTGTGTAAATCGGATATTATTTACTATGTGATCTATAAGCTTGTATTTGATTCATAATTTTAAACTACATCAACCTATAATTTAAACAATTTATTGATAATATAGCTATTTATCTTTAATTTTTAGAAATTTTGCAAGTATGAAGGATATAAGAAGAAGATGTAATCCAATGGTGAATTTGACGAAATTCACCTCAAATAAAAAGATATTGAGTAAGGTTGTAACCTTAGGCTACAACAAATTTCGTTTGTAAATTTTGTCCTTTTGAAAATCTAACAATTGGATTGCATGTTTTTTATATTCTCAACACATGTCATCTAATCAATTCAATCTATAAATTAATTTGTTTGCATAATTTTAGACTACAAAAGTTTGAAATTTAAACATGTGGTTGATTACATGACTATTGATCTTTAATCTTCTAGATTACAAGCATAGATGATATAAGAAGAAAATATAATCGAATGGTGGATTTGTCAGAATTCATATCTAATAAGAAGATATTGAGTGGAATTGTACCCTTAGGCTCCATCCAAGATTTTTGTCAAAATTTGTCCTTTAGAGAATAAGTATTATTATATAAAATTTTATGAAATAATCATATAAGATCCTTTTCTATAAACTATTGGAAAATTATTAGGTACTCTCGGAGTACCATAAATGCGTACTCCCCCCTCTCACATGAATGGTGGGTTCCACCATGAATTTAATTAGTGGGACCCACCATTCATGTAAGATGAGGGAGTATGCATTTATGGTACTCCTATTAGTTCACCATTTATAGAAAAATTAAAATATGGCAATAAATGTATTACCTAATTAACATATTACAATTAATTAACTAATTAATATATAGCAATAAATGTTTTATTACCTAATTAACTTATTACAATTAATTAATGCATTGACATATATACAAATATCTGATATTGAAGGGAAGGAATGCTATATATATGTTTAGAATACATGGTTCTTTTCAAGTGACTTTTGCAGCTTTGTTTCTCCATGGCTTACGTTAATAACAATAAACTCGAATGTTTAATGTTTTTCTTGTTTGCTTCATCTTATGTGTTAGGCGATACATTTGGTGGTGGAAGAAAGATTGAGACTATGAAAAATAATGTCTTAATTAAGCGAAGAGGAACCATTAAAACCATTGAGGTTATAATGATTACTAAAAGCATTTTTCTTTTCCTTTTATTTTAATCAAAATGATATTATATATATATATATATATATATATATATATATATATATATATATTGAAATGCTATGCTTGATGGTTTTTGTGAATTTTTACAGGGTGAGGATGGTGATATAATTGATTGTGTTGATATTTATCAACAACCTGCTTTTGATCATCCACTTCTCAAAAATCACACTATACAGGTTTCTTTTTTTGATTTCCAATTTAGTTGTTTTGTATTTTAATTCATTCATGTACCTTATTATTGTTCATTTATTCATCTCCTACCATTCATAGTATTATAGTTATTTTGAGGAGGGTCATTTTAATTTTCAAGTAATGGTCTACTTCTTCTCCAAAAAAAATAAAAATTAAAAAATAATGGTCTTCTATTGAGGAAAAGAGAAGAATATAAAATTTATAGTTTTGGTAATGGCTTCTAGATTGAACCCAATTAATTATTCCAAGTACTCAAGTTGATTAATTAGTAAAATTACGTGCAAATCATGAAGGCACAATTAAATCAACAAACTAAATTAGAGTGCAGTGGAAAATAAGTTTGACTTGGTGATTTGATTAGGATGGAGAAAACCCTCAAAGGAAAAATCCTACTGGGTGAATTCCAGGTCACTATTTTGAAAAATCCATTAATAAGAAAAAGCAGTTAAAAGTACAAAGAATCTTACCCTACAACCCAATTTCGAAGTACCTCCTATAATAGAACCAAATGAGCTATACTCTAGGCACCCAAACATCGCAACAATTCTTGTTATGTTTGTATCTCTCTATCACTTTAATGATAACTATAAAATATGTCTTCTATACATTCTAGAACCCTAGTACATGAATCCCTAAGTATAAGGGCAGAGCCAGGGCAGGTTGAGAGGGGGGGGGGGGGGCAATTGCCATCCCTGGCCCCAGGGCCGGCCCTAGGCTTAGGCCAATTAGGCCATTGCCTAGGGCCCCCTTACTAGAGAATGCCCCAAATTTGGGGGCAAATTATTTATTTATTTATTTTTTATATATAAATATTATTGGGAGATATTAAAACATTTTAGTTTACATATTTTTTCACTATTAAGAAGACTCAAAGAATTAAGTAATGCTAGAGATAAAAATAAGACCAATTTAAATAAATAGGTCTTACAAATAGACGTGTTATTAATTACAAGTAATTCAAATAGAAAAATATTAAAAATACTATAAATTTTACTACGTAACTTTTATTTATTTAATTATTTTTATGCAAGATAAAAATTATACTGTAACCTAATCTAAGTGTGTATGTATGCGAAATTCTCTTCTAAAAACTTAAATCTTGGCCATTGCCCCCCACATCCCACATCCCACAAGAACTTATACTTGTGAATTGATCACTGCACCAAGTGTGCGTAATAGTCTTCATAACTTTTATAATTTGATGTGACAATGAATATGATAGGGATATTTCAACAAACAATTGAATGCATTTTTGAATGAATATTTGTGATTGGTGATATATCTTTGTTATTCTCATGCTGTAAATTTTATAATATATCTAGTATTTTTGTAAGCCTCATATCATTGATCACATTCATGACAACACCAGTTTATAGTAAAATTTGTTATAACTTTAGCATTTTCTCAAAAAAAAAAAAAAAATCATATTAAAGAGAAAAAAAAATGGATTTAAAAAAAATTATTATATAAAATGCTAATTAAATATTATTTAAGTGATAATATAAAAGCCCCATTTGAAAATTTTGCCTTAGGCCTCGGAATTGCTTGGGCCGGCCCTGCCTGGCCCGCCTAAATTTTTTTAAGAGATTTACTTATATGTCATGAGTTTGCTACCTCCAATCATATGCCTACACCCTAGACTAAATAACAGGAATATCAGGAAATAGAGCTTAAGCTTAATTACTGTCGTGTGAGTTTCAAGGTTTTTGTCCTTTTATCAATTTGTTCTCTCCCCTCCATATGGCTAGCCCATCTTAATTTTTGTATCTTCTTCTTTTTTCTTTTTTCTTTTTTTTTTTTCATAGTAGAGGATTTTATTTTATTTTATTTTATTTTTTGATACAAGATAGAAATTCTATTCTAGCTTAATCTAAGTATATATGTGTGTGAAACTCTCTCTTGGAGACTTGAGCCCTGACCCTTGCCCTCCACACCCCACAAGCACTTACGTATGGATTTTACTAGATAAACATAAGAGGGGATTTTTTTTTTTTTAATTTTTTATATCCATTTATTTTCTTGTTTTGTTTCATGCATGGATTTACTTTATGTATTTCTTTTTCATTTATAAAATAAACATTGGACTATTGTTTTTTATTTATTTATGGAAACTACATTAAATATGGAAGAAAAATAAAATCATTAATAATCTACCAATGTGTTTTAAAGCTCAAAATACATACATATATATATATATATATATATATATATATAAACAATTAAGAAACACAAGTTTTAATCAAAAATATTGAAAATAATATTATTATTGCCTGATAAAAATGATAAAAGAATCACAAATTTCTAATGTAGTAATTTATTCTTCGCTAATAAAATTTGTGTAAGCAATAAAATGTAAAGATAATTATATAATAAATTCTAAAGCTTAATATTGTTTTCATGTTAAACTTTGAATTTTCAAGTGTATGTAAGTTCACAATTTCGTTTTTAAAAAATTACAATATCATATTCATATGAGTTGTACTTGAGTTTTCCAACTACTAAAATCTTTTATGAGAATTGTAAATGAAATTTTTAATTAAAAATTATTCATGTGTAAAGGAATCCCTAATAGAAATATAAAGTATAGCAAATATACTAATATTATTTTTTGTGTTTATGCCCGTATGCATTGCTTATAAATTTTGCCCCTCCTGAACTTAAATTCTGTCTCTGCCATTGCCTAGGTAGTCAAGTAATCATGGGTTGAAAACATAATTTAACATGCAGTTTTCCTCTTATTTATTTATTCATTTATTATTATTTTTACATTACATATATTCCTAAAAAAATTAAAAAAATTTATGAGGGTTTGATTATTAAAAAATAAAAAACCGGAAAATATGTGTAGCCAATCCCTGGTGGTGTGAAAATGAATTCCTCTCAAGCAGAGCTGATTCAAGATTGGCATAAAAATGGACAATGCTCAAAAGGAACAATCCCCATAAGACGAGAACAACCAGATGAACACCCTCGTGGTCGTGGTGTCAAATGGATACCACGTAGAACACAGCTTAATCAAAGCATTAAGGATGACAATCATAATGAGGTATATTCATTAATTTATCAAATGAAATGATATTTTTACATATATAATCATGTCACACTGTATTTTTTTATGTTTTAATTTCATTTATAAATTAAAATTTCTTGCTGACATATACGAATAATATTTTGAATAGTTTGCCACTGTTGATATTGAGGGTGGTACATTCTATGGAGGACGTGCAATGTTAAACGTATGGAACCCTGTCGTTTACAGTAATGGAGACTTTAGTCTTGCTCAAATATGGGTTACAGCTGGCCCTGATAAAGAAGTAAACACTGTTGAAGCTGGATGGAAGGTAAGTTTCTAATGATAAAGTTTTCTTTACAATTATTAAATATTAATAAATTAAAATATATTAAATAAGAAGCACAATGAGTGAATAAGGCCATGTTTGGATGCATATTTTTCATCACTCAATTTCCATTACTCAATTTCCGTCACTCATCACTCATCACTTTAAAATACTACACCTGTTTGGCACCATCACTCAATATTTTTCACACTATTTGTGGACCCCATACCTGTCACTTGGTGCATTTTTTTTTTTTTTTTAGTACCCAGAAACCCAAACAAGAAAAAAAAGAAAAAAAAGAAAAAAAAAAAAGAACCTAGAAACCCAAACCCAATGAAAAAAGAAGGAAAAAAAAAGAACACCCGAGACCGAACCCAGGAGAAGAAAGGAAAAAAAAAGAAAAAAAGAGCAAGAACACCGAAGACCGAACCTAGGAGAAGAAAGAAAAAAAGAAAAAAAAAGAAAAAAGGAAGACACTTGAGACCGAACCAAGGAGAAAAAAAAAAGGGTAGATTGGTCAAAAGGTGCGTATGAGTTATGACTAGTGAGTCCCCCATGTGTGTTTAATTATAAAAATGCCATTGAGTTATAAGTTATGGAAATTGAAAACAGCTAAAATGTGTTTTCAATTTCCATAACTCATTACTCAAAAATCAGAGAATTGAGTGATGAAAACAGAGTTATGGAAACAGAGTGATGGTGGTGCCAAACGGACTTCTCGCTATGAGTCCCACTATTTTTGAGTTATGAGATATGGAAACAGATAATTGAGTTATGGAAACAGGTCATCCAAACAGCTCCTAACTGTTCTCATCTGCTTCACAAGAACCCCACATAGCATGTGAAATTTAAAAGGAAATTTTAAAACAAAGAATATTGATATAAATTTTTAAAATAGAAATTTAAGGTAGATGTAATAAATTGATAAATATCTCATTTCATGGTTGCAGGTAGATTATCCTGACAGAAAAACAAGGTTGTTCATATTTTGGACTGTAAGTTAATTTACTTATTCCCTTCCAAAATATATTTAAATTTGCACTATAAATCAATACAATTACATTTATCATTTACATAACTAAAATATTTGGTGCAGGTGTTTCTTGAACTAACTTATTCTTGTTCCTATAATTAAGGGAGATGGCTACAAAAGTAAGGGTTGCTACAATCTTGAATGTCCAGGTTTCGTGCAAATAAACCACAAATTTGCTCTTGGTTCTCCCATAAAACCTGTTTCCAGATACTCTGCGCAGCAATTCGAAATAGGGATAACCATATACAAGGTAACAGACATATTTATTTCCTTTAAAAATTATTCTAATCCATTAAAAAAATACCAGGACAACAATTACAAAAATAAATAGTTTATCATCAATGCCATGAACGGAAATGCTAATATAATATAATTGTCAGCCCTCTTTGTTTTTTTTTTTTTTTTTTTTTTTTTGAGATATAAAATAAAAATTCTACTCTAGTCTAATTTAAATGTACATGTGTGTGAAGCTCCCTCCTAGAGTGACCATCACACCAAAGATGTGCGATAGTGCCCTTTTTTTACTTTTAATCTAAATATGAAATATGATAATTATGCTCATTATTAAAAGATATATTTATATGTGTTGATATTTATGAGAGATTACCTAATTAATTTAGGTCATTTTGTAGAACTCAAATTCCAATTTTACTACTTTCTAAAAAAATAAAAAATAAAATTCCAATTTTACTATTATGTCACTTTTTAAAGCTACACTATCAATTAGTCTCTAATATAAATGATTAGCCAATTGAACTAAGCATAAATAATAAACATAACATAAGAAGCATATAAAGCATATTACATGAGCAGTTCAAATTCACAAACAAGCACCGGTTGCATCTTAAAGCCATGATGGCTGAAATGGAAGTGCGCTAGCGCTAATGATTCCCAAAACATCAATTCACTCACAACTCTCAAGGATAGTGGTGATTGTGATTGGGGATGAACATGTCTCAAGGATTTGGCTATGGTGAGAAGAAAGAGTACAGAGATTTTTTTTTTTTTTTTAATCCAAAAAAAAGAGGAGAGAATTGATAGTATTTTGCACTCACAACAAGGGGTATACTTCACTGAATTCTCAGATGGGATTTTTAGTGTTTAATATGTCAGGAATGATTTTGTATATGAGATTAGATGTTCTATTATATGAAAAAGTGAAATGTTAGTGGATGCACTAAGGGAATGTTAGTGAACCATTTTAGGAAAGTTTTTATAGAAAAAAAAAAAATAATAATGTTTTGATAATTTTTTCTGTTTTCTATAGAAGTTGTGTTAAAAATTTTCTAAAATTGTTTGTTCACAATTATTCTAAGGATATCTGTTCACAAGACCTTTTAAAAAATATGGTGTACTAAGATTCTAATGGAGGGTTTTAATATGATATATTATTATCTTTCAGAAGAATATAGTCTTAGTAAAAACCTTTTTCATGCTCAGCCATTTTATAATTGCAATCATTACCAAGCAAAACTGACATTGCCTAGGGGAGTTTTAGTAGTCGATAAAATTCTGTGTACATGTCTTGCCCGCTAAATTCTTATACTTGTTATATACTTCAGAGGAAAAGGAATTGGTGGTTACATGTGCAAGATCAGATACTTGGATATTGGCCTGGCTCCATCTTCCATTATTTAGCGAGTACTGCAACCAGAATTGTTTGGGGTGGAGAGGTTTACAACACGAATCCGAATGGTCATCACACAAGGACTCAAATGGGGAGTGGCCATTTCGGAAATGAAGGCTATGGAAAAGCAAGTTATTTTCGAAATATTGAATATATGGATAACTACAGTGGCAAGTTCATACACGTGCAGGTTCGAAGTCTGCATGCATATGCAACAAGACCATTTTGCTATAATGTAGAAGTAGCAAATAATACAGTTGGAGGCTTTGGAACCCATTTCTATTTCGGGGGTCCTGGCTATTCAACACTATGTGCAGTATAGCAAATGGGGAAAAAATCGTTGTAATCAATAAAAGTTCACATATCAGAGAGATCTTAGAAAGGAAAACAAGTTTTGATTTACATAATTATCACCCATTGTTGCGTGTGTTCCAATTATAGTAGTTTCACTAATATCTTTGGAGGCACAATTTTAAATTTTTTTTTTTTAAAAAAAATGAATCAGTAACATTTAAAATAAACCAATAAGAATACAAAATCATACAACATGTTAGGGTCATATATTATATGTAATTGGTTAATCCTTCAAAACAATGCACTTTACTTGTATCAAGAAGTATGTAGTCCAAACATATCAAGTGGTATTATTAAAGACATGAAGGTTGATCCAAGAAATAAGTGAAGAAAAGCTGGTTCACTAAATCTTGACACTAGCTCGACACTAGCTACTATCGAGGATAATTGAAGAAGCTTGACACAAGTTCAATCTATCTAGAATTACGATTTTAGAATTCTCAGATCTAAAATTTAGCACATGATGACTTGAATGATTAGGGTTTCTCTTTCTACAACCCTAGTCATATATAAGACTTATTTTAAAAGTCATCAAGTACTAAAATAGAGGCCTAGAACTACATTTGTACGCCTTAGGGTTTTGTAATTAAGTGCTTCCTGATCTACATCATTTATGAAGTGAAGAACTTTGCATCCAACAACAATCAATCAAGTTGCTAGAGTCATTCACATACTAGGATCCATGCAAAGGAGTTAGTCATGGATTGACGATTTGTGCAAAGCAAAAAGTCTGCTACAAGATCAAGTTCAATTGGGTATTGAAGCGAATGTTCAACTGTAGGTTAGTATTTTGGGATAAACAAAGGTAGTGGTAAGATTCCTCATACTTGTAACCACTTGATTATTGATTAGTGGATTCTTGGGAGTGATGACCTTAAATTCACCCAATAAGGTTTTTGCCTTACAAGAGGTTTTTCCTATTCGTCAACAAATCATCGATTTATTTATTTTCTGCTACATATTAGTTATTTGGTGATTTATTGATGCCTCCACAATTTGCATGTAATTTGACCTAATTAATCAACTTGGGTAATTGAATTAATTAACTGTGGTCAATCTATTTTAACCCAACAAGTGATATCAGAGCGAGTACGCTCTGATTAGGTTTTAATCTTTGCTGTATGATCCATTGACACCTGTTGTTATGGATCATGGACAATTTTTAATTATGCCTCCTTATTTGATGATATTAACCATGCATACTAGAAAGTACGCATGAAAGTTTTTTTGCAATACTTAGACGATAAAGTCTGACAAGCTATCGAAGTTTGATGGACCAAACCAACTGAACCATCGGTGTCATGGGATGATGACCATATCAAAGTTTCAAATTTCAACAGTTGAGCGTTGAATGCCTTGTTTAGTGCCATGACTAACGAGGAGTTTAAGAAGATCTCATCCACTGAGCTCTAAGGAAGCATGGATAATCCTTTAAAACACTTATGAAGGTACCAAAGCTGTAAAAGATTCCAAGCTTCAAAGGCTTATCACGAGCTTTGAAGAAATAAGGATGGATGACGATGAGATGTTTGATGAATTATATGCCAAGTTAAAGGTCATCATAGTGAATTATGCCTTCAACTTAGGTGAAAAAATTCCAGAACCTAAGATTGTAAGGAAAATTCTCAGATCACTTCTAGAGCGGTTCCTTTCTAAGATCACTACCATAGAAGAATCAAAGGACATTGGCATCATTCCTTTAATAGAGCCGATAAGAAATTTGCATACTTATGAATTAGGTTTAGTGAGAATTGGCAAGGGAGTTAAAAGCAAGAATATGGCTCTAAAAATGAAGAATGATGAAGGAGATGAGTCTTGTGAATATGAGAACTCAAAGTTTAAATCTTACATCACCAGGAAATTCTAGAAGTTTATCAAGAATGTGAATGTCAGGGCAAGTGACAAGGTTCACAAACTGTTTGAATTTCTCAATCTAAGTCTTAAGATAGATTCAAGAGAGAACCCAAAGAAGTTGGACAAAGCAGAAACAATTTGGCTGGTCCAAAGTGTTATGGATGTCAAGGGGGCGAACATATGAAGCAAGAATGTCCTACTTATCTCCAGTCAACTAACAAGAAAAAAGCCTTAGTTGCCACCTTAAGTGATACTGGACCAGAAGTAGATTTGGAGGATAGTGATCAAGAAGGAACATTCATGGCCGTCACAGCAATTATTGATTCCCCCAAGGAATCTGAAGAACTGGTGGATGAGGAAGAAGAACTGATGGAGTCAAAATTTGAGAAGATGGATAAAAAAGGTGACATTTATACTGCCTACTCAAAGGTTTACAAGAATTCTAAGAAGCATGAAAAGCTCTATAGGCTAGCCACAAGGAAGTTGAGTGAAGTGAAGTTGAAGATCTCTCTACTAAAGTTGATGAAGCAAATCAAACCATAGGAGCACTATGGTTTGAAAACAACTTCCTAGCAGAGAAGACCATGAAACTGGATGCAAAAGTGTTCCGAGTAAGGGCTCAACTGGAAAAAAGCATCAAGTGCCAAGCTAGATGAAATGCTCAATTTCCAAAATGCAACTTCTGACATAACTGGTCTCGGGTATGATAACTCTTTCTCCTCTTGTAGTACCTTTTCTAGTACTTTACATAATATCATTTCTGTTCCTCCTGCTTCAAATGCTAAATTTGAGATAAATGAGACTAAGATAGAAATAGTTAGTGAGGATAAACATGATAAGGGCAAATCCATTCTAGGAGAACCTCCTAAAATTGTTAAGAAAGAGACTAAGCAGAATAATCATCACTCCGTTAATATGAAGTCTCAATCGAAGAAACCACATTTCTCTCATCACTGTGGAGCATCGGGACACACTCATCCAAATTGCTATAAGTGGCTTGCCACTCAACAAAGCAATAGTTTGTAATCATTTGGAAGCCAAAATCAATTCCAAAATTCCTTGTCTCCTCTTGGAGAACTTCTAAAAGCTATTCTTTTTCTATCTAATTTCAATGGGTTTAATCCTCCTTCTTATCCACCTAAGTAGAGATCTCAAAAAAAGAAAACTTCTCCTTTCTCCAAATCTCTAGTTTAGAAGGACAACAACTCTTTTAAGTGATTTTTTCTCTTATCATCTAGCATCTCTTGTATGTTTTTGTTGTTTTGAGTTAGTTTAGTTTTATTGCCTTTTAATATGTTTGTTTGTTTGCTTTGTTTATTGTTTGAAGTAAAAAACAAAAAAATGGAGGAAAATTGGAAAAATACAAAAACATTATGTGTTTGTGTATACTGGTACTTATGTACCTTTGGATGACCATTGAAACAAGGTTTCTTAACTTTGTATCTCTTGTAGCTTAGATGAGCCTCTTCATGCGCAACTAAGTAATGTGAGCTTTGTGGCTCATTATGTGATTTGTGTGAATTGGTTAATCTTTTATCATTCATAACCTTATCACTCTTTTTGATGGGAATGACTAAAATATCCTAAGAGAAAGGCATAAATAACCATCTCACCAGTAAAACTCGTTGTTAGGACATATGTGAATCATGTTAGGAACATATGTTAATATAGAATTGGCTAATCCTTTGACAAAACGCACTTTACTTGTAATTGGGTAGATCTAGGATGTGTTTAATGATTCAAGGAACAAGAGTTCAAGTCCAAGTGATAAAGCCATGCAAATCTGTCCAAGAATCAAGTAAAGATGCTGGATTTTAAAGCTCGACAGATAACATCTATCGAGGTTTAAAAGGTAGCTTTTGCCTAATGCTCAACAGCTGCTCGATAGATAACCTATCTATCGAGATATAAGAAAATAAGTTTTTTAGATTTGGTTTCACTCCAATCTGTGTATACATGTTTGGGCTTTCTTTTCTCATAACCTTAAACATATATAAGGATTATTTTAAGGGCCGTCATAGCTGATGCAAGTGAGTGCAACTTGATGCAAAGGTTTTTCACAAGCATATTGTGACTAGAGACAATTTGCCCTAGTTCATCTTTCTCTTCAAGAAGTTGCTACATTTGTACGTCGTAAGGTTTTGTAACCAAGAAGCTTCGTATCTTCATCGTGTTGATGAACTAAAGAAATTTGTAGCCAACATTCTTCTCAAGTTGGTGGTTAGTCATGTACTTGGATCCGTGCATTAATTGGTTAGTCACGTATTAGGAGCAGTGCACTGAAAGGAGAGATTGTCACTACAGAACAAGTCCAATTGAGTACTAGGGTAAGGATTCAACTGTAGGTTGGTATAAGGTACTAGTATTCCTTTACTTGTAACCGCTTGTTGTGATAATAGTGGATTCTCGGGAATGGTGACCTTAAAATCACCTGGTGGGGCTTTTGCCTTAAAGGTTTTCTCATTTGTAAACAAATCATCGTGTCAACTTTATTTTCCGCTACATATTAACTTAGTTGGTGATTTTTTTGTGCTACCACGCGTATTGCATGTTAATCGAATTAATTAATTAACTTGGCTAGTTAATTGGTTAATTCATCACAAATGGTCAATACATCTTGGCCTATCACTCGTTAATCATAAAATATCTATGTGAAATTCATAAAAGTCGTGCTTGGTAAGGTGTAGGACTTGCATAGCAAGAAAAAGATGTTTGTCTAACATAAATGGGTATTTATTTTCTCTCTTTTATAAGCCCATGCGTGATATGCCTTTTTATACTTAAAAGAAAAATAAGCAAGGAACATGAAAAGCAAAAAGAATCAAAATGCTTTTACATATGGTTGCAAGCGTGTTTCTAGGAGATGTGGGAGCTATGTGATGTACCTCAAAGGTGATGGTTGTAGACACCGCATTTTGTACCCTTTACGACTCGGGCCCCCGTTCCCCAATAATGCTCAAACTCTAAACATATTCTTTTTTCTTTTTCATGTTCTTTGCATATTTTTCTTTTAAGCATAATAAAGTATATCATGCATGGACATATAAGAGAGAAAAGAGATACCCATTAAATTTTTTAAACAAACATTCTTTTCTTGCTATGCACATGCTACACCTTACCAAGCATGGCTTTTATGAATTGCATACAAATGTTTATGATTGATGAGTTTTAGTGGTGAGATTATTATTTATTCCTTTCTCTTAAGCTCCACACATATAGGCTCATAATAGTGGTGGAATAAGCCATTAGGTTCAAAAGCTCTGTTTTGGTATAACTCTAGAGCTGACTTGTCATAGTGGTTATTGCAAGCGATCTATATATATAGGGTCAAGTTCAAGTTACACCTAGTGTAAATTTAAGAAATGTTACACCACCCAATAACTTGTTATAAAATTCATATTTTGAAAATTTTATCGTTGAATTACATGTTCTATATGTTTTTAACAATCATGCCAATTTTCATGTCAATTGGATGCTATATACCATTTGATCCATAAACTCATCTTTTATTCATTATTTTAAACTACAAAAACTTGAATTTAAAAAATTGATTGATGACATGGCTATTAATTTTTTATTACCTTGAAATTTTTGCAAGTATGGAAAATATATGAATATAATACAATCTAATGGTAGATTTATCAAAATTTACATCCAATTAAAAAATATTGAGTAGTATAACATTGCTTAAAATTACACCATGTGTAAATATATATATATATATATATATATAGATACACCATTATGCAAAAAAGGCACCATCATTGTCCCTTTATATCATTATTTACTCTCCATTTGTTTCAAGATTAACAGTTTCACATTTTCTATACTTGATAGCAACCTTAAAATGAGCTGGAAAACTATTTTTTAACTTCCCTTATTTAGCTTGGCGTGAAATAGAGTTGTTTTCTGAAAAATTTTGGTGAAAAATAATGCTATCTCAAGCCAAATTAAATAAGGGAAGTTAGAAGATAGTTTTCCTCTGATCAATTTTTCCCTAATACTAATGAAAAAAGAAAAAAATGTGAAAAACTATCTCTACATAAATTTTTTCAATTGAAAGAAATTGAGTATTAGTTTTTGTTCTATTGCTTGATTACACAGTAGAGGATATGCCTCCTCATCTCAATACATAGTTTTAAATAGTCTCATTATCATACAAAATACTTCTAGTAGTCAAAGAGAATGCATCTCTTGCCAAGAGTCTTGTAATTTAATTGGTACCTCCTTATACACAAAGTGTTTAGGAGTTTAGAGGGAAAGGATTTGAAATACAGGGTTAGCAAAATATTGTAACTAGTTCAAATATATATATATATATATATATATATATATATATATATATATATATATATATATATAAAATGTCACAAAACAAGTATATTCTAGAAAAATCTTTGCTTATTTATCTTTCTGTTAAGTTCTATATGTTTAGGATAACTAGCAAACACGTGAATAAAATCTTGTCCAGATAAACATCATAGTGTCTATAAGTTAGGTTTGACAATGCTTAAGATGCTGCAAGTCAGTGTACGAAAACAAGGAAAAATGAAAGTTAACGAACTCAAAATATGGCAGTTTTGATCAATCGAGATTCTGGTTCAACCGATCGAAGTTCAAAGTTACAGAATTTAAATTAAGCCCATCAAGTGATTAGGGTTTCAATCCAGATTTACTAATTATATAAAGAAAACCCTAATGTATGTTTTTCAAGACTTGAAGAGCTACTCTTTTGAGATATGAGAAGTTTTGTGCCTTCTAATCTTTCAAGCATCTACTAGAGATCACACTCATACTATAAGTACCGGTGGAATTAAGTTGCATCCCAAGCTTCAAATATATCTAAAGCGTGAAATGAGGTTCATGTTGGAATAGATCCATATCAGAGAATCTGTGGGATTCAGAGCTAGTTCATGTTGAACCCTCAAGGTTTTTACCGTGAAACTAGTTTATTTCATTCATTTTCCTAGATCATCATATCATTGTATTATTTAATTTTCCACTATGCATGATATGTTTGATTACTATTTAACCTGAGGCTTGCATAATTAATCTAATTAACAACTTGATCTTAAAATTGTTAAGCTAATAACATATATGACAATAAATGTATTACCTAATTAACATATTACAATTAATAATTAGTGCACCATTTATATGTGTGTATATGTGTGTGTGTTGAGAAATGACAATAAATTATCTACCAAACCTATTACAATTAATTAATTAACACATTGACATAAATGAAAATATTTAATATTGATGAGGTAGAATGATGAATGACAAGACTACCCACTTTTTGGTAGAAGTATCAGGTTTCAGAAAGAATTTTTATTCAAAATAAGAGACTTTTGCAGCTTTGTTTTTCCATGGCTTATGTTATTAACAATAAACTAGAATATTTCATGTTTTTCTTGCTTGCTTCATCTTATGTGTTAGGCGATACATTTTTTGATGGAAGAAGGATTGAGACTATGAAAAATAATGGCTTGATTAAGCGAAAAGGAACCATTAAAACCATTGAGGTTATAGTGAGTCCTAAAGGCATCTTTCCTTTCCTTTTATTTTAATCAAAATGATATGTTTAATATATATATACACACACTGAAATCCCATGCTTGATTAAGGTTTAGTGAATCTTTACAGGGTGAAGATGGTGATATAATTGATTGTGTTGATATTTATCAACAGCCTGCTTTTGATCATCCAATTCTCAAAAATCACACTATACAGGTTTCTTTATTTGATTTTTAATTTAGTTGTTTTATATATAATTAGTTGTTTTGTATTTTAAGTAATTTCGTTTCCTTATTATTGTTCAATTACACATCACCTATAATTCATAGTGTTATAGTTCTTTTTGGGAGGGTCATTTCAACTTTAAATTAAGGAGAAAGTTTCTCTGCAATCTGAATTGGAGGAAGTCTCTCCAAACTGTGACATGTCAATATCAGAGAATGACACTTGTCCCACTCCACTAAAACTCAATCTCAAGAGATAACTCCCGTTAACTCAGGCACTTTTCCATATTTTTTTATTAAAAAAATAATTAATTATTTCACACCATGCACCATCACCTAAACTATCAGTCCTTTCTCTCTCTCTCCTTCAACACAAATCGGTTCCCCATTTCTCTGTTTTGTTCCAAACCTTTCTCCCTATATTCGATCGTTTTCAGCCCCAACCAATGCTACCTCCACCGGTCCCCCCGATTTGTCTCTTGTCTACGACGATCCCACCCATCCACCACTTCCACCATTCCACCCATACCCAAAATAAATAAATAAACTCAGCAAACCCCATCACCCCACTGGTCCACCACCTACGTTCACCACCACCGGTCCACCACCTACGTTCACCACCACCGATCCACCACTACATCGCCAGCGACACTAGCAAGAGGTGGCCGACACCTTCATCGCTGCCATTCACGGCTAACCTCTACCTCTGACAAACCCATCTCTCTTCCACTTCATCCTTCTCAAAACCCACCCACCACCACCACAAAAAACCCAGCAAACCCCAACTCCCCACCGGTCCACCACCTACCTTCAATGGGAACACTAGCAAGAGGTGGCCGAAGCCTTCACCGTTGCCATTCACAACCAACCACCGCCTCTGACAAACCCATCTCTCTTCCATTTCATTCCTCTCAAACCCACTCACCCACCACCATTTTCATCTTTACGCTGAAGGATTAATAAGGATTTGTTATGACTACTTAGATCAACTTGCAATAATCTCATTTATTTTCAAAATGGTATTGGTGGTTTTGCTTAAAATTGATGGGATTGTTGTTTTAACCAAAAGTTTGATTTGGGTAATTATTTTTTGGTGAAATTGGTGGTGGGTAGAAGGGAGATGAGTTCGTTGAGGTGATAAGTAGGCCGTGACTGGTAGAAGGGAGATGAGTAGGACTGGTGGAGAGATGGGGTTTGCTGGGTTTTTTGTGGTGGTGGGTGGGTTTTGAGAGGGATGGAGTGGAAGAAAGATGGGTTTGTCAGAGGCAAAGGTTAGCCGTGAATGGCAGTGACGAAGGTGTTGGACACCTCTTGCTAGTGTTGCCAGCAATGTAGTGGTGGACCAGTGGGGGGATGGGGTTTGCTAAGTTTTTTTTATTTACTTTGGGTATTTCCGGAACAAAACAAAGAGATGGGGAACGGATTTGCGTTGAAGGAGAGAGAGAGAAAGGACTGAGTTTAGGTGACGGTGGTGAGAAATAATTAATTATTTTTAAATATATATATATATATATATATATATATATATATATATATATATATATATATATATATATGGAAAAGTGCCTAACGTTTGAGTTAACGGGAGTTATATATTGAATTTGAGTTTTAGTAGAGTGGGACAGGTGTCACTCTCTGATATTGAGTTTGGAGAGACTTCCTCCAATTCAGATTGTAGAGAAACTTTCTTCTTAAATTAATGGTCTTCGATTTCATGAAAAAAGAAGAATATAAATTTTATAGTTCTCCTTTTTTGGAGGATCGGTTTTCTTTTCTTTTTTTTTCATATATTCCTAAATAAAATAAAACAAAAAGTTATGAGGGTTTGATTATTAAGAAAAAAAAAAAAAAAAAAAAATATATATATATATATATATATATAAAGAAAAAAAAAAAAAAAAAGCAAAGCTGAAGAGAAGTACTACTACTAAGGATTAAAACTCAACAATGCAACGTCCTTGGTCCTAAGCATAACTCATGAGATTTCTTTGCTTTAGCTTTTCACTACAATTACTGAAGATTAAAACCAGTAATCTGAATTTGGTTAAACAGAGGAAACCCAGCTCAATTCCTGGTGGTGTGAAAATGAATTCCTCTCAAGCAGAGTTGTTTCAAGATTGGCGTAAAAGTGGACAATGCCCAAAAGGAACAATCCCCATAAGACGAGAACAACAAGATGAACACCCTCGCGGTCGTGGTGTCAAATGGATACCACAGCTTAATCAAAGCATTGATGATGTCCCTCATCATGAGGTATATATATTCATTAATTTTATCAAATGAAATTATATTTTTACATATATAATCATGTCACATTGTATTTTTTTTTAATGTTTTAATTTATTACACTCGAATGTAATCAATTTCATTTATAAATTGAAATTTTTTTCTGACATATATGAATAATATTTTGAATTAGCATGCCACTGTTGATATTGAGGATGGTACATTCTGTGGAGGACGTGCAAGATTAAACGTATGGAACCCTGTTGTTTATAAGGGTGACTTCAGTATTGCTCAAATATGGGTTGCAGCAGGTCCCGATGATAAATTAAACACTGTTGAAGCTGGATGGAGGGTAAGTTTCTAAAGATAAAGTTCTCTTTACAATTATTTAATATTAATAAATTAAAATATATTAAATAAGAGGCATAATGAGTGAGTAACTGTTCTAATATATAGCACCTAAGAGTTTAACTAATATTTAAAAGAGGTTAGATATAGCATGTGAAGTTAAAAAAATGGGGACGATTCCGTCATGGTTACAAGAGAAGGTTGTAGGCTCAAATGACAAGTGAGTTTGTTTCAGTATTGGCCCACTGAGGAAATTTTAAAACCAAAAAATTATATTTTGAGAGAATTAAAACCAAAAACTTTGATACGATTAGTAACTTGTGTTCTTCAAATGTACCCAAGATAATTGATATAATTTTGAATATAAAAATTTAAGGTATATGAGTAAATTGATAAACATGTCATCTCATGGTTGCAGGTTAATTCACCTGACAGAAAAACAAGGTTTTTCATATATTGGACTGTAAGTTAACTTGCTTATTCCCTTCCAAAATATTTCGTGCTAAGTGTTTCTTTAACTAAATTATTCCTATCCTTATAATTAAGAGCGATGGTTACAAAAGAAGGGGTTGCTACAATCTTCAATGTCCTGGTTTCGTGCAAGTAAGCCACAAATTTGCCCTTGGTTCTCCCATACAAACTGTTTCTAGATACGCCGCTCAGCAATTCGACATAGGGATAACCATATACAAGGTAATTAAGAGACATATTTATTTCCTTATAAGTAATTACAAAATTATTCTAATCCAATAAAATATTGCTAAGACAATAGTTTCAAAAATAACTAGTTTATAATCTATGCAGTGCACGAAAATGCTTAACATAATATAATTGTTATCTCTCTTTGATTTTTGGTCTAAATATGAAATATGAAAATTATGGTTGTTATTAATAGAAATTTATTATTATTAAATTTTTATATGGAACTATATATATATATATATATATATATATATATATATATATGAGTTGGGTTCAAGTTACACTTAGTGTAACTTTAAATAATGTCACATTACTTAATAACTTGTTATTGAATTCACATTTTGAAAATCTCACCACTGGATTACATGTTTTATATGTTTTTAATATGCATGCCAATTTTTATGCCAATCAGATGCTATTTACTATTCGAGTATTCGATCCAAAAACTCATATTTTATGCAATATTGTAAACTACAAAAACTTGAATTTAAACAATTGATCGATGATATGACTATTGATCTTTGACTACTTTGAAACTTTGCAAATATGGAGAATATACAAAGATAATGTAATCCAACGGTTGATTTCTCAAAATTCATATCCAATTAAAAAATAATGAGTGGTGTAACATTACTTAGAGTTACACCTGGTGTAACTTGAACCTAACTCTCTCTCTCTCTCTCTCTCTCTCTCTCTCTCTCTCTCTCTCTCTCTATATATATATATATATGAGATAAGTTTAAGTTATACATGGTGTAACTTTACAAAAGTTACTGAATGTTCAATTAGTGTATAAAACACCTTGAACGTTTAGATCTCCAATTTACAAATTACCAATTCAAGCTTAATATCAAACAATTAATGTGCGGAATATGAACATAAGCTTAATACAGAATTTATAAACAATCTAAACCAAATAAAATCACATCTACAGCAAAAATTAAATAGCAAAGATTAAGGGAAGAGAGATGCAAACACAAGGACAACACTCGATATGTTATCGAAGAGGAAACCGAAACTCTCGGCGTAAAACCTCTCCGCTACCCTCCAAGCGGTAAATAATTCACTAAAGAATGTAGTTGGGATACATGAACAGCAGAAGACCCTCCAAACCTAATCTATCCAGTGTACCTAAGCCCTCCAAACTCCTACTCTAATGAGGTTACGCTGAACCTATTTCTTCTTTAGCTTACCGGATTCCGCTACTAACCATAGCATTAACCAATATGAAATTGGTCCCTTCTTAACTGCTTCCCAAAACACCAAACAGCATTCTCACAGATATGAGTATGGTGAGAAAAGGTTTTGGTAATATACCTCTCAAGGATGTAACAATGGAGAGGAAGAGAGTAGAGGAATTTGAAGAGTCTCTATGTGAAGATTGGAGATGAGTCAATCTTGTTTTTCTCTAGGGTTTCTCTCTCAAAATTCTCTCTAGAAACTCTCTACATTTTGTGGGTATAAGGGGTATATATACTAGGGTGAGAAAGGAATGCGAAGAGTCAGGTTTTTCAAAACATAGCTAGTTGGCGGCTTAGCCTTGCGACTTGACTGAGCCGCGAGTTCCAACCGCGAGGTAACTGAATGCCCAGTCTGTACTTTTTGTCCTGTAGTGCTCCAACTGGCATGACGCTTCAACTTCTGGCATGCTTGGCACGTGTGCAATTTCTGGTGGCTTGCAAGCCGCGAGCCACCCGCGAGATCCAATCGCAAGTCCCTGTTTCTTTGTACAATCTTGAGCATTTCTTCACACACTACCCTTACATGATTCCCACCTAAATACAGGGTTACTAATTGCTAAAATACAAGCAAATTTGGCACGGAATAAAGCCAACAAGATGATTGATAAAATTCAACCTTACAGTTACACTTCTTTTCAACCGTAGATTTCAAAGAAATCTAATGGTTAGAAAATCACCATAATCAATGTCATCTATAAAATTAATTGCTTTCCATATTAGCTAACCTAATTAATTTGATAGAATATTATATTATTTTCTTTTCTACTTTCTTTCTCTCTCCTAATCAATTTATCCCTAACCTTGCACAAGAGCATAATCTCAATATTCTTGAGTTGCTCATAATAATATACATACAGCTTTGTTTGTGACAGTGAAGCAGAATCCAGGAGTAGTAGAAGCCTGAATACCTTAAACTAGTTAACCTTAGATGATTAGAGCATTTACAAAGTTCAACAATTACATATATTTATTGCTAGTTTTTTATTCAACAAAGTTGCACATAGTGGTTGATGGAAAAAAATAAAAATAAGGTTCAATGCATCTAGTAGCTTAGTTCTAGGATTTTTTTTAGGATTTTTTTTTGGGGGTGAAGGGGGGGGGGGGTGTTTGGGGGATATGTCACCTTCTTTCAATTGACCAAGTTGTTGACAGTGTGATATTATGACAAAAATTTGAAGATTTATTACCAAGAAATTACGGATTGTCAAAACAATACTTAGTTCCTCCAGTTAAAGTCAAAAGGTAGTATCTCTTGTTTCATTGCCAATATCCACAGCTTAATTGTCTAATATTTTGGAGATAACTAAATAAAATTGAACTATCAAAATTTGATCTGCAACTCAAGAACGTTGAGAATATGCTCTTGTGCAAGGTTAGGGATGAATTGATTAGGAGAGAGAAAGAAAGTAGAAAAGAAAATAATATAATATTCTATCAAATTAATTAGGTTAGTTAATATGGAAAGTAATTATTTTTAAAGATGACATTGATTATAGTGATTTTCTAACCATTAGTCCTTAGAAATCTACAGTTTAAAAAATGTGTAACTTTTGTAGAGTTGCGCTAGGTGTAACTTGGACCTCTCTCTCTCTCTCTCTCTTTATATATATATATATATATATATATATATATATATATATATATATATATATATATATATATATATATATATAAAGATTACCTAACTAAATTAGGTAATTGTGTAGACCTCAAATTCCAATTTTACGGTTAAGTCACTTTTACGCTAAACTATCAATTAGTCTCAAATATAAGTGAGTAGCGAATTGATCTAACCATAGATGATAAACATAACAGAATTAGTATATAAAGCATATTAAATGAGAAGTTCATAGAAAATTAAAGGACCAAACCAAAGATAACACTAATGTGTTATCAAAGAGGAAATCCCAAGAACCGGGTGAACAAACATCTCTATGGCTACCACTGAAATGATCCATAAACAATAAATAGTTGCAGTACAATTTGACACAATCAATCCTCTAAGTATTTCTTCACTCTTGTACTTGAGACCATTGAGCTCCCGCCAGCAACCAACTTTGCCGAAGTCCTTTCTCTACCTTTGTCTCTGGATCCACAACCAAGCACTGGTTTCATCTTCAAGCCATGGTGGCTGAAGTTGAAGTACTTCAATGATACGCACAACACCTCAAGGATAGTAATGATTGTGATTGGGGATGATTACCTCTCAAGGATTTGGCTTTAGTGAGAGGCAAGAGTAGAGAGAATTGATAGTGTTTGGCCTTCACAACAATTCAAGTCTTAGATGCGATTCTTATGGTTTAATAAGAGTGGGAAATGAGATATTTGTGTGTGTGTATGTGTAATCGGAATAAGCTGGTACTGCAGAGAGCTAGCAAACTTTTTCACGTGAGATCAACTCGCATGTTCGAATGTCCCACGTGATTGAATCTCAATTGCTTTTCAAAAGTCCGCCGTGTGCCAGTTTCACAGGTGCAAATTCAAGTCTTCAGGAACACTACTGTTGACTCTAAACACCTAACCCTAATAGAAATGGAACTCACAAACACAAATTTGAACTAAATTACAATAAAATTTGGCACGAAATGTACTAGCATCATACATTTATTTTGATTATGTTTGTATATGAGATTATATATTCTACTATTTAAAAAAATGGGTAATTATTGTGCACTCCCAAAGGAGTCCAAATCTTCTGTCCCACTTTTCCTGTCCCACTCTATGCTCCACCAATAAAAAATTGCCACATGTTCACCTAATTAATTAATTACTACAATTAATTAATAACGGTACTATTAATAAGTCAATAATGATAGTATTTAATTAGTTAGGTGAACATGTGGTAAGTTTTTATTGGTGGAGCATAGAGTGGAGCAGGAAAAGTGGAACAAAAGATTTGAACTCCTCCCAGAGTACCATAAATGCGTACTCTCTCCTCTTATATAAATGGTGGATCCCACCACCATTTTTATGAGAAGAGGAAGTACATATTTATAATACTCCATGAATACTTAATAATTTTCCTTAAAAAAATATGGTGTACTAAGATTCTAATGAAGAGTTTTAATATAGGATATTATTTTCTATTAGAAGAAAATATGGAATATAATCTTAATTATATATATATATATATATATATTACAAATTTCTATAATTTTTTATTTCCTATTATTTCTCTTTTTAAAATTGCTTATATACATGGTAACACAAGAATACCAATCTTGTGTGCCACAATATGTTTCATCAATCACAATTTGCTATAAGTTTAATTTTTTTTTTCTCCATTTTAAGATTTGACTATTTATTAGAAAAATCAAATAAAAACAAGACAAATTGAGATTTGTAGAACATAAAAGTAGAACACAAAAAATGGTAAAAGGATATGTGTTCCTAAGACAAGGACTCTAGGAAAAATGCTTTGATTCTTTTTTAAAACCTTTTCATGCTCAGCCATTTTATAATTGCAATCATTACCAAGCAACACTGACATTGCCTATAGGGGAGTTTTAGTAGTCTATAAAATTTTGTGTAAATGTCTTGCTCACTAAATTCTTATACTTATTATATGCTTCAGAAGCATGGAAATTGGTGGTTAGAAGTGCAAGATCAGGTAATTGGATATTGGCCTGGCTCCATCTTCAACTATTTAGCGAGTAGTGCAACCAGAATTAATTGGGGTGGAGAGGTTTACAACTCAGAACCAACTGGTCATCACACAAAGACTCAAATGGGGAGTGGCCATTTCGGGAATGAAGGCTTTGGAAAAGCAAGTTATTTTCGAAATATTGGATATATGGATAACAGTGGCAGGTTCATTGACGTTGACGCTCAGAGTCTGAATCCATATGTAACAAGACCATTTTGCTATAATCTAGAAGTAGCAAATAATAGGCTTGGAAGCTTTGGAACCCATTTCTATTTCGGAGGTCCTGGCTGTTCAACACTATGTGCAGTATAACAAATGGGGGAAGAAATCATTGCAATCAATGAAGGTTCATATTTCGGAGAGATATTAGAAAGACAAAAATTTTGATTTACACAAATATCACTCAATGTTTTGTTTGTTCCAATATAGTTTTACTCCCCAAAGATTGGAGGCACAATTTTTCTTAAAACTGAATTAGTAACTTTCATTAATCACAATCATACCAAGACGGCAAAAAGAATACAAAATCCATACAACAGGAAAAAATAAAATCACTAAGCAATGCACAGCAACCAGCCTAAGACAAGAAGTAATTGAATGCTATTGGAACCGCTAATATAGCAGGCTAATTCAGTAATTCTAGAATCCTCAATATCAAAATCCACACTGTGTGAGTTTCGGTAACGAGGTTCTAGTGAGGGGCGGCTCTACCTTAAAAAAAAAATTTGTTTCCACCTGAATCTTTTTTAGGTCAAAAATAATTAAATTTTGGACAATGTTTAATAACAAATTTGGTTGTAGACTAAGGCTCCATCCACTTAATATTTTTTATAGAATGTGAATTTTGACAAATCTATCATTGGATTATATTTTCTTATTATACCCTCCATGATTGCAATATTTCAACAAAATCGATGATCAATAGCTATATCACCAATCAAATGTTTCAATTTTGAGTTTTCATAATATAAAATTAAGCATGAAATATATATTTGTGAATCGAATAGTATATAACATCTAATTGGCATGAAATTGCTTTCTCAAAAAAAAAAAAAAAAATTGGCATGAAATTTAAAAACATTAAAAAAAAAAAAAAAACATGCAGCTCAATTGTTAGATTTTCAAAATATGCAGTCATGTTAATTTGCTCAGTGAGAGTTGTAGCCTTAGGTTACAACTAAGTTTGTAACCAAACTTTGGTCTTCTTAACAATATATTAAACCCTTACAAATAAAAAGGAAAAACCCAATAAAAATTTGCACTAAAAGTTTGAAAAAAATGTAGCTTGCAGCATTGATAATGAAACTATTATGCAATGATTTCAAAATAATAAAAAATAAATCAATAAAACTCGTAGAAGGTAATTGTAAGACTTGACGTATTTATGTGTGTGTATGTGTGCGCTTTTGTTGTTGTCAATATATAAAGTTATATTTTTATTAGATTTTTATAATTTAAGATTCATAATAACTATCCTGAAAAAATTCTTGGAGCCGCCATTACTTCTAGTGCTGCCACGCACCAAGCCACCAACAAGCCAAAGAAATAGCACTGTGCTATGGGAGTGATAGTTAGGGTTAAAGAATGATTGAACCTTAATTTAAACCCCACTTGTAGCAAAGAACATTATTTAGAGTTGATCTCTAGAAACTGTCGTTCTCAATTATTCTTCCTTCGACATCCTTCTTTGTTCTAAGAAGATAAAAAATGACAATAATAACAAGTATATTATAATATAGGCGAAAAATTATTTTGGTCCCTACAATTTAGTAGCAATTAATTTGATCTCTATTATTTTAAACTTGCGGGTAATTTGATCCCTATCATTAATTCATTAACAGAAAATGCTTACGTGGCATACGGCATGCACAGTTGGCACACTAAACACTTACGTGGTTTTTAAAAATAATAGTAATAAAAAATTATTTATCATTTAAGAAATTCCATGTCAGCATTAAACAAAAAATCCAGAGCAGAAAAATTAATTTTTTAAACGAATGATTTTAAAAAATTCTCCAATTTTTCTTGGCAGCCAAACACAGAAACCCAAAAGCACAAAAATTGAACTCAATCCAGAAAATTCATAAGAACCAAATTTTGCTTCAAGAAAATGAACTTGCCGTTTGCGTACTAACTCGAACTAATCTTCTCTTCCTTAACCATCTGCAATATTAACACAGTACAACACACACAAATTAATCCATCTCAAAATTTGATAAAACTTGGATTCAAGTAAATAATTACACAATACTATACAACAATGCCCCTTCGTAAGAAGGGTGTGAAGGTGATCTTCTAGAAGCATAAGCCTTGATGGCTTTATGCTCCTTGGCTTTCTTGGATTCAACCCAAGAAGGTACACAACATGGCCCAATAACACTACAGAGTTTTTGAGGCATTGGATTCAACCCCAGCAAATTAGCAACCACCGCCACCATTCTCTCTCGAGAAGTTTCTCAAGAGGAAAATGATTAATTCCGCTAATGCCTTCGTTGACATTGATTTGGTTATTATGAGTTTTCTGGGTTGATTTTTGTTTTTCTAGTTGTTGTGTTTGGCTGCCAAGAAAGAGTAAGAACAAGCCGGGACTCATCCTTGTTTTTTCTTTTTTTTTTGGGTCTGATGTGGATTCTTTTTGTTTTTATTTTTTATTTAATGCTAACATTGCATTTTTAAATGATAAATAATTTTTTTTTTATTCTTTTAGTAGGCACATAGGTATTGAGTTTGCCAACTATGCATGGTGTGTGTTACATAAGTATTTATCGTTAATGAGTTAACAGTAAGGACCAAATTACCTATAAGTTCAAAATAACATGGACAAAATTGACTGCTACTAAAATGTAAGAGCTAAATTGAACCTGATTTCAAAATGTAATGACCAAAATGGTGTTTTCGCCCAAAGTATAATCTTTCCTTATTTATCTACCCATAAAAATTAAGCTAATATCAAATATGATAATGAATGTATTACCTAATTAACATACAACAATTAATTATTAGTGCACCATTTATAAATATATTAATATATGACAATAAATGTATTACCAAATTAAACTAATATAATTAATTAATACATTGAAATAAATTTAAATATTTAATATTGATGAGGTGCAATGTTAAATGACATGATGTGCAGGGCCGGCCCTAGGCCTAGGCCATGGCCTAAGGCCTGATATAAAAAGACCCCCAAATATGGGGCGGTATTTTTTTATTTTTATTTTTTAAATTAAAGAAAAAGTATGAGTTAGGTGTATATTTTTTTTTCTCAATCTTAAGAAGACCTAAGATATTAGAGTTATGCTAGTATATTTCAAGTTTTATTACATAGGTTCAACAAATTGATATGTCACCATTGAATAAACCATTGAAGTAATTCAATAATCATTTATTCTTTTGTTGAAGTGTCGCCTCATTGCCACATTACTTTGTAAACTTTTTGTAGTAAAATTTGTAATAAGTTTAATATTTTCTCCACAAAAAAGAAAAAAAGAATTAATCGAAATACAACATAGTTACCATTAAGTATATGAAAAATACTAAAACTAATACAAATTTTAGAAAAAAATTTTACAAACATGAGATAGGAATATAATCAATATTACTTAAATAGTATAATAAAATGAATGTTTGAATAACTTTTCTTTTATTGGTGATATGCCAATTTGTAAAACCTGTATAGTAATTATTATTAACTCACTTTGGGTGAATTAGTTATATTAATAAATAAGAATTAATTATAGATTTGAAATTAAATAAAAATAAATAAATATTATTTAAATGATATATAGATGTAAAATGGCCTCTATGAAATTCTCACATTAGACCTCAAACAATCTTGGGCCAGCCCTGATCATGGTTGTCAAAATCGCGATCCGGATCGTAAAATCGCACGATTTTATGATCTCACCTCACCAAAAAGTTTAAAATCGTAGTAGGATCACAAAAATGGTAGGATCGTATGTAGGATCGTGTAGGATCGTATAGGATCGTAGGATCGTATGGGATCCTACCGATCCTACCATTTGGCTTGATTTTTTTTTTTTTTTTAAGTGGGATTCATTTGGGTAAGATAATCCACCTAAACCCACAAGCCCAACAGGTTATCAGAAGCCCAATAATGAATTGAAGTCCTAAATTTACTCCTATGTCAACATAAAATCTCAAAAAAACCTTAGGGATTTCAATGATTACGCCATGGATGTTGATACTAGGAAGGATATAGATGATGAAATGGGATATGACAATGACAGTGATTAGATTAGAAGAACCTTAAAATGAGAATTCTCTTTTGAGTTTTATATTTGTAATTAGCTAGTTTACCTTAGATTGAGAATTCTCTTTTGGATTACATATTGTAAATTTGTAGTTAGCTAGTTTTTATATGCTAACTAGCCTAACTTATTTTGAATTTGGAACTTAGAATTTGGAAAACATTTTCCATATGTGTAGATAATATTTTGGTACTTAGTTGCTAATTAAACATTTACTGAACTTTTTAAATACATTATGTCAAAAGTTAAATATATTTTGTTTCGTTAGAATGACATAAGAACGATGTAGTGCATGCAAATTACATTTTATGATGCAATTTATTTTTTTAATGGATGGATTCATATTTTAAGTGATTATATAACATACAAAGTCACTATCAATAGGTTTTTTACTTAAAATCTAAAAATAGGTAGGATCTTACGATCCACGATTCGATCATACGATTCACGATCCTACCTACCTCTCACGATCCTATGTAGGATCCCGATTTTGACAACCTTGGCCCTGATGACGACGTGCAATGTTAGATGGCTATTTGAACAAAGAATATATTGGTCAATTTGCATACCTCCTACTAAAGGACACGAATTCTCAAAGGCCCATAGGGGACCTTCCAACAATCGAATGATTCGAAAATTATGCACTGGGATCTAGGCTTTTGATGTACAACTAGAGATAATATATATATATATATATATATATATATATATATATATATATATATATATATTTTTTTTTTTTTCTGGTGGGCTTATCAAGGAATCCTCTCTACTTGCACAGAACTTTTTGACAGTAAAATTATTTTATTTTAAGCAGTGACTATGCTTTGCAACGAAGATGCTGAAAGAATCATACATGTTATATGGGATTGCCCTTTGGCTCAAGAAGTTTAGAATGTAAGTCAACTACTATTGGGCTATGGGGAGACTTGCTTTTTGTGTTCGATTCTACTTAGTAACCAACCCGACTTGGAAGGTGTAACGACCCAAGGAAAAGCACTAGCCACATCTGCACTATACCTCAAAAGGACTAGTCACAATTGAGGCTCCTTGCAGTTGTTAATAAAGCCCAGTTCAACATAGTAAATATCTAATGTGGGACTCATCACACACCCACACACATCACACAATCAATCAAATTGGGGCATCACAATCTCTCCCACTTAAATCCCTAACGTCCTCGTTAGGGCCCACTTTGTGGGGTAGTGTCTCCGAGCCCACATGGGGTTACCAGGCCGGCTCTGATACCATAATTGTAATACCCCAAACCCATACCAAGGATTTAGATGCACAACTTGTTTTATAAATAATCAACAATAATATAATGGAACAAAGCGTAATTAAATATCCACAAATATACTTCAAACCATCAAAATCTTTTCTATGAAATCCATAAAAACAAAAGTTTAACAATATTGTCTCCAAATACAATCTCAATGGGTTCCACAAATGCCAAACTCACTATCCTAAGAAAATATACTAAAACAGTCCATCAACTAACATAGCTTCAAAAGAAGTCTTCAATCTATGGCTCCAATGATCTACCTCCAAAAGATATTGCATTGCTTTAATCTGAAAGGGTGGAGAAAAGGAGGGTGAGCTAGAAGCTCAATAAGAGACTACATAACATGAGGATGTCTTTCAAAACAAAACATTAGTATCATTGACAAAATATAGTCTTTACAAAACATTTACAAATAGTTTTAACAGCAATATAAGATATTCTATAAAACTGTCAAGAATAAAACATTTAACTATAACGCTGTAATCATTAAATAAAATAATAACCACTTTAGTTAGCCAAAATATACTAAATAGGTAGAAATAATATATTATAGTAATAAACAATTTTTCCACTTCTAAAGGTCGATCACAATAAAACAATAGTTTGATATGGAAAACATTAAACATTAGCCAGACAAAGACATAAGCTGCTAAACACTCGGTGGGTGATTCCCATAGGGAACAATAACACTAACCTCATAGAGGCAACACTAGCTCCAAAGAGCAAACGATAACACTGGCTCCAAAGAGCAAACGATAACACTACACCACACCACAATAACATTACATCGGCCGAAGGCCAACACTTAACCCAGTGTTGGCAAAGGTTGCAGACTGTCTAGCTGACTGTTTGAAAACATTCTTACTTTATTACAATATTGTCAATACCAATCATATATCATATAACAAATACTTTCTCAAAAATATAGTTTTGAGTCATTCTTAACACATACAGTTTCAAGGTAACACTTAAGAAATAATAAAATTCAGGTATGTGTACAAAGCATTGATAATAGTATAAGTTTTTGAAACTTCACTTTTGCAATTATGTATATATAAATATATTTTTACCAAGAATATATATGAATATACATGTCTTGAGAGACGTCATGTTCTGAAGTCCACTTACCTTGAATTGGTAATTCTCGTAGTCTAGATCAAAAATCAAATGAGCTTTTCCTCCACACCTAAAAGTAAAGGAGTAACATAATTATATTATTAATCCACCTTGACGTAAACCATAAGGATGTAAGGGACACTTCCTAATAATTTATTTGTCTATAAACATCTCTACAATCCTCTATAACATATTACTTCTCCTTACTACTATTATGTCTTTGAGGCTAATAGAGGTAATATCACATGTAAGGATATCATCTAATGAGAATACGCATGCTGGCGGTTCCCCAAGATTTTCATCAATTCCTAACAGGTTAATACCAATACAACCATTGTCTAGTTAAGTGTCAGATTTATATTTTCTTTAAGATTTCATATAACACTTCAACACCACCATGAAATACTCTATAAGGTCCAAATATATTTATAGCATCCATAAAAATCTCTACCCGTATAGCAATCTATAGCATGTACTGAATGTTAGAAATTTAATCTAACATCTATATCTATATATCATATACTATATATAATAGCAGAAGCCTTTCCCTGTAATTAAGGAGGTGCTGACATGTATAAGTTAAAAAAGCGATACATTATATTTTTTTGTAAGGTAACACCGTTTAGCAGCGATTGTGTAAAAAAAAAAAAAAAAAAAAAAAAAGAAGTTAAAAATAAGATAAAAAAAAAAACGTCACAACTAAAAAAACCTAGCCTCTTCCCATCAGTCTTCTTAACATTTTCTCTCTCTAAAAAAACTGTAGCGATACTGCGATAGAGAGAAAGGGAAGGAAAAAAAAAACCTAGCGATCTCTTCACATCAAACACTGCAAGGAGGAAAAAAAAAAAAAAAAAAAAAAACTTGCGCCACACTGGAGATTCGTTTGGCCGACCATCGCCATCCCCTTTTCAGTTTTTCAGGTACGTTCTTCTCTCTCTCCCTCTCTTTCTCTCTATGAGCTTTTGTTGTTTTGATTCGGTTTTGAAACTTCCCTGTGATTTCGGGATAAGTTTCCCCTTTTTCCGTTAATTTGCGGAATATTCTAGATCTGTTTTGCGATTAAAACCCGAGCGATCTCTTCTCTTTAGACTCTACGAACCAGTGGATATTCGTACGGCCGGCCACCGCCATACCCTGCCAGACTTAGACCATCACAATCGGCATCCGTCAAAGCTAAATACGATCAAACATCCCAGAGGTTTTGAGATACGGAGTTAGAGATCGGCGCTATTCCGACGAAAGGTACGCATCAATTCTCTATGTTCATTCTTCTCCTTTTGGTGCTTTGTTGTCAAAATTGATTCTTATGGCATGGACAAGCATGCAGAACCCTAGAATATTGATTCTTCAAATTTCTGCAGTAATTTTCCTGCATATTTTTGTTTTAGAACTATTGTTCGATAAATCTGTGTGCTGTGATTCATATATGTGATATATTCATTCAATTTTCGGATACTGTGGCTTGGCATATATATAATTTTATATGGGTACAAACTTGATTCGTAAAAGCTATGGTTACAGATGCACACCGCTAATGAGATTGCTAGGTTTATTGAGATATGATATAACTTCTTTGTTTTATCATGTAATAGTTGAAGCACTAGAATCTTTGTTATGATTCTGATATATCTATGGAATTATGTGCTTGACATCATTCGTATGCTTTTATATCCTTAGATTAAATGAATATATATAGATTCATGTGCGGATATATAAACTATTGTTTTTTAACTATTGGTTTTTTTATATCAGTTTATGATTATATGGGTTAGATTTTGTTTTAGCTAAGTTTTTTGGATTAGATTTGTTTTTGTTTTGGGTATTTGGGTTAGATTTGATTCTTTTTGGGATTATTGTTTTTTGGTAAAAGAGATTGAAATGGTGTTGAATCGCACCAAACTGTTCATCTTCTACTATGTAGAAATCTCCCTTTGAAGATACTTGCAGCCAATCACAAGTTCTTTACAAATACAATTTCTTTGTTTCCAGTAAATATAAATATTTGAATGGCTGAAATAGATAGGAATAGCTCGAGGCAGGCATTAAGAAGTGTAGCAATTTAAAAATGAATATTTGATGTGAGATTCAATTCTTATGTATATTTGTGTTGTTAGGTAATTGCTCTCTTTTTGCATTTAGTATTAGCATCTTTCTATGATTTCACTTCTACTTGAGTTAGATTGGATTGGTGTTTAGTGATCTTCATGCCTACTTCATTATTATGTAGGGTTTCCTTGACAATAAGAACACCATATAATCAAATAAAAATGGAACCAAAATAGAGGTTTTCACATCCATTGAAAAACTTTTTCAAAGGGTAAACAGAGGTAATACCAGGTCATATGGTGCTAATGTTGTTGAATAGTAGTTAATCTTCTAACTTCTAAAATTCTTATTCCTTTTAAGTTTGATATTAATTATGATTGAATTATAGTCAAAGCTGACAGTTTTTTTAACTGCATTATTAGTCTATTGAGGAAAATGACTTAGACGTAGTTATTTTGGTTTGACTGATTCTGATTTAGAATTGACTTGAGAGAGAGGGTGAACCTATTTCTTTAAATTAGTAAGTTTTGTTTAAAATGAGGTATGACTTTAATTTGTATTAGTCTGTATCGATCAATCATATCTTTGTTCACTCAGAGTAAGATGAGTCATTAAAGTAGGATGATGTGAATAATGAATTAAGCAGTTATGTTAGTGTAAATACTTTCTTTGTTTAATTAAAGCGGTTCACATTCAATTTTGTTTTGTTTGTTCAACTGCCTTTTGTTTATTTATTGTTAAAATACATTCTTTGTTTTCATAATTATAATTGTTTGTTCAATGTTGTTCAAGATCATCTTTTGTAAGAGCTGAATCTATCTTCACCAAAATGTATAAATATTGTCTAAATTTGTTGGATTTTTCTTCATATGAAAGTTTATGGTTCTTTGTTTTGATGTTTTGGTGCATTTCTTTCGTAATTGTTTAATTGCACATTTGTTAGTAGAATAGTGACTACATTTATCTGTAAGTTCATGGAATTAAGTTGAAGAACTAAATATATACTAAAACTTAGAAGTTGGCATATGCAATTTACCTTAGGCTATTGGTTGTTGCTGTGATTTTGAATGAGTGAAAATATATACTAAGTTTACTTATTCATAAAAGTCATTGGTCATATGACATTGAACTATTATGTTTTATTTACAAAATATTTGAAGGTAAAAGCATTATCATACAAAATTGGTTGAAAACTTATTAGCACTTTTGAGTCTGCACTGCTTGGTTGTGGCCAAAGCTAATCAGATTTTTGCCCAGGCTTAATGATTGACATTGGGAAAGAAAAAAGGGAAAATTGATGGTTTTTGTGATTGTAATCTTTTTTGGTAATGAGATTAACCCCCTTTGAGAGAGTTAGAAAGTTGAGAAAAAAAAAAGGACACCATTGGATTGTTTAAAATCTTTATGTATAAGACGAAAACAAACTTTCCAGTTTAAGTTTGTGCCAAAAAGTGTTACTGTTTGATGTTAATTTTGCTTTTAAGTATTTATTTTATATATCCTTGGCTAATGGAAGCCAAATTCTTTGCCATCATCATGTGGGAAATAGCCAGCAGACTATTAAAAACTAAATCAATCTTTCATATTTTTTGCAACTCAAACCATATTACAATGTTTGCTTCCGCTTCTTTTGTACTCTCTCTTTCATCTTTCTTTGCTGTGGTTTTTAAAAACTTCTTACCCTGTCATTTTGTTGAATACTGAGTTTTTTGCTAGGCAATTAAATTTTCTCTGTTGATCTGTTTGGTTTTGATTAGGCTTTGAATTGCATATTTTAATCTGCTTTTTTCTTCATTTTTTTTTAAAATTCAATGAATTGTTATTTTGTATTTTACTGAATTGTAAAACTGTCATGACTTTTTTTTTAATGCTATGCTTTTAGTGGCCTGCATTTGGTACCTCCACCATATTCACGTAGTGGCCTGCATTTGATGCTTTCTTCTTGATTTATCATAATCCAGCTTCTTTGTGACTTGGCGCCATGGGGTTTAGCTGTTGAATATATTTAGGGAAAAACATGTTTGCCATTTAATAATGGTTGATTTCTCAATGTTGCTGCTCTGAGCATCTATTATTTGAAACTAAAAAGTCTAAAACCTCTTTAATGTTTGTGCTAAAAAGTCATGTTTTCCGTTTGATTGTATATTTGTTTAAAGGAATGTATAATTGTTTTAAAGAATGAATGAATTTTTATTGGCAGTAAATTATGTTTCTTTTTCGTTTATTGAATTTGATTAAATAACCAACATATTGCTTAAAATAAGCCAATAAGATATTATGCAAACGTCTTTAATTCTTGGTTCCACCTGAATGACCAAAGAACAACAATATTCTGCGTACTTCTATTGATCCGATAATTCACTAATTGTCTTCGATTAATGTTTTACATTAGTCCATGGATCTTGATTATTATGTTTGCTCGGCTTTGCAATTAATTTGGCTTATTTGTTTTAGTTGAATTTTACCATTCAGTGTAGCTCAATGATTACATTGTGTTGGTTTTGAAGGATTTGAATTTCTATTAGTGATGATTATGTAATCATTAATTTCAGTTTCAAACCAGGTTTTATATTTGGTTTGTGGCCTTTACAACATTTATTCTTTTTTGGTTTTTGTTGGTTTTGGTCTTTTGATTTCATGGAAAAACAATTCCAGTATTCTGTTATTTACTAATTTGTTATGAATATTAATGCTTATGGCATGGACAAGAATGGCAGAACCCTAGAATCATGAAAGGCCATCTATAAATCAGATCAACCTCTACATATGCTGATTATTGAAAAAACAGACTGACCTCTTCATTTAAAAGGAACATTGACAAGATAATTGAAAGATAAAACCATTTAACAGTTTAATACAGTTTGCTTGAATGCTGATTTTCTTTTTACTTATCTCATACTTAGTATTACATTTTGTTCATTTACTGTAATCCTGTTTTAATTGGCTTTGATTTGCATGTTTTAGCTAGCTTCTGTCTTTACAAATTGATTTCTTCAGCCAATTCTCCCTTCTACTTATTTCACATCCTCATCGCTATTTTTTGTTATTTGAATTTGAATTAAAATCCGGATGTTTATTCTCTCTCTTTCAAAGTTTTGGCCTCAGATTATAATCTTTGATTATTTATTGTCATCAGGGACAATCTAAGTCATTAGATGATCTACATTCATAGGGATAGGTAGTTGGTAAAAGAAAAAATGGCAAAATAAAACCTCTCCCTCCTTCCAATAATTAATTTGACACCCACTCTGTTTCGCTTCTTTTCTGCTGCACCTATACCCAAGGTCAGCATTTTGTTACTTGATGTGTTATACTCTTTATTTAGATGCTTTCTTCTTGATTTATCATAATTCAGAGAGACAAACGAACAAACCTAAAGAAAAAAACATGTTTGTTGTTCAATAATGGTTGACTTCTTTGCGTTTTTTTTTTCAATGTTTGTAGGTTTTGGTGTTTTGGGCTGCTCTGAATAAATATATGATTCATAAAATGTTCCATGTTCACATAATTTTTCATATGTGCGTGCATCCACCCTTTGGTGTTAGTTCCTGAGTTTTTTTTGAAAATTTTCCTTCGCAATCCAATGAAGAGATAAAAAGAAGGCAGTGGGCTAATTTTCTATTGATGAGTAATGGAATTATAGGGATGTGCTTTAGCAATACAAAATTTTGAATCAAAAGCAAGGGTCATACATTAGGTTTTACTTTCTCTGCTAACAGAGGTTATATTTATTATATGTGTCCATTAAGGGTTGATTTTCTTAATAGGTTGTAGCTTTCTTTTAAGATTTTTTGTGTTGGCCTGTAATAATTTTTCCTAAGGGAATCTTTGCCTATATATATATACACACATAATATTTAACAATGCTTTGACTTGGTTCTCTTTTAGAATAGCATTTTGTTATTTCCTATTGGCTTTTCTTTTATATATGGCTGTTAGAGTCATTTTTGTGATGCCATCTCTAATCACCAATGATTTGTATTCTATGTTTTGTTAATAGCCATATTTGTAAGATGGATGGTTTAAGATCTGAATGTTTGAGGAGTAAAGTTATTTTGTAATTTTTAGTAAGAAAAATTATTGGTTTTTAATGTTATGTACAGATGATACTTTGGTAGAAGATGGATTCAATAATTGTGATATACCTCAAGAAATCCAAGAATCAGAAAATGAGAGTGGTTGTGAAGAATTTCCAAGTAAATGACTTAAATTTACGAGGAAAAAAATATTGATATTCATTTTTGTTTACATCATTATTATTGTTCTTATATTTTAAAATTCATATAGAAAAAGGGGTTTCAGCCGGTTTTTCCTATTATTGGATTTGAACCAACGACTTATTGCTTACTATTCAAAGGGAGGCGGAGAGCTAAGAAAGAGAAAGTGTTATCACTATTCGAAAATGATGCAGTAGCTAGCACGCTAAGATCAGAAGGGAAAGTAGCAACTACAAAATTCAATTTAGTTTTCAGTTTCTATTTTCCATCCTACCTAATTTGCTGTTTTTGAAGAGTGATTGAAATTGTAGAACTTTGAAATTTGAAAGTATAATGTTTTTAATACAAAGTTGATTGTCACTTAGATTTTAGTTAATATTCCACTCTATCTACATAATTATCAGTGTCAGCTAATTATGGTTAAAGAACATTTTTAAAAACTGTCTATCATTGATCATATGGAATTTTCAACTTAGTGCTATTTTCACCATGTTTTTAACATGTGAAAGCAATCAGCTGGATAAAGTTTAAAAAAATTAAAATAATAGCCAAATTTCTCTTCTACTTATGAGATTTCAAATGATCCCGCGCATTGCGCAGGTTAAACACTAGTATATATAATAGCAGAAGCTGAGAGAAAGTTTGATTCCTACCATTAAGGAGGTGGTGACAAATAGGAAAAAAAGCCCCTTTAAAAACAGACACGTACACAACTTTAAGTTAAAACACTTGCACGGTACACCGTTTCAGTATTCTAAAAAATTGAACTTTTACTTCTACGGCGTTTGAAAGCCTCTCCGCTGTTTCCATTTGTTTTGCAAGGGTAACACCGTTTGACAGTGATAGTGTATATATTAAAATAAAAAAGGGGTTAAAAATAAGATAAAAGAAAACGTCAACAACTAAAAAAACCTAGCCTCTTCACATCAGTCTTCTTAACATTATCTCTCTCTAAAAAAACCCTAGCGATACTGCGATAGAGGCGATCTCTTTACATCAAACTCTGCAAGGAGAAAAAAAAAAAAAAAAACTTGCGCCACACTGGAGATTCGTTTGGCCGACCATCGCTATCTCCTTTTGAGTTTCCAGGTACGTTCTTCTCTCTCTCCCTTTCATTCTCTTTATGAGTTTTTGTTGTTTTGATTCGGTTTTGAAACTTCTCTGTGATTTCGGGATAAGTTTCCCCTGTTTTCGTGAATTTACAGAATATTCTAGATCTGTTTTGCGATTAAAACCCTAGCGATCTCTTCTCTTCAGACTCTGCGAACCAGTGGATATTCATACGGCCGGCCACCGCCATACCCTGCCGGACTTAGACCATCACAATCGGCATCCGTCAAAGCTAAATACGATCAAACGTCCCATAGGTTTTGAGATACGGAGTTAGAGATCGGCGCTATTCGAACAAAAGGTACGCATCAATTCTCTGTGTTCATTCTTCTCCTTTTGGTGCTTTGTTGTGAAAATTGATTCTTACGGCATGGACAAGAATGCAGAACCCTAGAATATTGATTCTTCAAATTTCTGCAGTAATTTTCTTGCATAATTTGGTTTTAAAACTATTGTTCAATAAATCTGTGTGCTGTGATTGATATATGTGATATATTCATTCAATTTTCGGATACTGTGGCTTAGCATATATATAATTTTATATAGGTACAAACTTGATTTGTAAAAGCTATGGTTACAGATGCACACCGCTAATGAGATTGCTAGGTTTATTGAGATATGATATAACTTCTTTGTTTTATTATGTAATAGTTGAAGCACTAGAATCTTTGTTATGATTCTGATATATCTATGGAATTATGTGCTTGGCATCATTCGTATGCTTTTATATCCTTAGATTAAATGAATATATATAGATTCATGTGCGGATATATAAACTATTGTTTTTTAACTATTGGTTTTTTGATATCAGTTCATGATTATATGGGTTAGATTTTGTTTTAGCTAAGGTTTTTGGGTTAGAATTGTTTTTGTTTTGGGTATTTGGGTTAGATTTGATTCTTTTTGGGATTATTGTTTTTTGGTAAAAGAGATTGAAATGGTGTTGAATCGCACCAAACTGTTCATCTTCTACTATGTAGAAATCTCCCTTTGAAGATACTTGCAGCCAATCATAGGTTCTTTACAAATACAATTTCTTTGTTTTCAGTAAATATAAATATTTGAATGGCTGAAATAGATAGGAATAGGTCCAGTGACTAAGGGTGGAGCAGCACCCGTTGATCAACTCCAGTCTTTGGGAGGGAATTCATGAGAGTCAAGCATTAAGAAGTTTACAATTTAAAAATGAATATTTGATGTGAGATTCAATTCTTATGTATATTTGTGTTGTTAGTTAATTGCTCTCTTCTTGCATTTAGTATTAGCATCTTTCTATGATTTCACTTCTACTTGAGTTAGATTGGATTGGTGTTTAGTGATCTTCTTCAACCTAACTTAGAAAAGTCTTTTAATAATAATATTAAAACATATTTAGTCCGGCTTCTCTTACATCTTCATGCCTACTCCATTATTATGTAGGGTTTCCTTGACAATAAGAACACCATATAATCAAATAAAAATGGAACTAAAATAGAGGTTTTCATATCCATTGAATATTTTTTTCAAAGGGTAAACAAAGGCAATACCAGGTCATATGGTGCCAATGTTGTTGAATAGTACTTAACCTTCTAACTTCTAAAATTCTTTTTTCTTTTAAGTTTGATATTAATTATGATTGAATTATAGTCAAAGCTGACAGTTTTTTTAACTGCATTATTAGTCTATTGAGGAAAATGACTTAGACGTAGTTATTTTGGTTTGATTGATTTTGATTTAGAATTGGCTTGAGAGAGAGGGTGAACCTATTTCTTTAAATTAGTAAGTTTTATTTAAAATGAGGTATGACTTTAATTTGTATTAGTCTGTATCTGTCAATCATATCTTTGTTCACTTAGAGTAAGATGAGTCATTGAAGTGGGATGATGTGAATAATGAATTAAGCAGTTATGTTAGTGTAAATACTTTCTTTGTTTAATTAAAGCGGTTCACATTCAATTTTGTTTTGTTTGTTCAACTGCCTTTTGTTTATTTATTGTTAAAATACTTTCTTTTTTTTCATTATTATAATTGTTTGTTCAATGTTGTTCAAGATCATCTTTTGTAAGAGCTGAATCTATCTTCACCAAAATGTATAAATATTGTCTAAATTTGTTGGATTCTTCTTCATATGCAAAGTTTATGGTTTTTTGTTTTGATGTTTTGGTGTATTTCTTTCCTAATTGTTTAATTGCACATTTGTTAGTGGAATAGTGACTACATTTATCTGTAAGTTCATGGAATTAAGCTAAAGCACTAAATATATACTAAAACTTAGAAGTTGGCATATACAATTTACCTTAGGCTATTGGTTGTTGCTGTGATTTTGAAGGTAAAAGCATTATCATACAAAATTGGTTGAAAACTTATTAGCACTTTTGAGTCAATATTGCTTGGTTGTGGCCAATGCTAATTAGATTTACGCCCAGGCTTAATGATTGACATTGGGAAAGAAAGAAGGAAAAATTGATGGTTTTTGTGATTGTAGTCTTTTTTGGTAATGAGATTAACCCTCTTTGAGAGAGTTAGAAAGTTGAGAAAAAAAAGGACACCATTGGATTGTTTAAAATCTTTATGTATAAGACGAAAACAAACTTTCCAGTTCAAGTTTGTGCCAAAAAGTGTTACTGTTTGATGTTAATTATACTTTAAGTATTTATTTTATATATCCTTGGCTAATGGAAGCCAAGTTCTTACTTTTTGCAACTCAAACCATATTACAATGTTTGTTTCCGCTTCTTTTGTAGTCTCTCTTTCATCTTTTTTTGCTGTAGTTTTTAAAAACTTCTTACCCTGTGATTTTGTTGAATACTGAGTTTTTTGCTAGGTACAACACGGGTATTTTGCAAGAAGAGTTGCTGCATCAAACTAAGTGGTTTGGATAGCCTGATTTTCCCTCTATTTATCTCATAATTTGAATTAAATTTTCTCCGTTGATCTGTTTGGTTTTGATTAGGCTTTGAATTGCATATTTTAATCTGCTTTTTTCTTCATTTTTTTTAAAAATTCAATGAATTCTTATTTTGTATTTTACTGAATTGTAAAACTGTAATAACTTTTTTAAAATGCTATGTTTTTAGTGGCCTGCATTTGATACGTCCACCATATTCACATAGTGGCCTGCATTTGATGCATTCTTCTTGATTTATTATAATCCAGCTTCTTTGTGAGTTGCGTCATGGGATTTAGCCCTTGAATATATTTAGGGAAAAACATGTTTGCCATTTAATAATGGTTGATTTCTCAATGTTGCTGCTCTGAGCATCTATTATTTGAAACTAAAAAGTCTAAAACCTCTTTAATGTTTGTGCTAAAAAGTCATGTTTTCTGTTTGATTGTATATTTGTTTAAAGGAATGTATAATTATTTTAAAGAATGAATGAATTTTTATTGGCAGTAAATTATGTTTCTTTTTCGTTTATTGAATTTGATTAAATAACCAACATATTGCTTAAAATAAGCCAATAAAATATTATGCAAACGTCTTTAATTCTTGGTTCCACTTGAATGTCCAAAGAACAGCAATATTCTGCGTACTTCTACTGATCCAGTAATTCACTAATTGTCTTCGATTAATGTTTTACATTAGTCCATGGATCTTGATTATTATGTACGCTCGGCTTTGCAATTAATTTGGCTTATTTGTTTTAGTTCAATTTTACTATTCAGTGTAGCTCAATGATTACATTGTGTTGGTTTTGAAGGATTTGAATTTCTATTAGTGATGATTATGTAATCATTAATTTCAGTTTCAAACCAGGTTTTATATTTGGTTTGTGGCCTTTACAGCATTTATTCTTTTTTGGTTTTGTTGGTTTTGGTCTTTTGATTTCATGGAAAAACAATTCCAATATTCTGTTATTTACTAATTTAATTTGTTATGAATATTAATGCTTATGGCATGGACAAGAATGGCAGAATCCTAGAATCATGAAAGCCCATCTATAAATTAGATCGACCTCTACATATGCTGATTATTTTTGTTATTTGAATTTGAATTAAAATCTGGATGTTTATTCTCTCTCTTTCAAAGTTTTGGCTTCAGATTATAATCTTTGATTATTTACTATCATCAGGGACAATCTAAGTCATTAGATGATCTACATTCATAGGGATAGGCAGTTGGTAAAAGAAAAAATGACAAAATAAAACCTCTCCCTCCTTCCAATAATTAATTTTACACCCACTTTGTTTCGCTTCTTTTCTGCTGCACCGATACCCAAGGTCAGCATTTTGTTACTTGATGTGTTATACTCTTTATTTAGATGCTTTCTTCTTGATTTATCATAATTCAGAGAGACAAACAAACAAACCTAAAGAAAAAAACATGTTTGTTGTTCAATAATTACACTTCTTTTTTTTTCTTTTGCATCCTATTGATCTGATTCTGAACTAGACTTTGTGGGATGTGTATGGTTGTGGTGCAGTGGGTATTCTTTGCTTAGGGATCCCTAGTACAACAAAGGACTTACCAATGACTTACTGCTTACTATTCAAAGGGAGACGGAGAGAGAGTGTTATCACTACTTACTATTCAAAAGAGAAAGTGTTATCACTATTCGAAATGATGCAGCAGCTAGCACACTAAGATTAGAAGGGAAAATAGAAACTACAAAATTCAATTTAGTTTTCAGTTTCTATTTTTAATCCTACCTGATTTGCTGTTTTTGAAGAGTGATTGAAATTGTAGAACTTTGAAATTTGAAAGTGTAATGTTTTTTATACAAAGATGATTATCACATAGATTTTAGTTAATATTCCACTCTATCTACATAATTATCAGTGTTAGCTAATTATGGTTAAAGAAGAGCAGCTAGCACGCTAAGATCAGAAGGGAAAACAGCAACTACAAAATTCAATTTAGTTTTCAGTTTCTATTTTCCATCCTACCTGATTTGCTGTTTTTGAAGAGTGATTGAAATTGTAGAACTTTGAAATTTGAAAGTGTAATGTTTTTTATACAAAGATGATTATCACTTAGATTTTAGTTAATATTCCACTCTATCTACATAATTATCAGTGTTAGCTAATTATGGTTAAAGAACATTTTTTAAAATTGTGTCATTGATCGTATGGAATTTTCAACTTAGTGCTATTTTCACCATGTTTTTAACATGTGAAAGCAATCAGTTGGATAAAGTTTAAAAAGATTTAAATAATAGCCAAATTTCTCTTCTACTTATGAGATTTCAAATGATCCTGTGCATTGCGCGGGTTAAACACTAGTTTATATCTATATATATATATAATAGCAGAAGCTGAGAGAAAGTTGGCTCCTACAATTAAGGAGATGATGACAAATAGGATAATTACCTATCTAAAATTCAGACACGTAAAACTTAAAAAAGCGATACATCATCTAAAACACCGTTTAAAAGCGATAAATTATAATTTTTCACTACGTTAAACACTGATTGGATTTGGAGCCCTCTCGGTATAGAAAAGAAAACTAACCGCTTAAGACCAAAAAAAAAAAAAAAAAAGAGAGAGAAGAAGACTGCTACACGGAGAAAGGAGAAAGAGAGACCGAGAGAAAAGAGAGACAGAGAAATAGAGAGGCAGAGAATGGAGAAGGAGAGAGAGATCGAGAGATCAAAAACTGCAGTTTGCAATCAAGAATGAAAAGATGTCTCTCACTTCCTGTCAGATTTCTTCATCTAACTGTCCGCTAATTTCTTTCCCTGGAATAAGAAGAAGTAAGGAAGATGAAGCGTCAAGAACGAAGAGGAATCAAGAATGAAATAGAGGGGCAGAGATAGAGAGAAGGGCGCCACCCAGATCTTCTGCCATCACCGTAAGCCTCCACTCACTACCCGACTATCGGAATCGGAATCACTACTGGTATAGTTCTGTTTTAAATTTAAAAATTTAGGGTTTTTGGTTTTTATTTGGAGAATCAATTGGGTGTTAATTATGATTTAGATTGGTATTTTGGGTCAGATTCAGTTTTGATTAAGAAGCAAGCAGAGTTCGTAGGCGCCAAGAGAGAAGAAATATCTATGGCTGGCCATTGCCTGTTCCCTCGCCAGACTTGGGCCATCCGCCACCCAGATCGTCGGAATCGGCACCGGTACAATGTTTTTCCCATTTTTTAGATTTGGCCATTTGGGTTTTTTTTGTTGTTGATATGTTTAGATTTGATTCCTTTTTGTTTCGGGTTTTTGGGTGCTTCTGTTTCTAATCTTTATGAAACCATTGAGATTAAATAAGTATAGGATTGAAATCATTGGGTATTTCCGTTTCTAATATTTATTTTCCTTTTTCAATCTTATTTTAGGTCTTTCTGCCGGAACATCATACACCCAGATAGAGTCCGTAAGGCACAGAGAGACAGGCTGCCGAATACCTGTAACTGGTAAAGTTATTGTTTTTGGTTTTTTCCTTTTCGTTTTCAAATCTGGGGTTTGAATATGATTTAGGTTTGAATTTCTTGGTTGGATTGGTTTAGATTTAGCTATTTCAATTGATTTGGTTTTGAGTTAGGCTTCCATTAGCATGCCATTGATAGGTAATTTGGCCAGTTGTTAATTTTTAACATTTTAAATTATTGTTGTGTTAGTTCTGGCTTGAATTAGATTGGTTTGGTTTTGAGTGATCATTTACGAAATTAATTACAATTAGTATTTATTCTCTTTTGAAAATTGAGACTGCTAAGTTTTTGAAATTGACAGCACTGACCAGCTTTGCTATGCCTAAGATATAATCAATATGTACATTTTATTAATATGCTTACAAATTGTTTGATAAGATTCTGCTGTTGTTTTTTATTCTAAAATTTATTTTTATTGTTTATAATTTAAGTTTAATGATGTGTATAATTCTCCCAATAGTACCTAAATGGTTCAAATCATTGGCTTCTTTCTCCTTCAGGTTTGTACTATTAGGTTTGGGCCGCCACCACCGTAGTGCAGCCGGAACTGTTACCGGTAAAGATTTTCTTTACTCAAATTACGCCGTAATTATGATTTATGTTTGAGAGTTTGGTACTATAGATTCGATTTAGGCATTTGGGTTAGATTTGATTTTGATTAAAGTTATTGGATTAGATTTGGTGTATGGTTAGGCTGTTATGTGATTAATTTTACAATATGCATACTATGCCGCCCACCTTATTTTCTTTGTCACATGCCGCTTCTCTCTCTACAACAATCTGTCACTAAATAGGCACTTATTCTTTTACACATTTCTTATATGAGGTATTCTATTCTCTTTTCTATTCATTTATAGGACTTCTACCAGATGTTTCTAAGTTTCTCTTAATCAAATAGTGTTTCTGCCAGTAGTTTATGCAATTCCCAGTTCATTGTTTCCCACGGTTGCTTTTCCTATTCAAATACTATTACTTCAATTGCATAGTTAATTGATGGGGTAATGCTCTTTCTTTGGGTGCTCTTTCTTTGTATGTTTTTCCTTAGTGTATTTAACCTTTGGCTTTCTATTTGCTTTCTTATGTATTCTGTGGTTTTTTTTTTTTTAAATTGAAATATCTTTCATTAATGTTTCTCTTACCTTTTTCCTTTCTCTATTTCTTATTGTGTTGATTATATGGTTTTGATTGAGGCATTTGGGTTAAATATGGTTTCGATAAAGGTATTTTGGTTATAATTTATTTTTGCTTTAGCTTTGGTTTTGGTTTGGAAATTTGGATGATTTTTTTTGGGGGGTAATTTTGCAATCATTGTAGAGAGCAAACTGAATCAATATTGTATAGTGTCTTTTGCTTTTTTGTTAGATCTCTGATTCAATATCTTGGTTTCTCTATTTGTGTTTGGCTTTTGGTGGGCATCCGATTGGAATATATATTGACTTATATGTATGACAACATGAACTTTCAACTAAGAAGACATATGCTAGGTACATGAAACTTTTCTTTCTAATTTCAATTGGGAATTTGTTTTTGTGCTCCTTATTTTGAATTATGGCAGCGCAATTGATGTTTGTAATGTTTCATTCGTTGTTGTTTTTTTGTAGTGTGTGTATTTTTGCTGCCTAGAATGTTACTTTTATGTTGATGAAATATCTTAAAGTGCATATTGGGTTTTCATTATGGATATTTTGTTGCACTTATTACTGCAAGGCTGAATGGAGTCTTCCTTGATTGCATATATAAACATAGATGATTTTGAAAGGATTCGAAATGTCATTTTTTTTTTTTGGCTTTGGAACTATAACTATTGTGTTTTTTGTTTCGACTATACTCTATATTAGAGTCACTTATTGTTGAAATTTTTATTTGACTATGTTTTGGAGGTATTATGGTATTCTATTATTTTTGAAATTATAGGTAGTTCTTTTGACAACAAGGTAGTTCTTTGATCATATTATAGGCAGGGAATGGTTGCAACAATAATGCATGATGTGTGTTTGATAAAATGTCTCAAAAATCTGCACTGCACAGTGTCTCATAAAAATCTGTACTGCAGTACACTATTTTATAAAATCTGCACTGTTTTGAATAACTTTCTGCATTGTTTTTAAATAACTTTCTGTAAACCAATTTTCTGTTTCTATGTTGGTATTTGCTGTTTCATATTTTGCAGCAGAGTGAAAAGAAATCGAGTTAATACTTCTATGTCATGTAAGGTTTTGAACATTGGAAGTTGTAATTTTGTTGTTTGTTGCCTTCTCATATTTTATTATCTTCTTTCATGTCCCATTTAAAGTTAATCACGTTGAAGAAGAAGTGTCTTTGCTGTTGTCTAGACTCTATTTATCTTAAAAAAAACACATACTCTTTTTTAAGTTGTTGTCCTTTTTTGTTGGTATCTACATTAGTTTATTGCCTTTGGTTGTTTTGAACAACATATGATGATTTGTTCACTATGCATTCCATGTTTTGTTACAGATGGACACCATCACAGAAAAATGTACCTATTCATTTGGCTGCTTAAGCAAACTGTTTCAGTACTATCTTTGCCACCATTGTTGTTCAGTTTCATTGTTCCACTGGGTAGTTATGAATTTTACACCTTTCCAAATAAATTTCACATTATATTTCTTTAAACAAAAAACCTAAAACTTTAGTTCATTCTTCATACTCTCTCTCTCTCTCTCTCTCTTTACAGTGAGCTTTTCGTTTTTACAATTTTTTTTTTTTAGTTTTTATTATTCAAGTTATTGAGTCATATTTCAATCTTTGAAAGAAAATTTTGATTTTCACTCTATTCTCTTTTATTGGACTAACTTTTTTTAGATCTGCCAATAAAACCTCCAAATTGGGCGAAACCAAGAGTTGCAAGTGTAGAAAGAGGTTTCTGTTCTTTGCAATAGGTAGTGTTGGGAACGGTAATACAAAATTTAAAGTTTTCTTTTCAAACACTATTTTCATTTGATTGTTGTTATATAATATGCATTTGATAGTTTATGATTTGGCATCATCAAATGCAGATTTTGTTTTCCTCTTAGGGGATGTGGGTGTTTTTTTTTTTTCTTGGGGTTGATTATAGAATTTGAGACTTTGGAGAATATGAAATTGTTGGTGTTATATGATTTTATGGAATGGGTTGTTGGATCTGGTGCAGGGATTGGTACAAATTGATAGAGCTACTAAAGCCTAAATGTTATGGTTTATGTCGTTCTAACTTGCGCCTTTATTATTTTTGGTTATTATTTACTCATTTTTCTTTCTTACTGCCTTTGAAAAACTTTTTGAACAATTTGGTGGGTTATTCTTATGAAAAGCATGCCAAGTTGCCAACTATTAAGTTTCCAACCATTTATTACTTATCCAGAAAACACAATTAGTTGTATGCAGACAAGGAAGAGTTTAATGGAAAACTTATAACCAAAAAAAATTGCCACTACCACCAGTAAAGGTTTTTTTTTTTTTGGTATTTATTTATGATATTATATATATGATTTAGGTTTGGGTATTTTGGTTGAATTGGTTTTGATTTAGGTCTTTAGGTTAGATTTGGTTTTGATTAAGGTATTTTAGTTAGAATTCATTTTGTTTTGGGTTATTAACCATATCCAAGTTATTTTGTGTTGTAATGAACCTGCAAGTGGTATTTCAGAATAGAATTTTTTATATTAAATGATAACATAACAATTTTTGAAGTGGCCCACATGTCTACTGGCTCATTGCTCTGTACCTTAAGTGACCAAATAAACAAGTAGTCACCTCAATATAAATTTTAGGCAAGAAAGGGAAAAAAAAAAAAAGTTCTGCATATGCGTAACAAATAATAAAATTAGTTAAGTTTATATGAGGACATAATCTTATTTTAAAATATATGTGTGTGTGTGTGTGTTGGAACATTTAATGTTTAATGAGTAGCTTTAGGGATTTTAAAGAATGATAGCATAAGGTTTACGCATTTGGGATCAAATATGATTTGGACACTTGGAGTAGATGATGGCTTAGGTGTTGACTATTTATCCTCCCAAAAAAAATCACTAACATAGGCACTCTAAGTGTAGATATAGTGGAGAGAGTGACTTTAGTGGGCATAAGAACTTAGATTAAAGACTACATCAACTAACTTTTGTTCCAACGTTCCTCAATGCTCATTTTAGCAAGATAGCCAAGCTTACAATGCATTTTGAGCTTATTTAATTGCTTTTGGGTTACATATGTAAGCGACTAAATTTCTCGGTTCGAAATAAATCAAACAAGTAAAATAGTTTCACAAATACGAATTTGTATTGATGATTGTGTGGTACAATTCTCTGTGATTACAAAAGAGTTATCCTCTGATTCGATCTCCTTAAAAGATTTGTTGATTGGATTTGTAGTAATGTGATTTTGATTTGAACACCCAATGTACTTCAATTTGGCTGAAGAATGGATCGAAGATCTTTGGAACAGAATTACAATGAATCTCTGGCTATGAGCTTGTTAGAAATCTTTTGTTCTTCGTGTTCTTTGTGTTCTTCGTGTGTTCTTCGTGTGTTCTTCGTCTTCGAAGGTTTGTGGTGGAAGTTCTTCGGTGCTTTAGAGGCTTGAATCCGTGGAGCTTCGCTGATTTATGGTTGTTTGAGGTTTCTGAAGGCTTTTGAGCTTGATTCCAGTGAACTTTGAGATCTAGGCAGATAGTTTGGATGATTCTGCTTCGAATGTTCTTTGTATTTGAAGATTTGTGGTGGAAGTTCTTCGGGGCTTTGGAGGCTTGAATCTGAAGAGCTTCACTGATTTATGATTTGTTGATGTTTTCGGACCTTTGAGCTTGATTCCCGTAAACTTTAGGATCTAGGCAGATGATCTGGATGATTCTGCTTCGAATGTTCTTCGATTTTGGGGTTGAAGTTCTTGAAGTTCCTGGAGGCTTCAGGGCTTGATTCCAGCAGAGCTTTTTCACTTCTCAATTCTGGTCTCTCTGAATGTCTCAGGAAGGCTTCTATTTATAGGAGTTTGGGGGTGGATGAGCGACACGTGGCGGAGCTTGATTGGTGACACATGTCACAGCCTGATTGGTCCGCTTAAGTCATCGCTTATACGTGCGAGGTTGCTTGAGTCATCGCTTACACTTGCGAAGCTGCTTGTGTCATCGCTTACACGTGCGCTGATGTGTGATTGGTTTTTGCATGACACTTGGCAAATTTCTGTTGGTTTCGGAATAGTGATAGCAAAACCTAGCAGCAGTACGTGGTGCTTTGTAATTGGCTGTATTTTGTAGACTTGGTAATGTGACGTGTCAGCTTGTGATAGGTCGGGAATTTTCCCTCTCTACAAATGCCCCCTCGAGACTCGTTCACGCACACAGTCTTGGAGTGTGGTGTGGGGATGAGTTTCGAAAACTGGTTTTTACACTTGACTTTTTAAGTGAAGTAGTTGAAGGTGGTGGAGCTGTTGAAGGTGGTGGAGTTTTCAGAAGGATGAGATAATTTCCGAAGAGTAGACCGACCCATATGAAAGGCTTTGATGAGACTAAAAAGGGGTCTACAAGTATTTGAACGTACTTGCGTGATGGAGCCTTCTCAGCAGAGGTTAAGTTGAAGTAATTTCTGGAGAGTATTTTGGATCGTTGGCGGCGATCACAAGATGTTGAAGATGGGGAAGATGAGAGAATGGTGGCTGGGTACAGCATGCAGAGTCATGGAGCTAACCTCGTGTTTTTAAGAACTTCTGGTGAAGTTATCTCAGAAGAACATGCTTTGGATTACGGCGAGGACATGTGGGAGAGTGGTTGAATGCGCATGTGTAATTGTTTCACTCAGGTTAAGTTGAGGTAATTTCAGAAGAGTATGGATTCTGGTGATGCTGGTGTTGGTGGTGAAGAAGACGGAGATGAAGCGAAGTGAATGGGTGAAACATACACCACCATGGCGCTGACCCCGTACATTGAGGACCTTCTGGTGTAGGTGTCTCTGGGAAGTACACCTTTGGATATGTGACTGACTGCATGCTGAATGAGATCCGACGGCAAGTTATTGAATGTGCCTGTGTAATGGGACCATGCCGACGGACATTAAGTTGAAGTAATTTCAAAAGAGTACCTTCTGAAATTCTTCAAGCTGATTTTAAGTTGGAGTAATTCCAGAAAATGAGTTTTGAGGTACCAGCAACGATGACCTTTGGGTCCCATAGTAGTGGGGACATGGAATAAGGTTTTGATGACCATTTACCGGCACCAAAGGCTGAATTCTGATGAGCTGGCGCCTTGGAGGTTGTTTTAAGTGTTGATGGAAAACAATTTGTAGGATACCCCAACACTTTTTTACCATCTTCACCTACTGCCACTTGTTGGAAAAGCACAGAAAAATGAAAGATGGAGCTAACTTGTGATTCTGGTCTTTGAAACCAGCCAAGTTGCTGTTTGTTCCGAACCACTGCTTCTGCTGGAAGACCAAGCAATTGGAGAGAGACTACGGGAGACCTGAGGTTAGGAACAGGTGTCTCTGCTGGACTTGGGTTTCCTGGCCAACCAAATCCACGGAAGCATGGGAGGTCGATACAGACCTTGTTATGAGTAATTTTATGGACAAAGGTGGTCATTAAGTGGAGAAACAAAATTTGTTTGGATCTCAAAACTGCAATGATGTTGTAAATAGGGTTTCGACCGAACCATAAGAGGGTAGATCTCAAACCGATTATGAAGCAACATCGGTTGCAAGGTGTTGAGAATGATGAGGCCATAGTGAGAAATGGCTGTGAAAAGGAGGACTTGAAAATCTGAAAGAAGTAAATCTTCATTTCCTGATTCAGTGTTTTTTTTTTTTTCTTTTTTTTTTTCGGATGAGTTCTTGATGAATCCGGCCCTTCTATTTATAGTGGAGAGATGAAGAATGGTAGATAGGTAGTTAAGAATGGTAGTTAAGAATTTTTGGTGAGAATGGTAAGTAGGAACGGTAGGTGGGAACGGTAGGTGGGGGAATGGTAGGTGGGAACGGTAGGTGGGAATGGTAGGCACCGAACGGGAATGGTAAGTTGGACTAATGACCCAGTATAATTTCAAGTTCCAACACTGAGAGTTCATTTGTACTTTGAAAGAGAAGTCTTGATGAAGTCTGGAGAATAACCCTGAGGGGATCTCAATTAAATGGATGAATCTGAAATCTTGATCTCAGGAGCTTAAATTTTGGACATCGTCAGTACTTCAAAGATGTGGGTTTGATTGATGATCACCAAGTCCAAAACAAATAAGTGGATTTCAAAATCAGAATCTTTGTGAAAGTCCGAATAGGACAAGCTTTGCTCGAACGTCTTGATTCTTGATCAAAGTTCACCTTAACGCCAATAGTTGTAGAATCACACTATTTGAGAAATTTTGGATTCTCAAATGTAGAAATAAACCCCAAATTCGGAATGTACACGAAAAATTGAGCAAGGCAAGTATGGCTTGAAAATTTTGACTTTAGGTTGATTTCAACATAAAAGTCAACTATCTTGGAATTCGAGCCATTTGTGCAATTTCCGAGTCTCAAATGATGGAACGGACTCCAAAATTGGAATGTACACGAAAAATTGAGCAAGGCAAGTATGGCTTGAAAATTTTGACTTTAGGTTGATTTCAACATAAAAGTCAACTATCTTGGAATTCGAGCCATTTGTGCAATTTCCGAGTCTCGAATGAAGAAATGGGTCCCAAAATCGGAATGTACTCGAAAAATTGAGTAGGACAGGTCCGTTTTGAAAATTTTGACTTTTTGGTCTACATTTGCATAAAAAGTCAACTTTTTTTTTTGGAAATTGGACGTTTGCATAATTTCTGAGTTTCGAATGAAGAAACGGGTCCCAAAATCGGAATGTACTCGAAAAATTAAGTGGGATAGGCCCGTTTTGAAATTTTTGACTTTTTGGTCAAGGTCAAAGGTCTGCTTGGTCAAAGGTTTTTTTTTTTTTTTTTTTTTTTTTTTTTTTTTTTTTTCAGGTGGTTCGGACCGGGTCAGGATGCGGGTCGGTCCGGGTCAAACCGGGTCTTCTGGACAAACGGGTCAACAGGTTGGATGATGACGTCATCCATGACGTCATGGGTCTGAGGCGCGCGTGTCAGCGCGTGTGGCGCGTGCAGCGCGTTTAATGCATGGCTCATCTGTGTCGGCGCGTGTGAGCGCGTGAAAGGACGCAGGCGATCACTGGACTTTCTGGTGGCGCGTGCCAGCGCGTAGCAGATCTTTTGGGCCTGAAATTTTCAGAATTTGTAGATCGGGGCCCGCTGGATCTAGTGGAAGTTTCTGTTTTTTGAAATGGTGGACCGATTTGCGCAGAAGTGGAGGAGGAGGCCGCGATCCTCTGAAGCTTTTGGCGGCGCGTGGAGGCGCGTGGCTGTGCATCTGGACCTGAAATTTTCAGGTTTGGTAGATCTTGGGCCGTAAAACACCATGGTATAGTCAGTTTTCTAAAATCATGGGCAGATTTGCACAGATTTAAAGGATTAGGCCGCGGACCGTCGCTAGTCTGTGGCGGCGCGTGGGGGCGCGTGCCTGGTTTTTTGGACCTGAAATTTCTGGGTTTTGTTCATCAAAGTCCTTAGAAGATTTCTGCGGGTTGATTTTTTTGTGAAATCTTGTCAGAAATTGTAGAAATCCGGAATGGGAGACCGCAGCCATTGTTGAATGTGTTGCCACCTTGGTCTTCTTTGACGGTGGCCATCCTGACAGTTTTTGACAATCCAGGCTGTAGTGGTTCCAAGGTAACCACTGAGTGTCTCTGCACAGACCTATAAGCCATTTTTTCTAAAGTCTAGTGTAATATTTTCTTTTTGACAGCATGATATATTTATGAGCACCCTTTTCTTCTCAGGATTTGGTGTAGACTTCTTTGACATTGAGTGTTTGCAAAATCTGACTTTGAGCTCCACAAATCTCTATATAAGGCCATCTAGGGCATGTATTGAGTTTGTACAAACAGCCTTTTTGGTGGGTAGCATAATACTCTAAGTGTAGAGAAATTATGCTTTTCTCTTTTTTTTTTTTTTTGATATTTTTTTTTCTTTGATAATTTCTTCTTCTTCTTTTTTTTTGATGATTTTTTTTTCTTTGATAATTTCTTCTTCTTTTTTTTTTTTTTTGATTTTTTTTTTTGATATATTTTTTTTTTGATATTTTTTTTTTGATAATTTCTTCTTCTTTTTTTTTTTTTTTGATAATTTTTTTTTTAGTGCGTGACTGAACTCAGCAAAAGATACTAAGTTGCCTACGTACCCCGGAGAGGGATCAAGTCATCACGTAGTTCAAAAGATTTTTTTTTTTTTGATTTGTTTTGTTTTGTTTTTTTTTTTTTATAATTTTTTTATGTGTTTTTGCAAAAAGGAGGGCTCAGTGTGCAATAGTGGGTATCACCACTAATCGAACCCGAGACGGCCTCAAGGGCGACATGGGCATCCAACCACTACGCCACACTAGCAATTGGTGACATAGAGTGGGATTAATTTCTCCTTATTGGTACGCTTTCAAGGGTAATGGGAAGACATCATGTACTCTTGCAGCGCTATAGTGGGTAGTTTAAGCTCTTACCGAGGAGCAATCCTCGATTTTCAAGTGTAGAAGTGTTTAAGGAACTTCCCATTGATGGGGCCGATCCTTACGCCATCATTGTCAATCAATTTGTAAGCTCCAATGGTGTTTGCCCCTTGCCTGAGAGTTGAAAGTACATCACAAGCAACGGTCGTATGGTTTGACCCAACAACTTCATCAAAGTCTAGATCAATTTTGTTTTCTTTGGCAAGCCTAATGATTTGTTCTTTGAAGACAAAACATTTTTGGATTGGGTGGCCAATGATGCGGTGATATTTGCAGTAGTTAAGGTCATCAACTTTCCCCATGTCTTCTGGCCGCTTGCATTCTGGCAATTCAATCAGCTTCAATTGCAATAGTTGTTCTAAGATGTTTGGCACATCTTCATCGGAGAACGGATATACTTTTTGCTCACGTTCCTTAAAAGTCAGGCGGCGCACTTCGTTCTTTTGCCATCCTTCAAGTTGTTTTTCTTTTGCATTTGCTCCTCTTCTTGGAACCTTGACTTCGGCAGTGTTAACAATCATTGGGTCTTTGAGGCTGACTTTTGTATCATTCCTCTTTACTTCCCTTCTGCTTTCCTCAGGTATGGGAGGGTTTGTACTTCCGCGGCTAGCAATGCTCAGCTCCATGTCATGCGAACGAGTTGCTAACTCTTCAAATGTTCGGGGCTTTATCCCTTGAAGGATGTAAAGAAGTCCCCAATGCATGCCTTGGATGCACATTTCTACAGCAGATATTTCAGAAAGTCTATCCTTGCAATCTAGACTCAAAGAACGCCACCGATTGATATAATCAACGACGGGCTCATCCTGCCACTGTTTAGTATTGGTAAGCTCCATCATGCCTACCGTACGCCGTGTGCTGTAGAATCGGTTGAGAAACTCTCTTTCAAGTTGTTTCCAACTATCAATTGACTCAGGTTCCAAGTCTGTATACCAATCAAAGGCATTCCCCTTTAGTGACCGGACAAACTGCTTTACAAAGAGGCCTCCTTGAGTCCCTGCGTTCTCACAAGTTTCTACAAAGTGAGCAATGTGTTGCTTAGGATTTCCATTGCCATCAAACTGCAAGAACTTGGGGGGTTGATACCCATTTGGCATTCTCATGTTGTCGATGCGCTTTGTGTAGGGTTTTGAATATGTGAGAGAACTTGTAGAAGAACCTCCATATTGTGCTCGGATGGTATTTGTTATCATGTCTTGTAATTGTTGGACTGACAACGAAGCAACCGAAGTAGATTGTTCTTGTCGGGGAGTGTTTTCAATTTCTGTCCCTTCGTCATCCTTTGCAGATGTGAATTTAAGACCGTGGCTTGATTCACCAAGATCTTGTACTTCGAGTTTGTTCATTAAAGTTGTGATTTGGAGGTCCTTATCTTCAAGTGCTTTTGTGAGAAGGACGACCCTTTGTTCCATTTCAGCCATCTTTTCTTCTATGGTAGAGGTGTTAGTCATCATGACTGACACAACTTCCCAAGATGATGGAGAAGGAAGTGAATTGAAGTGAGCACGTGAAATCTTATCTTTTGGGTTCCCTTCGATGGGAGAGAAATCGTGCGACCAACTTCTTGTGAAGGAAGAAGGGGATTTGCCCCCATACTTGAGGTGTTCCAAGGTGGAGATGTCCTTGTTGATGACCTTGTTTCTTGTAAGAGGGTCTAAGGAGATGATTTTTTGGACCTTGGCTTCCTTGGTTGATTGAAGTTGAAGTTGATTGTTTGCTTTGGGTTGGCTACAATTGATTGCACCAAAGCAGTTGTTGGTGGTAGCCATACCAAGTTTAGTTGAAGTAGCTATTGTTGAAGCTTGAATGTTCTTGCTAGAGGCCATTGAGTTGGTAGCAAGATGATGAAGATTTCTTTCTTTGAAGGAGAATGAGATGAGAGGCAGAGAAGTCCCACCGGGCGTGCCAGAATTTGTAAGCGACTAAATTTCTCGTTTGAAATGAGTCAAACAAGTGAAATAGTTTCACAAATGCGAATTTGTATTGATGATTGTGTGGTACAATTCTCTGTGATTACAAAAGAGTTATCCTCTGATTCGATCTCCTTAAAAGATTTGTTGATTGGATTTGTAGTAATGTGATTTTGATTTGAACACCCAATGTACTTCAATTTGGCTGAAGAATGGATCGAAGATCTTTGGAACAGAATTACAATGAATCTCTGGCTATGAGCTTGTTAGAAATCTTTTGTTCTTCGTGTTCTTTGTGTTCTTCGTGTGTTCTTCGTGTGTTCTTCGTCTTCGAAGGTTTGTGGTGGAAGTTCTTCGGTGCTTTAGAGGCTTGAATCCGTGGAGCTTCGCTGATTTGTGGTTGTTTGAGGTTTCTGAAGGCTTTTGAGCTTGATTCCAGTGAACTTTGAGATCTAGGCAGATAGTTTGGATGATTCTGCTTCGAATGTTCTTTGTATTTGAAGATTTGTGGTGGAAGTTCTTCGGGGCTTTGGAGGCTTGAATCCGAAGAGCTTCACTGATTTATGATTTGTTGATGTTTTCGGACCTTTGAGCTTGATTCCCGCAAACTTTAGGATCTAGGCAGATGATCTGGATGATTCTGCTTCGAATGTTCTTCGATTTTGGGGTTGAAGTTCTTGAAGTTCCTGGAGGCTTCAGGGCTTGATTCCAGCAGAGCTTTTTCACTTCTCAATTCTGGTCTCTCTGAATGTCTCAGGAAGGCTTCTATTTATAGGAGTTTGGGGGTGGATGAGAGACACGTGGCGGAGCTTGATTGGTGACACATGTCACAGCCTGATTGGTCCGCTTAAGTCATCGCTTATACGTGCGAGGTTGCTTGAGTCATCGCTTACACTTGCGAAGCTGCTTGTGTCATCGCTTACACGTGCGCTGATGTGTGATTGGTTTTTGCATGACACTTGGCAAATTTCTGTTGGTTTCGGAATAGTGATAGCAAAACCTAGCAGCAGTACGTGGTGCTTTGTAATTGGCTGTATTTTGTAGACTTGGTAATGTGACGTGTCAGCTTGTGATAGGTCGGGAATTTTCCCTCTCTACAACATATTCATGACCTCTTTGGTAATACGATTCCTAAAACTATAAGTAATACTATTTTTACTACCATTGGTGTTCAGTTGCACCATTCCAGTGAGGTAGTTATAAATTTTACACCGTTCCGAATAAATTCCACTTTATATTTCTTTAGGAAAAAAAATCAAAAATTTCAGCTCATCCTTCACCCTCTCTCTCTGTATGGTGAACCTTTGGTTTTTACTAATTGTTTTGGGGGTTTTAATGCCATGTTCCATTTTAGCACTTGCCTCTTTGTAGTAAAAAAAATTTCAGCTGAGGTTTTGGACTTTCTTTCATCAAGCCAGTGAGTTAGGCAGCTTAGATTTGGTGCAAATGTGAGTTGGGTGTTTTGTCATTTGATGAATTGCCTTGAATGTGTTTGATTATTGTTGTCAATCAGAATCACATTAGAGTTTTGAATGAGATTTACACTACTTTGACTCAAAAGAACAAAAAACTAAGCCCTCTCTCAAAAGTCTTTTTAAAGAATAGAGAATGCCAAGAAGAAATTTGCACTTGACCATAAATTAGGATTTAATATTGGATAATTTCAATGAATTATGCAGACTGCTTAATCTATCCTTTGGAATTGTTTTCCCAGTTTCAGGCTTTTTTTTTTTTCTTCTTTCTTGGGTAAACAATATTGAACTTCTTCTTTTCTTCATTTGCAGCTTCATCTTGATGCCAAACCTAGGATTTAATGTCAAAATCAAAGTTTGAGAGGGAATTTGTGGCTTGAAAGTGGATGGATTAATTGCATTTTGTACGTTAATAGCAATTTCCCATTTTGATTTGCAAGGACATTCTCACAAATTTAGAGACTACTATGTCCCTCTTGGCAGATATGTTCTGAGTAACCTGCTTACACCCTCTTGGCAGATATGTTTTGAGTAACCTACTTACAATGAACATAAAGCATAATATTAAATTTGTATCAACAAAAATGGTGTCCTCACACACTTTATATATAAAAGAAACTGAGGAAACATGAATTTTTTATAGTTATATTTTTTTAAGCTTCTTTCATTCCTGTTGTAACAGAGAGACAGAACTAAGTTAAACATGCAAACGGTTAAATTTTATTTGAAAATTCATGTTTTATGAATAATTTTGTTGTGTCTATTGCTATGAAACAAAGTGGAGAGCTTGGAAAGGGTACTCTTTTCATCTTTGATCATTATGTTTTTAGTTATTTTAATTTTTCGACCAAGTCAATATAGTGTATATAATTGTATTGTGGCTGTTTGGATCAGTTATATATATGCTTGAATGCATAAAAAATTTTCTTATAATGTCTATTGAATTTTGCGTAAGAATTTGTATCATGACTATAATGTAGTGATGTCAAATAGGCTATTGTTTTCTTCTCATCATCTATTATGTATTTTTTTTTTTTTTTTGAGAAAATCTTTTGAGTAGTTGAATGCATGCTCAATTGCTTAATGGAACACTATGGAGTTTTACCCAAGAAATATGATAAAGTTAAAACACGTTTTCTGAAATAGTATGACATGGTTTAGATATATAGATCTAACAATCTAAATTTTTCTTTCCAATTCTTCTCCTCTCTTTCCTTTTATTTTTTAAAGAAACATAATGATATCAAATTCTTATAACTTCTAAAGAAACCAGTTTTATAGCTATATACAGGTTATCGTTTTCACCTCTTATTTTTTGAAAAATATTCATATCCAAAAACAAACAAAAAAGAAAGAAAATTATTTCAGCAGAACAAATTATAGATGGAACATATATACTTAAATGCATGCAGTGGAAGCATGAGAACTAAGTTTATATTGAAAGTAAGCTCATTCATACATAAAATGATCCCGCGCATTGCGCGGGTTAAAAGCTAGTATATATAATATCCAAGGATTTTCCTACCCGTAAGCCATAGAAAGAACACAATAGATTTACCAATTAATTCCTACCCGTAGGACTTAGTGATCTGAAGCATGTATTGATAAAACTTTAGAAACTTGACCATGATATAGATTACAAGATTCAAAAGTCCAACCCTACTACCATGCGTAAACTCTAGCAACTATCACTCAAGAGCTTATCACCTAATTCAAGAGTTCATATGGGACTTTAAGCAAATCTATTAAACTACTCTAGCAACGTAGGTTATTTCCATGAGGGTTTGAGAGAGAGGTAAACCTGACCACACAACCATACGGATGCAGGATTTGTTTCTTGTAACTTTGCCGTCTCTCTCTCTCTCTATCTTTCAACAAGAAACCCTAACTTACTTACACGTTAAAACTGTTTTCACTTGGGCTCAAATTTAAAACCCACTAAAAACTTAAATAAGCTTCCCAAGACTTTAATTCCCACTAAACTCAAATTAAGATTGTTTAGATGGGCCAGAACTTTAAAGAATTCCAATAACACTTAAACTCCTAATCCAAATAGGAAATCTCTTATCCTTTTCCTTAATTGATAAGGAGACTAAAAGTTTAATATGAATAATCCACAAAATAACTCTCACATTACATCTTTTATTTATTTTCTTTGTAGATATCATAATATAAAATAATATCACCTTCAAAATAAATTAAATAATTCATCAATTTCACTTTAGAAGCAATAAAATTAAATTTAAGTGAGGCGGGTGTTACATTCTCCCCCACTTATAAAATTTTCGTCCTCGAAAATTCAAACATACCTCAATTTACTAGTGCTTCAATCTTAATAGGGTCCACTGTAATTCCATCTCTAGAGATCATATGTCCTAAGAACACCACTTGATTCAACTAGCACTCACACTTTCTCAATTTAGCATGCAACCTCTTTGTCTCTTAAAATTTGCAAAACAATCCTAAGGAATATCACTTAATCTGACCAAATGTCACTTCTTAAACTTAGCATATAATTTTTATTTAACGAAAGCACCCCAAGGAAATACACTAGGTCGTAGAACTCAAAGCAACATGATATGCTTCTAACCAATCTATATTATATTGTCTACTATCATAACCACACAATAGTTACATAGACTCAACAACCATTGTTTCACTTCATAAGAGAAAATAAGAAGATGGTACCTGACTTAGATTCCTCAGCACCTTGCCCAGTAATGGCAAACACTCTTCCTTGGGTTTTTGGTCTTTGATTTATATCATTAGGCTTAGCCATTGACTCACTCTTCAAATCTGGGCAATCTTTGATAAAGTGTCCAGTTTTGCCACATTTAAAACATGCTCTCGACTCCAAATAACATGTTCCACTATGAGCCTTTCCACATCTTGGACAAGTCTTATGTGCCTTCTTGTTTGAATTGGGCACCCCTTGCTTCTTGAATGAACTTTCACTAGACTTTCCCTTAAGAAAATTACTTTGATTTGGCTCCTTCTCCTGATCATTGGCCTTTGAAAGACGATTGCAATTCCTCTCTGCTATGAGAGCTTGATCTACCACCTCTGCATATGTTTCCAATTTGAACATGGAAACCGATCCCTGAATTTCCTCCCTTAAACCCCTTTCAAAATGCCTAGCCTTCCTTGCTTCTGTGTCAACCATGTGTGGACCTAAGCGGGATAATTTAGCAAATTTCTGCTCATACTCATACACTGATCGAGTACCTTGTGCTATGCGAATGAACTCAGCTTCCTTTTGGAACATTAAACTATCGGGAAAATACCTCTTACGAAAGAGCTCAACAAAATGCTGTCAAGTTATAACTTCTCTCCCATGTGTCCTCTCTGTGGACTCCCACCATTCCAATGCATCACCTTTCAATACAAAAACAGCAAGGATAACTTGTTGCTCATCACTAACCTCCATTGCCCTAAAGAGTCTTTCTATCTCCTTAAGCTAGTTGTCAGCCTCTATTGGATCCTTTGTACCCTTGAAAGTAGGAGGGTCAAGCTTTCTAAACTTCTCTAGAGCACTAGTTGGATTGGTGGCTTGATGTTGCACTATATTAGTTAAGCCCCCAATGGCTTCAATAATAGCCTGAAGATTAGTGGTTCCCCTGGCATTTGATTGACCATTCCCTGTGTTCCTCCTTAGTGGAGCCATCTCTCTAAGCAATGCAACAAAATATCATAAGTACAGATTTTAAATGTCCCTGAAGGTCAAAACCAAACAAACAGATAGTGCAACAATCATTCCTTCATGCTCTTGAAAAACACTACGAAAGGTCAAATAATTCTAACACTAAAATTCCTAATGATCACACTCTTGTTCCAAAATAATCTTAATATTAAACCTATAAGTCTACAGAATGATAAACCTATGCTCTGATACCATAATGTAACGACTCAAGAAAAAGCGCTAACCACATATGCACTATACCTCAAAAGGACTAGTCACAATTGAGGCTCCTTGCAGTTGTTAATAAAGCCCAGTTCAACCCAGTAAATATCCGATGTGGGACTCATCACACACCCACACACATCACACAATCAATCAAATTGGGGCATCACAGAAGGGTTATGATTTTAAATGGGATTTTTGTGAGGATTAGTCCATATACTTGAACAGATAGGCCTTGCTTCATAATTAGGGTATGATGATTATAAGCTGCATTTTTATCATTTCATCTAACATGGTGAAAATAGCTAAAACTTCGTGGATGTAGTCCTAGTAGTAGTGAACCACATAAATATTGTGTCGTGTGACTGTTCTTTGCGTGTTTTTTTCTCTATTTTTGCTTCTCACATGATTTGGAATTAGGTTGAATTCCAACAGCTACCACTACAAAGGCTTAAACCCTATCCAACTAGTTTTTGTCACTTGTGCAATAAAGCTTTAACTCCGTTCTCATCATCGGAAGTGAATCAATTCTTCTCCATCCTATGGAAACTACTGGGTCACCGTTTGCAATGAGGTTAGAGTAGGACAAAAGCTAAACCCAGCAGCTTAATGTTCATTATAATAGGCATTGATAAAAAATAAATCTCCTCTCTCGGAGATAGGTTTGTTAGCTGAGGAGTGAGAAATTATATATGGGCTTGGTACAATGCTTCAATTATGTCTCCTTTTATCTGATTTAATAGACTATCAAATGTCGTTGCAAGAGTTATTCAAGCTGAGAGTCCTGAGTTTTGGTTTGAGAAATATCCTCATTTCCTTCAATTTGAATCACTTTATGAATAAAATCTTCTTAGGCTCCCTAGTTCTAGCCTAGCATTGAATGAATTTAAAGTCCAACTGAATAATAGATATGTTATCATATTCATGTCCACTAGACAAAATCGAACCTCCTCTTACATCTCCTCTCACATGAGGGTGGATATATTTATGGAAGATAAACTGCAATAATAGATTTAATGATTTTTCACTCTTACGAAGACATTTCAATTTTTTTACATGACAATTCAACTTTCACATCACTTTGCTTAAAAGAAAAAAGATAAGGAATTTGCAAAACTCCTAGTAAAATATACCAAGTATTTGTCCTCACCCTTTTCAAAATGCATCAATTTTTGAATTATTACAATATTAACATTTTGCCTTATTTCAAACATGGTCTTTGCATCTCTCAAAAGTATCTACTGAGGAAATCAAAAAAAAAAAAAAAAAAGTATCTACTGAGACCAAACTGCAAGGGTTAAAAATATGAGTTTAAATTCTATAAAGACCTAGTGTAAAATTAAATATTTACACCAAACAATAATGTGATGCCGCATCATGATTTTATTAAATGAAACAATAGATACTTGATTCAACTCTGAAACAAATTAATAATAACAATAATAAATAAACAAATAAATAAATAAAACTTTAAAACACATTGGTCTTATCTCAGACCACCATGTCGACCAGATCTTCCCATGAAACAAAGGAAGTCACAAAATTAAAAGAAACTCAATTCTTCTTTAAAAACTCTCTCCCTCTCTCTTTCAGCCTTTCCCAACATGTAAGGAGTAAAAAAAAAAGTCTGTAACTTTTATTTTTCAGAAGAGTGGGATGAGGAAGATAGATGCTTTTCAAATTGGACTTGTGTTGAGTTCTTCACTTCGTTTCGTTGGACTCAGTTGGAGAAGCTTCTCGGCAGCCTTGCCAGAGGCTGCTCGGCTCGGTAGCATCCTCAGCGGCACTCATTGTATCGGATGAAGCTTTGGTGGAGATTTGGTTTTCTATTTTTTTTCCTAATTATTTTATAATAAAAATATAATATTAGAGTGTGATACAGTGCGACAGGTCCTATTCTTTTATTTGCAAAATTATGATGTATCACACTATTGCTGGAGGGTGTAAATTTGTACTCTAAACCACATCCTTAGTAAGATTTTCTGTTTTGTTTGTTTAGTTGCACAGTTTTAGCCTCTCTCTGTTGAACTCGAGTTGTATATAATTAATTAATAGATTGAGAAATCATTTTACCAGATTCTTCTTTGACACGGTATAATTGATTTCTATCAAATATGGACTCAGCAAGTAATGGAAATCAAAATTTGATTACAATCAACTAGGGTGTAAAACGAAAGGTTGGGAGGGTGAAAAATTAAATTGCTGGATCAGTTATAAGGAAATAAATCGTCCAAGGGGATTTTCAACGGTGATGGTCCAATCCCATCCGTGGAAATTAAATGATGGAGAAGATATTTTCAATCTCGCTCAAAAGGTGTTAGCAAGGCCAAATGGTTAAGTGGTGTAACCGTAAAAGATCCTATTGCTTCCTCCAGAATGTTACGCAAATGGCAGTACATGCAACATGTTCTTGTGTTTTCATAAATATTATTAAGTTATTATATGTTATGATCCTAATATCCCACATGGATTATGTATAAGTTTAACCATGTGTTTATAAACTCTTAAATACCCTCCCCTTACCCATATAGTGTGTGCGTGTATATATATATATACACACACACTATATGGGTAAGAACAAAATTATTTTTGTTTAGAATTTTTTAAATGGTAGAGTTGTTTATTCTGGATAAAATTGATTAATTGAGCTTAATTATTTTAGTTTTACTATTGATAATTTTTGTTGTTGAGCTTTTTATTTATTTTTTTTTTTATTTTTTTGAACTTGTATATTTTGTTTTATATTTTAAATCTATAAATTTTTTTATGGTCACTAAAATGAGGAATATGCTAGAAGTACAAACTTTTTTATAAATTACTAATATGATAAGTGATTACTGGTAAGTAAAAAAATTATGTTAGTAATGGGTCTATATGCGAACCAAAAAGAATTTGTTATCAAAGAAGTTTGTAAAAATGTTGTAAAAACTTTGTGAGTATACCATTACTCTTTAAAAAAATCAATAATATTATTTAAGGGAAACAAAATGTAATTTTATAGAATAAAATTGCTAAAATTAGTCCCCAATCCATTGATGGCTCTATTCCTGCTTTGCCATATGTGGTGTGATTTTGACTAGATTTGGTGAGATCTCAACTTCAACATGCTCACCGATGGCACCAAAGATAAGGCGATTTCGACTAATCTGACCTCTAGACTAAATAAGCTCTGTCGTTCGAGGCCCTGTATACTTGCAGCTAACTACAAGTCCCGTCATCCCAAACCTGTTGTGATTCGGTCGTTTGTCAGTTTGATCCAAACTTGACACCAACCGACCAATGGACATCCTTACTAGCTAAATATATTAGCAGTTGTTGATTCATATGTTCTAATATGGCCCTTATGAAGGCCGGTAAAGACCGTGGACAATTGGATTGATGGGCAAATGTGCTACAATTAATATTTGTTTAAGAAAATTCTTAACAATTAGTAATACTTATTATTACCTATTGACACATGATTTGATACATGGAAGTTGCCAGGTTTAACACCTTTGATAGCAATAGATATGCTTAAACAAGAAGAAAGTGAAATCTATATATATCAAATTATCAATGCAGACTCATTCATTGTAGGTTACTTAGTCCATCGCAATGAGGGCAAGCTCTGACCATTGTAATCCCAGCTTTTTGACTTTCATTCATTCTTTCCTAAATTAAAGTTCCTTCCCAAATATTCCAAATCTCCAAATAATTTGGGGTTTCTTTCATTATTTTTCTTTAGTCTCCTGCTAGATTTGACATGTATCTGAGTACCCAGGACCCCCAAAAAATATAGAGGTTTCATTATTGTCTTTCCAAAAATTTAAATCATAGCACTTAGGCTTCGTCACAAGTGGCTTAAATGTTGAGGCATTGGGTTCCATAAAGATTCTTTTCTCGTTAAAGCACCTAATACTCTTAATATAACAAGCTTTTCCAAGCCCTTCACTCGGAAAATGGTCACTCCCCATTTGTGTGGTTGTGTGAGTACAATTTGGTTTTGAGTTATAAATCTTTCCACCAAAATTAATGCGCGGAGCACAGTCTGCAAACTCTTTGAAGATGTCGACAGGCCAATACCCTATTGCCTCATTTTGGAATACGAGCCACCATGGTGAGTTTGGAAACTGAAATATAAATAAAATCGTGTGAACGATGTATCAATTTCATGCCACAAAATTGATAGATATATCATTTCAGAAAGTATAAATATACTTGCATCACCTTCATAAAGGATATGTATACATCGGACTGCTTTCCATTGTATTCGAAAAGAGGAACTAGGGATTGACCAAGAACAATCTCCTTAGATACTTGCACGAACCCACAAGCAGTATTAAGGCAACTTTTGTTACCAGCTTGCTCACAAATACAACCACAAATGAAGCACAAAAAAGTTAAAGAAGCTCATTAGAGTGTGTGTGTGTATATATATATATATAAAACAATGGTAGAGTGAGAGTGGTTTGATTAATGAGCCTTTCATTGTAAATTTAGGACATATATTTAGTGAGAAAAATATAAGATTATAACATGGAAAAGAACTTACAGTCGAATATACAAATAATCTACTTTCCGTTTCACCTGGAATAACCTGGAAGCATACAACATGAACTATGTGTCACACAATCATTCAAAGGATTTGATCTGTAAATTACATTTTATTTTATTTTCATTGCGAATTAATATATATATATATATATATATATATATATATATATATATATATATATATATATTTGTAATTTATTCTTTGCAAGCTTAAAACATACCTGCCATCCTGCTACCAATGTGCTAGCTTTATCAGGTGGACCTAATGATGAGATCCAAACTTGAGAAGTACTATATTCTCCACTAAATGTGACATTTGGGTTCCATAAGTTAAGAGTAGCGTCAAATCCATAGTATTGGCCATCAGACGAAGTAATTTGGGCGTACTTTTTCATATATGAAAATTAAAAAGATACATTTAGACTATAACTTAAATTTGATAAATTTGTAAATTGTGTTAAAGAATTTAGTGGGAAAAAGAAGAAAATAATTCTCAATGTTAGAAAGATACCTCGTCCTCCCCTTCGTAATACCCTTCGTCCGGCTCTTCTTCCATAATTAGTTTGTAATGACCTTTTGTATTTCGAATTAAGGGGACTGTTCCTTTAGGACAGTCTCCATTCTTACGCCATGTATGGAAATTATCAGCTTCAAAGAATTTCGGTTTTGGTATAAATGGGGGCTGCATCTATTTAATCATAAACAAATTGCAAGGTCATTAGAACAAATAAATTATTTATTTTTAAAAAAAATACTCATAATTTCAGTGAAATGAATTATTTACTTAGTACGCTATCCTTTAATTTTCCTTCTTTAATTTTTTATTGAACCCCACAAAAGAACCATTATATCATTGTACAAAATAAATTGAATCAGTAAAAAAAAAAAAAATAAAAACGTAAAAGAAAGAAAATAAAAACCTCTATGACATGATTCTTGAGAGCTGGATCATCCAAAGTAGGTTGTTGATAAATATCAACACAGTCAATAATATCGCCATTTTCACTCTGCAGTAATTTAGCTTAACCAATGTAAACTTTAAATATTCAAACTATAAGACCTTATCCTTATATAAGGCCATAAGGAACCAATTATATATGTACAAAAGAGATGCAAAAATGAAAAAAAATAAAAATAAAAGAGCATTTTGAATAAAATCATAGCCATGGAAGGCAAGCATGCAGGACTGGTAATAACCTCAATGGTTTTGACCGTTCCTTTGCGTGGAACCAATTCTAAATTTTCCATGGAATACAGATTTTCTCCATCAACAATTTTTTGCCCTCCCCCTCAAAAAAAAAAAAAAAAAAAAAAAAAAAAAAAAAAAATTTTGCCCTAGCATACAAAGTAAAGCTATGAAGAAAAATGTGCTGCATCCTAGTTTGGTTTGAATGTCATTAGCCATTGAAAACAAATATTGTTTACGGGAAGCTAAATTGAGTGATTGTGTATGGGAGGAATTAATTCCAATAACCACATTTTTATAGATGTTTGAATATTATTAGCTTACTTTTTCTGGAAGGAAACAAAAATTATGGTGAAGTTTGAATAATAATGACTATTTTAAAAATATTTATTATACAATAAAGTTACTACAAAGAAAAAGGCTTATTACCATTTAAATAAATTTTAGATGTAATATATGACACCATTTTTTTTACCTAAGTATCAATAGACACATCTGATAACTTACCGATTATCTAAGTTTTTGAAAAAATTGATAATTTAATATGGCATAAGATCAAGAGATCCCGAGTTTAATCCATGTTATCTACTCTATCTCTTATTTAAAATGTTAAAAATCTCATGTATTAATCCACACTTCTTAAAGGAAACTCACTATTTTATAACAACTTAAGCTTTTTGGACAATTAATAAAAAAATATCAGGGTAAAGACTGAACTTTCATACACTCGTGATACTATGTAAGCGTTGAACTTATATGATTCACTCTTAAGATAACGATTTATTCATGTGATTAGAAAGTTTCCAGATTCAACTTAAAATGATTAAAATATTAAGTGGTTCACAGTTTGTCACGGTATCGTTGTTAAAGAAAAAACAGATGACTAAAGAAAAATAGATATGGTAAAACTCATTATTTTTGTTAATAATAAAATTAATCTTTCACTAGCTACAACAAGTGCTTTAATGAAATTGGTCATTAACTTTTTTTTATAATTCAATTATTACAAAACAAGTAATTAATGACATTTAAATTATGGTTCTCCTTATAAAAAATTTATAAAAAAAAAAAAAAAAAAAAAAAAAAAAAAAAAAAAAAAACCAATAATATATACCATTAAAATACAAAACTCCTTTATTGGTCATTGATAACAAGATATAATAGGTATTGACCAATATGTGAAGCTGTTAACTACACTTACACTTATAGGCAACCATTAATTTGTACTATTACAACATTCAGAAAATAATATTGGTAACCAAGTTAGTTTGGCATTAGTAGATAATCTTTGAGAGATATTCAAAGACCATGTTTGAAATAAGTAAAAATGTTAATTTTGTAATTCCAAAATTGGTGCATTTTGAAAGGGATGAAAATAAATACTTAGGGCACATTTGATAAACTGAATGAGGATTGTGGTAGTAATTGTAATTTTAATTACTGGAAATAACATGTTAGAATGGAATAATTAAGCCTATTAATAAGTTTGGTTGTGAGTTGTAACATCAAAATAAAGCTTAAGTCTATTTTACGAAATATTTTACTCATACAATTATATTTCCTATAAAATAATATTTTATAAATTTGAAAGAGAGGGAGGAGTTATTTTTTATGATATTTTATTTTCATAATTATTATATGTATATGAAAAGTTTTTTTGTTTGGTAATATATTAATTTTAGAAATTATTTCACCTACTAAGAAGTTGCTAATACAACACTTTTAGAGAAAAATAGTTATTTCACATTTTAAAAAATAACTATTCTTAATGAATCACTATTTCCTGTAATAAAAACGTAACCAAACTTTAGAATACCTAAACTATAAGAATAATTATTATATTACATTGCTTATTACACTTTACCAAACATGCATGCCCTAAGTATATTTTACTAAGAAAAGTAATATCAAAGTTGAATTGTCAAGTGAAATATCCCAATAAGAGTGAAAAATGGTTAAATCCAATATTGGAGTTTGCCTTTGCAAATAGGATCTACTCTCATGTGAGAAAAGGGTCGAATTTGTCTGATGGATGTGATAACCTATCCAATATTAAGTTGGACTCGAAATTCAATGTTAAGGTAGCACTAGTGAGTATAGGGAGATTTTATTTTTTTTCATAAAGTGACTCAAATTGTACGTTGGATTGACGGAAATGAGTATATTTTTCTAACCAGAACTCAGGATCCTCTTTAGTTTAAATAGCCCTTGCAAGGGCATTTGATAGTCCATTACGTGCTTATTTATCTATCAGATTAAAGGAGACATAATTGATGCATTGTAATAAGCCCATGATGTTCTTACTCCTCAGCTAACAAACCTATCTTAGAGAGAGCAGATCTTTTTTTGATCTATGCTTACTATAATGAACACTGAGCTACTAGTTTTAGCTTTTGTCCTAAGCTAACCTCATTGAACGCGCACCGTAGCCCAATAGTTTCCATAGTATGGAGAAGAATAGACTCACTTCTAATGATGAGAACCGAGTTAAAGCCCAAGAAGAATTAATTCATAAAGTGACCAAAATCAACGTTCCCAATCCCTTTTTCAAAAATACTCAAATCAAGTAAACCTAGAAAAATTTCTGCATAATCTAAGTAAAAAGAAGATAAGATTGTTAAAAACATACCTTAGAGATGATTTTGCAAAGATTTTACTTGAAGTTTGGTGGGATTTTGAGTGAAAATCAATTTGGGTTTGAGAGAGGCACGAGGAAGGCAAAACGAGGGAAACTAGAGTGCGTTTGAAAATTTGTCACATCAGCCTTTTAAAACTGAAAACACGCATTTTTCACGGGTTACATACTCGCGAAAAATGCATCTAAAGCACAAAACTTTTCGCAGGTAGACTTTACTCATGAAACAGTCGCGAGACAATCGCGAAAGTTTCTGTCTGAATTTTGTGTTTTCATGTTTTGCCTTAACCCATTTTCGCAGGAAGAGCTTAGTCGCGAGCTTCTTGCGAAAATACCTCTAAAGAAGTTTTTGATGAAAAACATGAAAAGTGTATTTTGAACAAAAACTTAAAACACAAAAGCATAAAGACACTTTCAAACGCATATAAAATACTCAAAAATCTTTTTAGGTTTGATCGACAAGCATTTGAGTATACACATCACATTTGATCATGTACAATCACACAAACGAAATAAGCATTCATTGAACAAAAGTCTTGTGTGTTGTGTGTGAGTATCAAATGTGGAATAGTCCTTAGTCCAGAGTGAAGCTTCATTGATCAATTCAATCAAGTCATACACAGCTGATACTAGGTCAAGAGGTCTATCTATATGACCTCCCACAAGGAAATAATTACATAACTTTGAAGCTTTTCATTTGGCTTCTTTATAATTCATAACATTTGATCATTTTTGAACAATACATCTCATTTTGAGATCGGTGCTTGAAATTTATGATATTTCAATTTTGAGCATAAGCCTTTGGCTTTTTGGGCATCAAACATTTCAATACACGTCGCTTTCCCTTTTTCCTAGTCAAATACTAGTATGTACGATGACTTTTGTAGCTCATTATCTCTTTTCATTTTGAGATTTACATTTGTTGAGCTCTTTCAGTAAAAACATAAAAAAATAGTGGGAAGATATATAGGCACAAATCTATGCAAGTATCAAAACCATCAAGATTATTGACCAATCATTCATGACAAGCTTGAAGATCGATTTACAATAGTCACACATAGATTTCAAGATTTTTCCCACAAGGATAGATGTGCATACAAAACAAGATAAGCTCGTAAATGCACTACGTCATTAGTACAAAGGTACTAGGCCAAACTCACATGTGATTTTCACAACACAAGCGATCAAACATTTTATAGATTTTTCAATTTTTTATGGGTTTTGAATTTTTCAACACACTCAAAAACAAAACATGTAAAGTAAGATCAACAAAAACAACAAGTACAAACAAACTTGAAAAGAAACATGCTAGAACATAAAACAAAAGCAAACAACCAATTCAAAGTCACAACATATAGGAAGAATTGATGCATGGACATGATCAAATGCTTATGCATGTGTACCCTTCTTCACCAACACGGCATGTGCGTTTGGGGTGATATCCCTAGAGGATTGGGTACGAGAGCTATGATTCTCAAACCTTTAACTGAATCTTGCCAAACAAGAAGTGATGGTATCTATTATCTTTATCATATCTCCAAAGCAAGAATCAGCTTCTCGCCCTTTTGATTGCTTGGCATTCCAATTCCCTTTTTCTTGTCCTCTTAGCCTTTGAGAATCTGCTTTCTTCAATGCGTGAAGTATATAACAGTTAGGTCTTGTGTGTCCCCGAACTCCACAATAGTGGCAAAAGTGTTGAACTTGAGAACCTCTTTGAGACTTTGGGAGAGACTTCCCTTTAGCCTTGGGTTTGGCCACAAATGGATTTTGAAGTTTTGTCAAAACCTTTTGAGTAGTTCCATTTGGCTTCTTCTCCACTTTTGCATTCTCAACACTTGGAGTTGCTGCCATTGGTTCCTTAGTTTTAACAAATTTCATCTTCTTAGACACATTGGCACAAGAACTACTCTCTCCAGAATATCCCAAGCCACTTTTGTCAGAAAAAGGCTTTTGATGTGCAACCACTTCGTCAAGTTTCTTTGAGGCAACACACTCCACTTTGGCATTAGCTTGAATCACCTCAAGCCCAAGAAACTTGATCTTGGAGTAGGCCTTAGTTAGTTCTCCATTCAGCGCCTCAACTTCACACTTCGTTTCCTTGTACCTTACAAGTATTCTCTTGTAATCTTGTTCAACTTTCTTCATTTTTCTAATGGCTGCTTTAGCCACTCTAGCATACTCTCCAGTTTTCTCAAGAAGAGAATGATACAACTCTTGCAGTTCCTTGGTTCCTTCATCTTCTTCATCTAATTCTTCCCCAATTCCCATAGACTCTACTTCGATGTGCTCACCAAGTTCTTCCACTAGAAGGCTCAAATCTTCCGATGAGTCCACGGGTGCAATGGTCATAAATGCAGAGTAATTTCCTTCTCCATCACAGCTTTCTTCCAAATCACAGTTTGAACCATCTGAGTCACTGAAGGTAGTTGCAAAGACTTTGCCCTTTGCCTTCAAATAGGTGGGCGTTCTTTCTTCACATGTCCATGCCCTTTGCACTCAAAACATGTGACCATTTCAGACGGTGAAGAATCTTTTGAGTCCTTCTTCTTGAAGTCTTTCTTGTCCTTCTTAAACTTTGAGAATTTTCCCTTCTCAAAAGACTTTCCATCTCTCTTGAACTTCAAGAACTTACGGAAGTTCTTGGCAAGGTACGCCACATCCTTTTCAACCTCATCCTCATCCGAGGATTCTTGAGCTTCCAATCTCTCATTGATTGTCTTGAGAGCAAGAGATTTGCTCTTCCTTTACGATGGTAGAGATAGCTCATAAGTTTGAAGAGAACCGATGAGTTCTTGAATTTTAATCTCATCAAGGTCTTTGCTCTCTTCAATGGTAGTGACCTTTGCACAGAAACTCTCCGACAATGAGCGTAGAATCTTCCTCACAATCTTGGAGTCCTCCGTCTTTTCTCCCAAGTTGAATTTCCCAATTACCACTTCATTTAGCTTCCCATAAAATGAGTCGAATGACTCGTCTTCACTCACCTTCAGCTCCTCAAAGCGTGTGGTGAGCATTTGCAACTTGGTTTCCTTCACCTTTTTGGTGCCTTCATAGGTCATCTCCAAGATTTTCCACGCCTCCTTGGCAATTGTGACATGAGAGATCCTGTAAAATTCATCAAGGGAAACACCACAGAAAATAGCACTTAAGGCCTTGCTATTAACATTAGCTGCCGCAAGAGCTGCCTTATCCCATGTGGATTTGGTGGCCTCCGGCCTAGTCCATCCTATCTCAACAGCGCTCCAAACACTATCATCAATAGAACATAGAAATGCCCTTATACAGACTTTCCAAAAAGTGTAATTGCTTCCATCAAAGTATGGAGGAGCATTAAGTGACTGAGATCGGTCCATCTCAAACAGGGTCTAGGATCACACTTAGGTAATAAAACCATAGCAAGTGTATCTGCTCTGATACCAATTAAAAGCTCAAAATTGTGTGAAAACACAAGAGCTGTTTAGACCCCCAAATTAAAATTACGTCTCGTTGATTTTACTCTAACTTAAACTAAGTGCAGAATAGAGTAAATGCGAGCGGATAAACAAAATAACTACTTTAAGCCATATTCATTAAAACACAGTAGTAAAATGAAAGCTAAAAGAATAGGGAAAAAATGCAAACACAAGATAACACTTCGATGTGTTATCGAAGAGGAAACCAAAAACCTTGACGAAAAACCTCTCCGCCGCCCTCCAAGCGGTAAATCAATTCACTAGAGAATAAGTTGGAGTAGACGAATAACAAAAGACCCTCCAAGCCTAGTCTACCCCATGTAATCGAGCCCTCCAAGCTCCTACTACCAACTGACTTCACTAAGCCTTGTCTTCTCTAGCTCTCCGGATCACGCAATTCAGACCGATTGCATCCACCAAACAAATGGCTTCTTCTAATGCTTCCTAGGAGCACCAAAACCTCACTTTACACTCAGGATGGGTGTGGTAAGTGTTTAGGCTATCAACCTCTCAAGGATTTGGAAATGGAGAGGTAGAAGTTGAGGAAAACCACAATGGATTTTGTAGATAATTGTGGGTATAACAATCTCTAACTCTCAAGGGTTATGGCTAGGGTTTTCTCTCTGAAAAGCACTCCTCTCAATATGTGGGTAATATGGGTATATATATAGTGTGTAGAGATCTGGTATATCAGATATGACAAATTGGCAAAACAGAATGTATCAATCTTGGTGTTATCTTGTGTTTGCATTTTTCTTCCCTATTCTTTAAGCTTTCATTTTATTGTTCATTGTGGTTGAATATGGCTTAGAGTAGTGTTACCTGTTTATTGCGCATATTTACTCTTGTTTCGCACTTTGTTAAGTTAAAGTAATAGCAATCTAGCCGTAATTTTAAAATTAGGGTCTGAACAAGGTTTAGTGTTTTCACACTAATTTGAGCTTTCAATTGGTATCAAGATCCTCAGTTTCTAGACCATGTTCTCCGATTGATGAAAGCTTTATATGGGCTGAAGCAAGTACCAAGGGCATGGTATGATCGTTTAACGTCATATCTTTTGAATCGTGGATTCAAAGGGGTCAAGCCGATCGAACTCTTTTTGTCGAACGAGATGAGAAATCTCTTCTTGTAGCTCAAATGTATGTGGATGACATTGTGTTTGGATCATCATTTGATGCATTTGCTCAAGAATTTTCAGAGGAAATGAAGAAGGAATTCAAAATGAGCATGGTGGGGGAGTTAAACTACCTTCTTGGTCTTCAAGTGAAGCAACGAAAAAGATAGGATATTCATATCTCAAGACAAGTCATTGCCTAAGAATCAAAGGGGACCTCAAGTGAAGCATTTCTGTCATCAATGTGGAATTTGAGAACACACAAGACCAAATTGCTTCAAGCTTCAGGCTCTCAAGTGGGTTGACTCTTTGCATGATCAAGAAAACTCAAGAAGAATGCCAAGGGGAAACCAACCTAAAGGAGAAAATGAGGGTCAACTCATTGGAGACATTATGGAGATATTGAAGAAGATTTCATTATGTCTAGCTAGCTTCACCTCGAGGTTTGAGAGTTATGTCGGTCGTACCCCTCCTTCTAGGGACCTCACCCAAAACACTCGTGCAGTGTGGGTGAAGAAGGATACTCATGCATGATTGCTCACTATATCCATGCATTAATACTTCCAATGTATTAGGGTCATAGTTTCATGCATCATGGCATATGCATTCTTCTAGTGTCATTACTTTTGTCCTAGCATGTTTTTTTTATAGGTATTTGTTTTGTTTACCTTATTTTGTTGATCTTACTTTATTGCTTTATTTTTTAGTGTGTCAAAAAAATTCAAAAACCCATAAACTCTCAAAAAGTTTGATCACTTGTGTTGTGTATATCACATGTTGAGTTTGGCCTAGTACCTCTATACTAATAGTGTAGTGCATTTATAAGCTTAGCTTGTTATGTATGCACATTTTTTAAGTGTGAGCAAAATCTAGAAATCTATGTTTGATTGTTGTAAATAGATCTTCAAGCTTGTCATGAATGATTAGTCAATAGTATTGTTTGATCTTAATACATGCGTAGACTTGTGCCTATATATCTCCTCACATTTATTTTTATGTCAAAAAGCTCTACAAACGTCTATCTCTAAAAAGAGAGAGCTGAAAAAGTCTTACTTCGAAAACTAGTTTGACTAGGAAAAGGTGGAGCAAAATGTATTCAAATTGTATGATGCCAAAGCCAAAGGCTTATTCCTCAAAAAAATATAAAAAATTTCATGGCATCGTTGCTCAAAACTTGAGTTGTATTGATAAAAAAGTATGAAAAATAGAAGCCAAATGAATAGCTTTCAATCAATCTAAACACTTTGGTGGGGGGTCATACACATTCATTTCTACTAGTGAGATAGGTCACTTGACTTCGTGCTAGTTGTGTATGACTTGATTGAATTTATCATTGAAACTTCATACTAGACTATGGACTAGTTCATACTTGATTCACACACATAACATACAAGTCTAATGTTCAATGAATGTCTATTTCATTTGTGTGATTGTACGTGTTCAAATGTGATATGTGTATACTCAATTGCTATCAAACCCAAAAAGATTTTTGAGTGTTTTATTTGTTTTTGAAAGTGTTTTTGTTTATCACTTGTGTTTTGAAAGTTTTTCCAAAAAGCCAAATATGTTTTGTTGAAAAACTCCTCTAGAAGCATTTTCGCGAGTATGTTGCGAGTAAGCTATCTCGCATCTTAGTTGTGAAAATAAGGAAGCTAATTTCCATTTTTTCCAAAATTTTACACGAAGAGTTTCGCGACTCCCTCGCGAGTGCTTCACGAGAAACAGCTTCCTGCGAAACTTGCCCTGTGCATTTAAGGCATTTTGTGAGTAACTTGCAAGAACTTCGTGAGTAGCTATCCCATGAAATGGGCAGACTTTCAATTTTTAAAGGGGCACACAGTGACAGTTTTTCAAAATCCTTATTTGCCTCCTTAGTTTCTCTCTCAACCCAAAACACCATTTTCACTCAAATATCAACCAAAACTACTTGGATTTCACTTCTAAGTCTTCTCTAAGGTATGTTTTAACATCTTTTATCCTTTGAATCCTTAGATTAAGTCTTAGATTCTTAAATTTCTAGGGTTAGGGTTATTTTGAATGGGGTTGGGAAAACTTTAATTTTTGTCAAAATTTTTAATTTTTTTTTATTGAGCTGTGTCCCATTGTGTTTGGTTCTGTTTTTGTTGGCCCCTAGTGACATTTTTAACATGTATTTAGGCAAGTTTTACCTATGTTCATGCATTGTTTCATATATAAGTGTAGTGTGTGCACTTTGTGTTTGATAAAATGCCTATATGGTATTTGTTTTCATTCTTTTAGACTCCAATGAGTTCCAATTTTTGGGGATTACCATGATTATGCATGTTTATCACGTTTTGATCATTGGTTGTGTGTTTTACACACTTTTTCCCATGGGTGCTTTTTCATGCATTGCTCATGCATCTCACATGCACACTAGATGCACCTTTGATGCACACACTCTAACACATGACATGTTTTTGCATACACTCATGCTAGTTAAGTCTTTTTAGACCTTTTAGCACTTATAACATGTTCTTATGTCAATGTTTTGCTTGTTTATTTCCATTTTAGGAGTTTTTTTCTATCTGTTCTTGTTTATGGACTAACTTGTATCTAATCAAGTTTGTTACCATGTTTGTGTATGGTTTGTGTGCTTGTTCTTTTTGTAGATGTCTCCTCGTAAGTCAGCTGCAAAGAAATCAGTAAAGCATCCTCGTCACTCCCCCGATTCATTTAGAAATGATGATGCTAACAATGCCTACGTTGATCACTACAAGAATGCTACAATCATCTTGGAAATGAGTGTGGACATTGAATCCTTGGAGAACACATTCATTCCGGAACTGTTCAAGGAGAGGACTTGGACCAAATTGCTGAATCCCTCGGGTAATGTGTATGAGTGCATGATCAAGGAATTCTTTGTGAATGCATTTGTGGAAGGCGACCACATCAGCTGTTGGGTTAGGGGGAAAGAGTTCACAGTCTCTAGAGAGTCAATCCAAGATCTATTAGAGATCCGACCGATGACTTCAGATACCTCTCTACAGTATGATGAGAGGAAAGACAAGTTTGAGCCTCTTGTGCAAGTTCTTGGAGGCCAGCTCAAGAAGATAGCCTTGCACACAATCAGTTTCTCTTTTAGGATGAGGGCTTTGGCCTATATCATGATCTTTAACCTCTATCTGGTGAAGAATTTGACAACCTTGTTGGGCCAAGGACCATCTTCCTCCATGATCTCTTCACTCACAAAGAGACTGATATATGAGGTCACATCTACCACCTCTTCATCAAGTGCATCAAGAAGAGAAAGTCAATGCCGATTCTACCATTTCCAAACCTTGTCATGCCTCTAATATCAAAGGCAAGGGTGAAGATTCCAAGTGGACTCCTACTCATGCAAAGGGAATAGTCAATTAGTGAGCACACTATGAACCGGAGTAAAGCTCACATTCCTGTTCTAGAAACCGGTGCATCACAAATTCCAAGAGATGAAGCTGAAGATGAAGGTGGCAACACCGAAGATGAGATTGATCGATTCACTCATGGACCGGAGGATACTCCACAGCCATCTTCTCAAGCATAAGCTAGAGCACCCGACCGCCTTGATTTGATACTTGGAAGGGTAGAACAGATGCATGCTATGCTGAATGCACACATTGACTACTCCACGAGGCAGTTTACATACCTTCAAGTCCAAATCACCACCCTATCTTCTCAGATTCAAGACTTGGAAAAATCAGACTCAAAATCCAATGCTTTCTAGGACCTTTGGCCATTCCGGTCAAAAAGAAGGAGTAGATTAGCTTGGGGAGGGAGTACAACCTAGGGGGGAGTAGTAAAACCATTGGTTTATTTTTGGTGGTTTATTATGTTTTACAATTTATGTTTATTTACAGTGCTTTTTTTAAAGCTTTCAGTACTTTAGTTTAAAAAGTAGTTATTCTTTAGTACTTTGTGTACCTTGGTTTTTATAGCCGTTTCTTGATGCTTTTAGTTATCTATTGCCTCTCACTTTAGTTTCTTTAATGCATCATGTGGTTTATTGGACATGCAATTGATTTTTGCATTGATCTTAATTGAATTGCGTGTCTGGATGATCATTTACTCATTAAATGTTCATTGTGGTCATTTCTTAATGACTGGTTATATATGATCAAGCTATGTTGTATGTTCTCATATCTTTTGTTTATCTTGATCGCATTTTACTTGTTCTCTATACATGCCTTGTGTTCTACTTCTCTTGTACTTAATGAAGTTTATTTGTTATGTGCAAGTGTTTCAGGATATATGTGTATATGGTTCAAGTGTTTCACAACTTTTACAGTTAGGTGTGAGTAAGTTTTGCCTCTATTCCCAAACTCACGTTTAAGTTTAGAGTCTGTTTAGGGGTTTTGTCATGGAATAGCCAAAGGGGGAGATTGTAAAGTTGTGATTTCCAATTAGCCTTTGTTAGCTTTAATTCCATGCCAAATTTGAGTGTAATTTCTTCAATCGTTTCCCTGTATTTGTGTGGGTTTTATTTGTAAGGGATGAGTGTGAGAGATTGGTGAAGAATCAAGCTTCAAAGTTGGATCAATGCAGTTCACAACTAGCTCACGAAAAGATCGCGAGAAAGTATCCCGTGAAAGGCCATGTGTGAAACACATGACTAGAAGCTAAAGAGTCATGTCAGCTTGTCATTTCGCGAATACTTCACAAGAGAGGCCATCTCGCGAGTTACCCACTAAACTCTCTATTTGGCAAAAAGATAAAGTGTTTTACCAAATTCTTTATACCACGAAATGTAAGGAGTGCTTTTCTGAGAGAAAACCCTAGCAAAAATTCTTGAGAGTTAGAGACTATTATACCCGCAATCATCTACACATTTTATAACGTCCCAGTCAGACAAAAAAAAAAGTAAGTAAAGATCAGAATTTTTTTTTTTTTTTTTTTAAGTCCCACATGCCCCACCTAACACTCTAACCCCTACCACACATTTCACACTATCTTATCTCCTCTCTTTGGCCGGCTCACTCATTTCCTTTCTTTTCTTTTCTTTTTTTCATTTTCTCTCATACACTCCTCTCTATCACTCTCTCATCCTCTCTCACTGGTACCTCCGTACCACCAATTCCACCATCATTTTTCCGGCAAGATCATCGAAAAATCCTTAAGAACCTATAAGCTCCTTCACATCTTTGTTGAGGTAAATATTTCTAATCTTTTTAGTGGGTTTTACACTTTTGCTTGAGGTTATTTTTATCTAAGCTTTAATAATGATACTCATGTGATTTATGAGTTTTGGAATTGATATTTATGTGTCTTTATGTATGGGTTTTGTATTGGTAGAATTATTTGATGAGTGGGTTTATGGTTTGTGCTAATGATGACTACCCAAGGTTTATTTATTGTGGAAATTTAGGGGTTTTGAGTTATAACATGTGATGGTTGGTAAATCTAATTTTTTCATTGCTATTGGATTTATTTGGAGTTAGTTGAAGTTCTAAATTTCTTGTCTTTGAGGATATTTTGATTTTGCTTTCATGGGTCTCTTGATGATGCAGTGTAAATCTTATGGAAGCTAGTCATAATGTTAGAGATGATATTGAATGGGTTAACTTTATAAATTGGAGTTTATGCCTTGTGAATTAATTTGTTGAGAAACCTTGGAAGTGGAATATATTATTATTTATGAGGTTAAATACTAGGCTTGCCTAATTAAGTACTTATTTGACAAATCCTAAATTGTAGCTAGATACAATTTCAAGCTCTATGCTTATTGTGATAGATTTGCTTGATATTGTTTAGGTTCTAACTAATCTCCTTTGGAACTTGGAGAATTAGGCTTTTACAATTGCGAGGTAAGTATCTTTTTAATGGGATTTTTGAAAAATAACCATGTTGCATAAATGTTGTTTTTGGGTTAGACACGCTTATGGAAACTACCTATGGAAATTACATTTTCCTAAAAACTTTTGTGTCATAACCTTAATATATATATATATATATACACACACACACACATCTGATTATATATGAAAGTGCATCATATTTGGTATTGCATTTGGGAAAATGCATGAATTGTTGACATGAAAAATATGAGCGTCTTTTATTTGATCTTTGATAAGGAAATCATGGATTTTATGGTATATTGGAAAATTTAAAGATGCTTATCTTGTCTTATTATTTGGGAAATTGATTGAAAATATTTTTGACAAGAATGAAGTTGAAAACCTTACAAACTTTGTGGAAGTTCAATTATTTAAGGTTTTTCTGAAATTACCTAGAGATAAACTATGTATTTGAAAGGAAATGTAACCTTTGAGTTTTATGTTGTTTTAACCCAATGCCATATGTGATTTCCTGGTGATCACCCGATTTGTTTTCCATAGTCTTTGTGACAATGGAATCAGATCCAAGTCAGTACCCTTTCACTTTGGATGACATGTTCTTCCCTACTATCCATAAGGGGAAGAGGTTCCTTGATTGTGTGTGGGTGAGGCTACTGTCCATGAAGCCAAGAGACTGCATACTAGAGAGGACAGTATCATGCTAATTATGAATGGGTGGATCTCTTGACCAATTTATGTGGTAGTGTGGTATATTTGTGATAAATTACCTTATGTTAGATTTTATGGCTTTGAAAGTGTATTGGTAGTGCTCACATATTATAGTATATTGTTTCAAGGTATTTACTTTGAGAAACTTTGTGTTTCATTATTTAATCATTCTTGTCATATTATTATTATTGAAAATGAAACTTGCATTTCCCCCACCCCCATTAATTATGCTACTTACTGGGCTCTGTTTCATCCCATTATTTTTACAAACTTTTCATAGTAGGCAACAATCTTTTTGAGATAACTTTTTGGTGGCTCACAATAGTTAGACTAACTACTTATGGAGGCTGAACTTTTGTAATAGAGATATTAAATGATGTACATCATAGGGTAGACTTGACTCATTCTTTTGTATATTATAGTGGTTATGACTTTATCCTCGCTGATGGGACAAGTTGATGATATGTAATTATTTATTCAGACCTCCATTCTTTTGTGGCCAAGGGTCCTTATAATTACTGTTTAGAGTTCTGACTTACTATGAGAATATATTTAATGGAATTATTATGATAACTTTTTATGTTGGTACTTGATATGATTTATTTGAATTGAATTGTCAAAAAAGAAAAATCTACAGGTACTTTTGAGATGTCTTTCTCATGCTTTGGACCCTTTTGGGTTTGGGGTATGACACATTTTTTCTAGGTTTTCCTCTACTCCTATCTCTCCATCTCTACATCCTTGAGAGGTTCTTAGTCCAAACACTTACCACACCCAATCTAAGTGTTGAGTCAAGTTTTGGTGCCTTTGGGAAGCATTAGAATGAGTCATTTAGTGGCGGATGCAATTGGGCTGAATTGCGGAATTCGAAAAGCTAGTGAAGACAAGACTCCGAGAAGTCCATTGGTCGCAGGAGCTTGGAGGGCTCAAGTACATGGGGTAGACTAGGCTTGGAGGGTCTTTCGTTATTCATGTACTCCAACTTTATTCACTAGTGGATCGATTTTGACTTGGAGGGCCACGGAGAGGTTTTTCACCGAGTTCTTCGGTTTCCTCTTCGATAACACGTTTTGGTATTATCTTGTATTTGCATCTCTCTTCCCTATTCTTTAAGCTTTCATTTTATTGTTCATTGTGGTTGAATATGGTTTAGAATAGTGTTACTGGTTTATTGTGCATATTTACTCTTATTCCGCACTTTGTTAAGTTAAAGTAAAAGCAATCTAGCCATAATTTTAAATTTAGGGTCTGAACAAGATTTAGTGTTTTCACACTAATTTGAGCTTTCAAACTTTAGCATGCAATTTCCAAATATTGTATGGTAAATATTTTTCAAAGTAATCATTATTATTCAAACTTAATTTTGGTTTTCTGTTTCTATCCAGAAAAGGTAAGCTAATAATATTCACGCACCTATAAATATTTGTTCTTGGAATTCCTCCCATATAGAATCACTCAATTTAGCTTCCCTCAAAAAAAAAAAAAAAACATTTCTTCGATGGCTAATGACATTCAAACTAGAATAGGATGCAGCACATTTTTCTTCATAGCTATACTTTGTATGCTAAGCGAAAAAATTGTTGATGGAAGAAGGATGTCTTCCATGAAAAATAGAGAATTGGTTCCGCGCAAAGGAACAGTCAAAACCATTGAGGTTATAACTAGTCCTGCATATTTGCCTTCTATGGCTATGCTTCTATTTTTATTTTTTTTTCATTTGAGCATCTCATTGTTATATATATATATATATATATATATATATATATATATATATATAAAATTGGTTCCTTATGGCCTAAAGGATGAGGTCTTGTAGTTTAAATATTTAAATTTTACATTGGTTTAGCCAAACCATTGCAGAGCGAAGATGGTGATATTATTGACTGGGTCGATATTTATCAACAACCTTCTTTGGATCATCCTGCTATCAAGAATCATACCATAGAGGTCTTTATTTTCTTTTCTTTACATTCCTTTTTTTTTTTTTTTCTGATTCGATTAATTTTGTACAATGATATAATGGTTCTTTTGTGGGGTTCAGTAAAAATGAAGTAGTATATTTAAAAGGATAGCATACCAAGTCAAAAGTTCATTGCCCTGAAATTTTGTGTTTTTTAAATAGTAATAAATAAATAATTTATTTGTTCTAATGAGCTAGCAATTTCTTTTGTGATTAAATAGATGCAACCCCCAAGTATACCGAAACCGAAATTCTTTCAAGCTGAGAGTTTCCAAACATGGCGCAAGAATGGAGATTGTCCTGAAAGAACAGTCCCCATAATACGAAATTCAAAAAAACTAACTATGACCAAAGGGCATGAGGTATCATTCTAACATTGAGAATTCTTTTTTTCTTTTTTCTTTTTTCTTTTTCTCATGTAGTCTACAGTTTATTTAAATTTATGAGTTTAAATATATGTTTTTAATTTTCATATATGAAAAAGTACGCCCAAATTACTTCGTCCGTTGGCCACTACTATGGATTAGAAGCTTATCTTAACGTATGGCACCCAAATGTCACATCTACTGGAGAATTTAGTACTTCTCAAGTTTGGATATCATCATCAGGTCCAATAGTAAACTCTAGCACAATGGAAGCAGGATGGATGGTAAGTTTAAGCTTGCAAAGAATAAATTACAAACATATATATATATATATATATATATATATATATATTTATTGATGTCACAATGAAAATAAAATAAAATGTAATTTACATATCAAATCCTTTGAATGATCGTGTGACACATTGTTTATGGTATGCTCTGGGTTGTTCCAGGTGATACGCGAAGCAGATTATTTATATATTCGACTGTAAGTTCACCTATTCACTTCCATGTGATAATTTTAATTTTCTTTTGGGCAAATTATATATTTGGTAACTATCTTTTAGGTTGTTTGTTAATTTATTTATTGACCTTTTAAGTGTCCGTTTGGTAAAAATTATTTTTGCTAACTTTTTTTTCTATTAGCTTATTTTTACTACTATCCATGAGTCCCACTGCACTTTTTGGTACTATTTATTGGTCTCACTGTACTATTTCAGCTAACTTTTATCTTTATATTTTCAGCAAAAAAATTTCAATTTCAACAAAAACAAGCAGATTCCAAATAGACCCTGAATGTGTCGATTTGATTCTTACCCTTTTGGTATATATTGCGTCAAAATGGTCTCTAATTGAAGAAAACTTTGGTCCCTAAAAGTAGAAAAATTCTTCAAATTTAATCTTAACATCTTTGGAGCTAATGGAACTCTTCGGTTGGATTGCAGCTTCCTCCTAAAGTTATTTTCATTTAATTTGCCTATCATCTCCACCGCTGATGGAAAACCCAAAATCAACTATTAATCCCACCTACAGGCTTCATGATTTCTCAGTATAAAAGAAAAACAAATCTGAATGCAGCGTCCTTTGAAACCCATCTAGACTATAGCCTATCTCTACTTGAACTTTGTTACTAGAGTTAAGCTACTGTATGAGCCCTGAGTAGGAACTTTCCACAAACACCTCATGTGCGCCCAAAAATAATCATCATTCCTCAAACATCTCTGCTAAAATTCATAACTTCAAGTACTGCAGCAGCACCTCACGCACCTATAAATAATCACCATGGTCATGTTTTTGTTTGCATTTGGAGGCAATAGCTTGTCCATTATTGTCTCAATCACAAAACGCACGGTAGGGAATTCAGTTACGTCATGTTTTGTTGTTCAATTTGATTTTTCAGATCTACCAGTTTTGAATTTGGTTTTCTTTGGATTATTTCCAAAAATTTGGAATTTTACTCGTGTATTTGTGATTTCTTTTTGCTAATTAATACATTTGATTTGCTTCAAGGAATTCAATTTGACCGAGTTTTTTATTTATTAATTTTTTTTAATTAAGGCCTAGTGGCATCTCATGCGGCAACTTAGATGGCATTAAAAATAATATTTTAATATCTATGTTAGTCACGTGACCCATGTCAACATTTTTCATTCATCACTTAACCAAAGGACCATTTTGACATAATAACGAGAGGTTAGAGACCAAATTAACACATTTGAAAGGTGAATGACCAAATTAACAAATAACCCAAAGGATAAGGACTAAATATGTAATTTATCATTTTTTTCACTAAATATATGTTTTCCTAAATTTACAATGAAAGGCTCATTAATCAAACAAATCTCACCCTTCCATTGCTATATATCTAGTTTAACTCAGATCTGTTTAATGAGGCTCTTTCAACTAATATGTAGTTTGTATTTATTTTTGTATTCGTAAGCAAGACGGTTACAAAACAGGTTGCCTTAATGCTGCTTGTGGGTTCGTGCAAGTATCTTGCAAAGTTGCTTTTGGTGCTTACATAGAGCCTATATCCCAATACAATGGAAAGCAGTAAGAATCATACATGTCCATTATGAAGGTGATGCAAATATATATACCTTTTGAAATGCTACCATGGTTTTTCGAGAGACACTAATGATATTTGGTGCACACAATTTTATTTATGTTTCTGTCTCCGGACTCTCATTGGTGGCTCATGTATCCAAACGAGGCAGTAGGGTATTGGCCTGTCGACATCTTCAAAGAGTTTGGAGGAGACTATGCTACACACATTAATTTTGGTGGAAAGATTTACAACTCAGAACCAGGCGGTATTCACACATCCACACAAATGGGGAGTGGCCATTTTCCGAGTGAAGGCTTTGGAAGAGCTTGTTTTATTCGGAATATTAGGTACCTTAACAATAATAGAAACTTTGTTAGTCCTGATCCCAAAGAATTTCAGCAACTTGTGAAAAAGCCTCAGTGCTATGGTTTAAATCTTTCTGCAGGAAAAGACAATTTTGAAACCCATATCTTTTTTGGGTGTCCTGGGTACTCAAATACATGTCCAAACTAGCAAGAGGCTGAAGAAAAAATGAATAAATTGCTGGTTTTGAGTTCGACTCAACATATATTTCCCTAAACATATATGGTAATTAATTGAATGTCTCAATATAAAAGTTGGTATTGGATAGTCAAATGGTTCAGAAGTCAGTTAAACCCAGGGGCGGCCCAACATAATTTGGGGCCAAGGCGAAAAATTTATATGGGGCCTTTAATATGTAAATATTAATTAAACAAAATTATTTAATACTAATCACATTATTTTTTTGAGAGACTAATACTAATCACATTAAGGTTAATTTGATACATTAAATACATAAATAATACCAACTAGACTAATGTTAATTTCATATAGAGAATTAAATACTATAAATATTAATAAAAAGAAATAATAATATATTGCGATTGAAAAAGATACTTTATTTTGGATATAAGACGATGTATAGTTAAATAAAATTGTAATCTAATTTTTAATTTTATATTTTGATTTTAAGAGAGAGAGAGATAGATATTATTTGGTGTGTAGCTTTGTAAGATATTAGTTTACAAAAATCAAAGTCTCAAACTATTAGGGGAGATTAATTTATAATTGATGATTTAACACATTTGCAACATCTTTTTGAAATATTTTAGAGTTTCAATTGAGTTAAGGTTCTATTAGTCTCGTACTTTGAGAGTCTTAATAGAAATGAAAAAGAAAAATGTGCTAATTAAAAGCACTATAAAATGTTCAAAATATAATGTGACATTGTCTCTCATTGATGAACTTCATCAATTTAACTAATGAATGTTTATATCATATTTTTGTGATTAATAACATGGCAATTTGTAAGCCAATAGTAAAATTTGTAGTATTCTTAACATCACTAATAAATAAAAAAATGTACAACCTTTAGAAAATATATATAATTTTATAAAAATTTGGGCCTTTAACTATGAAAAGCGGGGCCTTTTTCCTCAAGGAAAATTTTGTTTTTTGGTGGGGCCTTAGGCCTAGGCCTTGGGCTAGCCCTGGTTAAACCAATATTCACGATGTCTCAATGTAATGTCTGTCTTTTCTAAGATACATATAGGACTTGGAAATGGTAGTTGAAAGCATTATAAAGAAGAGAGAGAATGCAAGGACTACATGATTCAACCTAATGACTTATGTGCAACCAAAAAAGCCCTTGGTGGTTACATCTTCACTATCTTCCCAATTGTAAGTTATACTTTTGTTTTTTGGAATAGGTCAATTGTATGTTTTACAATGAACTCTATGTATGGTATACATAGGAATTTAGAGTTAGGATTAGGTATACATGGGCTTTATACTTTAATTGGGTTTTTGGGAAAATATACAATTAACACATAAACCTTATATCTTTAACACTACGGACACACTCAATTTCACATCTTATTGAGTTGTCAACTTATGACGGAAGCAACATCACTTTCACATGGTTCCACCAACCCTTCTAATCTCTAGTTCATTCTTCTCTTAATAAAGAAAATAAAGCGGGTAACCTAATTAGAAGGCATATGATGTTATGTCTTTATCTTAATTCTTAACAAACATAGTACATCACTCACAATATCTTGTCTATGGCCGAACTACTTAATCACATCGGTTCAAGTTAGTCCCTTATGAGTCCATAACTCAAAGAAATACTCGATTGATCCCACACCATGTAATATGCTCTTGACTATTCCCAAATAAAAGTTATCTTCAAGTAATATATATGCGGCTAGCCAGCAATTAATCTTTGTACCTGTTTCAATATGAAGAGTAATGTAACTGCTTTCCCCATAAACTGGATTGCAAAACTAGTGGAAGAAGCAGATTGGTAGTTTGACCAAGCAACGACCGGCATACACACACACACACAACAACAAAGATTGGTCACAATATAGCAGCAGTTTCTGAAGAACCCAGCAATAGAAAGAGGATTAAAGTGTAGATGGGAAATTTCATCAAAGAATAGATGGTTTTCCAAATAGTACTAATCGTATGTCTTTATCGATCGTTTGTTTCTCCCTTTGCGATATCATTGTACCTTTTTATTTCATTGATCTTGTCATCATGTCATAATTCCCTTTAAAATGTCTATCAATCAAATCATTATACTAAAATATAAATCCTTTTTCTTTTTTTGCTGAGAACTAAAGTATATATAACCTTAAAATCTTTCCATTGTGAACTTTAGATATATTGAGCCATTGTGTTTGTGTAAAGAAAAAAAATATTGGTGGCCTGACCAAATTCACCTATAAAAAATGATACTATATAAAATCATTTTTAGGTAAATGCACAAGTAAACTCAGGGTTTGATTGGATATCACTTATTTTGCTAAAACTGAAAATTTATTGCTGAAAGTACTGTAGATAAAGGTAAAAGTTAGTTAAAATAGTACAGTAGGGCTCATGAATAGTACCAAAAAGTGCAATGGGACCCATGAATAGTAGCAAAAATAAGCTGAATAGTAAAATAATTTATCATTTTCATCCAAATCCAAACGCACACTCAGTCTAATGATTGCAGGTTGAGAGACGTCCAAAATTCTTAATTCTAGGGTTTCCAGTAGAAATAATTAGAACTATTGCCATTACTAGTTCTATACGTCAATGATTTACTTCCTAAAACCAAAAAAAACACACACACAAGAAAGGGACCAAATGACTTCTCTTTAATTTGAATTTGACCCCTGTGTGTATGTTTGTCCCAAGACAACTTATAAGGGACCAAATGACTTCTCTTTTTCCAAAATCATCGATTACGAGATATGAGGTGCTTTACCAAACAGTCAAGCTAATCCAGTCCAATAATCTTTTCTTCATCAGAAAAGAAAGTGGCGAAGTGGAGACAAGGTTTATGATAGCCACATCAGAAAAGAAAGAAGTAACGGTTTTTCAAACCCAAATGGCAATGCTTCAACTAGTATCATATGCCTTTGAAAAAGGCCTTACAATTAAAGGATTCCGTGAAGATGGAAAGCCTTGCTATGAAGGAAGATCACCCTCCAGCCACATATGGTGGGATATCTGTGATTGTGTTGAATGCAGAAAAGAAGAAACCCATGATGATGACCATCCAAGAAGAAGGAAGAAAAAATCCACCCAACAAATCTTGAAAGAAAGATATGAAGCAAGTGAGCCAAAAGTAGACCTCTTTGGAGAACCCTCTGGAAAATTTGATTATTATGTCCTTTATCCTAGAACTAGAAATCAAAACCCCCAATGTTCTTCATGTAAAGAAGCCAAATCCAAACATGATATTGACCAAGAACCTAAACCTCCATTAATCCCATACTACCAGAACATCCTTCCCCAACTACCTAAATGCCAACATTTTCCTTCTAGACAAACCCAAACACAAAGACCTTTACCTTGTTACATGTTTGATAGAGCCTCACCCTCCTTTTTCACAAGATTTCTCCCTTTAGAAAGTTTTGAGTACCCCCAAACCAATACAAAACATGTTTGGAAAATAAAAACCCCTATTGGAACCAATCTAGATGGAACCCAAAAACAAGTTTCGTTAGCAGAAGCAACTTTAAATTGACAAGAAAAAAAATTTGTTGCACAAAACCAAGCCCTGTCAAAGATCCTTGATAACCAGCAAAGGCTAGCTAAAGCAGTGACACAGTCTTTGTCATCCTCAAATTCTCTTGTCAGTGACTTGAAGAAGAACAAAATGGTTGAGCAAGAACTTGAAATAGTTGCATCTACGATCAAAGATATGTCTGTTTCCTTCCCCCTTATTGGTCAAAAGAAAAAAGAAAGAAAGCAACTGCTCACCCAACTCCAGTCCAAAGAAAGATCTCAGAAGATAGCTACACAACCCTCTCCAATGTTTGTCTACACCCCCCACCAACTTAGACAATCACTATACAAAGACTTGTCTATACCCATAATCTCCCCATTTTTGTCCAACCGTATAGGACAAAATCTTTAACCCTTAGCCACAATACATCCTACTTACAATTCTCTCAAGACAAGTGGAATCCTCCCAGCCATAACTTACTCGCAACAACCCAAATCAAAATCCCAAAACCACCTACAAAACAAACCCTCTCCTAGCATAAAAGACAAAAGATCCAATAGATCAAATTCTAGATCCAACCATTGGTGCATTCTCAAAACCTCCAGTTATGAACATGTTGGCCATAGATCCTGATCCTCTAAATCCAATTTCATCATTCCTAAAAACCCTTAATATTGAAGACTCAAGATCCATTTCTGTGCTCTCGATAATTGCTGACACTAACTTAGACTTGTCTGATCTTGGGCTAGAAGAAGTGTTCATGCACCAACTAGAAAACCAGCCAACTGTAGAAGAAGATGATGTCTTTCATCCCCCCCCCCCCCCCCCCTCCCACCACCATCGCCTATTTTTCTTCCTCCACCTTTTGTTCCTAACAACCAAACTCGTTTTACTTATTCATCAAACACTGATTCAAAACACTTGTTTACCATTGATGATGTTCCCTCTTCTAAATGGCATAAAAAGTTCGTTGACATGTATTCATGGTGTACAGCAAAACTCCAAACTCCAAATTCTACCGTTACACAAGTCATTGCTAAGTTCATCACAAGACTCACAAGAAGAATAGAAGAATGGTGGATCAATTAAGGAAAATTTCGGCAAAGACAAGCAGCCCAATCCCAAACCCTAAAAGAATTTTTCCCAATCCTTCATAATGAATTCCTTAGCGCAGTGACACATTATACAGAAGTTGCACGAGAAGAATTCCTGGCCATGAAATGTTGCTCATTTGAAAGGAAAGATCTGGAAAAGCACTTTGACAGAATGTCAAGACGATTTTATTCTATCAATGGCATGGATGATGTAAACAGCAAGTGCACGTTCCTCAATACTCTCCCAGAGCCATTGGGAGATGAAACTCTTCACATGATCACCAAGCCTCCTTAGGAGAGATCTATCAACACATGCTCATTGCTCTAAAAAAGCTTTGCAACCATAGAAAATTCCTTTCAAAAATTGAAAAGGTTCACAGCAAGCTCAAGGACAGCTACAAAAGGAAAGACTTGCAAATAAAATGTTATGAGAAAAGCTGTGATTTTTTGACCCAAAAAAAAAAAAAAATGTCACTCCAGGACGTATCCTTTAAAAAAGAGATACCATGTAGAATCAAAAAAGAAAATTTTCAGGAAGAAGAAATGAAAGTTTCTCAGAAGAAAGCAATATAAAGGAAGGAATTCAAAGGTTTGTTTTGTGTGTAGAAAATTAGGCTATTTTGCAAAAAAAACTGCCCAAATGAGGAAAAATCAGCAAAGCTTCTTGAATAAGCCCATATTCATGCAAAAGGTACTCCCTTCTTTGATTTAGAGTCATTATATTTACTGGATGATGAATACTCTCCTCAAGCCCTAATGGTCATAGTATATTCCACAATGGAAGAAGATTTAGACTCGACCAATTCAGATGCTTCAGACCTAGAAATCCAAACCATCTATACATCCCAACCCATTATAGCTCCCCTAACCAGGCCCATTTCGATAGCCCCAGTACATATCCTCCTAGTTACCTACTTTAGACCCACTTTTGTTATAGCCCTTTTTGACACTGGAGCCGCAGCAACAATTCTCCATCCCAAACTCTTACCTACAAAGTTCTAGCTGCCCCATTACAAGATGTTCCAAGCAGCAAATGAAGAAACATTTCCAATCACTCAAAAAAGCAAGCCTTCCCTTATCAGAATTTTCCCAACACTCACCATAAAACACCAAGTCCTTGGATCCCCTTTCACTGGCAGAGAACTCCTTATAGGTATTGATATCCTACATCAAATACCTAGCCTCAAGTGGTCCTTAAAAGGACTCTCACACAAACAACACCTCCTTACTTGGACTCAGGTTCCTCACCTATTCACATCTGACCCTTATGACTCTTTGATAACCCAGATCATTAATGACTGATGTGAAAATAGTCATTTTGAATTCCTCCTTAAAAATCCAAATCCCTTATGGAAAAATCCATATTTTTTCATACACCTTTAAAAGTGATAGGCCAAAAACGTATTGACCCCTTGTGATGAATTAATTGATTAATTAGCCAAGTTTATTAATTAATCAAATTGACATGCAAACGTGTGGTAGCACAAACAAATCACCAATTAAACTAAGTGCAGTGGAAAATAAATTGACACGGTGATTTGTTTACAAATGGGGAAAACCAACATGGCAAAAACCCCATTGGGTGATTTTAAGGTCACCACTCCCAAGAATCCACTATTATCACAACAAGCGGTTACAAGTAAAGGAATCTTAGTACCTTATACCTACCTATAGTTGAACCCTTACCCCAATACCCAATTGGACTTGTTCTGTAGTGAGAATCTCTCCTTGTAATGCACGGCTCCTAGTACGTGACTAACCAATTGCGCGGATCCCAATACGTGACTTCAATCACCAACTAGAGAAAGTTGTTGGCTACAAAGTTCTTCAGTTCATTCACGATGAAGATCCAAAAGATGTTTGGTCACAAAACTCTACGGTGCACAAACACAACTTCTGCACAAGAATGATGAACTAAGGAAAATTCTGTCTCCGATCACAATTTGCTTAAACAAACTTTGCTCAATACTTGTGTAACTTGTGTACACATTTGACGGCCCTTAAAATAATCCTTTTATATGTCTAGGGTTGTGAGAAAAAAAGGCCCAAACATATAATCACGAATTAGAGTCAAAACAGAATTGAAAATCTGTTTTTCATAAACCTCGATAGATAGCCATCTGTCGAGTAGCTGTCAAGCCATGGGGCTGGAACAGCTCTTCAAGCTCAAGCTCGATAGATACTAGCTATCGAGCTTTAATGAACTTGCACTTTCAGCTTGAATCTTGGACAGACTTGCATGGCTTCAACACTTGATCTTGAAACAAAGTTTCTTGAAGTATTAAACACATCCTAGATCTACCCAAATACAAGTAAAGTGTGTTTTGTCAAAGCATTAGCCAATTTCATAAAATAGTGACATATATTCCTAACAAGTAAATCACATATGTCCTAACAATCTCATACTTTGGCAATCCATGACAAAATCACAACAAACAAATGAACATATGAAAGAAGTCATAAATCACTCAACTCATATTCACTTGTTGAATACAATAAAATCTATCCTAACACAAACTCTTGAAAAACTTTGCAAGAAGAGAGTTTATGGCAAGAAGACTTTGACAACCTGTATTTCTGAAACACTTTAAATAAAACTCATGAAGGCATCTTAGTGTGAAACGGAAATAATAGATTGCATACACGTAATAAGAAGCATGTGCATAAAGAGAGAAAAGAAACAACACATGTAAGGGTTGGTGAAAGAAACATACATCAACATATAAAGAAGATAAGTACAATGTATGTCAATAATGGTCACAAGACCTATGTACAAGAATAAATGTATCTAAAGTAGAGAAAAGAAAAAAAAAAGATACAAATAATCCTCACTACATCTCTCAGATATCAACACTCCCCCTAACAAAATGGTCATATACTAACTCCCCCCCTAAGAATGACTACTCTTATATCCAAAACTACTTCCCCTTTTTGTCATGAGTGACAAAGGATAAAAGTGTCAAGTAGACATCTCATCGGTAGAGCTAACATCTCCATCATCATCATCATCATCGGAAGCATCATCGTCATCACCATCATCATCATCCTCAACCTCAAAGTCAGAAGCCACTGGAGGAGGTGGAGGAGAAGCCTCATGAGCAAAGCCACCCATGACCGCCTACCACTGTGCAATACGGCCGACACGAATGTTCACCTAATACAGCTCTGTAGAGAATGTATCAAGGTGAGCATCCATGCGCTGAAGCTACGTCATGAGGAGGGAGTGGATATGGATGGAGCAGATCAAGATGGAGCCGAATGAGAGGGAGGAGCTACTAACCCAGACTGCCTCGACCTAAACTGCACCTCGCTACGTTTAACGGTGGCGTAGTTTATGGCACACATATAAGAAAAATGGTCGGACACTGGAAAGGGAACAAAAAAATGGCGTAAGATCCTCGTGATAGCTGAAGGAAAGATAAGCTTATCACGGGACACCAAATCCCTATAAACATCTAGGATAGACAAAATAAAGTAAGAAGGAAAATCTATGGTAAGATGCTCAAGAAGGGACAACAAAAATCGAGCATGAGGCTCTATGATAGAGTTATAGTGAGAAAGAGGGTGAAGAACAAAAGTCACAACCATGTTAAAAAACCGAGGACCTTTTGCAAAATCTGAACAGTAAGTGAACTGACGCTCACCCCAATCAGAAGGGCGCTTACAGAAAGCAGATTTGAGCTCGTCTTTGGACACAGTCCTCAGACACTCACAACCAGGGTAGTCAGGAAACTCTACCCTCGAGACACGGAGCACATCGGAGACCAACTCTGATGTGACAACAATGCGCGTACCTCGAACATGAGTGTAAAAGAGAGGTACTAAAAAATCAAATCCATGCATGTTGGAGTAAAACTCTTGGATCAGTACAGATGGACATGTGACCGAAATGTCACATAGTGACTCCCAATCCCGACTGTGAATGACATCGGGTAGGTTAGTGTCAGCGAAATCCGCCAAAATGACTCAGTGTTTAGAATGAATGCCTCATCAAGAAAAGTTCTCCGAGAAGGCCTTATGGGCATCCTCATCATGGAACCGAATATGTGATGGGGTAGGATCAGAGGAAGTGGATGCCCCAAAACGAAGAGGGTTCTGGGACAGAGTAAACTTATGTTTAGGTGCCATATACACGACTAACGTAAACGAAAAAGAAAGGGAGAGAGAGACAATCAGAAAAGTCCCAACACATTTCAAATATAACAAGTATATTGAAAAGAGAGTACGTATGCATGGGAAATGCATGAACATGTTACATGCAATATAAAATGCATCATGGGCTCAGCCCAATCCAATCCTACCAACACACAATCAATTTGCACACATCTAAATGCATGATAATACTGTTATAATGCTTATTTGATGCAATGTATGAGATTTTAAACTCATTTAAGCAAAAACCCATCCCAAAATTTCAATAAAAACTCATCAAATTTGAAAAACTCCAAAAATTTTCAAAAAACCCCAAAACCTAGGTTTCAAAACATGAAATGCATGTAAATGAGAGATTAGAAACTCACCAAGTGAAAAAAAGATTTGAGAAAGCTTGAAAATCACTTGAGAGTGAAGTTTGGAGTGAGTGAGAGAGTTTTGGGAGGTGAAAAGATAAGTCTGTTGAGAGAGAGATCGAGAAAAATGAGAGGGAAATCACAATTCGCGCTTAAATAGGAGCCCAGTAAATCTCGACAGATAGAGGTGTCGAGACAGGTGTCAAGCCAAGTGTCGAGAAAAAATGCGTCGACAGATGAAGCTGTCGAGGATTTGTCGAGGGACAATTCAACAAAAGGCTAAAAAGAATCTCGATCGATCCACTAGTTGTCGAGAAGCTATCGAGGATCCAGAAGAAATCTTGATCGATCCACCTAGTTGTCGAAAAGCTATCGAGATTATGATAAAAGGAGGTTGAAAAGCTCGATAGATAGCCAGGTGTCGAGGAGGTATTGAGAAGTTGTTGAGATTACTTAAAAACAATTTTTCAAGAAGGGAAAAACACAGATATGAATGCAATCAAGCATGCAACTCAACCAAGGATCCAATTAACATTTTAAGTTCTCAAAATCGTCTCTTAACAACAATTTAAAGCACATAGATCCGAAAAACGCACACACACACTAAACAAGTCTAACCAATTTTATATTTCAAAAATGAGTCAAGACAGTTTAGTGAGCATACATTAACACATGTAAACCTTGTGATGGCCAAATCATATTGTACCTGCACATGTATTAAGAGTAGCAAAGAATATTGCGTTGTTATGTGTGAAAAACATCACAAGATTGCATAAGTGTATACATGTTATGACGATTTGAGATATGAGAAAATCACTTTAACTTACACACAATCATAATTATTTGATGGGGACTACCACCTTCGAGGTACATCCTATAACTCCTACATCTCCTAGAATATATGCTTGCAATCATATTTAAAGCATTTTGATCTTTTGCTTTTTATTTTTCTTTGCATATTTTTCATTTTAAGCAAATCATGCATGGGCACATAAGATAGAGAAAAGAAATACCCAATGATGGTAAGCTTATGACATTCCAATATTGCTATGCTGAAGCACACAAATGTCATTAATATTGCACTTTTGCTATGCCAAAGCATATAGATGTCATTTCATGATTGGCGGGCAACAGTGGTGAAATGGTTATTTATGCCTTTCTCTTAAGATTTTCTAGTCCTTCCCGTCGAAAAGAGTGATACAAGTGTTAAGTACAAGAGATTACTTAATCTTACTCATCACAAACAAGAGCCACAAAGCTCACTTGCTTAGTTGTGCATAGAGATGCTCATCTAAGCTACAAAAGATATAAAGTTTAGAAAACTTTGTTTCAATGGCCATCCAAAGTACACAAGTACCAATGTGCACAAAACACACACTGTTTTTGTATTTTTCTGATTTTTCAATTTTTTTTTTTATATCAAAAACAAAATAAACAAAACTGAAAACAAACAAAAACATGTTAATCAAAGCAAAACATAAAAACTAGATGCAAATGCATGAGGGAGAAGTAGGAGAGAAAGAGATCAATCCATGGAGATAACACTAATGTTTTGATGAAGAAATTCAAAACGTTTGTTGTCAAGAGGTTTGGTGAACAAGTCAGCCTTCTAATCATCGGTGTGAATAAACTCAAGAGTAAGAATACCATCTTCGACAAGCTCTCTAATGAAGTGATGTCGAATCTCTATGTGTTTGGTTCGAGAATGTTGAACCGGATTCTTAGAGATGTTGATGGCATTGGTATTGTCACAATAGATGGTGAGATGCTCTTGACAAATACCATTATCATGGAGGAGTTTTTGCATCCATGGGAGTTGGGTGTAACAGCTACTGGCAGCAATATACTTAGCTTCTGCAATGGATAAAGAGATGGAGTTCTGCTTTTTTCTCATCCAGGAGATAAGATTGTTACCCACATAAAAACAACCCTCCGATGTACTCCTTCTATCATCAGCATTCCCAGCCCAATCAGCATCAGAATACCCAGCTAAGAAATCATTTATGTCCTTGCTGTACCACACACCGAACTCAGCAGTGGTTTTGACATACTTTATAATTCTTTTTAAAGCAGTCGTATGAGATTCTTTGGGATTAGCCTGATATCTAGCACACACTCCAACACTGTAACTAATGTTAGGCTACTAGCAGTAAGGTAAAGAAGACTACCTATCATGCTTCTATATAGAGATGAATCTACACTTTTGCCTAACAAGTCCATAATGAGTTTAACATTTGGGCTCATAGGGGTTCTAACAGAACTAGCAGATTCCAAACCAAAGTTTTTCACAAGAGTTTTAGCATATTTAGATTGAGATAGGAATATACCTGAATTTAGTTGATGAATCTACAATCTAAGGAAGTGAGTCAGCTCTCCAATCATGCTAATCTCGAACTCAGCTTGCATGAGTTTTGAGAAGCCATGAGCAAGATCATCCTTAGTCGACCCAAAGATGATATCATCAACATAGACTTGAGCAATTATCAACTCGCCATCTTTCTTTTTGATGAAGAGAGTCTGATCAGCTTTTCCTCTTGTGAACCCATGTGACACCAAGTATTATGTGAACCGATCATACCAAGCTCTAGGGGCTTGCTTTAAGCCATAAAGTGTCTTCTTGAGATATAACACATAATCTAGAAAGTGTGGATCAATAAATCCTTTTGGTTGAGCCACATAGAAATCTTCTTTAAGTAGCCCATTCAACAAAGCAGTCTTTACATCCATCTGATAAAATTTGAACTTCAAATGACATGCTAGGGCAAGGAGAATTCTAATGGACTCCATACGGGCAACTGGGGCAAATGTTTCATCGTAGTCTACTCCTTCCATTTGTGAGTAACCTTGAGCTACAAGCCGAGCCTTGTTGCAAACCACATTGCCCTCCTCATCAGTCTTATTGCGGAATATCCACTTTATACCGATGATGTGCTCACCCTCTAGTTTAGGTACTAAAGTCCAGACATCATTCCTCTAAAACTGAAGTAGTTCATCATGCATTGCTTCGACCCAACTTTCATCCTGAAGAGCTTCCTCAACTTTCGTGGGTTCAACCTGTGACAAATAACAAGAATAAGACACAAAGTTAGCAACACATTTATCAACTGTACGTTTCCTTAATGTGAGTTCATTCATGTTTCTCACAATAACTTCTGGAGGATGATTTAATTTAATCCTGGAGGAAGGTCCTTTCTCTTCATGAGATTCAGAATCTGGTGAAGTGGGTATATCTGTAGAATCTTCCACAACATTGGGAGTACCGGGAGTACTTGGAGATGCAGGTTCTTGTTCAACAATTTCTTGAACTTCCTTAGGCTCAGGAGGAAGAATTTCTTTGGGGAATTCCTCGATACCTTTCTCAAAACCGGAATCTGAATACTCATCAATAACAACATTCACTGTCTCCATTACCTTCATAGTTCTTTTGTTGAATACCCGATAAGCCTTGCTTGTGGACGAGTAGCCCAGAAATATACCTTCATCGCTTCGGGAGTCAAACTTTCCCATATTCTCTCTATCCTTGAGGATGAAACAAGTACTTCCAAAGATTCTGAAATACTTCACATTCGGCTTCCTTCCTTTCCATAACTCATATGGAGTCTTCTTGGTATTGGGTCTAAAGTACACCTTATTAACTATATGACATGTAGTGTTACTCCCCACAAGTTTCTAGCCACATCCTTGTTGTGTAACATGGCTCTGGCCATCTCCTGAATAACCCTGTTCTTTCTTTTTACTATACCATTTTGCTGAGGAGTAATAGGAGCAGAGAATTCTTGAGATATACCTAATCTTGTGCAAAAGGACTCCATATACGAGTTCTCAAGATCTTTACCATGGTCACTTTGAATTCGATCAATCTTTAGGCTCTTTTCATTCTGTAGTCTTGTGCACAAAGCTTCAATGTGCTCAGGAGCATCAGACTTAGATCGTAGGAGAATGACCCAAGTGTACGTTATGAAGTCGTCTACCACAACCATGATGTATCTCTTACCACCAAGAGACTCAGTTCTAGTTGGACCCATAAGATCTAGATGTAGAAGCTCCAATGGTCTAGATGTAGCTGATGTCTGAGTGCCCGGATGCTTAACTTTCGTCTGTTTCCCAAGCTGACATGGTCCACACACTACATTGCTCATTCTACTAAGCTTTGGTATCCCCAAGACTGATTCATTCTTAGATACAATAGAAAGATGTTTGTAACTAGCATGTCCCATCCGTTGATGCCATAGATTTTCATTTGGCAAACAAATGCTATTACACACAATATCAGCATCAGGAACCAATCCATAACATTTGTCTAGAGTGCGAACGCCACGTATGAGTTTATTTCCAGACTCATCCATAACAAGATACTTTCCTTTTGAGAATAGCACCATGAAGTCTTGATCACATATCTGACTTATGCTCAACAAGTTCACCCTCAAACCTCCACATATAGAACATTTGCAATGTCCGGCAGTCTAGGTAGAGAGATGATTCCCTTTCCTTTAATCTGTGACTTGCTCCCATCACCAAAAGTGACATTGCCACCTTTCTTAGACTTGAAAACCTTGAAGAGAGATCGGTCTCCAGTCATATGTCTTGAGCAACTGCTGTCAAGGTATTACAAACACGTGTCCATAACTTTAAATGCGAACTTCATCATAAAACACACTTCATACTTAGATGACAGATCAGTAAGAATGGGGCTTTCTCTCATGTGCCTTTTACGAGCTAAACCTTTAACTTTCACCCTTCTCAGACGAACTCCTTTGCACATTTTCATTTTGAGACAGTCTAGTTTCTTCTTAGGCAAACTGAGATCTTTTACAATGGTCATCACAAGTGAATTCAAATAACTTTTAGACTTGTATTTCCTGATACACTCAAACAAGCAAAGATTAGAAAGACAAGATGTATTTGAATTAAAAGATCTCTTCAAGCCGGTTGCAGCCATGACAACAGGGGTCAATGGATCAAACACAGCAGAGATTAAAACCTAATCAGAGTGTGCCTGCTCTGATACCAATTGATAGGCCAAAAACGTATTGACCCCTTGTGATGAATTAATTGATTAATTAGCCAAGTTTATTAATTAATCAAATTAACATGCAAACGCTACTGCGTAGTAGCACAAACAAATCATTAATTAAACTAAGTGCAACAGAAAATAAATTGACACAATGATTTGTTTACGAATGGGGAAAACCAACACAGCAAAAATCCTACCGGGTGATTTTAAGGTCACCACTTCTGAGAATCCATTATTATCATAACAAGCGGTTACAAGTAAAGGAATCCCAGTACCTTCTACCAACCTATAGTTGAACCCTTACCCCAATACCTAATTGGACTTGTTCTATAGTGACAATCTCTCCTTGTAATGCAAGGCTCCCAATACGTGACTAACCAATTGCGCGAACCCCAGTACACGACTTCAATCACCAACTAGAGAAAATTGTTGGCTGTAAAGTTCTTCAGTTCATTCACGATGAAGATCTAGAAGATGCTTGGTCACAAAACCCTACGGTGCACAAACACAGCAACTTCTACACAAGAATGATGAACTAGGGAAAATTCTGTTTCCGGTCACAATTTGCTTGAACAAACTTTGCTCAACATTTGTGTAACTTGTGTACACCTTTGAAGGCCCTTAAAATAATCCTTTCATATATCTAAGGTTGTGAGAAAAGAAGGCCCAAACACATAATCATGGATTAGAGTCAAAATATAACTGAAAATCTGTTTTTCATAAACCTCGACAGATAGCCATCTGTCAAGCAACTGTCGAGCCACAGGGCTGGAACAGCTCTTCAAGCTCAATAGATACTATCTGTCGAGCTTTAATGAACTTGCACTTTTCAGCTTGAATCTTGGACAGACTTGCATGGCTTCAACACTTGATCTTGAAACAAAGTTTCTTGAAGTATTAAACACATCCTAGATCTACCCAAATACAAGTAAAGTGCGTTTTATCAAAGGATTAGCCAATTACATAAAATAGTGACATATGTTCCTAACAAGTAAATCACATATTTCCTAACAAACAAGAATGAACATGTGAATTCCACAAAAGCCAGTCATAAAGGAATGAACTCAGAACATTTCACTTTAGCCAAACAAGAGTTATCCACCAGCCTTACAGAAGGCCTTATTGAACCCACATCCTCCCTGTGGGTATGTGAAGCTTTTTATGCCAGCAAGCATGCTGAACAAATCCGTGGAAAACTCAGACTGGTGATTAATTACCAAGATCTCAACCTTTTTCTGGTAGATGACAAGTTCCCTTTGCCAAACAAAAGTGCTCTCTTCCAGCATTTTTCAAATGAGAAAGTGTTTTCAAAATTTGATCTTGAAGCAGGATTTTGGCAACTAGGAATCCACCCTGAAGAAAGGTAGAAACAGCATTTTACATCCTAGATCATCATTACCAATGGATGGTTATGCCCTTTGGACTCAAAAATGCTCCATCTCAGTTCCAAAAAGCAATGGTAGCCCTGTTTCAACCTCTCCCAGCTAATGCATTGATCTATACGGATGATATACTTCCATTCTCAAAAGATGCAAAATCCCATGAAAGATTACTCACTAAATTTTACAATTTAGTGAAATCTCAAGGGGTTATGCTTTCAGAAAAGAAGATGGTCATTGGGCAGACTTCTATAGAATTTTTGGGAGTAAACATCTTAAATGGAAAATACACTTTGCAACTGCACATTGTTGCCACTCTTGGTGAATTTCCAGATAAGCTCACAAGTGCCAAAGAGATACAACAGTTTCTTGAAATTGTTAATTACATGTCTGATTTCATCCTGAAGATCTCTAGATATAGGAACTGTCTAGCCCAACTCCTGAAGAAAGCCCCTCCAGAATGGAATTCTCTTCACATAGAAGCAATCCAGCAATTGAAAAGGTCAGCGAAAAAGCTTCCCCCTCTACGAATTCCAAGACCAGGTAAACGAATTCTACAAACGGATACAAATGATGATTACTGGACGATGGCCCTTTTTGAAGAAACTGATGGAAAAAGAAACATCTGTGAATATAAAAGTGGTGCATTCAAACCCTTAAAACTCCATTACCACTCTACGTTCAAGGAAATACTTGCAATAAAACATGGAATTGAAAATTTCTAGTTTCATCTTCTCGGGCATGAATTTCCTAGTAGAGATGGATATGTCCTTTCCAAAAATGCTTTAGTTTAAAAGGAAGATGCTCCCTCACTCTCAGTTGTTCAGATGGTCAAATTGGTTTTCACAATGGTCTTTCAAATTCAAGCACATCAAAGGAAAATATAACATAATCGCTGATTACCTTTCTAGAACCCTCAGCTATTAATACCAAATTCATTCCACCACCCTTGTGTGTATATCCACTTACAGATCCGTCCTTATCCTTAGATCCATCCTCCTCAACCCCTGATGATATACTTAATATGATAGATAGCCTTCCCCCAGAAATAAAAAACCAAATAAAAACTCAGACCCTTGAAGCCAAATCCAAAAGGATAATCGAAGTCCTTAATGATTACCTCAAGCAAAATTTCAATCATTTTCTTGCCATCTATCCTGACCCAGATCAACCATAGAAAACCCCTTTTTCCTTTTGGATAACCAACTGGACTGTCATACATTATCTTTACATGTGGTACTTACTCAATGAGTATTACTTGTGTCTTCATTTTGAACCAGGATTTTACAGACTCATTTTCCCCAATGACATTAGATATTTTCAAAAATTCTAGTTTGAAATTTTGAAAAAAGATGCTCATAATGGAGATTGGAAGAAGTATTCTATCACATATCATCCAAAATTTGGTCACAATGTCACTACAGATTCCATGATTGTTAAGCTTAATTCAAAAAATGACATCCAAGCAGAAGGAATCTTTCACCCATCAAAAATTCATTGGCTCACTAACCCAAATGATTCCCTCCATGTACATATGGACACCATTTGGGCATGTTGTCAGAATGCACTTAGAAGGACAAAATCTCTTAATATGAGAACCTTATCTGAAACAAGACCAAGCACTCCAGAAGCTTATAGACAATAATGGCCAGATGAAGCTAGCCATTGGGAAATGGCTAATCCTATACTTGGCTACCATAACCCCTATTATGATAATCATGACCCAGATGCTGATGACGATGAAGAATGGTTCCAAGGAAGAGATGGATGGGACTAAATGTGTCGAACACTTTAAAAATAAAAAAAATAATTAAAAAAGGTACCAAAACAACCTTGAAGCATTTTCACTCATCAACAGCCTTCAGCCTTATCCTTGCATGTTAGACACACTTATTGCTTTCTACAGCAACCTCATCCCAGCAGAAGCTTTAACTCAGCCAGGCCCCTACCTTTGCAGACACTTGTCAATCACAAGTTAGACCTCTACCATCTGCTGCATGATCAGACAAAACTGATTGTAAATTGTAGTTAAGTTTGTTTTAGTTCCGGGGCCTATAAATAGCCACTTTGTATCAATGGAAAGGCATAACTCAGCCCCTAAAATATCTCCCTTATGTAGAATCCTCATGACATATGTAAAAACCCTCTTCAATCTAATAATATTAGTCAGTTTTTTGTATCTAATTTCCTATTTTGTTCCATGCTTTCAAGTAATTTTCTATATTTCATTAGCTGTTTACTTTCTTAACCAATTTCCATAATAATCTTCTTACACCCTCTATTACGCGTGTTACGTGTGTCTTCTCTCTCTCTCTCTCTCTCTCTCTCTCTCTCTCTCTCTCTCTCTCTCTCTCTCTCTCTCTAGATATATATATATATATATTTTTTTTTTATATATTCGTGTCTTCTCTATATATATTATCAAAATCTTTCACCACCTTGCACCCTTTGTGTGATGGTCACTTCACAATTAAAAAAAAAATTATCAAAAACTTTCCACAACTTGCGCATGTATGCGCAACCATAAATCGGATTCTTCAAACCAAACCACAAATAAATGGATACATATCTTAAATTAAGAATTCATTTGATGATAAAAAATTTAGTGTAGGGACACCAATTAATGCATAAGAAGTGTATATGTGTATATGTGTTTTTTTTTTTTTTTTATTATTATAATATACAAGATAAAAATTCTACTTTAGCTTAATCTAAGTATATATATGTGTGAAACTTCCTCCTGTAGACTTAAACCTCGGCTTTTACCTCTCACACCCCACAAGCACTTATGCTAATGAAGTGACCACCGCACCATAGGTGCATGATGGTGGGTTCCTTTTTCTTTTCTTTTCTTTTTTTCTTTTTTTTTTTTTTTTTTTTTCTTTTTCACATAGCTAAGCATAAGTAAATGCACACAGCAATCACCAGGAAAGAGATACTCAAGCTTCCTGCAGCCCATTGTTCATTACAATTTGAATCACTTTATGAATAAAATCTTCGCGCGTTAGAGCACTCACAGCAGTGGTGCTATATAGGTATAATGCTATTTTTTTAGCTCTCAACCACAAAAATTCATCATGCAGCAGTGGAGCTAAATCTAAAAGATTTAGCTCCTCAGCTACAGTGCACATCTATTTTTAGATGTGCACTGTAGCTCACAGGTAAAAAAAAAAAGACTTTTTTATTAGACTCTCTCTCTCTTCTCACATTAAATAATCATTTCCCATTTTCTCTCTCCGGATTCACCTCTTTCTTCTTTCTTCCTCCACTTTCCTCATCTTCTCTCTTCTTCCTCCACCGCCAGCCCAGCTTCGACCCATCACCGGCGCCGACCCATCTCGCCGATCTCCCCACCCATTCCGCCAACAAACCCATCTTGCCGATCAGACCCAGCCCAGCTTCGACCCATCACCGGCGCCGACCCATCTCGCCGATCTCCCCACCCATTCCGCCAACAAACCCATCTCGCCGATCAGACCCAGCCCAGCTTCGACCCATCACCGGCGCCGACCCATCTCGTCGATCTCCCCACCCATTCCGCCAACAAACCCATCTCGCCGATCAGACCCAGCCCAGCTTCGACCCATCACCGGCGCCGACCCATCTCGTCGATCTCCCCACCCATTCCGCCAACAAACCCATCTCGCCGATCAGACCCAGCCCAGCTTCGACCCATCACCGGCGCCGACCCATCTCGTCGATGTCCCCACCCATTCCGCCAACAAACCCATCTCGCAGATCAGACCCAGCCCAGCTTTGGTTTTTTTTTTTTTTTTTTTTTTTTTTGCATTGGGTGAATTTGATTGCCGTGGTGTGGGTGTTGCCTGGCGGGTCGGGTGGGTGTGGGCTTGGTTGATTTTTTTTTTTTTCTTTGTTATGGGCTGTGGTGGTGGTTATGGGTGTGGCTGATGGTAGAGTGGGTTTGTTTTGTGGTGCTGTGTTGGCGGTGGTTGTGCCGCGTTTTGTGGTGCTGTGAGTTTTTTTTTTTTTTTTCCTTCCTGTAGACTGGTGGTGGTGGTGGTGGTGGTGGTGGTGGTGGCTGTGGCTGTGGCTGTGGCTGTGGCTGATGATAGAGTGGTTGTGGTTGGTGCTGTGATTGTTTTTTTTTGAGTAAGATATATTATTTTATTGTAGTGGTTATATTATTTTATTGTGTTGTGTATATTATTTTATTGTGTTGAAAGTTAAAATAGATCCACTGCTGCAGTATGTGTGTAGGTAAAATAGATAAAGTGACTTTTTGTGTAGCTAAATAGCTAAAATTTTGCCTCCACTGCTGTGAATGCTCTTATACTTTCTGGTTCTAGCCTAGCATTGAATTTCAAGTGAAACTTAATAATAGATAAGTTATCACATCCATCAGACAAAGTCAACCACCATCTTTCATGAGGGTGGATCCTATTTGTGAAAGACAAACTCTAAAAATAAATTTAACCACTTTTCACTCTTACGGGGATATTTTTCACATGACAATTCAACTTTCACATCACTTTTCTTTAAAATAAAAAATAAAAAAATAAAAAAGAAAGAAAGAAAATAAAAAGAATTTGTTAACCTACTAGTAAAATATACTAATTATTTATCTTCACCCCTTTCAAGATGCATCAATTTTGGAATTACAAAATTAACACTGTGCCTTATTTCAAACGGGGTCTTTGCATCCCTCAAAGGCTATTTTTAAGTTCTGTAATAGTACAAATTAATGGCTGCATGTAAGTGTAGTTAACAAGTTAACAATTAACCAATACCTAATATCTAGCTTGTTTGTTTGTTTGTTTTTTTTTTTTTTTTTTTGAGAAAGATACCTATTATCTAGTTAATGACCGATAATGGAGTTTTGTAGTTTTGTGGTATATATTATTTGGTTTCCTTTATAAGGAGAACTAGAGTTTTAATGACTCATTATTTAATTTTTGTGTAATAATTGAATTATAAATAAAAATAATGGTCAAATTCATTAGAGCACTTGTCAAAACTAGTCAAATTAAGTGTAATTTTATTATTATCATAAATAATGATTTTTTACTATACTTATTTTTCTTTTGTCACTTTAAGTTGAGTGGAGAAGCTTTCTAATCACATTAATAAATCATTATTTTAAGACAAAATCATACAAGTACTGGTCTTACATAGTATCACAAGTGTATCAGAGTTCACAGACTATAGTCTATACCATGATATTCGTCCAACAAGTGAAATTTTTAAAATTTTAAATGAGAGATATTGTGGAAGATATAGATCGAGTTTAGGATCTTTTCTGATATAATGTAAAAATATCAATTTTTTCGAAAACTTAGGCACTTGATAATTCATCAGATATGTCTATCAATACTCACGAAAAAATATGGAGTCATATATTACATGTCCAAATTATTTTCATTGTAATAACTCTTTTTCTTTGTAGTAACTTTATGCAATTTCCAAATATTTTATAGTAAATATTTTTTAAAGTAATCATTATTATTCAAACTTAATTTTAGTTTTTTGTTTCTGTCCAGAAAAGGTAAGCTTATAATATTCACACACCTATAAATATTGTTCTTGGAATTCCTCCCATATACAATCACTCAATTTAGCTTCCCTCAAAAAATATTTTTTTCGATGGCTAATGACATTCAAACTAAACTAGGATGCAGCACATTTTTCTTCATAGCTTTACTTTGTATGCTAAGCGAAAAAATTGTTGATGGAAGAAGGATGTCTTCCATGAAAAATAGAGAACTAGATCCGCGCAAAGGAACAGTCAAAACCATTGAGGTTATAACTAGTCCTGCATACTTGCCTTCTATGGCTATGCTTTTATTCCAAATTAAAAATTTTCTTTTATTTTTATTTTTTCATTTTTGCATCTCTTTGTAATGTATATAATTGGTTCCTTATGGCCTAAAGGATGAAGTCTTATAGTTTGAATTTTTAAATTTTACATTGGTTTAGCCATATCATTGCAGAGTGAAGATGGTGATATTATTGACTGTGTCGATATTTATCAATGATGATGCCGAATGAACCACCAGTGAGCTACACGATTCTACGTACTCGAAACAATACCTACACAACACAAGAAGAGAAGACCTTGCAGAGAGCACCGGTGTGGTGCCGGCCAAGTACCCTCCAAAGGTTAAGTTAGAACTTCTTTCAACTCTAGGATGCTAGAGAGGGTGAATTATGCGTACCTTGATTTGTGAGGGTATTGGGGCTTTTATAGTAGTAGAAGGTTGGCCTCTCTTCCTTGATGTAGAAGTCTTTTCCTTATAGGAATCCTCTTGAGTAATCCCAAACATGGTGGACAAGACATTTCCTTGTAGAGAGGGTCTTTCATTAACGCGCGTATCTTCTGGGATTCTCCTTGTACTAAGATTCCAATTTCCATTGGGATTCTATCGGATTTCAAGCATGTGTTACAAGTATTTTAAGTTCAGATTCCTGCAATGCCCTGGGCTTACCCATTATCGGCCCATGGGCTAAGATCCGTCAAGCCCATCATGGTGAAGGTCCGTCATGCCAATTTTTTCCCTTTCAGTTGCCCCCTTCACCCTATGGTCCGTCATGTTTCTGTTGTCAGACCAATATGGTGGCGGTTCAATATTCATTGGGTTTGACGATTCGAGGTTCTTTAACGGTTGAAGGTTTATAGACGGTTGAAGATTCCTTTAGTTGACGGTTTTCCAGGACGACGACAAGAGCTGCGATCATTTGTTGACAGGTTGTCAAGTATTTATGAGGTATGACACATGTCACGTTTTAATTGGATTTTGTCCCGGATCGAAGCGTCGCTTCGTCTTCCGTGCATTTCACATATATAAATTACACTTCTCCTCCCTCATTTCTCAACTTTTCAGCTAAAACATATTGTCATAGCGTCATCATCAACCTTGTCAGAGAGCTATTCGTCGAATATCTGTACCCGTCATCTATACAACCATCGACTTTCAGTTACTTAGACTTGGTGAGTATTATTATTATTTTATAAGTCTTGCATTTGTGCTTTTCATTTTGTAAAGACTTTCATACACCCGTCAACACTCCTAGATCCGTCAGTCTTAGGTTTTGTCGTCACTTGTAGGCAATGTCTAGTGCGTCAAGTAATCAGTCAGTAGTTCGTGACGGGGCGGATTACGAGGAAGTATACCCGTCCGGTCATAAAGAACAAGAGAGTCCGAGCAAAGAGAGGAGTCCGTCCGCCTCTTCCTCGTCCTCAACAAATGAGGATATGGAGATGGCTGAGCTAGAGGATATTTCTGATGACAGCGAGGATCAACCATTGAGATCCGTCATTGATGCTGATGGACTTAGGGAGTTCATCATGCTACCAAAGTGGACGGTGCACAAATTCACATCCGTCATCAAGGAGAAACACTTCAGCACTTTTAGGGCCATTTTTCAAATTCCAGACTACATTTCAATCCGTCTACCCTACGTATCAGAGAAATGTTATTATGAGGGGGTAGAAGGTGTCGGGGTGTACGAACAGATGCTGAAGGCAGGACTTAGGTTTCCGTTAAGTACCTTGCATAGAGAACTTCTAAAGTATTTGGGTCTATCCGTCACCCAGATATCCCTGAATGCTTGGAGGGTCTTCGTAGCAATGGAGATTCTTTACGGTGCTATGACAAACGGTGCCAGAAGGCTGACGGTGCGTGAATTTCTTCATTGCTACCGTTCAGATGAAATTGACAGGTCAAAGGGAATATATAGTTTTGCCAGTAAGAGTCCCTTGTTGAAGGTCATCTTTGAGACACCCAACTCAAATAGAGACTGGAAGAGTTGTTACTTCTTCCTAGAGGGTGACGAGTGGATGGGTCGTCCAGGGGAGACGGAGTATATGCCCATCGACACAACCTGGGGAGTGTTGGATCCAACTCGTATGCATCCGTCCTAATTCTTCATATTCGCTCAGTTATGATTTCTCTTTTAATCGTCCATTTTTTGCAGGTAGACGGCGTCCACAAGTTAGTGTCGAGGAGTTTAGTTTCCTCGAGAAGATTTTTCAAAAGACCAAGCCGGAGGAAAGGACTTGGGCGAAGTTGGTAAATCCAAAGACCATCCACTGGTATTGTGACGGTCCTGAACCCACGCCGGAAGCTGTCAAATATAGCGAAAAAATTCACAGACGTAAGTCCGTCAACCTTTATTTTGCATAAATGACTTCAACCCAGTTAATAACTTTACCCGTCCTTCTTTGCAGAGATGGACGACGCTAAGAGGAGGGCGCTGATAAAATCACAGGCTGCCAAAAGAAAAGAGTCCGGCGAGGTGGTTCCTAAGGGGACGGGTCCGTCGATAAAAAGAAAACCTCCGTCCAAATCTGACCGTCCACTTAAGCAGCAAAAAGTCTCTCTGGAACCCGTCGTTGGGTTGATGGCTGAAGGTATGAAAACCGTCACCCCAGTAAAGCATGGGGTAGGCAAGGGCTTAATGAAGGCCCTGTCCACTAGCCAAGAAAAGCCACCTCCTCTCCTTTATGACGACTCCAAATATGCCTTGGAGAAACTTTCATCTATCATCTCGTCGGAGGACTACGAGGATTTGGGCAATCACTCGACGGAGGCGATGGGTGAGACGGGTCTTTTTGTTGTTGCACAGGTAATCTTTTGTCTGTCGACTCACGCCTATCCACTCTACCTAGTTTTTGTCTAACCCTTCAAACTTGTTTGTCTCAGTCCCTGGTTATGATGAAGGGCCTAATGGATCGGTGTCTTAACCGTGAGGCGGCTCTTGAACGTGTGTGAGCAAAAGCGGAGCAGAGGGAGGATGAGCTGGGTCAACTCAACAAGTGGAAGTGCACTATAGAGAAGAAGTTTGACCTTTCTGAGTAGGTAAGGAAGGAGCTTGAGCAAAAGACAGATGAGGCGAGGAAGGCCTTGGAGGTCAAAAAAAAGGAGATCCAAGACCTGAAGGAAAAACTCTGTCAGGCTAAGGAGGTAGCTGTCCGTCAATACCATGATTCCAACGCTTTATTGGCCGAGCTGGGGGACTCATTCCTGCAAGGTTTTGATGACGCCCTTCGTCAGGTTAAGAAAGCCTACCCTGAACTAGATGTGTCCATGATAAATGTTGAAGATCAAGGCCAGACGTCTGCTTTGCCCGTTGCCTCAGAGAACACAGACGACCTATTTGCGGAGGAGGCGGCTCAAGGCGACGGAGAGTCAGCTCCAGTGAAGAATGCCCAAGATGCCAACCCTAAAGAGTAGATAGTTTTTTTTTTTTTTTTTTTCAGAACAATCCATCCTTAATTTTGTGTATTTAAACAATTACCCTCTGAGGGTTTTATCCGTCAATGTTGCTTTATTTCACAATTTTTATGCCTGCTTTATCAATCTTTATCATTTGAAAGTTGCATAAATATCCGTCTTCTTAAGTTGCTCACTATACGGAGAACTAGCCATCTTTTTTAGTTTTTTGGACGAGCCATCCTTGTAGTTTATTCCGTCTTTCATTGTGGACGAACCGTCCATGTAGAACTTGTTATCCGTCCATTTTATGGGCTAGTCGCCACCCGTTACAATTACGGGCTTAAGGGTTTCACCCATCTGGGACTACCCGTCTATTTTGTAGATTTTGTTCTAACCGTCCATTTTTATTGACTTAAGGTTTTTTCCCCGTCAGGGACAATTCACTTAATAAGTGTACTTTATTTTTCATTCGTCTATTTTTTGATTGACTACCACCCGTCTAGGATGATCCGTCCACTTTGTGGACTTATAATTTCCACCCTATGGGTGATCCGTCCACTTTATGGACTTTGTTAATATTTCCACCTTATGGGTGATCCGTCCACTTTGTGGACTTTGCCTTGTTTCCACCATATTGGTGATCCGTCCACTTTGTGGGCTTGGTAGATATTTCCACCCTATGGGCGATCCGTCCACTTTGTGGATTTTGCAAATATTTCCACCCTGTGGGTGATCCGTCCATTTTGTGGACTTTGTAAATATTCTCACCCTATGGGTGATCCGTCCACTTTGTGGACTTTGTAAATATTCTCACCCAATGGGTGATCCGTCCACTTTGTGGACTTTGTAAGTATCACCTTATGGGTGATCCGTCCACTTTATGAGCTTTTTGAGTATCTGCACCCACGGTTATCCGTCCTCTTTTTGAGAATTTAAGTAGAAAAAACACGGTTGAGTCTGAATAATTCCTCTTTAAAAAGAAAATGCGTTTGTAGGGAAAAGTACCTGCCCCCTTGGGCTTAAAAAGGCACAAAATATTGTAGCAAAAATTATTAAAGGAAAACTAATAATTGTAGTTAAAATTAAATAAACTGGAAATTGGGGATCGTCACTGTTTTTCATATTATCTTTACTGGTAGTATTTTCGTAGATGCTCCGTGTTCCATGGGTGCTGCAGCTTTTGTCCGTCCATCGTCTCGAGGTGGTAGGTTCCCTTCCTCTACCATGATGCGATCCTGTAGGGTCCTTCCCAGTTGGGGCCGAGCTTTCCTTGCGAAGAATCTCTAGCGGCACCCATTACCTTCTGTAGTACAAGATCACCGACCTGAAAGTCCCTATGCCTTACTTTGGTGTTGTAGTGTTTTTCCATGAGATTTTGATAACGCGCCAACCTCTGCTCTGCTGCCGCTCTGACTTCATCCACTAGGTCGAGCTGGAGGCGCATGGCCTCTTCGTTCTTATCCTCGTCGTAGCTCTCTACCCAGTAGCTTGTGAGCCCCACTTCTGCGGGAATGACAGCTTCACTTCCATACGCGAGTCGAAATGGTGTTTCTCCAGTGGGTGTTCTTGCCGTGGTCCGGTCTGGCCAGATACCCTTTGCCCCCTCGAGTCGGGTCTTGATTATCTTGAGCAAGGACCAGTTCGTGACTTCGACTTGCCCGTTTGCTTGCGGGTGTGCGGGCAACGAGTAGTGATTCTTGATCCCTAGCTCCGAGCAAAAGTCTCTGAATGCGCTGTTGTCGAATTGCTTACCGTTGTCAAAGACCAGTACTTTTGGTATCCCGTACCTGCATATGATATTTCTCCAAACGAAACTTCGGATGTTCTTCTCAGTGATGGTGGCTAAAGCTTCTGCTTCTACCCACTTAGTGAAGTAGTCTATGCCAACTACTAGGAATTTTAGCTGCCTAATCGCAGTCAGGAATGGGCCCATGATATCTAGTCCCCATTGTGCGAACGGCCAGGGTGCCGTCATGGGGGTCAGTTCTTCGGACGGTTGTCTGATGAAATTGTTGAACCTCTGGCACTTGTCGCAGGACTTGACATAAGCTTGCACGTCCTTCAGCATTGTAGGCCAGTAGTATCCTGCTCGGATCAACTTGTGCACTAATGACCGTGCCCTTGAGTGGTTTCCGCAGATACCCTCGTGGACTTCTCTCATTACGTAGTCTGCTTCCTCTTGGCATAGACACCTCAGGTACGGCCGGGAGAATCCTCTCTTGTATAAAACATCTTTTATTAGCACAAATTGTGATGCTTGGACCTTTACCCTTCTAGCGACGCCACTCCCGTCAGGTAAGACGCCAGTCTTCAGGTATGATATCAAGGGCGTGGTCCAGTTGCCCTCAGAATTTACTTCCTACACCCTTGTTCCGTCATCAATAAGTGAGGAGATTTGGACAAATGACAATACCTGTTCGGGGACAAGCATGAATTCTGCCGAGGCTGCTTTTGCTAGTCGATCGGCGCATTCGTTTTCCTCCCTTGGGATTTGAACGAATTTGACGTCGAGGCTACTGATTTGACTCTTTACCTCTTCTAGATACCTCTTCATTCTTTCATTCTTACACTCGTAGCTACCATTAATCTGACTTGTCACTACTTGTGAGTCGCAATGTACGACTACGTTTTCAGCACCAGCTGCCTTTGCGAGGTCCAGCCCTGCCACCAAAGCTTCATATTCTGCCTCGTTGTTAGTTGTGGGGAAATCTAGTCGGATCATGCACTCGATCCTATCCCCCTCCGGGGTTTGGATTACTACGCCCGCCCCTCCTGCTCATCTATTTGAAGATCCGTCCATATAAATGTTTCACCGTAGTGAATCTTCTGCCTCTTGCCCGTCTCCAAGAGTGAATTCGGCGATGAAATCAGCCACCACTTGCCCTTTTACAACCGTTCGCGGACGGTACTGTATGTCAAACTCGCTGAGCTCTACTGTACACAAAGCCATTCTTCCTGCCGCATCGGGGCTACTCATGGCTCTTTTCAAGGGTTTATCCATCAGGACAATGATGGTGTGTGCCTAAAAGTACGGTTTGAGTTTTCTTGCAGCAGTTATCAATGCGAAGGCCAACTTCTCCATTTGAGGGTACCGCTCTTCTGCTCTCCGGAGCGCTCGGCTTGTGAAGTAGACTGGTCTCTGAGATCCGTCTTCCTCTCTTACCAAAGTTGCACTGACAGCTGCTCGTGAAAGAGCTAAATATAGGTAAAGTTCTTCTCCCGGTTTGGACGGACTGAGCAATGGTGGAGATGAGAGATATGCCTTTAAGTTGTCAAACGCCATCTGGCATTCGTCCGTCCATTCAAACGATTTCCTCAAAGTGCAGAAGAAAGGTAGACATTTTTTCGTCGATTTTGAGACGAACCTATTCAGAGCTGCGACTTTGCCGTTCAAACTTTACACTTCCTTGGCCGTCCTCGGCGGTCCTAATTCTATTATTGCCCGTACCTTCTCGGGGTTAACCTCTATCCCTCTTCAGGATATCATGAAGCCTAAGAATTTCCCAGCTGTCACTCCGAATGCGCACTTTCCTGGGTTCAGCTTCATGTTATATAAACGAAGTGTGTTGAAGGTCTCACGGAGATCGCCTAGATGATCTTCTTCGTGCAGGCTTTTTACCAGCATGTCATCAACATAAACCTGCACGTTCCTCCCAATCTGGTGCGCGAACATCTTGTTCATTAATCTTTGGTATGTCGCTCCAGCATTTTTAAGTTCGAACGGCATTACTTTGTAGCAGAACAATCCTTGGCTGGTGACGAAGGCGGTTTTCTCTTGATCGGCTTCTTCCATTTTGATCTCGTTATAGCCCGATAAAGCATCCATGAAGCTCAAAAGCCGATGTCTTGCGGTTGGGGTAGGCCTTATTAAGGTCCGTGAAGTCTACGCACATTCTCCACTTTCTACTGGCCTTCTTGACCATGACGATGTTAGCCAACCAGTCGGGGTAGTACACTTCTCGTATGAAATCTGCCTCTAGCAACTTTCGCACTTCCTCAGCAATGGCCTTGTCTCGCTCTTAAGCGAATACACTTTTCTTTTGTCGGGTTGGGGAGAATGTGGGTGACACATTTAGTTTGTGAACAATAATTACGGGATCGATCCCTGGCATATCCTCGTGACTCCAGGCGAACACGTCTTGATTGTCTCTTAAGAATGCCGTGAGTTCTTGGCGCACCGGCCAGCTTGCCAGTGTCCCCACTCTTGTCGTCCGTTCTGGCATTGAATCATCAAGGATTATTTCTTCTAATTCTTCAACTGGCTCGGCTACTGTCCGTCGTTCTTCTATGTACATTGTTTGTTGTTGATCGTCCATCTCCAGTATAGCAATGTAGCATTCTCGCGCCACCACCTGATTTCCCCGCAATTCTCCTACTCCATAATCCGTTGGGAACTTGATCATTAAATGGTAGGTCGAAGCTACCGCCTTCCACGAGTTAAGGGTGGATTGTCCGAGAATGGCATTGTACGTGGACGAACAGTCGACCACCAGGAAAGTCATTTCCTTAGTGATCTGCTGGGGGTAATCTCCCACCGTTACCGTTAATGTGACGGCTCCAATGGGGAACACTCTTATTCCTCCGAAACCAACTAAAGGGGCATTAACCGAGACCAACTGTTCTCTATCAATTCTCATCTGCTGAAAAGCCGGGTAATACAAGATGTCTGCCGAACTGCCGCTGTCGACCAAAACCCGGTGCATGTTGTAGTCTCCTACCTTTAGGCTGAAAACAAGCGCGTCGTCATGCAGGTGATGCAGCCTTCAGGCATCTTCTTCTGAAAATCCGATGACAAGGTTGTCGATCCGTGCCATCTTTGGTACAATGCCCGTGAGCTGGACATTCTGGACCATCCTTAGATAGGTTTTCCTGGCCTTTTTGGATGACCCAGCAGTTGTTGTGCCCCCTACGATCATTCTTATGTCTCCAATAGACGGCCTTGGGCACTCATTCTCCCGTCGCGAGGTCTGCTCTTGGGGCAGATCCGTTCTCTCCCTTCTCACGAACTTCTGCAGTTTTCCCTGTCTTATAAGGGCCTCTATGCTTTAGATCGTAGCAGTCAGCTATGTCATGCCCGTGGTCTCGATGGAAGCGGCAGTACTTATCCCTTGGTCTTTTACTAGGATCTCCCTTCAACTTGCCTGGGAATGTCAAAGTTCCTTCATCTTTGATTTGCATCAAGACTTGATCTATTAGGGTAGTTAACGGGGTGAGGTTTGTGAATCTCCCAGTGGGGGGTTTCGAGCGTCTATCATCCCGTCGTTCTCCGGTCCTAGCCACTTTACGCCCTCTGTCCTGTCTTGTGTCTTCCTGCCTTTCCCTTTTTCTGGGCTTATCCTCGCGGGCCAGCAGTGCGTCTTCCGCGTTCATATACTTAGTAGCCCTATAAAGTACTTCTGATATGGTCTTTGGATCATTCTTGTATAGAGAAAACAGGAACTTACCCTTTCGTAACCCGTTAATAAATGCTGCCACAAGTATCTTGTCGTCCGCCTCGTCAATCGAGAGGGCCTCCTTGTTGAAACGAGTTATGTAGGATCGCAGCGTCTCGTCTTCTCGCTGCTTAATGTTCATCAGGCATGCAGTTGACTTCTTGTACCTGTGTCCTCCAATGAAGTGTGAAGTAAACTGAGTGCTCAGCTCCTTGAAAGTACTGATAGAGCCAGGCGTTATTCGACTGAACCAGATTCTCGCAGCACCCTTCAGCGTTGTAGGGAAGGCCCTACACATGATTTCGTCTGCAACTCCTTGAAGGTGCATCAAGGTCTTGAAGGTCTCTAGGTGATCAAGAGGATCCTTGACTCCGTCGTAACTGTCTATATGCGGCATGCGGAATTTATGCGGTAGAGGGAAACAATTGACAGAGGCAGTGAATGGTGAATCAGTTCGGTTGACTAGGTCGTCAAGGTCGCTTGATACTCGTCCCTTGAGGGCGTTCATCATAACTTCCATTTGCTCTTTCATTGCCTGCATCTCTGCGGCAATAGGCGGGGCCGCATCCATGAGGGTTGGGAGACTTATATTTTGTCGTTCTGGTCTGCTTGGGGCGTTACTACCCTCCGGTTTCTCCTGGTTCCTGTGATCAGCACTGCCACCCTTTTGATCTTCTTCTTGGTTTCTCGTCGCCGCGTTTTTCTGCCGCAGCTGTTCTTCTAGGGTCTGGTTTTGTTTGGTGAGGCGCTCCACTACCGCTGTAAGGGTTAGGATTTGTCTCTCCTGGGCAGTAAGTTGTGGCTCGTCTTCTTGAACGTTGTTGGTGGTCCCCATCGAGCGTGTTAATACCATGCAGCTCTTTGTCCGGATAGCGTTTGCTGTGACTTACAAACTCTTTCCCATAGACGGCGCCAACTGATGATGCCGAATGAACCACAAGTGAGCTACACGATTCTACGTACTCGAAACAATACCTACACAACACAAGAAGAGAAGAAATAATACCTACACAACACAAGAAGAGAAGACCTTGCAGAGAGCACCGGTGTGGTGCCGACCAAGTACCCTCCGAAGGTTAAGTTAGAACTTCTTTCAACTCTAGGATGCTAGAGAGGGTGAATTATGCGTACCTTGATTTATGAGGGTATTGGGGCTTTTATAGTAGTAGAAGGTTGGCCTCTCTTCCTTGATGTAGAAGTCTTTTTCTTATAGGAATCCTCTTGAGTAATCCCAAACGTGGTGGACAAGACATTTCCTTGTAGAAAGGGTCTTTCATTAACGCGCATATCTTCCGGGATTCTCCTTGTACTAAGATTCCGATTTCCATTGGGATTCTACCGGATTTCAAGCGTGTGTTACAAGTATTTTAAGTTCGGATTCCTGCAATGCCCTGGGCTTACCCATTATCGGCCCATGGGCTAAGATCCGTCAAGCCCATCATGGTGAAGGTCCGTCATGCCAGTTCTTTCCCTTTCAATCAACAACCTTCTTTGGATCATCCAGCTCTCAAGAATCATTCCATAGAGGTTTTTATTTTCTTTCTTTACATTCTTTTTTTTTCTGATTTAATTAATTTTGTACATTGATTAATGGTTCTTTTGTGGAGTTCAGTAAAAATAAAATAGTAAATATGCTAAATCAAAAGTTCATTGCCCTGAAATTTTCAGTTTTTTTTTTTTTAAATAATAATAATAATTAATAAATAAATAATTTATTGTTCTAATGAGCTAGCAATTTCGTTCCGCTAGTAAACATTAGCACAATGGAAGCCGTACAGTAAGTTTTAAGCTTGCAAAGAATAATTACAAATATATATATATATATATATATATATATATATATATATACTAGTCGCAAACCCGTGCGATGCACGGGAAAACTACTAAAACTAAAATCTAAAAAACTAAAATCTAAAGATATATTGTGTTTCCTTTTTTTGTTTTCTTGAAGAATGTTAAATAATATAGGAGTATTTATATAAGTTCAAATCCCTATAAAAAGTTCAAATCTCTTAAAACGTTACACCAATATGAGAAATTAGGGTGCTTTGTTCAACCCAAGTACAAAGTTAAAATCAACCTCTAACTTCATACCTTTAGGGCCTTGAACTTTGTGCACTAAGGTTATATTGTTATATATATAAATTGTAAGCTAAAGCTGGCTTGATTTGATATTCCTTTTTGTTACAAAAAGAATCAATGGAATAAATATGACAAATTAAGAGATTCCATGCCACTGGTGAGTAGTATAATTCCTCCAGTTCGTGGCCAATCGAAAGCCATCTTTCTCCTATAAATTCATAAGCTACAACAAAGGAGTTGTTATACATTCTCTAAACATTGCATATTATACTCTATTGTAAATTGGAAAGAGATATATCATTCTAGAGATTCAAGATATGATGAAATGGAAAACTACTATCAAATTAAAAGAAAAAGAATATCATATCATCCTTCAAGTGAGAGCTTGAGTTCAATATGCTATTCAACAACTTCATTTGTTTAATTATTGTCTATGATTATGTAATTTATTTTTCTGTTTTTTATTCGAATTTCATAAAATAGAGTAGTCATTGGGAGAAACCATAGTCTTGTAGAGATGGTACAAAAAAAGAAAAAAAAATATTAAAAAAGGGAGTATTATACCTTTTTTATGCAAGGCATAGGCTAAACATTGAGTGTATATGTCCACTTATTAAACCTGAAAAAAGGACATTGTACAAAATCAAATTGTGGAAAGAACAATACACTATGTATTTTATCAAACAATTTGTGTGGTGCATGTAACAAAAATATTTGTTAGTTACATCCACAACAAAATAATATAGCAAAAAAAAATTGAGAAGGTGATTTTGGCATAATATAGGAAAAAAAATTCAACCAAAAAGATTATTTTATTTTGATTTACATATAGGGCATCAATCAACAACAAATACAAACAAATTCAAACCAAAGACCCTTGTAGATGATGGAAATAAAGTTGAGAATAATAACTAAACTATATATATATATATGTAACTAAGCTATCAAAATTCGAATTTACCACAGCAATTCAACTACAACCTAAAAACATAAAAGAAAAAGAGTAAAAAAGTTACCCACATAGACCAACACCAAGAGAGGGTACTTACACACATTTTATCAAACACTTGGTGCATATTTTTTGGAATCCCAAATGATAATATAATAGCAATGGAAAGAGAGTGCTTTTGAAGAGAGTCCAATCCCAATTTGCAAAAGCATTCGGTTAAAATGCAGCAATTGTGACACATTATTTCTTGCAGATAGTGAATGAGCTGTTATTGCTTCCTGACACTAATGTGAATGTGCTAACATGAGACCATAAAACAGCCTTTGACATAGCTGATGGAATGCCCCTCTCAGAAGAATCCTCAGAAATAAAGGACTAATTGGTGCTGTTAGAGCAGAAGCCTAGTCTAGTTAAGCCCTGTAAGCAGGTTTGCTTTTACCTTATAGGATCTAATAAGTCCTAACCAATTCTTTGATGATGAAACCACCACAACAAATAGAATGCAACTAAAAATACAAATCTTATGAAATTCGCAGGTTTAGCTATGAATAATTTAGGTTTTTAAAAAAAAAAAAAACAGAGAATCTCTCTCTAATAAGAGAATAAAAATCTCATCTTGCATTAAATACCCTGCCTTTGGTTTTTCAGAAAGGACAGCAACTGAAAGGATCTAAACATCGATGATAGCAGAAGACAAAAAAAAAAAAAAAAAAAAAAAAAAAAAAAAAAAAAAAAAACCTGTGATGAAAAATAAAACTTTCATAAGAAACAAACAAAGGCCTACATAGAACAAAACCCACAATTAAAAAACACAAAACAAAACCCACAATTAAAAAATCGAAGGTTTAGGAAAACTGTGCTACTTACGTAGATAATAAGAGTGTTCACGCCACTGTTGTGTTTGGGTGTGAAAGCAGGGTCAGAGAGATCGAAGGTTTAGGTCATTTGGTCGTTGTTGCTGTTAGGAAAATCAAATCAACAAAGAATTTGAAATAAATAATAATAAAAAAGGTGGAAATTTTTTATGGGGCTTACCACCAGAACAAATAGAATGCAACTAAAAAAACAAATCTAATGAAATTCGCAGGTTTAGCTATGAACGATTTAGGTTTAAAAAAAAAAAAAAAAACAGAGAATCTCTCTCTAATAAGAGAATAAAAATCTCACCTTGCGTTAAATACCCTGCCTTTGGTTTTTCAGAAATGACAGCAACTGAAAGGATCTAAACATTCAGAAACGACAGCAACTGAAAGGATCTAAACATCGATGATAGCAGAAGACACAAAAAAACCTGTGATGAAAAATAAAACTAAAACTGAATAAAACTTTCCTAAGAAACAAACAAAGGCCTACACAAAACAAAACCCACAATTAAAAAACACAGAACAAAACCCACAATTAAAAAATCGAAAGTTTGGGAAAACTGTGCTACTTACGTAGATAATAAGAGTGTTCACGCCATTGTTGTGTTTGGGTGTGAAAGCAGGGTCAGAGAGATTGAAGGTTTAGGTCCTTTGGTTGAAGAGAGTTATCGACGTTGAAAGATCTTAGAGAGAGTCTGCGTGCTGAGTTATAGGGTTTTGTTTTGGAGAGAAAAATAAAATATTGTTTTTAATTTTATTTTTTAATATTGTGTTGTGCTGACGTGGAAAATTGTGGTTTTGGAGAGAAAAATAAAATATTGTTTTTAATTTTATTTTTTAATATTGTGTTGTGCTGACGTGGAAAATTGTGGTATCAGCAGAGACTTCGGTTTTATATATATATAGATTAATGGTACAATGAAAATAAAATAAAATGTAATTTACATATCAAATCCTTGAATGATCGTATGACACATAGTTTATGTTATGCACTTATACCTCCAGGTTGCTCCAGGTGATACGCGAAGCACGTTATTTATATATTCGACTGTAAGTTCACCTATTCTCTTTCATGTGATAATTTCATTTTATTTTTAGGTAAATTATATATTTGGTCCCAATAGCTAGTTTGTTAATTTGTTCATTAGCCTTCTAAACGTTTTAATTGGTCTTTAGCCTTTTGCTCCAACGAATAAAATTTGACTAGATATTTGTATTTTTTTTTTTTTTTAAATTAAGGCCAAGTGGCATCTCATGCGGCAACTTAGATGGCATAAAAAATAATATTTTAATATCACTGTTAGGAACCAAATTGACACATTTGAAATATCAATGACCAAATTGACAAATAGCCTAAAGGATAAAAACCAAATATATAATTTACCTTTTTTTTCACTAAATATATCTTGTCCTAAATTTACAATGAATGATGCGATAACCAAACAACTTTCACCCTTCCATTGCTAGTCAGATGTATTTAATGAGGCTCTTTTAACTTATATGTAGTTCGTATTTGTTGTTGTATCTGTAAGCAAGATGGTTACAAAACAGGTTGCGTTAATGCTGCTTGTGGGTTCGTGCGAGTATCTCGCAAAGTTGCTTTCGGTGCTACCATAGAGCCTGTTTCCCAATACAATGGAAAGCAGTACGAAACATACATGTCCATTAGGAAGGTGATGCAAATATATAAACCTTCTGAAATGCTACCATGATTTTTTGAGAGACACTAATGACATTTCGTGCACACAATTTTATTTATGTTTCAGTTACCAAACACAAATTGGTGGCTCATATATCAAGACGAGCAAGTAGGGTATTGGCCTGCCAACATCTTCAAAGAGTTTGGAGAGTATGCTACACACATTAATTTTGGTGGAAAGATTTATAACTCAGAACCAGGCGGTATTCACACATCCACACAAATGGGGAGTGGCCATTTTTCGAGTGAAGGCTATGGAAGAGCTTGTTTTATTCGGAATATTAGGTACTAACAAAAATGGAACCTTTGTAAGTCCCAAACCCTCAGCGTTTCAGCAACTTGTAAAAAAGCCTATGTGCTATGATTTATATCTTTCTGCTGGAAAAGACAACTATGAAACCCATATCTATTTTGGGGGTCCTGGGTACTCAAATACATGTCCAAAATAGTAAGAGACTAAAGAAGAAATGAAAATAAATTGCTAGTTTTGAGTTTGACCCAACAGATTTTTCCCTAAATACATATGGTAATTAGTTGAATGCCTCAATATAAAATGTTGGTATTGGATAGTCAATGGTTCCAACCATTGACCATCCAATATGCATTATGTTTCAACGTAAATAATGGATACAATAGATAGTTAATTAGTTACAGTATCACTATTATACTATAATTAGTTAATTGTATAATTAATGACAAATAAATTAAAGCAATATAGTTTATTGTTACGCTAAACAACAATAATTAAAGGTATATAATTAAATTAACCAATACATTATAAAAGACAAATTAATTAAATTATTTTTGTTTTTGTTTGAGGGGTTATTACTAAGGCTTAGTCCATGGAGCGGAGGCTTGGGCCGACAAAAAATTTTTGGCCCGTTTTTGTAGCCCATTGTGAATCCTGTGCAGAGGATATAAAAGCCGTTTTTTTTTGTGATTAGGGTTTTGTCTTCTTGTTGTTTTTGAGAAAGAAAAACACTATAACCGCACATTGTAATTTTCTTTTATAATAGTGAAATCCCTGCAACTCTATGGACGTAGGCAAATTGCCGAACCACGTAAATACTGTCTTGTGCGTGTGATTGTTTTTCTTTTGGCGTTTTCTTTTCTCTATTTTTTTGTTTCTCACAGGTTTGGAATTTCGGTTGAATTCCCAACATGTTCAAGTATATGATGATATATGAAAGTTGATAATTTTGTATCCAATAGACTTAAGAATTATATTTAGTATATTTCTGTTACAACCCAGCCCCCCCAAGTATTCATTCCTGGCTACACCCCTAAACGTAATGCCTACCTTTTCTAAGATTCAAATTGGACTTGGAAATAGTAGTTGAAAGCGTTATAGAGAAAAGAGAGAAAACAAGAACGACGTGACTCTACCTAACGACTAATGTACCTGTAAAAAAACCATTGGTGGCTACATTTTTATTATCTTCTAAATTGTGTGTTATACTTTTTGTTTGTTGGGATAAGTCATTTCTGTGTTTTACAATGAACTCTATACATGGTATATATATAGGAATTCGGAGTTAGGGTTAGGTGTAGGAACAGAGCTAGGACTTGGAGTTAGGGGGGAACCCTACTACTCGCTATATGCGACGGTTTCGGCCTTTGGCTTTACTGCTTTACCACTAAGAATTTTTGTTTAAAACTTTTTAAAGAACCAAGTTGTTTGTTTTGGATAAAATAGGTTAATTGGGCTTAATTTTTTTTAACTTTATTATTGGTAATTTTTGTTATTAGGCTAATTTTTTTGGGCTTATTTATTTTGTTTTAGATTTAATCTATTAATTTTCTATGGCCTTTTTAAAAGTTGAAAATGCTAAAACTATAAAATTTTTACAAATTGCTAATATGGTAAGTGGTTATTGATAAGTAAAAAACGATGCAAGTATGCGAACCACTAAAAATTTACTACATTTATAGTTTATAAAAATGTTGTAAAAAAGTTTGTGGTTATAACATTTCTCTTAAAAGAATTGATGGCATTGTTAAGGGGGTGGGGGGAGTGTAATTTTATTGAACAAAATTGCTAAAATTAGTACCTATTAATATACTAATATTTTTAGGACACGGATTTCTTTGGAGGAAATCCTCCAAACAGGAACCGCTGTCACTTAAAAACAGAGACACATAAGCTTGGAGTCATGTGCAACGCACATGACCCATTTAACTGAAGAGCTGTTAACCCTTACAGCGTTAGCCACACTTTCTTCTCAAACACACATAGCCTCACGCCTCTCTCTCATCTCCTCAACCTTTGTCTTGGTTTTCTCAGCAAACTCAGACCGGCAAGCTCTTGTGAGGCGGAATCGACGGCGGCCACGTGCAGCAGCCGCCGATCTCACCGGACCAACTGGACAGCCCCTCTCTCTTTTAACCCTTAAGGTCCACATTATGAGAAAGAACTTAAAGTTGCACTTGTTCTGTAAACAGAGTTTATATTGTTGCTGCATAAAGGCATTCTTGAGCTTAAATGCACTGTGCTTCATATGATATGGACTAGCATCTATAAAAGAAATTGAAAGAAATAAGCAGTAATTTTGCACAGAATAAAGACAATAAAATTAAGCTAACTAAAAACGTCTCTTAGTTTACAGTTTTTTCTTGACCATCTTTCTATTGATTATGAAAATTTTGGAATCTGATATGATCTTTCTATTCTTTTTAATAGAAAATTTTACAACCTTTATAGCCTCTAGAGATTTTAATGGCCAACAACAAAGAATTCATTTGAATCACAGCAGAAACACTCAAAGCCTCATGAATATAACCAAACTTTAAAGAAACAATAATCACCAGTGGATTTGAATAGGAACAAGAGTGGTTCATAAACTCAATCAAAAATGTATATATAAAATTTAAGGAAAAACATCCCGTATTACAAACAGCTTCTTTCCAAATTAAATTGCTGGTCTAATTTTCTTTAAAATAATAAAAATTTATTACATCCATAAGAACTTAAAAAAATATATCCATTTAAAACCAAAGGAAAGCTACCTTTCTCAGTCAACAACAACCAAAAAAAAAAAAAAAAACTATTCTTTCTAATACCAGGAAAAATCAGCCAAAAACCCCTTTCTGAAACCCTAAGATTCAACGCAAAAAAAAAAAAAAATTCAAAACCAAAACCGAATGAATAGAAAGAGAGAGGCTAGCCATGTGCAGTGGGTGGCCAGATTCTCTTGCCGGTCTGAGGTTCTGAGAAAAACAGAGGTGTGGCCGCCGACCATTCCGCCTCACAAGCTCTTGCCGGTCAGAACCTCAGGTTGAGACGCGAGTTTGAGGAGTTTGAGGAGCAAAAGAGAGAGGAGCTGTCCAGTTGTTCCGGTGAGATCGGCGGCTGTTGCACGTGGCCGCCGTCGATTCCGCCTCACAAGAGCTTGCCGGTCTGAGTTTGCTAAGAAAACCAAGACAAAGGTGGAGGAGATGAGAGAGAGGCGTGAGGCTGTGTGTGTTTGAGAAGAAAGTGTGGCTAACGCTGTAAGGGTTAACAGCTCTTCAGTTAAATGGGTCATGTGCGTTGCACATGACTCCAAGCTTATGTGTCTCTGTTTTTAAGTGACAGCTGTTCCTGTTTGGAGGATTTCCTCCAAACTAGTTTGGATGAAATCCGTGTCCATATTTTTATTAAAAAAATTAGGGGGGCCATTGCCCTCCTAGTCAATATACAGCTCCGTCCATTGTTAGGTGTATATAATTTAATTGAGCCTTTTGGGCCAATATACAATTAACACATAAACCTAGTATCCTATTGCGTTGTCAACTTAAAATATAAGCAATATGACTTTCACATGGGTCAACCACCCCTTCCGATCTCTAGTTCATTCCTCTCCTGATATATAAAATAAAGTGTGCAACCTGATTAGAAGGCGTATGATGTTATGTCACTATCTTAACGAATATAGTACATCACTCACAATATCTAGCTTATGGCTAGGACTACTTAATCACACCAGATCAAGTTAATCCCCCACGACACCATAACTCAAAGAAATACTCGATTGATCCCACACCATGTAATATGCTCTTGATTATGTTACAAGACAAGGAGCCAACATATATGTTTCGGTTATAAGTCACAAAATAAGGGTGTGTTTTAAATGATATTCTCTAAGCACTCATGTCAATTCATTTGAAATTTACTTCTTTCCTAAACATGATCCATGAGACCGTACCCTAAGATAATACGGTAAAGTAGTGACATTGAGTATTCAATTTATGAAATAGCTCTTTCTCAAAAAATAAAAAATAAATAAATAAAAAAATAAAAAATAATGAAATAGCTCTAAGTTATAAATAAATGCACATAATAGATATTTGGAAGGGTCAACACAAAACAAGGAAATGAAATGACACATAGGATGAAATGGGTCAAACAATGTAGACCAAAATGTGATGGGGGCATGGGGATTAAATAAATTAAATTGTTCAATTTAGCCTTACGGAAGAAACAAGGATTGAGATTGATCCACAATCCTCACTCTCTATTATACATGGTGTTGGAAGTCTAAATACTTCCCAAATTCTTCTTTCTTGGATGCACAAGTTTTCAAAATTGCTCATAAAAGGGAGCATAACTTAAGCAGGAGAGTTTTTATGATTTTATCCCTTGGTCTCTAATGGAGAATTGGAAATGGTGAGGATGTAAGCGTTTGAGACGATAAATGGTTACCCATCAATTAATCTTACAAAATAATGTCTCAACGTATTAATATTAGTTCACTTATTGGCCTAATCTCAGAGCAGTGGAAAGAAAACTTAATAGATTAAGATTATGTATTCCTTTATTTTGAAGCCAATAAGGCGATTAAGTCTAAGTGTAAGAAGCCCAAGTGATGTGCAATTTTAGTTGGCAATTTGAATAGGGAATATATTTTTCGATTTGCATATCTCCTGCTAGAGGAAAGCGAATTCTCATAGGCCAATAGGGGATCTTCCAACTATTGGGATATATGGAGACTTTTCTTTATTGATCCATTCAATTTTGTAACCAACCGACTTGGAAGTATTACTGTATTAATGAGATTTTTGTGAGGCTTAGTCCATGAAGCGGAAGCTAAAACCGATAGTCTGTGCTTCTAAATTAGGGTTTGATGATTGTAAGCAACATCTGTATTATTTTCCCTAACAAGGTGAAATCGCTAGAACTTTATAGGCATAGTCCTAGAATTGAACCACGTAAATCTTGTGTTGTGTGATTGTTCTTTGTGTATTCTTCTCTATTTTTCTTCTCACGTGTTCTAGAATTAGTTTAATTCCTATAGCTACCATTGCAAAGGCTTGAACCCTGTCCAACTACTTTTTGTCACTTGTGCAAAAATGTGTTAACTCGGTTCTCATAATCAGAACTGAATCTATTCCTCTCCATCCTATGGAAACTTTTAGGTCACCGTGTGCAATGAGGTTAGATTATGATAAAAGCTCAACCAGCAGTTCAGTGTTCATTATAGTAGGCATTGATCAAACAAAAATCTTCTCTCTCCGAGATAGGTTTGTTAGCTAAGGAGTGAGGACATCATGGGCTTGTTAGAATGCTTCAATTATGTCTCCTTTAATCGGAAAGATAAAGCATGTACTAGTTATGGTTAAAGAAATATCCTCATTTTCTTCACGCCACTGTACAATTTGAGTCACTTTATGAACAAAAAAAAAATTCTTATTCTCCCTAGTTCTAGCCTAGAATTGAATTTCAAATCCAAATTAATATTGGATAGGTTATCACATCTATCAGACAAAATCAACCTTCCTCTCACATGCAGGCAGATCTGCCTATTTGTGAAAGACAAACTCCAATATTGGATTTAACCATTTTTCAATCTTAAGGGGATATTTCACTTGATTATTTGACTTTCATATCACTTTTCTAAAAAGAAAAAATTAATGAATTTGTGAAACTCCTAGTAAAATATATTAAGTATTTATCTTCATCTCGGTCAAAATGCACCAATTTTGGAATTACAAAACTGACATCTTCCCTTATTTCGAATATGGTCTTTGCATCTCTCAAAGATTATCTACCAATAACAAACTACCATGGTTGCCAATATTATTTTCTAAATGTTGTATAGTACAAATAAATTGTTGCCTATAAGTGTAGTTAATTAACAACTTAACATATTAACCAATATCTGTCATCTCTTGTTATCAATAATGGATTTTTGTAATTTAGTGGTATATATTATTTGGTTTTCTTAGGTAGTCTGAGAGCAATGCTCCCAGAGTTCCTAAGTATTTCCCGTTGTTCACACGATTTTATTTATGTTTCAGTTTCAGTACTTACAGTGGTGGCTCGTGGTCCAAAATGAGGCAATAGGATATTGGGCTGTCGACATCTTCAAAGAGTTTGCAAACTATACTCCGCGCATTAATTTTTGTGGAAAGATGTTTAACTCATAAGTAACCAAATGGTATTCACACATCCACACAAATGGGGAGTGACCATTTTCTGAGTGCAGGATTTGGAAGAGCTTGTTTGACGAGAATAGAATCTTTGTAACTCCCGCTCCCTCAACATTTTAACAATTTGTGAAAAACCCTATGTTCTATGATTTAAATCTTTCTGCAGGGAGAGATACTTAGGCAACCCGTATCTTTTTTGGGGGTACCCGGTACTCAAATACATGTCCAAACTAGCAAAAGACTAAAGAAAACTGAAAAAAGAAAGAAACCCCAAATTATTTGGAGAGTTGGAATATTTAGGAAGGAACTTTAGGAAAGAATGAATGAAAGAGGCAGGAAACTGGGATTTCAATGACCAGAGCTTGCCATCATTGCAATGGTCTCGAATAACCAACAATGAATGGGTCTACATTGATAATTTGATATAAATTGCCCTTTCTTCTTGTTTAAGCATATCTGTTACTATCAACCATTGCCAATAGGTTCAGTGCCTTTTTATCAAATTTCATCTATATGGCAAAGAATGACTCCCAACAAAAATTCTGTTCAATACATTCATGGAAGTACAAAGCAAAAACTGAAAGCTTTTTCAATCTTTCAAAAATATATTTACAAATTTATTAACATATGATAGATACAGGATGATTACAGATACAAAATAATCAAACACGTTTATAGCGAATATGCATATCTTCATTCCCTGCTCGGTATGTCTCATAATTGTTTCCTTTCTTCCTGTATTGACTGAAATATCCGTACTGCTGATTCAGTAGCTGATCTTGGATTGTGAGGTACAACCTTAATCACTTGTGTCCGATGCTCACTACTTGGCACATTTTGATCCAATGCCTTAATTGTTGGTGATGTGGGAAAAAGAGGAAGGGGATCTCCTTTGGCCCTCTCAAAGTGACTGCTTGCTGTACTTCCCTGTAATTCACTCTCTTTTGATGCAGGGAATTTCCCAACATGACATGGTATTACTTGATTTACCGGGCTGGATATGTTACATGAGCTTTGCTGAGGTAATGTAAGATTGATGTCTCCAACCGATAATTGATTTTCCTGCCCATCTAACTGAACTCCTGTAAATGGGCTTGTTTGCTCAATAGCTGAATCGGATAGAGATTGATGCATGACTGACGGGCCATATGGAGGAAAGTATGTCTGGCCTAAAGGAATTGTGTTCGGAAAAATTCCAATCCACTGGGGAGTAGCAGGAACACCATAAGCAGTGTTTAAAAAGTCTCCGCTTCCTGGACTCAGGTTCATAGCCCCACAGTTGCTGTATTCTGGTGCCATGAAACCTGCAGTTGGACATGACCCTGCAGAGGGCTTGTACACAAGTCCTTCAGACGGAGACATTTCAGGAACTAACCAATGATTTCCTGGTGGTGGTTGGAAATACCACGGGGCTGGTTTCGTATAGGTATTCCCAGGAGCTAAAGAAGGATTTTCAGAATAAAGCCCAAAATTTGATTCCTCGGAATTCAATCCTTTGCTGGTGTCATAATTGACAGAAGGGAGTGGGAACTTTCTAACCACATTTTCATCTTGATATTCAATGATAGGAATTGATCTTGGAGAATTATCTTTTGCATTAACAATCGGGGGAGCTGTTGGTTCTGAAACATATTCAGACCGCAATTTCTTCAGTGGAGATATTTTTACTGAAGGCTTGCCCAAATAAAAGTTATCTTCAAGTAAAATATGCGGCGAGCCAGCAATCAATCTTTGTACCTGTTCCAATATGAAGAGTAATGTAACTGCTTTCTCCATAAACTGGATTGAAAAACCAGGAAACACATAACAAATCTAATGGAAGAAGCAGATTGGCAGTTTAACCAAGCAACGACCAGCTTACCTTTATCAGTCTATGCAACTCAAACACTTGCACCGCGAACAATCTTTGTTGACTTGAAAATAATAACATAAAAAAGTTGGATCAAAAGCTAAAAAACCCAATCATAAAAAATTTGGAAAGTAAACATATAATTTATTAAAAAATTGTCCATGTAAGAAGTTAGACCAAACAAATTCAACACATACGGTGTGGGTTAAGAGACATGGTAAATGACGATAAAACCAAAAGGAAGAGATTAGTCTAGAAAAACCCATAAAGAAAACATTGTTCATCCAGAACAAGAAAGGCAAAAGAACTTTACTTATAAACAGATAAGGTGTTCTTGATTGACAAATTCCCGAAAATAGAAATGCACTTACTTGATAAAGATGTAAGAATCTGTAAACCAAAAATCCCAAAAATGTGACATCAGATTTGAATATTACATTGAAAACTCTGAAAAGACCACTCTAAAAAAGTTTCTTACCTCCTTCAATCCCCATTCCCCAAACTCATGAATACCGTCTATGGTTTAAGAAAGATTGTAATGATCTGAAAATTTGACATGGTACCTAGAAGTCTAGAACACAGGGCTTCCACAGGATCTGAGAAAGGCAGCTAGTAGGCGGCCTTATCCCAAATTTTGGGGAGGTTGATTCCCAGATTTGGACACACACATCTATATATGTGTTACATTTTTTATATTGGCAAATTCCATTTGACAATCCATGTTTTAAGAGAGGGTTGTAATATAATGTATTTAGGATAGGTTTGGACATGCCCAAAAAAAAAAAAAAACTGTCAAAATGCTGATTATTTTGAAAGAACAACATTTTCGATCAAGCAATATAATGTATTTAAGATAGATTTGGACATGCCAAAAAAAACAAAAACTGTCAAAAAGCTGATTAAAGATTTTGAAGAACAACATTTTCAATCAAGCAAAACATTAAAACATATAGAAACTTCCCTTCCAAGCTCAATCAGAAAATTAATTTCTACCAAGCCTTAAATAATAGTGAATATTGATATTGATAGATGACTATTTTGGTTAAGTAATGTTGATAATTTCAACACTCAATTCAAAGTTAAGCAAAAAAAATTTTTTTAAGCTTTACAATACTGAAATGTGTAATGATTCCAAATGGATTTGAACACATTTTTCTTTAAAAAAATCTGTAACACATTTTCCCGATCCCAATTGATCAATTTTCCTTTTTTTTATTTTAAAAAAAATGGGTCTTTTTTCCATTTGTCGGTGGCTTAAGGATTTAATGTTGGTCAGTTTGCACTAATAATCGTTTTATAATTACAGTCCAAAAGGTTTTTAGTCTTTACGGTAAGTAATGACCCTTTTAAGAATAATGTATGTGATAGAATATAGATGAAGTAAGCTGGGGATAGATCCAGTCTTGCAAACTTGCAAAATGTTATATCTGGTGTAAAGCAGTCCAGCTGACGCCCTATATGGAAAGGAGGCACAATTTTAAGACAGAGGAAGAAATGCAATGTAACCATGGAAGACACACCTTCCAAGATAGCTACAGAGTCAGTCATCCCTTGAAAACCGAACCCTTTAGTCAACTGATACGTTTTCTATTAGTAACCTGGTACAAGGGCTGGAGTATTCAAGAAAACACACTCACACAAACACACACAAGAAACAAAAATTTGTCTCAATAGCAACAGTTCTGAAGAACCCAGCAATAGAAAGACGATTAAAGTGTAGATGGGAAATTTCATTAAAGAATAGATGGTTTTCCTAATAGTACTAATTTTACGTCTTTATCGTTTGTTTCTCCCTTTGCGTTATCATTGTACCTTTTTATTTCATTGATCTTGTCATCGTGTCATAATTTCCTTTAAAATGTCTATCAATCAAATGATTGTACTAAAAGTATATATCCTTAAAATCTTTCCATTGTGAACTTTAGATGTATTGAGCAATTGTGTTTATGTGTATAAAGACAAAAAATATTGGTCGCCTGACCAAATTCACCTATAAAAAATGATACTATATAATATAACTTTTAAGTAAATGCATGAGTAAAGACATCAGAGCAGTATGAACAGAGTCTAATGGTTGCATGTTGAGAGACGTCCAAAATTCTTAATTGTAGGGTTTCTAGTAGAAAAAATGAGAACAATTGCCATTACTAGTTCTATTCGTCAATGATTTACTTCCCACAACCAAAACATACACACAAAAAAGGGTCAATGGTTAGTGCTGAGAGAGAGAGAGAGAGAGAGAGAGAGAGAGAGAACTTTAAACTGTTACCATAACCAAGAATACATTAGAATGACAATGACAAATCAATTATCAAAACTTTCTACAACTTGCACAAGCATGTGCAACCATAAATCAGATTCTTCAAACCAGACCACAAATGAATGGATACAGATCTTAAATTAAGAACTCATTTGATAATAAAATGATTTAGTGCAGCTACACCAATCAATGCATATAAAGTTAAATTTATGGGCAGATCTTATCTAGATATGGATGCTAAAACGCTATAAACAAATTACAACGGGTTCTTTTTTTTTTTCTAAATAGCTAAGCAGAAGTAAATGTACACGGCAATCACCAGGCAAGAGATACTTACTTGATAATAGCTCTTCTCGCTTTCCAGAATAGTTTCTCACCTATCACTCCAACAACATCATCAGGGGAGATATCCAGAGCCGACATAGATCCACATTTCTTTTCTTCACAACACTCAGTGCCATTTGTAAGCCCATTAAGACTTTGATAATGGTCTCCAATTGATGGCCTCGAGCATGATTCACTTCTCAACTTTGAAGTGTTTTCCTTGCCAATGCCTATTCTGCATTTTATGTTGTCATCTCTGAGGGCTGTTCTGTCTTGCACAGCCACATACACTTGTTGCAACTGTGTATTAGAATCTTGTAATCTGTTCAACTTATCCACCAAACTGCTTCTTTTCTCTTGATCAGAAGTTGCATGTATTCTCTTTAATGATACAGAATTTTTAACTTTATTTGACGGGGTTAAAGAAATATCCTCCAAATTCTTATATCTAGTTGATGTGATTGAATCTGACCTTTCCCCAGGGTCCTGATTACTCTGAGACACTCTTGAGTCCTCTTCAGCTTGCTGCGTCACAAATTCTGTTGACTTTAGGTAAATGGTTGCATTTCTAATTGACTGCCCATCAGAAGCATTTTGAAGTTTAACTGAAGGGTTTAAGCTCAAGCGAGGGGATTTTTCCCTATCTCTGCTGCACTGACTGTTGCTACGATGTGGAATTATTCCTTGGCCAGGGGTAGGAACTCTATCATCCTCATCTCCGAGCTTCTTTGAAGAGTAGCTCTTAAATTTGGAAAATTTGCATGATTGAAATGATTTGCATTTAGCAGATGCTGACAATAGCCTTGTGGCATTCAAACTTTGACAAGTTGTAGGCTTCTTGGAATTCTGTTCATGACTTGCCACCTTATTGTTCAACTTAACCCCAACGGAAGAATAAGAGTGGAGATTCTCTGCTCGATGAGAAGAAGAGGAGTTGCAGAGCTGTGTAAAGATACTCTTTTGGTGGTCACCAGCCTACAACAATGGATGACTTCACATGATCAGACAAGATAAAATACCACAGAAGTAAAAGCATTCATATTCATTCCGAAAACCTTTCCATATGTTTAGTAAAACCCATTTTAATACAAGGCAACCAAAGCCACCTTGCAGAACCAGAAGCAGAAATTGGGGATGATGGGGTGGGGGACAATAAATCCATAAGCCTCCTAGAGCCACTAGAAATCTCAAACAAGACAGGTTCTTCCCAGCATGATTAACTCAAATAACAAAGTCATTGTTCAATCAAACAGTATAAATTTTATTCAACAGTATCTACCTATGACAGGGTAGTGCACAGACAAGGCATGTCAATATGTCACTGCTTACATACCAAACAGAAACAGTAAATTTAAACAGTTATTAACACCAAAACTATTGCCTATGTGAACTATAAATCAATGACTAATGAATATAAAGCCATAAATTGTTTACTCACATGGCTCGAGGATGTCAAAGGAACCAAGCTACTGCTGTTTTTGGACCGAATTGGCAACATGGACGCTGAACCAGGGGTGAACCTTTGAGATGGAACACTGAGCTGTTCATAGAGAGCCATTTTGTTCCTTGGAGGTGCTTTTGGCCCTCTTTTCTCTGTATCATTTACATGAAGCCTAGGAAACATGGGACTTAACACCTTTTGCTCATCTTTTCCTCCTCTCATCCTTCTCTTCCTTCACCACTATCCCCTCTGACAAATCCTAATGTGTTCACCAACTTCACAAAAAAATCCCATTTCCATTCTTTTATAGAAAACCCACAATCATAAACCAAAAGACCTGCCTAGCCACAAAGCAAAATTTTAACTGTTTCATCAAACAAATACAACTCCACAATTACCCAAGAACAACCTACTTCAAAAAGACAACTTTTGGGAAAAATTCAGGTACCCAAGCAGCAAAACCAGTCACTTTTTGAAAAAATCACTTCTTCACTGGTCCCCAATATCAACCCACCTCAATTGACCAAATCTTCTGATTGAATAATATAAACAAACAAACAGCAAGAATACATTATAAAACACAAACTAACAATTACTTAAAACCAACCCACTTCGCAAAATCACCATTTTTTACTGAAAACCAAAAATAAACAAACGCTAACACAGAAAGTTTGCTACAAAAGCACAAGTACTTTTAAAGTAAGCAAAACCAACCCACCTCAAAAAAACCAAAACTTAAACTGAAAATCACATAAAAACAGCAAGAAACACATGAAAATTGTTGACCCAACGTAAGAATGCGCGTGGTAAAACCTAGAAAGAACTAACAGTTAGAGAGAGAGAGAGAGAGAGAGAGAGGAGAGTGGAGAAAGATAAACGTGGGAAAAGATAGATTCTGCAAAGAGATGATGGTTCCACCAAAGAGGATCTGATCAACAAAAAAGGTGGAGAACCAACAAAAGAAGTTGTGGGCAATGTGGGACCCAAGTGGATAGTACTCTAACTCCTTTTTAGAAAGAAAAAGAAAAGAGAAATGCCCCCATGTCCATGTCCAATCCAACTAACAAAATTCCCTCCCCCCTCCTTCCTTCCTTCGTGGCTCTCACTACAAGATCCTGCCAGCTCAGCTAGGACCCACAATGGCATTGCACCATACGCTAATGTGGCGGAACATGGTCGGATAGCCCCTTATAAAAAAGCTGCTACAAATCCAAGACATTGCAACCTTTGTTAGTGGAAGAGATTGAGTCCCGTTTGATAGAGTTGTTAAACAATTTATTTTTAGTTTTTTAAAAATATTACAAACACTTACACACACTTTTTTATCCAAACATATTTCAAAAAATTACAAGTAACATTACTCAAACTCCTTTACCAAACAGGCCCTGAGTCTTTCCAACCTCTCACATGGTGAAGGGTCGTGTACTTTTTTGTACCCACATGTTGGTTTCTCTCTCTCTCAGATTTTTTACCAATCTTTTTCGTAACGAAAAATCCGTTAAAGATTGTGTTTCAATGAGCAACAAGTGTTACATTTTTTTCTTTTTTCTTTTTTCTATTCCCTTTTTTCTTTTTTTGCAACTTTATGTTTTTTTTTTTAGCATTATAGGTTGTGGGGTTAGTTTTATAAAGAGAAAAAATATATTAAAATAAGTTGTGAGACCAATTTTATGTTTTTTTTTTCTTTTATTTATCTAATTTTTTTATTAAGTGAAACTCATATTAAATCAATTTTAATAAGCACCAGTAACTTCTTCTTTTCTTTTCTTTTTGTTGGGTAATAGGAATGTTGACACGCGCTAATTGGGGGCGTGGTTTAAACTTTCTATTTCAAGTATATGTGACCTTTGCGTAGTTGCATTGCATGGGACTTATTTTACAGTTTTTTAAGGAAATAGATTCGATTTGTTTTTTGTTGCATGAAGCTATTAATATCTTAATCACCCGTGTTTAGTGAATCTAATATGCGATTTGCATGGTGGTGGGTTTGGATAATAATAATAATAATAATAATAATAATAGGGACTTAAGTGGGACATTCTTGTAAAAGGTAGGGGGAGATTAATTAGGAAGTTAGGATTGGAGGGAGAGATGGTATAGTGATGAACTATCACTTTTTTGTGTTAACATGTGGGTGTGGCATAGTCGAGATGGCTGGAACTTTTCTTTTTGGGCTAGAAATGGAGGGTTGGTTTGTTGATCTCATTGCTCTAGAGACTAGACATCATCAATATGGATAGGCCCATTGGTGCTGGTAGAGGGTCCAGCCACTTGTGTTAATAAATAGTTGGGACTGGGAGACGACCAAAATGGGTTGGTCTAGATCGGATTCACATCAGGTGCAATACCTAGGGTATTGCACCTGGTGCAATACCTAGGGTATTGCACCTGGTGCAATGCCTCCACTTCCCTCACAATTTTTTTAACTTTTTTAATTTTTTAACTTTAATCTTTTTATTCTTTTTTAATATATTTTATTTAATGGCTAAGATTGAAAGTTTCTTTTTCAACTTTCAATCTCAGCCATTGATTAGGTATTGCACCAGGTGCAATACCCTAAGTATTGCACCTGATGTGAATCCGTCTAGATCAAGAGCCCTTCAGTTATAAAGTATTATTAAGAACACAATATTAACCCCAAGGCCGGCCCAAGCGTTTCGAAGGCCAAGGCGAAATCTTCAAATGGGGCATTTATGTTATCACTTAAATAATATTTAACTAGCGTTTTATATAATAATTTTTTTTTTAAATCCATTCTTTTTACTTTTTAATATGATTTTTTTTTTTTTTAAGAAAATGCTAAAGTTATAACAAATTTTACTACAAACTGGTGTTGTAATGAATGTGATCAATGGCATGAGGCTTGCAAAAATACTAAAAATATTATAAAATTTACAACATGAGAATTACAAAGATATATCGCCAATCACAAATATTCATTCAAAAATGTATTCAATAATTTGTTGAAATCTACCTATCATATTCATTGTTGCATCAAATTATAAAAATTATGGAGACCACCACGCACCCTTGGTGCTGTGATTAATTTACAAGTATAAGTTCTTGTGGGGTGTGGGGGGCAATGACTGAGATTTAAGTCTTTAGAATAAAGTTTCACACTTATATACACTTAGATTAGGCTATAGTAGAATTTTTATCTTGTATAAAAATAATTAAATAAATAAAAGTTATGTAGTAAATTTATAGTATTTTTAACATTTTCTTATTTGAATTACTTGCGATTGGTAACACATCTATTTGTAATACCTATTTATTTAAATTTATCTTATCTCTATCTCTAGCATTACTTAATTCTTTGAGCCTTCTTAATAGTGAAAAAAATAATGTAAACTAAAATGTTTTAATATCTCCCAAAAATATTTATATATAAAATAAAAAATAAAAAATCTGCCCCCAAATTTGGGGCCTTCTCTAGTAAGGGGGCCCTAGGCAATGGCCTAATTGGCCTAAGCCTAGGGCCGGCCCTGATTAACCCATCAATAAAAAAATTTAAAAAAAAAAAAAAAAAAACACAATATTAAGAACATTAATAAAGTCGTCACTCTAACAATTTCTTTGAATTGAAAGTAATTATTGAATATCTACCCTATAAAAAATATTAAAATTGGTTTATCTATGGTATTATTATTGTATTAAGAAGTACATTATTGTAGATGATTTTTTATTTTTTTTTATTATTTTTTTTTTATACAAGATAGAATTTCTTCTCTAACCCAATCTAAGTGTATATATGTGTGAAGTTCTATCCTGGAGACTTGAACCTCGACCCTTACCCCCAACAGCCCACAAGTATTTATACTTATGGAGTGACCACCGCACCAAGGGTGCGTGGTGGTATATTTAAGTATATACTAAGTGTTCAGGTGATAACCCAAAAGTAATAACATCTATTATAGTGTATTAATTGTGCATGCATGAGTTTCACCCACATACATCAAATAGAATTGTGAAAGTCTGAAATGAGGTCACTCTAGGATAATGAGCCCATATTTTCCCCATATAATAAATGGGAATAGAGATATTCAAAATAGGTTTTCTTAATGTTAAGAACCTTGTGGTTCAATGGGTTTGCAACTCCTAGTAGTTCTAACGGATACATTCAGCGTTCAAATCTCCCTTCCCCTCCAACTATCAAATTTTTTTGAAAAAAATTCTTACTAGAAAGAATTTGACGATATCATTGTTCCTATAAATCCATTAGTATTGAGCAAGCTTTTTGCATGTTTATCTCGTCCAATAAGACAAGACGTGTCACATTGATATAAGCACACACACTAAAAAAAAAAAAGGTACCATTTTGGTAGTAGTCAATTTGATTCATGATATTTTCAACATGCAATAAACTTATAGTCAAATTTCATTAGTAAGTTGACAATAGGGACCAAATTAATTACAAGTTGAAAATATTAAGGAACAAATTAATTACTTCCAAATTGACAATGACCCCAAAATGTAGGGACTAAAACAATATTTTTGCAACAAAAAAGAAATGTGATACCTTGATTTTAAGTTGTTTTTCCAAAATTAAAAAAAAAAAAATACTAATGACTTTGTGATTTTAATTTGTAAATAAAGCCACAAAACCAATTCTTTATATATATATATATATATATATATATATATATATATGTAGGGACTAGGGCCCAAAATAATGTATTGGGCCTTGGGCCTTGTCCGAGGACACTAACAAGTCCGAGGAGGAGCAAATAACTATTAAATGATTCCCAGTAAAAGTCTCATAAGCGGGAGATGAAGGGAAGGAGATCCGAGGAGGAATTCCTCCTCAGACACGACGAATGTAGTCCAAGTATATACTCTAGCAATTGATGAAATGTGCCCCATGAACATGTGAGAGGGAAAGAAACTCAAAATATCTAAGGAAATGCTGCTACCGCCGCATTAAATGCACTACAGCTACTTTTCTGGCCGCATTAATGTGGAGAGGACCTCTGAACAGTGCTGCCTTGACTACCACAACTCACAAAAGGCTGAAAGGAGTGTCTGATGGGATGGGCACTCAAGTAGGAATTCAAATGATCAACAAGTGTAGGGTCAAGATGATTAGAAATAAGCTATATAATGTGGAAGAACTCCCATGAGAAAGGGATCGGAAAAACGAAGAGAAAACACTATGGCAATCTAAACTATCTTAGTATTCAACCGTGATCAATACAAAATAATTGTGGCCTCCTCGGACTGAAAGTCCATTGACATCAATATCTCTTATTTATGCTTGATTGTCTTTTAATCCAATACTAGCCGTTGTCCAATTCATTAGGACCTAGTTCTTTGACCTATTCTCTACAAATTCATCATTGTATTGGGCTCATTGGACCAAGACTCCATACAATTTGGGCTTGGGCCCCAAATTTTTAGCCCTACAATATATATTAATTTGATAATTATAAGTAAGAGTGGAGGAAGGATTTGAACTTTGAACATTTTTATTAGAAATTTCATGAAGTGTCAATTAAGCTCTAAGGCTCTTGAGCACAACCAATTCATGCTTGTGAAAACTCAACAATATGAATATCCAAATTTCGCATGTCAAAAACTTTGACCAGATTTCCCTCCCATTAGGTGCAACTTGTGTGATTTTTTTTTGCTTTGTTTATATAATTAAAGAGAACTAGAAGAATATATGAATATCTTAATTAAGATGTAAGTTTCAAATTCACTATAAAATATTGGGTTATTTAAAACGGGAAAGTCCAATTTGAACTAATGCTGCATATGTCTAGGTAACCAATGCAGGTTAATTTTTTTTTTTTTTAATTAAAAAAATACTTTTATAGTTAGAAGAGAGGAGATTTTAATTTTAATTTTCCTTGTAAACGAGAGTAGTCAATAGACTAATCAAGGCTCTTGAGAAGTTAAAGCATTTTAAGATTATAGTTATTGAGAAATATTAAAAGGAAATACATTTTTTTCTTAACAACTCATCGATTGCCTGAATATCATCTCTTTATTTTATGCAACTTTCATACTAGTAAATAGGTCATAAATGCATGACTTAATAAGTTTTTTATTTTTATTTTTAATTTTTTTTACAAGCCAAGGCATGCTTAAAGCATGAATCTGATTGACCAACATAATTTATACGTGCAAACTTGACAAGGACCACCCATAAAATACCCCAAACATTTCAATTATTGGACAATCTAAAAGCATTTATTACTGTTTTCTCAAAAAAAAAAAAAAAAGAAAGCATTTATTACTGTGTGTTTCAATAACTGAAATCGTGAATTTAACTCACGATTTCAATACACACGATGTGATTTTGCCCTAACTTTGAAGCACGAACAGAGAATTCACGTGAATTGTGTCTATTATAACGCCTTTCATACAATACTATTTGTCTACCTTTTCTTTTCCTTTTGTTTTGGTTTACAAATCTTCTTATAATCACAATAGAAATCCATTTATGGTAGCTCATCCATCTTTTGTTTTTAATTCTGTTTTCGATCACTATCTTTCTGAGAATGATTACAATTCTAACAAATGAAGAAGAAAGCCATATATATAAAGTGTTGTACATGACCATATATAGTTGCAACCTACTCTCTCTTAGCATTGAGTCCATTGGTATATGCCAGTTTCAAAGTCTGTGTCTGACCATGTACGCCTAAAAAATAAGTGCAAATGCTAATGGAAAACTCATTCACCATTTCAATTACAATAGACACTGCTCTCAAAATAAATAAATAAAGGGGACTATATTAAACTGTCAATTTGTTTCTCAAAAAAAAAAAAAAAAACTGTCAATTTATTGTTGTCTTGCACTGATTGCATATAATAAGCATGAAGCTGTTTTTCCTTTTAACTGAGTCTAAAATTCCTCTGTGGGCTTCGCATGTTAAATAGAAATAGGAAAAAAACTTTGATATATATATGTATATATATATATATATATATATATATATATTTTGAGAAATAATTACAACATGTTGCACCTCGCAGTTCGAACCCTTTCCCCCTTAGACCACTAAGCACTTTGTACATGGGGAGGTGCCAATTCAGCTACAAGGCCTTTGACAACTTTGATATATATTTTAGATGCAATAGATTAGGTAGTTGGATTATATTCAAATACATAACTACATTAAATTTAATTATTTTAAAAAAATAATAACATGTTTTATTGGTTAATATAAGAATATATTTAAATTTAATTAAAAGACCAGATATACAACACCAAAATAACGGTACATAATTTTTTTCCTTAGAAATAAATACAAAGTCTAGTTGTGTGTGTGTATATATATGTTTTTTTTTTTTTTTTTTCATTTTCTTAAATCTAAACTTAATTTTACAATTTTTTTTTTTTTAGATAATTTCGACTTACGACATCCGCTCCTAATAATAACTCTTTATCATCAGACCAAGACACAAATCAGTTTTTGGTATAAGCAGAAATTGAATCCCAGATCTTTTATACAACCATCAGAGACTTTACCAATTGAGTTAACTGGAACCCACTTACAAATTCAAGTATGCAACTATATATATAAACTCTACCAAATTATTAGTTATAAATAAATTGTCATATCAAACAATGAATTAACCAGCGTAAAACCTTTAATTTGTAGATGATTTGGTAAAAGTAGTAATATTTCTTGTAGAAGAAATTATATCCCATAATTAATGTTCAATCTTAATATTCTTATAAGAAAATTAAACCCTTCATCTCTTTCACTCTTCGTGAGTCTGTGAAAAAATTTTGTAATTTCTAATTGAAATCATTAGATTGATGCATATTGCATAATACAATTATTATATTTAAATTTAATTGAAAAATCTAGTATACTATACTTTTTTGTTTTTGTTTTTGTTTTTGTTTTTTTTTTTAAGAAATATGTTGAATAAATATTCACACTACAAAGATATATACAAAGAGGTAAAGGCACTATCAAACCAACACTTTTTTTTCCTCATATTTCTAATTTTTTTTTGTCTTTTTATTTTGACATAATCACAGTAGCTTATATATATATATATATATATATATATATATATATATATATATATATATATATATAAAAGTTTAAGCGTATTATTTACTGTTGCTATGCTTTTATTGAGTCATATTAGTGGCTACGTCACTTTTTTTTTTTTTTTAGTTTTCCATCTTTATTGATTGTCTATTGCAATTTTTTTTTTCTTTTTTAGAATCGTCTATTGCACTACACCCAAAGTGATACACTACACACATCATAACTCTAATTATCTATTGTTTATATTCAAAGTTCCTTTTATTTATTATTGCTATATTCCTATTGAGCTATATAAATATATATATATATATATATATATATATTTCTTTTTTTTTGTTTTCCATCTTTATTGATTGTCTATTGCAAAATAGACATGGCAAAACAGGCAGGTCAGTTCGAGTCGGGTCAATCGGGTTGTGGGTTGGGTCGGGTTGACCCATATTTTTCACATGATTTTTTTTTTTTTTTTAAAGAAAAAATCATGTATTTGCTATTTGGAAAGTTATGCAACAAATTACTTGATGTAGAATGCATTACTTTGAATTCACCACTTATATCAAGAATGAACTCAGTTAAACTTATTAATACTTATTCAATAATTTTAAAATTATACAAATCCTAACATTGCTATCTAAAACAAAATAACACAAAGATAAATAAAACAAATACACAAGTTTTATTTCTACACAATATCAACATCCCAAAATATGAAACAAAATTACGAATGACTTATTAGATGGATAACTCATTTGACAAAGAGTAAAAACATATAAGAAATTTTCAATCTTGAAAATAAATTTTATAATCTATTATCAATTGTGGTTGGTATTCTATTTCAATTTGAGATATACATTAAAGTTTAATTGTTTATTTATTTATATACGGTCTCTTTAATGAATATCATATCCTTGTTAAACAACACACACTTTAAAAAACATCATAATTTATTTTGAAAAGCCGTTTATTTTGGACATAAATTATTAAAAAATTAGGTCTAAAATATATAATCTATGCTTATTTGATACTTTGGCTTCACTATTTTCACACTTTTAAATGTTTCTCACACATGTCTACAATTTTAAATTTATGTTTTTAATTTTATTGTAACCAGATTCTCTTGGCATATACTTTGCTATTTGATATCTAAAATTTTTTACTCATTACAGAATGTTTAACCATTCATCTTTCAATTAATTTGCATACAGTTATGTAAATGTTTCAATTGTTTCCTTAAAGCTCACAACAAACAATTAAACTAATATTGTCTTTATTTTATTTTTTTTACCAAAATTTTTTTTTAAACAGTTCGGGTCGGGTCGTGGGTCGGTTCGGGTTGACCCGCAAAAAACACGGGTCGGGTCACGGGTCAACCCATTTTTGCTTCAAGTCAAAAAAATTGGGTTTGGGTTAGGTATTTTTCAGGTAGGGTCGGGTCAGAAAATTTTGACCCATTTTGCCATATCTATTGCAAAATTAATTCTTTGTGGCCAATATGATGCACTACACGCCATCACAAATATTGTCTATATTATAAGTTCCTTTCAACATTGAGTGTCATTTTCTTTCCATTCTTCTATACATTAATATATGCAATAAATTTTGCTACTCAATCATTGAGCCATATCATTTACTTATTTTCTACCTCTTTTATTATTATTTTTTTCTCTCTTTTAAACTTTTCTTCTCATTGCTCTCGACAAAAAAATAATAATAAAAAATAAAAACAAAAACCTCTTCCTCTCCTTATTAGTTCACACCTACAATTAAACTTTCTCAAACCTTTCTCTTCCCTCTTTGCCTCTTTACCTTCCCCACTACTGTCTGCATCACCATTACACTTCCTTCATCTTTTTCATTTTCTTATAATTTGATACTTCTTTTTTCCATTTTATTTTGTATAAATTTGATATCATTTCTCACATTCAATCCATATTTTTCCCACACAAAAATTATGAGTACTCTCTCTTTCTCTCTCTCTACTTTTTTTGGGTGAATTTTTTTTCTTTCTTATAAATCTAATTAAGGCTGATAGTTTTTTTATTTTTTTTATTTATTTTTATTAATATGTGTTTTTGGTATTTTGTTTTTTAAATTTCCCATCATAAAGTCTTTTCTCTCTCTACTCTCTCCCCCTTTTATGACTATGGATTTTTTTATATATATAAGATAGAAATTCTACTCTAACCTAATTTAAGTATATATGTGTGTGAAGTTCCATTTTGGAAACTTGAACCCCCACACCCCACAAACACTTATACTTGTGGAGTGACCATTGCGCCAAAGATGCGCGGTGGTGACTACGGATTTTAATATGCCTACCAATTGTTTGATTAATAAATTATGATAAAGTCTATCTTTTACTCCTTTGGTTTTATTTTAATTTTGGTCAAGATAACATTGTAATTTTGTAATGAGTTTTAATTATCATGATAATTTCCTTATTCCTTAAGAGATGAGAAATTTGAATAATAAATTTGAAACTTATTAAGTTAGAATGATATGATTCACCTTAAAAAATATATATATTAATCTAACACACATAATAAAATAATATATTTGTAGAGATAAATGAAATAAAAAAATACTTGTAGAAATCTTTTTTAAAATTTGACAATACTTAATGTGTTACTTTTTATATATTACAACCCATTATATAATATATATATATATATATATATATATATTTATATTTATATATTCCCATGTGTCATATGAATTTGCGGCTAGTATATAATAAAAGCGGATTTAATTATATCATATGAACCAAAAAAAAAAAATCATACAAGAATGAAGAAACTAAGTAAATTTAATCATAATTTGACCCCAATCTTACTAGATAGAGTACAAATAACCCATGAGAGAACCAGCGTCGAGCCCAAAAAAATAAAATTTCAATACAAAACATAGAGCCCAACTAAACTAAACTAAATGCATGAACCATACTCACACTAGTCTTGTTTTCTCAAGACTCCAACATAATGTCTATGAATCCAATAGCTATCATTACACAAAGGAAAATAATCATCATAATGTACGAAAATTTAATGCGTTATATATGCTCTGCCCTGTCAGTCAAGCTTTACTATTTGTGATCTCCTGCATTAACATGTGCATGCATGTTTATCATGTGCATGCATGTTTCTTATAAAGCTCAATAATGTTTTTGTAAAAATGGCTCATTTCTTGTGTTTCATTCAGGAAAAATAAACACTTGGCAAATCTGAGGGTTGGGTTTTGGACTTTGGTGGTCACACATGGCTTTTGCTTCACCCTACCAGACATACATACCTTTGCCTTCTGACTCAGGTATTATATATACTTGAGCTTTATGTTTGGTTTCCAACAGGTGTGAAAAGATATGATTTTTCTTTTTTGGGTGCTTTGCTTTCTGAGATTTGATCATTGGCAGCTTAGGAATGTGGGTTTGGTTTCTAAATGTGGACATTTTCTATATTTTTTGTTTTTGTACATTTTTTTCAGTGTTATTATGATGAACACCTGTTTGTTTTTAAGCTCGGCTTAGTTCAGACTATATTTTTTTTAGTACGTTGTTTTGGGAGTGTTGGTTTCTGGGTTTTGATTATTAGTAGGTTCTAAATGAGGGTGTTGCATGTAATTTTGGGGCTATTTTCAAATATTTTAAAGCTTATTGCTTTGTGGATTTTGATTATTAGCAACTTTTGGGTGTTACTTTGACTTATAATTTTGGGGGGTTTTCCTCTTTTTTTGGGTCGACCTTGGGCTGGTATTACTTTTAATTGTGTGTTGTATATTGCTTCTATTGATGTTGCTATGTGGGTGTATTCATCTTTTATTTTTCATACTTATGTAGTTATGTTAGTATATCCAATTTTTTTTTGTTTTGCTCATAACTGGTGCTCTTTTTTGGTTTTTATTTATTTTTATTTTTTATGTGTGATATGGATTTACAAGAACTAAAACGTGTTTTCAGCTTGAATGTTTCCCATTTTTCATTTGTGAGAAAGTAGGGAAAATAATTTCAGTGCCAATTAGAAACTGTGTTAATGTCCAAAATTCTTCCTCTGGGTTGTGGAAAAATAAGGAAAGCAAAAGAAAAGGAATGAAGGAAATTTTAAGTCCTTTATTACTTTGGGTCCCCTGAAATATGAAATGTGAGGAAAAGAAATGAAGGAATTTAACTCAAAGAAGTACTCTTCAAATGTTACATATCAAAAAGGGGGAATCTAGTGCAAATGCAGAGTTCTTGGCTGTCCTGGGTTCTTCATTTTATCTGAGATAAAGTAGTGGGAAATATGTATTTAGTCTCTCTTTCTTTTATTTCTCTTCGTAAAAATACAGAGGTAAATATTTATATTCTATTTATATTTTCCCTAAGAAAAGAGGATATTTTTATTAATTTTATTATTTAACTGAAATTTATCTTATATTATATTTTCTCTTGAATATTACTTAGAATGAAACTGAGTTTATGCATATTTGGGACAGTTGCTACATTAGTGAAATCAAAGATACTTCTCAATAAGATCAGACAGTATCTTCTATTCTATAACCTGTTATATTCCCTTTGGTTGTTCTCTTTCTTGAAGGTAGAGGTTAGCTGATGGTCTTCTCATTGCTGCATGATTGTTTGTTACTGTATTTCTATAGGTGGCGAAGATGATGGCCATGAGGCACATTTGTCACTGGTTCCAATTCACATAGTAACTCATGCTTCCCAACTTCCAATTGAGTTTCTTTCTCCTTCTCCCGAAAAGCAATTGGTTGTTGGATTTGATTGTGAGGGTGTTGACCTGTGCCGTTATGGAATTCTTTGCATCATGCAGGTGATTTTTTTTGCTTAACTAACTTAATCTCTTGTCAATTATGTACACAAAATAAATTGTTAAAACACGAGTTCATTCTATATATTATCTAGGTTCATAGGCCATTTCATATCATGATTTGTATAAATAGACGCATGCATGTTCTAGTACAATGAACATGTATTAGCCTAGGAGCCCAAAAAAAAGGGTGGTAATGTTAAGTGGCTAAATAAATCAACTAATTTGAATGTAAATCTATACTGTTTTAACTATTAAGCAAGAGCGAGTTTATATTTTGTAGCAAATGGTTAATGGTGGTAACCTGTTGTAGATTACTACATTATGAATATATCTTGGGAGAATTATTTTGCAAACTAATTAGTTAAGCCTGGGAGAAAAAGTTCCCCGTAAAAGGTTGTTAGTCATTTTCTTTGTAAAAACCATATGAGTTCTTTCGTTATCAATAAATTTTCTCATCAATTTCATAATTTGTTATCTTTCTTTGTTAATCATGAGGGATATAAATTTATTGATTGACATCTGACCATCGTGTTATCTGGGGCAGCTTGCATTTTCAGATGCCATATATTTGGTCGATGCCATTCAGGGAGGAGAGAAGCTAATGAAAGCCTGTAAGCGAGCTCTTGAATCTAATTTCATCACAAAAGTCATTCACGACTGCAAGCGAGATAGTGAGGTCTGATTAATTACTTTTTGATGGCTTTTGTGGAACATGCCATTACATGTTAAGCTCAACCTTGATTATGATTCATATTTTGTAGGCATTGTACTTTCAGTATGGAATCAAGTTGCATAATGTGGTAGATACACAGGTGGGTTCAATTATTACCCTCACGCTTTGGGGGAAAATTGTTTCATATATTTCTTCTATACTCTAATTAATTGCTTTCCTAGAAACGTGGGAACCTTGGGAACTATTTAGTTATGGTCAATCCACCCAGTCTGGCCTGGCTGTTGAAACAGAGAAGACAGCATTGGCAACTCATCATGACTTAAGCATATTTTTTTTCTTTTTCTTTTTCTTTCCTTTAAAAATAAATAAATAAATAAGTAAAACAGAAAAAGTTGAGGAAGAAACTCCTTTTTTATTTGTTTTCTATTGGTGAATTTCTATATTTTCTTTTCATTTTTAGGGGGAGAAATTGGGGTGGTTGCAGTGATGAGGCAGCCGGGGTTCGAAAATCTGAAAAGGTGAAGACATAGGGTAGGTTGTTAGGCTTGACATAAATGGGTCAATGGGTACTTATCTATGAATAATACATTAACATTGATCATCCTGCTTATGTCTGCCCCTTGGATCTTTTATGCTAATGTCTGAAGGGCTTGTTGCTATTAGACAACTCAACTCAGAGAGCCCTTTTAGCAATAATATTCAACACTGCTGCACTTGAATGCAAAAGAGCTTTATAAATCAAAAGCTTGTAATTTAATGTAATTATTCTTGGGTGGCTGTGATGAGCTTCAAGAATGAGTTCTAACTTGACTTCTATCTTGAACTTTTGTTTAGTGTCCATGAGAGGGCATTTTCTGTTCCAATTTACCCCACATCTTTACCATCAGTCATTGAGTAATGTGAGAGTACAATCTAATTTAAGTTTGCAATCCATCATTAAACCTTTTATTATTTATTCATACAACTTATGGATTCACACCTTTAATACTTTGTCAAAGGGCTACATTGGCTGCCTTAACATTATTGAAAGGACAGAATTTCCTTCAAACCCATATGTGGCAATTATGTGAGCATTCATGTGTGATTTTAGTCAAATGACCACTAATGGCCCATTTAATAGTCATGTGACTTATTTGGATGACATGATGAGTCATCTAAACCAAATATATGTGGATGGCCATTTGAACGACCACGAGATATCCTTCAACCCACTTCAAAGGAAAACTTTGTCTGTATTGAAAATTTGATAATACAATGGTGTTGCTTCCAATTTTTTAATTTAAAGTATATAGTCCTGATTGGGTGCACCTACATCATGAATGCTTGATGGGAGAAATTGCTCTTTTTTCCAATGTGTATACATCCGTGTAACGTGTTCATACAGATTGCATATTACCTAATAGAGGAACAACATGGACGGACAAGAGCGCCAGATGACTACATTTCTTTTGTTGGACTCCTTGCTGATCCACGCTATTGTGGTATAATGTTATTACAGAATTTTTCATTTCTTTTAGTGTTCTCTTTTGTCTTGTCTCTCTCTCTCTCTCTAATTGAGGAAAATTCAATATTGGTCTGACAACATTATTGATCAATATTATCTTTTCTGCATTATTATTTGATTTTAAGCTCGAATTATGTTTAACTTTCTAATGCTCCTATTCTGTTATTGTTATGCTAACTTACCAGTTCATAATGTGTCGTACATCATAGTTATTGCACTTTTTAGTTTCTATTGTAATGAACATTATTATGATACGGACAATAATTTGAAGACGATGCAGTAAGGATTTTTTTTCAGATTCTAACCTGACCAGCTTGGATGAAATTATGTAAATTGAGAAACAGGAACTAATTTTTGACTGCCAGCTTTTTTTCCACCTAGACAGAAATTACTTTTTTCTTGCTATATCTTGTATGATACACACTGACACAGGCAGGCAACAGACACACATTCCATTTTGGCCACCACTAGATGAATTAATTTTTGAAGTCTGCAACCATGTAACTTGAACCAGCATATTTTTGTCACTTGCATAACTAAGAGAACTATGTAATGTGCATATCTATGGAGGAATCTAGAGTATGCTGGTTTTGTCCTGATTTCCTAATCTTATGTCTAATAAATAACCCCTTATGGTGCAATTGGATTGTGAGGTGCAATTTACGAACTTATGATTTGAACCTTTTCCATGCTTCACTAGTTATTCATAGATGTTATTATTGTGACATTATTTTGATCTGCAAATATCTCCAAAAATCTGAAGTGGAGAGTTTCTTTCGTCTCAGATTTTTTTGGCCCTGTTTGTGTTCATTGATTATCTTACTTACGGGCATGTAAATATAGGTATATCATATACTGAGAAGAAAGAGGTTCGTGTCCTTCTAAAGCAGGTCAGTTGCAGCATAGTTTCATATCTTGGAGTAATAATGGTATATTACTCAATCATTGAATTGTTGGGGAGGAATGCTAGTTTTGATCCACTATGTATTTTTTTTTTTTAATGGTAACTTTTCATTTAGCAAAAATAAAATCATGATATTGTTCTCCACTAAAGGTGAAGAGTCACTCAGCTCATGCATATATTTTCCCTCTGCTTTGCATGTTTTGGCACACTTTGTCCCTATTCAATCCTCAAATCAACACCCAAAGGTCATTGTAAATTCATCAATACATATGAGATCTTTTCTGTTACTCTAATTGTGCGTATTACTTCTTTAGAAATGATGGGTAGGCCGTTGATCTCTCCATATCTGAAAAAATTCTTTGATAGATTCCTGAAATCCCTTCGCAACATTATATGCATAATAGTGTCTGCTGTATTACTTAACCTGTCTGTCATTTAAAGCCAGATACAACTGGACAAAGAATTAGTTTATTTTAGTACATACATTAATAAATAATTATTTTATTTATATTAATTTTTGTTAGACAGAAGCCTCTGTAACCTTAGTCTGGTAGGTTTGGAGACTGATATCTATCTTAACTTTCATATCCAGGATCCAAAATTTTGGACACGGAGACCCCTATCTGAATCAATGGTCCGCGCAGCTACTGATGATGTCCGCTTCCTCCTCTATATCTTCTACAAGATGATGGAAAAGTTGAATGAAAGATCTTTATGGCAACTTGCTGTTCGTGGTGCACTTTATTGCCGATGTTTTTGCTACACTGATAATGAATATGCAGATTGGCCTTCAATTCCCACTATTCCAGGTTTTTTTTTTCTACCTGTTACTCTGGGGTCATCATTTATTGTAGAACATAGAGAATGTCTACTCATATTTCTTTATTGGAAGTTAGGATATCAGCCTCTTAGAGGCATTTTATTTTTTCCTCAGAAATACTTGATTTTAAGATTTTAAATTCCGTTAAGATGGATTTAAAAGCTCTTTGTGCTGCAGTAATATCATTTTGAATCTTGACTGAGGGTTTTTCCTAAATATTTAGTACCTCAAATTTATTGCTATTCTTGATATGTAAGATTAAAACCAAGATACTCTGCATAGGAACACATTTAACATGTTGATGTTTAAGTTGGCCACAGTTTTACCTGGATGTTCCTTTGGACAGTACGTTGTAAGTCCACTGCATCCTTAAAGTTAAATACATGGGAAATTAAGGAAGCAAGTAGAGAAGAGTCTTAAGTTAACATACTATAAAGTAAGCTAGGAATGAGAGAAGATGAGAAAAGTGCTCATTCAGGTCCTAGGGAGCAGTGGAGGAACTATAGATTGTTTACATTAGATATGTAAGAAAACAATTGCAATTGGCTATTGAGTGTTATGGAAGCAAGTTTATATTGGTGACCATGTCTAATGATTCTGAAAAGGATTATACGGCTCAATAAGAGTTTCCTGGAATAGAAGAAAAGGTCAAGAGTTAAGTTGCAGAATAAACTGGAAGAGAGTGAGTAGGTCACTAGGCAAAATTTTCAGTAAATAACAAGGAAGTCAACTGTGTATTCAAGGCATTGTCTATGGAGGCTATCTATAGACTTGTGGAAATCTATAATAATGATGGAATATTTGTCTGATGCCTATTGAATTGTTCTACTCTCTGAGATGGTTGTTATAGTATATAACCAGGCATGATCATTCATGAATGTATTGATGACACGAATGAATGTATAGGGGTATATCGGTTGGTGCAAAAACAAGTAGTGGAGAGAAATGGGTCCGAGTCAAAACCAGTCTGGACCAAATATTAACATGAGCCATAATTATTTTGCACAGGTTAAGGATGGATCAATAATATATACAGGCATAAGATACTATCATACTATGTCATATATAGTTTACAGATTATTTGATGTCCATTAATGAGGCTAGATTAGGAAAATGCTAATTGTATTCAGGAATGGTGCTTTTGAATTCAACAGGTTCAAATATAAGTTGGACGTTGGACCAAGATTGATCATATGCAAGGCAATTCTAGATACAAAATCATACAGGTAAAGATTTTAGTGAGGAAATACTTAAGTGATCCCACCTCATTACCTTGGCATCAGTTATGACTAGGATGGATGTACATGAGGATTAATCGCTTTAAGAGGAGAGCTGAATATTCATTTAAAAATGAATATACTTGTATTGATAAGCCTGTAAGGCTTGCAGTTTGAAAGTTTCCATAAGGTGTGCGTCAAGAAGCAGACCTCAACAGCTTCATTTCCAAGTCTTTCCTGTCTCAGCTAAATTCGAATTTCAATTTGTGATGTTTGAATCATACAATTGCTCAATCATATAGATATCCTAGTAGTGTATAAATGTCCATTGGTTGCGTCTTTGGTCTGGCTGGTCAGTCAGACTGAAACTTGGGTGAGCTGAGCAAATGCTGCTATTGTCTGGGCTGAGCTCAAGGTGATACAAAATCCTGGAAACAATTCCTGATGGAGAAATTAAACTTAATTTCAAGAGCATGTTGAGATGGTTTAAGCAAGACAAAATATTGAAGATTTCCTCTCCAGAGTACATTGTCATCTGTATACAATTCAGATGGTTTCATATTCATGGAATACAATTGATAACAGTTTATAGATTTCTGTATCGTCTAGATTTTGGGTACCGTATATGCGGCTTAAAACTTAGAAGGATGGAGGTTTCAGAGAGAAGCTATTTTCTGCACCACTTGAGGCAGAGCGGTGATAGAATATGGGTGAAAACATCAATGTTTTTTGAAGAAAGAATTAAAACACAATAGAAAATAAGGTTGTTCCGCCTCAGGGGACTCCTGTCTTTCATACTTGTGCCCCCCCCCCCCCCCCCCCTTCACTCTCTCTCACTTTCTTTTTTTGATAATTGTTATGACTATTTTGAAGTTAGACACATTTCTCATGCACCTGGAATATTTATCATGACATAGTAATGCAAGTTGTTCAGCTTTAATGAAAGCATCAGCTGAATACTATTATTTGTCTTGTTAGATTACATCACTGTGGAAGAGTCTGCTCCTGAACAAGAGATTTTATCAGTGCTTAACATTCCTCCTGGAAAAATGGGACTTGTAATTGGTAGAAAAGGAGCTTCCATCTTGTCAATCAAAAACTCTTGCAAGTAAGTCCCTCATTCTGTATGTGTTGGTGGGGGAGGTTGTTGTTTGTTTGTGTGTACTGGTTTATTGATTTGGCATGCATATTATTGCAGTGCTGAAATTCTTATTGGAGGTGAGAAGGGACCACCTGACAAGGTCAGTTCACAATCTTCGTTCAACAAGTTCACATTTATGACTTCTTACTTTTTAATTACTTGCTACAATATTTATGGAGCTTTATTATTCATGAAAAATCAGCTCCTGCCCTCCATATACTTTAATTGTCACCAATACATGGATCTTCTTGTAGGTGTTCATTATTGGACCAGTTAAGCAGGTGAGGAAGGCAGAAGCCATATTAAGGGGTAGGGTGTAAGAAAACGTTCATCAAGCCTTTTATTTAATAATTTTTGACAGAATTCATTTGCTCCTATTTAACATGATTGTTATAAGCCAGCCATGATTGGAAAACATTGAACGAATTTGTGACTTTGAGAAGTATCACCAACACCCACAAGATTTTCTATATTTTTTATACTTGTGCAAGTCATAACTGCATTAAACTTATTACTTTGTCCGCATTCTCAATCATGTATGGATATGACCGGCTCACTGCATGTATCTAAATGTAAGTTGCTAGCTTTCTGGCTGAGCCAACTCCAAGTTCTTTATGGGTTTAATAGAACAGCTAGTCATGCTTGAAGAGGAAAAGGTCAAAAGATAATAAGCACACTTTACAACACTACGAAGTCAGAGTTATCAAAATCTATAAAAAATAAAATATCGGGAGGGCAAGCCTCATACAAAATAAAATCAGCCATTTGGGAATACACTCTTTTAGCTAAGGCATTAGTTCCCTTATGTGCTTCTCTGAAGTTGTGTTTGTTTTGAAGCTATGGAAAGCTTGGCTGATATTCCTGTAATCAGATACAATACTTCGGATCAGTAAATTAGGTGAGTGTTCATTATTAAGAAGCATAACAAGTTCTTTAGCATCCAATTCCACCAAAAAATGGGTGATTCCTAAATCTCTAGCAAGTTCAAGACCATCCCTTAAGAAGTATATGTTTATAGACTGGAAAATTATAATCCACATTTATCAACCCACCTAAACTTGGGTAAAAGAAGAAAGCATTTGAAGATTTTTTTTTTTACTTGATAAGAATCAGGATAACTTGAACATAACCCAATCATTAAATGAGTGAAAATCTGCTCAATTATTTTGATATGGTTAAAATGAACAAGTATAGACCCATAAGCCAAAATCCCATCAGATTGCTAAACAAAGTTGGATATGAGCCCAATTTTTACCAAATTTTGTCTGGACTTAAAACTTTATAAATGTTATCATGTGGGCCTAGCGTGTGATGCACATGGGGGTCAGCATCAATATCCAGCCTGCTTGAGAATTCTAGGATTATACTAGTTAGTTCTAAAAAAATAAATGAAGAAAATGATGGTTGATTTCCAAAGAGATAAGGACCCCCCCATCCCATGGGCCTTTGGCCCCTTTCGGCTTGTTGAGCAAAAGACCATTGAGAATGTGACAATTGACAAACTTCAGTACGTACATTTATACGCATGAAATTGAAAACCCAGTTACCACATAGTGGAATTGTGGAAGACATCGACCACGACAAGTTGTCCGGTCGCTGTAATTCCTCCGCCTCCTCTTTGATTGTGGTGGTGGTCAGTTGTCACAGTTCACATCCCTCTCTTATCTCTTCTATGCCAAACCCTGACATGCCGTTTGACATTTCTACTAGCTAGGAGCTGCACAACCATTGAAAAAAATCTCAAGAGCAATGCCAGTAAAACTGGTAATGTGCCATGTTTTGGTAGGCATTTCCCGACAATTGGGCCATACTGATTTTTAATGTGTTTCCTTGGGTATATAATATTTTGGTCCACGGACCATTATTTTATGTTGCCTTAATGTTCTTCTTATGATGAAGATGATAGAAGTATAAAGAAATATCACTCAGCTTGTTTCTTATTTTTGTTTTGTTTTTAATAAAATAAAGGGGCATGCAGGTGAGGGACCACCTAGGCACTAATGACGCTTTCCACTACTCAAATTCACAATTCTTGATCTCCAAGTATAATGGCTCACAAGAACTTTGTACTATTAGGTCACCGTCCAATAGGGTAATATTATTGACAATAACAATATATTTTCTTGTAATGATGATCTCAACCTATAATAATGTGTAAAATGTGATTAAAAAAAATTGATTTAAGTGTGTTAATAACTTATCATAATAATATATTCTTTGTCAATGGACTTTAGTTGAAATTGTATTTCTTCTAATAATAGCAAGGTGAAAATTTTGACAATGAATCAAAACAAAATATTCTCCATAACTTCGATAATGAGGTTTAGCTGAATCTCATAATAATAACTTGAAAAACGTGAGAGTGATTTATTTATTATTTATTAATTTTTTTTGGCAAGGACTCTAATGAGTTTATTAGAATGAGCTTTGCCACGAGTCCATCTAAAATTTAAGTTTGCTGTCTGGTCTGACGTATTGTAAACAATATTAATACACAGAATTGTTGTAGATAATATCTAATCTTGTTATATATATATATATTTAAATACTTTGTCATTTTTATGTGAAGGTAGCTCAATCTTAGTTATACTTTTCATTTGATACTTGTAAAACCGAAAATACAACAGATAGTTAAAATCACTCTATTTTTTTTTTCTATTTTCCTTTTTAATAATTTGATAACTATGAGAAGATTCAAATTCTGGATGTTTCCATTGAAAACTTCAAGTGCTACCAATAAAAATTTTTTTTTTTTTAATTTTTTTTTTTAAGAATCAAAATCTCATCTTTTTACATAAAAGAGAGCCAATAAATATAATCATATTAAAAATTTAAAACTCTTTAAAATATTTTAAGAAATCATATAGATGGATGACGATATTCATTGAGCTATTAATGTTAACTATTTCCCAAATGAATAAAATAAAAATATTAGCTATTTCCAAGTTTCCAACAAATCTTAGATTTCATGTCAAAAATTTGAAAATCTTACTTATCATATATTCATATTGTAAATTTTATTGCTCACACTATCTTGGTGAAAAATAATACCTCTACACATTTAAAATGTCAATGATCCATTATAATAATACCACCATTAAATTCAAAAAAAAAAAAAAAAAAAAAAAAAAAAAAAAAACTAAGAAAAGAAGGCATAATCTTTTATATTTTTTTTTAAAAAAAGGGTGAAAAAAAATAATGTGATACACATCTACATCATAAAAATGAGAATGGAGATTTGCTTGGATGGAGATAATGTTAAAATTGAATGGAGATTTGTTTGGAGATGTTGTTGTGATAGAAATGAATGAGAGAATAGGGATGGTCCCAAAAATCCCAATTGGCAAGGTGTTTGGGATTTTCCCACGTGGGAGAGTGCTATCTCATCAGGGGTGCTGCCAATGACAGAAGACCACGTGTGAATGGGGGCCTGTAGTTCACGTGTTAGCCCAGCCCAGCCCAGCCGTAATAATAGAATTTTAAGAAGGAAAAAAAATTGGACTAAGCCGTGGGCCCTTTATGTTTCTTTAGCTTGGGCTCGGCTCGGCGGGGACCATTATTAGCCGAACTAAAGCCAGAAATAACGCGGGAGAGAACAGAAGGCATTAATTGCAATTTTGACATGAGAGAGAGAGAGAGAGAGAGAGAGAGAGTCTTGTTTGGTAAGAAATTTCTAGTAACGTTGTTTGTATTATTTAAAAATATATATGGATGAAAAAATGTATGAAAATACTTGTAATGTATTAGGTACTCTCGAAGTATCATAAATACGTACTCCACCCTCTCACATAAATGATGAGTCTACTATGAATTTAGTTAATAGGACCCACCATTCATGTGAGAGGAGAGAGTACGCATTTATGATCGATATTCCGAAAGTACATAATAATTTCCCCTTTGATGGGCCAAAAGTGGGGCTCACCAAATTATCAATCAAGGCTTCTCAATTCACATGTATCCTTCAGGAAGGTTTGACATTTGTGTTTCAAGTAAAGAAAAATTTGGAGGGAAAAAGGAGGAGAAAATGCATAAAATATATATATATATATATATATATATATATATTTTAGGGTTTGATTTACTTTCAGTATTTTTTAAACTATAATTTCTTTTTATTTTAATGATAAATTGTCATATCACCCACTAACTAAATAAAAAGTGGAGATTAAAATCTACTACCACTTTCTATTGTATATTTAAAATAAAAGGAAATATCAAATTGAAAAGTATTAGAAATAAGCCAAATGAAGGCTTCTCAATTCACATGTATCCTTCAAGAAGGTTTGACGTTTGTGTTTCAGGTAAAGAAAATTTTGGATGGAAAAAGGTGGAGAAACTGCATAAAAAATGGATTTTCTTTTTTTAGGGTTTGACTTACTTTCAGTACTTTTTAAACTGTAACTTCTTTTTGTTTTAATGATAAATTGTTATATCACCCATTAACTAAATAAAAAGTGGAGATTAAAATCCACTATCACTTTTTATTGTATATTTAAAATAAAAGGAAATGTCAAGTTGAAAAAATATTAGAAATAAGCCAAATCATTTTTTAAAATTATTTTTCCCTCCTTCATTTTTAAATTTTACTGTTTTCCAAATTTCTCTATTTTAAATAAAAAAATCTAAAAAATTGATAGATTCTTTTTTTTTTTTTTGGGTAGAAAATAGCTATTTAGATTGATTTTTTTAAAAAAAAAATGATTTATCCTAATATATTCTAAAGAACTCCCCTCGAGCTAGAATAGAACCCAACACCTCCTCCCCTCAACTCCTAAGCTCATCCTGCTCCTGCCTAACAAGCGGGTGGTAAAAAAAAATAATTGTTAAACCAATTTAAATGGTGATTCTACATTATAGAATGGTTGGCAGAATTAGTAATTCAAAAATAATTTTAACTCGTTGCATTGGCAAGATATATAATTTATGAAAGACTAGATAAACATGGTAGTAAAAACACAATAAGAATGATAAAAAAATTAAAAATAAAAAAATTAATAGTTACTAATAATATATATATATATATATATATATATATATATATATATATATATATATATTGTTGGAACATTTTAATATTAAATAATTAAAATGAGTAAATGTTATAACATAAATGTAAAGATGTGGGAGTGAATATGGAAGATGAAGAGTTGTGAAAATGTTTAATCCCACATTGAAAAGGAGAGAAACTATTTTATTCTTTTTAATTGTGGTGATTAATGGGCTAACATGAATTGTCTCAGATATTGGACTAGATACGTGCGCAAGGGGGAGGTGAAGAGTGGAGCTTACACAAGAGAAACCAAATGAGCCTGTTGGAGATCTCAACAAGCCCTTTCGCTTTAAGGGAGCCCATTTCAAGAGGTGGAAAGGAAAAGTCCTCTTCTACTTGAGTCTTCTCAAAGTCTCCTACATCCTCCCTGACAAGAATCTGTCAAAAGTTCCTACCGATGAGATGAGAGAGGAAGAATATATTCTCCATCAAGAAAAAATAGATAAGTATACAAAAGATGAATATAATTGTCGCTCTTATCTATTGAATTGTCTTGCTGATCATTTCTATGATTATTATGATACAACTTACAATTCTGCTAAGAAAATTTGGAAAGCTTTACAAAGCAAGTATGATACCGAGGAGGCAGGTGCAAAGAAGTATGCTGCTAGTAGATTTTTCCGTTACCAAATGGTGGATGGAAAATCGGTGATAGATCAAGCACAAGACTTCCAAATGATTGTGGCAGAATTGAGATCCGAAGGTATAAAGATTGGAGACAATTTGGTGGTAGTTGGCATAATTGATAAACTACCACAATCTTGGAGGGAGTTCCAAAAGACTTTGCGGCACAAACAAAAGGAGACATCCTTGGAGACTTTGATCAAACGTATCCGTGTGGAGGAGGAGGCCAGAGGACAAGATGCACTCATGATACAAGAGAGCAATGGTAATTCCACCACAAAGGTAAACCTTATTTCATCCAATAATAATATGCCCAAAAATCATTTTCCTAGAAATGTTCAATTGAAGCCTAAAAAAAGAGCCTTTAAAAATAATAATAGACCTCAAGGAAGAGGAAACCTAAATAAAAATTACAATAAGAACCAAGGACCCCCTTCACAAGATCAATTTAATAGATCTTGTTTTGTCTGTGGCAAGAGTGGGCATATTGCTCGATTTTGCAAATTTCAGAAACGTGAATCTGTCCCGCAGGCTAACGTAACCGAAGAGCCTTTAGTGGCTATGATTACAAACATCAATATGGTGCAATATGTTGAAGGGTGGTGGACAGATTCCGGTGCTAATAGGCACGTCTGCTATGACAAGAATTGGTTCAAATTGTACACTCCTTTTGAAGAAGAAAAAACTGTTATGCTTGGTGACTCTAGTAAAACTAAAGTTCTTGGGAGTGGTGAGGTTGAATTGAAATTCACTTCTGGACGTGTGCTAACATTGAAAGATGTACTTTACACTCCGTCCATGAGGAAGAATTTGATGTCAAGTTTTTTGCTTAACAAGGCTGGCTTCAAGCAAACTATGGAATCTGATAATTATGTAATCACAAAAAAGGGATTATTTGTGGGCAAGGGTTATGCTTGTAATGGAATGTTTAAATTGAATGTTGAGAATAATAAAGCATCTACCAGTTCAGTTTATATGCTTTCTTCTATTAATTTTTGGCATGCTCGTTTGTGTCATATAAATAGTAGATATGTGGGAATCATGAGTAGTTTAGGATTAATTCCAAGGCTGTTAAAAGATTTTGAAAAATGTGAAACTTGTAGTCAAGCTAAGATTACAAAAAGGCCTCATAAAAATGTTGTAAGAAATACCGAATTGCTTGAGTTAATTCATTCCGATTTATGTGAATTTGAGGGAATTTTAACTCGTGGAGGAAATAGATATATTATCACTTTTATTGATGATTTCTCAAAATATACAACTATTTATTTGTTGAAAAATAAAAGTGATGCTTTTGAAAAATTTCAAGATTTTTTAAAAGAAATTGAAAATCAATTCGGTAGAAAAATAAAAAGAATAAGAAGTGATAGAGGTCGTGAGTATGAATCAAGTGCATTCAACTCATTTGCTCAGTCTTTGGGAATTATCCATGAAACTACTGCACCATATTCACCTGCTTCTAATGGTGTGGCTGAAAGAAAAAATAGAACTTTAATTGAGTTAACAAATGCCATGTTAATTGAATCTGGTGTACCTTTACATTTTTGGGGTGAAGCTATTTTAACTGCATGTCATGTTTTGAATAGGGTGCCACATAAAAAGTCACACACCACACCTTTTGAGATGTGGAAAGGACATAAGCCAAATTTGGGATATTTGAGAGTATGGGGTTGTCTTGCTTATGTAAGGCTTACTGACCCTAAAATGTCTAAATTAGGTATAAGAGCTACTACCTGTGCTTTTCTTGGTTATGCGATTAATAGTGCAGCCTATAGATTTTTTGATCTTGAAAACAAAATAATTTTTGAATCTAGTGATGCAATTTTTCATGAAGAAAAATTTCCTTTTAAATTGAAAAATAGTGGGGGTGAAGAAAATATTTTGTCACAACCTAGTTCTTCTACTTCACATTTACAAAATCAAGAAAATTTTGAAATGGAACCTAGGAGCAAAAAAGCTAGAGTTGAAAAGGATTTTGGTCCTGATTATTATGTTTTTAACATTGAGGAAAATCCCCAAAATTTAAAAGAGGCTTTAACATCACCTGATGCTATATTTTGGAAAGAGGCTGTAAATGATGAGATGAAATCTCTAATTTCTAATAGAACTTGGAAATTAGTAGATCTTCCACCGGGTTGTAAGACCATAGGTTGTAAATGGGTCCTTAGAAAAAAGTTGAAATCGGATGGGTCAATAGATAAGTTTAAAACTAGACTTGTTGCAAAAGGCTTTAAACAAAAAGCTGATCTTGATTTCTTTGATACATTTTCTCCGGTAACAAGAATTACATCTATTAGATTGTTAATTGCCATTGCTGCAATTTTTGATTTGAAAATTCATCAAATGGATGTAAAAACTACTTTTCTAAATGGGGACCTAGAGGAAGAGATTTATATGGACCAACCCAAAGGCTTTGTAGAGCCTGGACAAGAAAGCAAGGTATGTAAGCTAACTAAATCCCTATATGGCTTAAAACAAGCACCTAAGCAGTGGCATGAAAAGTTTGATTCCTGTATGATTGAGAATGGTTATAAATCAAATGAATGTGATAAATGTATTTATTCTAAATCATGGAATAATTTACATGTTATTATTAGCCTTTATGTGGATGATATGTTGATTTTTGGCTCAAATATGCATGTTATAAATGAAACAAAAAATATGCTTAAAAGCCATTTTGATATGAAAGATCTTGGTGAGGCTAATTTTATTTTGGGCATGAAAATTACAAAAACATGTGATGGAATATATCTTGATCAATCACATTACGTTGAGAAAATATTGAGAAAATATAATTTTCATGATCACAAAAGTGTAGCTACTCCTTTTGATTCTAGTGTTCATTTATTTCCTGTGAATAATGATGATGAGATTTTTAATCAAAAGGATTATGCTAGTATCATTGGTAGTTTGCGTTATGCTACTGATTGTACTAGACCTGACATTGCATATGCAGTAGGAGTGCTTAGCAGATTTACTAGCAAGCCTAGTAAAGATCATTGGCTATCTATTGAGCGAGTTATGAGATATTTAATTGGTACCAAAAACTATGACTTATTTTATAAAAAGTACCCTGTTGTGATTGAAGCTTTTAGTGATGCCGATTGAAATACTTTGTCAGGTGATTCTCTCTCTACCACTGGTTATATTTTTACTTTAGGTAGTGGTGCTATTTGTTGGAAATCTAAAAAGCAAACGATAATTGCTAATTCAACAATGGAAGCTGAATTAATAGCATTAGCTTCAGCTAGTGAAGAGGCAAATTGGCTTAGAGATTTGTTATATGAAATTCCACTTTGGGAAAAGCCAATTCCACCTATATTAATTCATTGTGATAGCACTACCGCAATTGGTAGAGTTAAAAACCGTTACTACAACGGTAAATCCAGACCTATAAGAAGAAAGCACAATACCGTGCGATCTTATTTGAGTAGTGGCATCATAACTGTGGATTATATTAAATCTAATGATAATCTTGCAGATCCGTTTACCAAGGCCTTGGCAAAAGATAGAGTCTGGAATACATCGAGGGGGATGGGACTAAAGTCCGTAGAATCATGAGCCATGTATGAGGATACCCAACCCAAGGACCAGAGATCCTGAGAATTGGGTTCAATGGGAAAAACGAATCATATGATGGTCGTAAGAAATGCACTATTTATTTATTTTTTTTAAATTATTTATTCTGTAAATAATTTTTTAATTGTTCATCCCTATGATGTAAGTGCATTTATCCTGTAATGTGGAGAGGTTGAGTAAAAAACTCTTAATGAAATTTGTAGCTCGTATGAGTGGGGTGTCAGAATTACAAGAGCACCCTTGACAAATTTCACCTATGTGAGTGTGGGGGTGGGGCCGCTCCCTATGAGATTTGGACTTAATCTCAAATACACTCATGAAACTGGGATTAGCACATGGCCGTAAAGTGCTAGCTATAAAAGCTCATGTCAACACCTGGGTTGTTATGTGTAAGCAGTGATGCTTAATTTCCCTAAAGCAGTCCTAGTTCAAGTCGGAGACCACTATGACTCTGGAGTTGAGATCGCTGTTTTACTAAGTGAAGGTTCAATGCAGAGCACACCTTCATGATGCATAGTGATCCATCTTTTCCTGGTAATCTCTCTTTAACTAAAATTTAATATTAAAATGAGTGGGGGATTGTTGGAACATTTTAATATTAAATAATTAAAATGAGTAAATGTTATAACATAAATGTAAAGATATGCGAGTGAATATGGAAGATGAAGAGTTGTGAAAATATTTAATCCCACATTGAAAAGGAGAGAGACTATTTTATTCTTTTTAATTGTGGTGATTAATGGGCTAACATGAATTGTCTCAGATATTGGGCTAGATACGTGCGCAAGGGGGAGGTGAAGAGTGGAGGTATCAAAAATGGAAATGAATCAGTAATCTTTGGGTTAATTTATATGTTCGTTTCCATTAGTAAATTGCAGTGGGACACTTCAAGAGGTATCTAATTCCTTTAAAAATTTAACTAATAGAAGAAGATACATTTTAAGGGGAAAAGTTCAGTTCCAAATTGATTTGGATCTATCTTGGGTTTTCCTTAAATTTTTGTTCCTCCCCTCAATAATCTTTGGGTTAATTTATATGTTCGTTTCCATTAGTAAATTGCAGTGGGACACTTCAAGAGGTATCTAATTCCTTTAAAAATTTAACTAATAGAAGAAGATACATTTTAAGGGGAAAAGTTCAGTTCCAAATTGATTTGGATCTATCTTCCTCTAACCTACTATATGACAATTAAAATGATCATCATGTGTTGTTTTAGTTAGATGACTTAGTTAACGAATCCTGTGACATGTTTAAATAATATATATGGATAGTATTTTAAATCACCACATAAGATTGAAAGAAATTCTTCCAAATTGATTTAGAGACAAATTTTGTGTGAGAAAGACTGGAATATTTTGGAAGCCTATATAATGCTACTCTTGAGTCTTAAAGGTTTAATGTGGCTACTTGCAATCTTTATAATAAGACATGTGAATGTTCGACAACCAAAATGATTTGTGAATGAAATTACTATGGTTTATGTTTATTACTTCCCATGTAATTTTCAGTTTAGAATTACAAGAAGATCATGAAACTATTACTTATGATCTTGAACATCTGCTATTATTATTATTATTATTTCGGTATTGTTTCAATTAACAAGATGGAATTTCTTATGAAATTATGTTAAGAAAACGGGGGACAAAACAGAAGAAGAAAGATTGAAATGGTACTATATCTTTTCTTTTGGCTAACCATAGGAGTATTGTTAAGTGTCTAACTTAGTCTATTCATGATTGGTAAAATATTTCATAGTTAAATAGTGAACATGTATTCAAATTCCCTTGGGAATGAAAAATAAAAATAAAAATCCATTACTATTTTGACATGATAGTAAAGAGTCATTATTTTAGAACTGTCATTTTAAGTATATGCTACTATAAAGATAGTGAGGGGAGGAACAAAAAATGACACTATATATGACTTCGACATAAAAGTTTTAGTAAAGGAAAAGCATTAAATCAATCGAAACCTTAGAACTTTGGAGGGTTCACATTGATTACCTTTAGGTACATGTATTAGTAATTCTAGGCTATGTTCAATGTGAGCTCATAATTGACATCTTTATTCAAACTACAAACGAGTAGGGCCAAATTTGGTGACACATAGTTCATCATTGAGTCAGCTTACAAAACTCTTGAACAAGTTGTCCCTATAACTTCCAGTTTGCGTGGCATGAATTGGTTTTATTTATTCTCTCTCTCAAATTTTTTTGTCATTGTGTGATATATCAATAGGGTTTCAAATTTGGCAAGAAAGAAACAAAAAGTGGTGTCAAATCAAGGGGCTAATGCTTATTCTCTCTTATAAATGATGGATCCCATCTTTCATAAATAGTGGATCCCTCTCGTCATAAATTTAATTAATAAAACCTGTTATTATAAGAGAGGAGTGAAAACTAATCTTGAAAAAATTGAATAGAGTGAAAACAAATCTTGAAAAACTGAATAATTACTTGTCAATTCAATACTGCAAAGGAATATGACTGGTTAGGTATTTTTTAGTCTTTAAATTCTCTCACCCTTTCTCTTGGGTTTTCCTTAAATTTTTTTCAAGAAATCTAAGTTTTACTTATTTGTATGTTGATCTGCAGAGAAGTGAAGAAATACATGAAAGTTGACAATTAGAGATGTTATAAGCAAATACTATGGGAACCCATTCACTGAGCTGTAATCATGGGGCGCATGTGGGTAGGTTTCAGAACCCAGCTGATACCTTTCTGTTTCTCTCTCTTTTGATAAAAATAAAGTGAAAAATCAAGGTATTGAAGAGACAAATTTCTGTTAACATTTAGCAAGTTGCTTCTGCTATATCTTCTCTCTGCTATTGCCTACCTCTGCTTGCCTGGCAATATCTTTTATGCTCTAAACATCCCAGTCCCACTGCCAGTTTTTTTTTTGTTCAAAATGGTAATCCTAAGATTCATACCCACATATCTTTTTTCAGGTTTTTCATGTACTATAGTGTTTGTGAAATGTACTTCTTTCACTATTTACATCAACAAAGGTACAAATTTAATCTACCTAGCTATAATGTTGCTGGAGGAAACATAAGCATTTATTTTGTCCAATTATTACATGTACATGTGGAACTCACAAGCTAAAATTGACAGGTGATTATTGTCCTTGCTTGTTAAGAGTTTAATTGTCTGTAACCATTACACCTCGTGTATCATGAAGCTAATGATTTGACATCGTTCTATTGCACGGATAAAAGGTACACATAAAAACAAGTAAATCCCCCTATTAATGGTAACCTTTTGTCACAGACCTATAACTAGTTAAACAAAAAATGTCTAACTTTACATCCCATCATAATGCATTTGTTTTTGTTTTTGTTTTTGTTTGTTTTAAAGTGAAGTCTAATAATAAGATTTGAACTCATAAAATTGTCTACATACATACCGTCACAAACCACAAATAGTTCAATAGGACAAATTTTGCAATAAAGCTTTAGACTTTTGTTTCCATCCTATGGACGGTTATAAAAATGACAGATTGCTCAAAGTTATGAGTAATTGAAATCTTTTAAAAAAAAGAGTGGTACCAGGTACATCTTCTCACCAAAATAAAAAGTACTGTAGTAGAAAGTGAAGCAGTAAAGGTTATGATTAAAACTATGATTAAAGGAAATCCTTTTAAGAAGAAAGTGGTACTGTTAAAGATGCCTTTATTTTCATTCTCACTGCAGTTTTATTGAAACTTTACAGTGCGCATGGAATAGCATAACATAAGCAACAAAAGGAGGTCAGACTTTCCCCATTTAAAGAAATACATAAATCCACATAGTATGTATTAAACAATTAAACTAGTTAAGATTTAAAATGGTTCTCTGAAATCTCATGCTCCCCATCTGCAAAAATATATTATACTCTCACACCCCACCAAACTGACTAAAAAGCCTTATCTTTTTCAAACCCCATTATACTTCATTCAACTATTAACAGTATATTTTATTAGGCTTCTCCGTTTCTCATATCATACATGCTCAAGTACTCTTACCAATATTTGTTGCATTATAAACTTGAACCATTTGTTCTTCCCATCTATATAAGCATACCTTTCAACAAACAAAACACTGTATCAATTTTGGCTCTCCATGGCAGCTCAAGGTAAAAAAAAAAAAAAAAAAAAACCTTCTTTGTTATCTTTCTTTTGCGTATTTAATTTGGAATGCAATTTAAATCAAAGAAAGCCAACTTTCTGTTATATACTTGTTCTGTCCTCTCTCTTTCTTGGGATGCTTTTATTTTCATGTTTACTAGCTAGTGTGAATTCTTGAAGCGGTTTCTTTTGAGTTTCTTTGGGGTTGTCTTCATTATAATAGTGGACAAAATTTGTTTGCTCAAACTGACGTTTGCATTGGTTTTTCCGTTTCTATGATCACAGTTTTCATGATATAGGATTTAAGAGGTTGGTTAGCTCCAGTACCAGATTGGGCACAAGTTGCTATAAAGCTGAGGCTAATTTGATCATTTTCCTTCTCTTATTGGCATAAAAAGACTCAAACAAGTGACTTGACTTGTTCTTGGGTATTCCTCTTTAGAAGGCAGCTAATCCTGGAATTGGTAAGTCCTATGTACAACACTTTTTCTTTTTTTGTTCATATAAATGCATTTCTTTTGCAAAGATATATGGCATATATTACTATGACATATCTCCCATGAATCTGATGGTTTATTTGATTTATCTCATATTCATGTCCTCCTCTCTTTCTTGATGATATTTCTTTGACTGATTTACCTACTTTGTCATATTGAATATCAGTAATTATCAATGGATGGTTTGGGTTGGGATGGCTTACAAGGCACAAACACACCATCCTTGTGGAGTAATCACCATCATGGTCTTGAAGAAAGCTTGGTTCTGTCCAACTCAAATTCCAGCTTGTTCAATCCAATTCAGGTGCTCCAACACGCTCAAACATCTCATAACTATACAAATTCTGAAAGAGTGAGTGGCATGATTCAGCCACCAGCTGTCCTATTGGATTCAATGAGAGCTGAGTCAAACATGAACAACTTATCCCACCAGCAAGAAGCTATGATGTTACGTGGAGAAACAATGGTTGCAAAATTAGGAGCTGGGACAAGTTTAACATCTGATCAATTATATCCTTCTTCTTTGATTAATAGGCCTTACAGCATGAACCCACCGAGATGTGTCATGGGGGGATTTAGGTTGCCACTCCAATCACAAGTCATTAACGGCTTACAAAAGGGCCAGGCTCAAGCAACAACATGCTCACTTGAGTCATTGGATTGCTTGCTCTCAGCTACCAATAGCAATACAGACACATCGGCCGAAGATGATGGGATTTCCATGTTATTCTCTGACTGCAGAAACTTATGGAGCTTTGGTTCTGGCAGTGCAGCTTCATCAGGTGAGTCCGAGAATAATGCCTCCAATAATGCAAGAAACAATGACATGCAACACTGCCCTGTAAATGAGATTGATGAGACTGTGTCTCAAAGTTCCTCGGATCTCTATGTCAATCATGGAAAAAAAGTTCAAGAATGCAAGCCTGTTTCTACAAAGAGAAGCAATGATCAAACTGAGCTCAAGGCAGCTGTTCCAAACTATCATTGTTTTGATCTTCTTCAAAATGATCATTCTGATAATTCAGAAGGTGGTTTTAAACTCATCTCTGAGAATCCACCAAAATCCAAAAAACCCAGATCAGAGAAGCAACCAAGCTCATCCAACATCAACTTTCAACAGTCAACTTCATCAGTATCATCTTCCATTGAAGAACCTGATCCAGAGGCCATTGCACAAATGAAGGAAATGATTTATAGGGCTGCAGCTTTTAGGCCAGTGAACTTGGGTTTGGAGGTGATGGAAAAGCCAAAGAGGAAGAATGTTAAAATATCCACAGATCCACAAACTGTGGCTGCAAGGCAAAGGAGGGAGAGAATCAGTGAGAGAATTAGGGTTTTGCAGAGGCTGGTTCCTGGTGGAAGCAAGATGGACACTGCATCAATGCTTGATGAGGCTGCAAACTACCTCAAGTTTCTCAGGTCACAAGTCAAAACACTAGAAAGTCTTGGCCACAAACTTGACACAATGAATTATTGTCCTCCTGCAGACTTTGCCTTTTCTTTTAACCCTCCTTTTCCCATGCAAACCCATCTACCACTCCAAAACCCTAACCATATCCACCATTCCCAGAGTTGAAAACAATGACCAACCCAAAAAAAAAAAAAATTCCATTGTACTATCAAGTCCCTTAAGCTGCATTAAGATACTTTAACCAAAGATCCCCTAATCATATTCAACATCATTTCAGTACCAATCATTAACATCCCAAATCCCATTTTCTAGCCCCAAAAAAAAAGTTTGAAAAATCTATTGTGGCCCATATCAGAATTTTCATTATTATATGTCTATGTGGTCTACTATGTTCTAAACTCTTTAACTGATGATAATGGCTTTTTCCTAATTATCACCATCATGAGACCCACCGCCCAACAGCAAGCAGAGTTTTTTGGCTTCACTGTATGTTACCCTTTATTAGTTTTGCTTTTGCTGCTTCTACAATCATTGTGTTTTGTTCAATGAAGGAAGATGATTATAGTGGAAGTGGTAGTAAGGGGTGGAATTTGCTAAGCTATTCATGAACCTTTTCTGTACAAAAAGGCTTAGCAATTATAACACTTATGATTAAGATGAATGCCAAGAAAGTGATTGGCACTTTGTTATATTGTTGTTAAATGTGATCTATGTAGTTAAAGCTCACTTTCTTAGTTATCTTTATGGCTTTTTTAATGTAATTTGTTTAGCTAACCAATGCAAGGGACATTCTCTAAGACTTGTGAGCCCCAGTCAGTGGTCCTGTCTCCTTGATTCAACCCAAAGCGTGCCCTTGGAAATCACTCCAACCTCATTGCTTAGCACGTGTTTATGCTTCTTTTTTGGCAGGCTGCATAAAACCATTTGAAAATTACAATAAATCATAAGGGTTATGCAGCTAATGATATTATTCATGATGAAATTGATAATTAGGGTATGATGATGTGGGTTAGTTTTGTGATTTTCATAATGGGTTCTGCTAGATATAGCTTACTTTCTCTAGTGAGAACCATGATACAAATGACAAGTCTCACCGCCTATTTTATGCTTCTTTTTTGGCATGTGGGGCGGGCTTCCAATTGGCATAACTTTTGTATATTGGGTTTAATTAATTAATTATTTATTTTGAAAATGGGATTATTTAAAAGTATTATACATACTAAAAAACAGTGTTAAAAATTATACTTAAAAAAAAGTAATACTAAGTGTTCCCTTATAATCCTTCTCTTCATCTAAAAACCATTTCTTCTCCTTGTATTTTATGATATATAAGTAATGTTTATTGCACACTTAGTGTATTAAATCCACACAGTTCAGTAGGTTCCGGTTAGCTCAACTGGAAAATAATTTGATGGTTGTATAAAAAATTTGGGATTTAATCTCCGTGTACACTAAAAACTGATTAACTTTAAATTATATTTTAAGTGAATATTTTCGATATGTATAAAACACACTATGTGCGCTAGTTTTTTCCGTTTTGTTACATTGTTTATTATGACCATCAAAAACAGAAATAGTGATGTGGGACTATGATTTGATATGTGGGTCTTGTTTGCCTTTGCCTCTAAAGGGTTGGAAAGGTTGGCTTCAAAATGATCAAATAGGTTATTTTGGTTGGGATTGTTTTCTAAATTTAGGCTTTCTGTTTTGAAAAAAAGCCAGATCTCTGGCTTGGCTTTTCTTCTTACACTTCTAAAGTCAACAATAGGTCACAAGATAACCAATTTGCGTGTGTAAGAATGTCTTACAACTTCATATTTTGTAGGTTTTCACAAGTGGGAAAGTTTTGACTCTGTTTTCAGGCTGTGATGTATAGCCGTTGTTTGCTGAGGACAGCTACAGTTTCTAACTTTCTCATAAGCTGACTACTGCTACAGGTGTCATATCTTGATTGGTTAGAAATAGCTGCTACAGGTTCCTTGTGATCTTCAATCCTTTTTTCATTTTTTTTTTTATTTAAATTTTCTTCATTGTTTAAGGCCCAGTACGGTGGTCTTCTTAAAATTGCAGGCCCATTGCACTTATGTTGGGGTTTTCAGTGGGTTGGGCTCATCCATATATCTGTTTCACCAATAAACTGATATTGGTTGAAAGTAAGTGATAATAACCATTAATCCATTATTTTTTAGTAATTTTGCGGTAATTTACTACTTGAGGTCAGGTGTCACAAATGATAGGAAAGGATTGGCTGCAATGAGTTCTGGCTAAATGCTATTATTCATTAGCAATAATCACTTCTTACATTAGTAGTTTGTAAAAAAAATTGCAAAAAATTTGTTTATAATTTTAGTATTTTTCTTATTCATTTATATTGAGATTCACCAAATACCGTTGGTAACTTCTTTTTCAATAGTGGAAAGTTTTCTCAACAGTCCAAGAGAGAGGAATGTGGGAGGGAATTAGACTCACAATTACACTGGTAGGTTGTAGTCCCCATGGATTGTCAAACTAAGAATCTCCAAAGCTGTTATTCATGGTATTCTTGGTTTTATTTTGGGCCGAACAATAGAACCATCCTTTCAAACAAATCCTGCACTTATGATGAGTAAAACCCTATATTTATGAAATGTAATGAAATATCAGCAAACCGTGAAATTCATTGGCTTGTCAAATATTAGTGTTTGGATGTCCAATTTCACTTCTTCATATAGAAATAAAAGCACTTCACTTGAAGGATTGAACAATGGGGTCATTAGGCTTCTCGATCAGCTGAAGAGACAGAAGGTGTCCTTTTATATTGAGATCTTGGTTCCTTGAATACTAGGAGAGCTTGATCATGATCCTCTCTATTTCAAATGAAGAATCCAACTCAATTTAATTAGGGTCAAATTTAGTTTTCATAGATTTGAGAATGTATATAGTGTTATCCCATTTAAATTCCATTGCACCAAATAACGATGTTGCCACATTTTGTATGAAAAAATATGGGCTAGCTCTGACGGTAGTACGAATAGACATGTGATGTCCCTATAAGGCATGAGAAAGCTCATGATGCTAATCCCTATTGGTATGTTTGGGTGGGGGTGAAATGATAGAGGGGGAGAGAAAGTAGGAAAGAAAATGGGAGAGGAGAGCGTTTGGTTTTTTTTTGGGGGGGGGGAATAGGGGTGGTGGAGTTTTCTCACTGGGCTCACAATTTAAGAGGAAAAATTTTTCTCCCCAATTTGGAGAAAAAACTAGAAAGAAAAGTGGGAAGGGAGTGGGTTTGATGTGAAATTACCCATCTACCCTCCCATTCATTTCTTAATATTGCTTTTTTTCTTTTTTCTTTTTTTGGAAATCTTACTGGCTTACTGCTGCTGCCTCTTTCTTCTTTATTTTTTTTCTTCATGTTTTGCCTCTTTCTTTTCTATTGTAAAGTTGATTAAAATGTTTTTTTTCCCATTAAATAGGATTTAATCCCTTTCAAGCCTTATGCGTCCTTCAACATAAAGAAGTGGGAGTTCTTAAGCCATCACCACTCTTGTGACACATACACATAATAGAAAATCATTTCTTTTTAGGTGTCTAGATACAGACATACATACATATGTATAGACATACATATATACATACGTACATACGTACAGACATACATATATACATATATACACACATACATATATATATATATATATATATATATATATATATATATATATATATATATAAGCAATAAAAGTAAAACGGAATGGGGATGTCGCAAAAAAATAAAAAGGATTGCAAGAAATGTAAAGGGGGATAGGGATGTTGCAAGAAAATAAAAGAGATTACAAGAAATGTAAAGGGAGATGGGGATGTTGCAAGAAAATAAAAGGGATGACAAATAATGTAAAGGCAAATATATAAAGTCCTAGATGCCTAGGTGGTATGGGATCCCCTAAGGGTACTTCCCGTTCATGAACTAGGATGATGGTCCAATACCCATCTAGGATGAACAATACAAATATAATATCCAACATTAATATTAAAAGTATTAAAAGAAAGGGGTTAGAAACAAACACAATATATGCAAGAACTTAGTCAAATAAAACAACTATTTACACAACAAAGTAAAGGAAAGATATATATATATATATATATATATGAAAAGATGATTACAATATACAAAAGGGGTGGGATGGGTTTAGTTATTAATGAACTAAACCCACCCCTAAATCCTTACCCACAAAAGGTTATAAGAATGGAGAAATGATGGAGTTTTTGGTGTGGGGTTTCCTAGAGAGAAAGAGAGAGATTTTTTTTTATCAGGGTTTTTCTCTTGATTTTTCCCTTTCTTTTTCTGACTTCTCGCTTTTTTTTTTTTTTTTTTTTTCTCACTTTTTCTCAATTCTTTCCTCACAAAAATTTTGCATCCAACCTTACACTAATTTCAACATGATTTTTCAAAAACAAAAGGGGGTATTTATAGGGAAAGTGAGGGAAAGGAGAGGCCAACATTGGTTTACCCTGGTTTAACGTCCCAAGTTTAATAATAATAAAAAAGTATGGTCATATATTTTTGAGACTCCCACATGACCCACCTACCCCTTTTACTTCTCCACCACACAATTTCATCTCATATCTCACTCTTTTGGCCGGTCAACATAGGATCCTCCACTTTTTATTTTTCATTCAACACTCATCTCTATCACTCCCTCACACTCTCCCACGGTACCCACTCCACACCACCATCTCCACCATCATCTTTCCGACAAGGTCACCGGAAAAACTTCTTAGGAACCTTTGCATCTTCACATCTTTTATTTGAGGTAAACATTTCTAAGCTTTTTGATGGGTTTATATGCTTTTGCTAGAGGCTTTCTATTCTAAGCTTTGATAATGATACTCATGTGATTTGAAAGCTCGGATTTGTGTGAAAACACAAGAGCTTGTTTAGACCCCAAAATAAAAATTACGGCTAGATTGCTTTTACTCTTATTTAATCAAAGTGCGGAACAAGAATAAATGTGCGTAATGAACCGATACTACTCTAGTGCATAAACATGAACAAAAAACAATAAAAGTAAAGCACAAGAGTAAGGAAAGAGAGATGCAAGCACAAGATAACACCAAGACGTGTTATTGAAGAGGAAACCGAAAAACTCGACGAAAAACCTTCTCGCGACTCTCCAAGTCGAAATCGTTCCATTAGAGAATAAAGTTGGAGTACATGAATAACAAAAGACCCTCCAAGCCTAGTCTACCCAATGTATTTGAGCCCTCCAAGCTCTTGCTGCCAACGGATTTCTCGGAGTCATGTCTTCTCTAGCTTTCTGGATCCCGTAATACGTCTGATTACATCCACCAAGCTTTACTGGCTTCTTTTGGCAAATCCTTAAAGCTTCCTAAACTCCAAAACACTTTCTACACTCTGAAAAGATATGGGTTGTGTTTGGGTACTATTCTCCTCTCAAGGTATGGCAATGGGAGAAGGAAGGAAAAGGGCTACAATGATTTCTCATTAAGGATGAGCAGCTCTCTCTCTAAAAGATGGGTGTGTTGTGTTGTAGAAAACCTATCTAGGGTTTTTCTCTCTGAATGGTCTCTCATATTTTTGTTGGTAATGAAGGTATATATAGTATGGGTGAAGGGTAAGAAAGTCACACTTAAAATCCTCCAGGCAAAGAATTTCGCGGATATCTCGCGAGTTGGCCCTTCTCGCGAGACACTCGCGAAATTGACAGCCTGACACGACTCTTTAGCTTCTAGCATGTGCTTCTAACGTGGCTTTTTCGCGAGTAGGTTTCTCACGAGACACTCGCGAAATCCACTTGTTCATCCAATACATGCTCGATTCTTCACCAACTTAATACTAAACCCAATACAATAAAATCCCACAAAATACAAAGAACAAAATTAAATCAATTACACCACTTTTTGTCTTGGAATAAAGCCAACATAAAACATAGTTATAAATCACAACTTTACATGATTTATGAGCTTTGGAAGTTATATTCACTAGTCACATACCCACGCAATGCGTGAGAATAAATAATTATATTTTAGTTATGGTATAATATATATTTTGTTTTCTAAATTTTGTGGAAAGTAATTTGTTCTCCCAAAAACTTAAACACTTTCTAAAATTATTTTTCATTTATTTATCCCAAAAAATATATCATCATTTTATTATTTGGATTTATTTGATTGATATTATTCATTTTTTAGACGGTCCATATTTTGATAAATTATGTTATCGTGTGTTATATTTTCCTAATTTTTTTTTCCTGTACAACTAAACTGTTTGAGTTTCAAATATATTATTCAAAATTTTCATTCACTTAAAAAAAGATTATTATATTTATAATTTTTATTATTGTGGGAGGGTTTCTTGTCTCGGCCCCTAATTAGCAGGAATTGTTTGCTTTGGCTCATGCCTCACGGTTTTGCTCAATCCCACATCGGGGAGAGACGCCTCCCACATGTGTAGTAGTGGTACACATGTGTCTTGGGCTCAAGCTTATAAGGCACATGTGGGAGGCGTCTCTCCCCGATGTGGGATTGAGCAAAACCGTGAGGCATGAGCCAAAGCGGACAATTCCTGCTAATTGGGGGCCGAGACAAGAAACCCTCCCACAATTATCATAGGATTAGTTTCAAACTATTAATTGGGTTTTGTTTACTAATATAGATACATGAAATTGGAACTGTATATTTCTTAAACGTTCCTAAGTGACTATACCATATTATAAATTTAATATTTAAAATAATATGTAGGAAAAAAATAGACTTTATGTCTAAAATTGAACACTTCAACTATCGAAATGAAAGAAAATAATCAGTATAACATTAAGAGAACACGATCTAATTTTTTTTATTACATACACTTTTATTTATTAAGATTTTATTGCCTTTAACTGGATCTTCATATCGCATTTTTGTTACTACGCTACTGTTAAGCCTTCTCATTTGTCACATCATTGGCCACATCATTATTCCTTTTAGTATTTATTTTTTACTTTTAATTTTTTGAAAATATTAAATATATAAATATATTGGCTTTAGAAATTCATCTTAGGCCATTTTAACTTTACATATTCATTTACTTTAATTTTGATATTATAACTAAATAATAAATCAATGAAAAATAAAAATAAAAATATTGTCTATACATATTCATCTTGGGCTGTTTAATTTTAATAGTCGATAGGCACATTCAAATACATAGCCAACATTTTATTTTGATATAAATTCAAAATCTCATTTCCAAAATAACTAATTATTATGTCAAAAAAAAAAAAATTCAAACAAAAGCTAAAAGAGGGAGAGAGAAGACTTGTGACAGAAAACTTAAAAAATCAAACACACTATCAAATCCTATTAACCAAAAATGGTATTATATAAAAAAAACAATGATTCATCAACCTAAAGTAAAGATGCAAAAAAGAATATATATATATATATATATATATATATATATATATATATATATATATATTGTAAGGACACGATTCTGTTGAGGCCCAATGAGGATGTTGGGCTCGTACATGAAAGATCCCTCATAATATGATTTGTAGAGAGTGGGCTTGAAAAGCTAGCCGTTGGGCACGGGGCGATGTTCCGGTCTTGATTTTAGAGGAATTCATATAGAAAGGGGAGATGGGTTTAAACATTTAAGCCCTATAATGTCGCATCCCATGGGGTTGGACTCCTCGGACTTGATCCGAGGAGCATTAAGGTCCTACTCCGTTTCCCCAATGGTGGCTTTCTTTCTGATCAGCATGAGTCGTTCTCGTGTTTACCCCATGGAGTCTCTTCCTTAGATGAGATGGAGAGAGCCCCCCCCTCTTTGGCTCACTTACTTTTCCTTTTATATTAGCCTGCGTTCGCTGTCCTTCGTCCACGTGTAGGGTCAACCTTTACAAGACTGATATTTGTCCCATCAGTCTCATCCTGGAATTGTTGGGGATGGTTGATAAAGCTGAAGAATACGGCTCTGTTAGGTGCAGAGCCTTATCTGGGAAGGGTAGTAAGGATAATTCTCCCAAGATATTTTAGATCTTCTTTCAAGTTTTAGTCCTATACCAGTTTTACCCTTCTTCTCAATGGAGCTTTGGGTCTGCCGAGGACTAGACTGTCCTCGGCTGCGTCTCCGGACCATTACCTTTTTCGGCTTGGGCCTTTGGAATCCTTGTGAGCAAGTGGGCCTGGCCCATAAATTATTGGGCCCCACAATAGCCCCTCAAAACCCTGCTATCCGACCTCCTGGTCGGAAGGGAGAGTTTTGGTAAACCCGGGCCTTTAGTATGGCCTATTTAATTTAGCCCCGCATTAATGTAGGCGGTTTTCCCACCTATCCAGGAAACTCACCGGTCTACAAGGTATTCCCTTTAATTTGCTCGTGACCCGCTCCTGCTGTTTGGCTATCCAAGGCGCGCCTTCAATGATTTCCCTTTACGAGGCTCATTTACGTCCGGCGGCTCATCTGATGAGGTGGGGAAGTGGAACGAACACATTTTTATTCTTCAGATCTTTTTGGAAACCTGAATGAATTTAACACCTTCCGTTTTGCCCTTACTATAAGAAGGCAAGTAGGAAGCCATCACTTTCGTGCAGACACCCTTCCATCTTTCTGAGATCTGAAGCCCTCAACCTCACTTAGCGTTCACTTAACCCGATTGTTATTCCCACATCAGAATACGTTTACCATAGCGAGTGATGAAGGAACTATACCCCTCCTCAAAACATCATGTTCTAATAAAGCTCGAGATGGCTCGGTTAGGGCAAGGATGGCGGAGACTTAAGATTTGCCCCACCTCCCTTTCAGCCAAAATCCGAAGCAGGGGCTCATCACGTCAAAATTTCGTCGTGACTGAGTCGAGAACACCCACTATCAGCACCACCCGGCTCCTTACGAGCATACCTAACATGGCACCAGTGTGTTAGGAGTCAGGACTGAGGCAGGGGCCAAGTGCCTCTGCTTCTTCCCCTCTTTGTTCACTGGTGCCCTCCTCCGCCTTCCTCTCTTAGTCCTCCCAGCACCAGCTCCGTCCTGGTGCTGTCCTTCTCCCTCTTTTGCTCCTCTCTCTTTCTTTTCATCTCTTCCCCTCTTCTTCTCCTCCTTCTCTTACTCATGTCCTCCATCTTCTTCATTCATCTCCTCCATCTTCTTCTTCCTTCTCCTTCAAATTCTTCTTCTTTCTCCTTCATCTTTTTCCGAAGAAGGTTCTGCTCATACTGAAGCAGAGATTGGAGAGATTTTGAAGGCGAGTTTAAAAGACACCAGGCTGTTTGCTTATCTGTACTGCGAATGTTAGTGTTGCTTCGGCAGCTCACCTTTTGTATAGGCTTGTTTGAGCCCTACTTTGTACGTTGTAATAATTTTTCATATTAATAAAAATTGTTGTTATTTTACTTTGCATGTTCAGTCTGTGTTTTTACAAATTTGCAAACGCTGCTCGGCACAATAATATAACATTTGAATCGATGACCCCTAAGGCCAAAATACTTGCTAATAAAAAGACGTCAACTTTAACGGAATTGTTTGACATAGCGGTGTGTACCTGTGAATAACGATACTTGCCCGAAACAATGCCGAGATTAGAACTGGATGCCCTATTCAGTGTAGGAAATAATCATTCGAAGACATATCACCCGTAAAAATGAACAGCCTCCTTAGGATATCGAATAGTGGAGTGCCCCACCATCATCCTAACACTTTTATTGGCCTTAACATTTCAGTATCTGAGCTGGGGATCTTTCCCATCCGAGCAGTTATAAAACTTGACTTTCCTCCCTTTCTTTCTCTTTTTTTTTTACTTGGTTTCCCCATAGGCTTGAGTCCGAGGACCATGCAAGGCCTTGGTTCTGTCCAAAACTTACAATGTTTCTTTTTTTGTACTTGGTTTCCCCATAGGCTTGAGTCCGAGGACCATGCAAGGCCTTGATTCTGTCCAAAACTTACAATGTTTCTTTTTTTGTACTTGGTTTCCCCATAGGCTTGAGTCCGAGGACCATGCAAGGCCTTGGTTCTGTCCAAAACTTACAATGTTTCTTTTTTTGTACTTGGTTTCCCCATAGGCTTGAGTCCGAGGACCATGCAAGGCCTTGGTTCTGTCCAAAACTTACAATGTTTCTTTTTTTTGTACTTGGTTTCCCCATAGGCTTGAGTCCGAGGACCATGCAAGGCCTTGGTTCTGTCCAAAACTTACAATGTTTCTTTTTTTTGTACTTGGTTTCCCCATAGGCTTGAGTCCGAGGACCATGCAAGGCCTTGGTTCTATCCAAAACTTACAATGTTTCTTTTTTTGTACTTGGTTTCCCCATAGGCTTGAGTCCGAGGACCATGCAAGGCCTTGGTTCTGTCCAAAACTTACAATGTTTCTTTTTTTGTACTTGGTTTCCCCATAGGCTTGAGTCCGAGGACCATGCAAGGCCTTGGTTCTGTCCAAAACTTACAATGTTTCTTTTTTTTGTACTTGGTTTCCCCATAGGCTTGAGTCCGAGGACCATGCAAGGCCTTGGTTCTGTCCAAAACTTACAATGTTTCTTTTTTTGTACTTGGTTTCCCCATAGGCTTGAGTCCGAGGACCATGCAAGGCCTTGGTTCTGTCCAAAACTTACAATGTTTCTTTTTTTTGTACTTGGTTTCCCCATAGGCTTGAGTCCGAGGACCATGCAAGGCCTTGGTTCTGTCCAAAACTTACAATGTTTCTTTTTTTTGTACTTGGTTTCCCCATAGGCTTGAGTCCGAGGACCATGCAAGGCCTTGGTTCTGTCCAAAACTTACAATGTTTCTTTTTTTTGTACTTGGTTTCCCCATAGGCTTGAGTCCGAAGACCATGCAAGGCCTTGGTTCTGTCCAAAACTTACAATGTTTCTTTTTTTGTACTTGGTTTCCCCATAGGCTTGAGTCCGAGGACCATGCAAGGCCTTGGTTCTGTCCAAAACTTACAATGTTTCTTTTTTTGTACTTGGTTTCCCCATAGGCTTGAGTCCGAGGACCATGCAAGGCCTTGGTTCTGTCCAAAACTTACAATGTTTCTTTTTTTTGTACTTGGTTTCCCCATAGGCTTGAGTCCGAGGACCATGCAAGGCCTTGGTTCTGTCCAAAACTTACAATGTTTCTTTTTTTGTACTTGGTTTCCCCATAGGCTTGAGTCCGAGGACCATGCAAGGCCTTGGTTCTGTCCAAGATTTACAATGTTTCTTTTTTTGTACTTGGTTTCCCCATAGGCTTGAGTCCGAGGACCATGCAAGGCCTTGGTTCTGTCCAAGACTTACAATGTTTCTTTTTTTGTACTTGGTTTCCCCATAGGCTTGAGTCCGAGGACCATGCAAGGCCTTGGTTCTGTCCAAGACTTACAATGTTTCTTTTTTTGTACTTGGTTTCCCCATAGGCTTGAGTCCGAGGACCATGCAAGGCCTTGGTTCTGTCCAAAACTTACAATGTTTCTTTTTTTTGTACTTGGTTTCCCCATAGGCTTGAGTCCGAGGACCATGCAAGGCCTTGGTTCTGTCCAAAACTTACAATGTTTCTTTTTTTGTACTTGGTTTCCCCATAGGCTTGAGTCCGAGGACCATTCAAGGCCTTGGTTCTGTCCAAAACTTACAATGTTTCTTTTTTTTGTACTTGGTTTCCCCATAGGCTTGAGTCCGAGGACCTTACTTCTTTTTAAATATTTTTCCTTTCTGTAACGATTATTTTGTGCATGGGATGCTACATGTGTGCTTTCCTTTGTTGATACTTAGAGTAGGAAACCTTGAAACAGAAACCTACTAACTCTAGTTTACCGACATTAACAAGCATAATAATGATAATTCCCAGCGAATTTAAACTCGTAAAACTAACCGGAATAATGGCCGAGTGCTTCACAATGCATGCAAGGCGATCGTCTGAGAACGATAAGCTCTAAATAATTCGCCCGAGAGGGTAGCCGAGCAGTGAGGGACTTCGACTGTGCGTTCTTGGCAAAATATTGTCTTATATGGCATCAATCCTCTAGGTGTTGAGGATCTGAGGATAGATCGGGGAATCCGTGTAGTCTAGGGGTTAGCCCGATTATCAACGAGGAATTCTCCTCGGATAGATTCTATGGTCCAGGTAACGTCCGGGTCGTGCCCAAATCCCCTGTTGGCTCTTCTAGGCAGTTGGTTTCCCCATAGGCTTGAGTCCGAAGACCATGCAAGGCCTTGGTTCTGTCCAAAACTTGTAGGATTTCCCTTTTGTACTTGGTTTCCCCATAGGCTTGAGTCCGAGGACCATGCAAGGCCTTGGTTCTGTCCAAAACTTGTAGGATTTTTTTATTTGGTTTATTTTTCGACCATAAGCCCCTATACCAGGGTGGGGAAAGTTGACTTGAGGCCGGAAGCCCCTAGAGATGCCCATGCCCTTGGCACCGCAAGGCGTAGCCCCTAGTAGAAGTTTATGCTGGAGCAGCAACTGTATGTCGCCGGAGACGGAGGAAACCCCAGGAATTTCTGCTTGCTAGAGAGTTGACTCCAATGCCACCTGCGCCAACGCGCAAGCTTTCCCACAGACGGCGCCAATTGTAAGGACACGATTCTGTTGAGGCCTAATGAGGATGTTGGGCTCGTACATGAAAGATCCCTCACAATATGATTTGTAGAGAGTGGGCTTGAAAAGCTAGCCGTTGGGCACGGGGCGATGTTCCGGTCTTGATTTTAGAGGAATTCATATAGAAAGGGGAGATGGGTTTAAACATTTAAGCCCTATAATGTCACATCCCATGGGATTGGACTCCTCGGACTTGATCCGAGGAGCATTAAGGTCCTCCTCCGTTTCCCCAATGGTGGCTTTCTTTCTGATCAGCATGAGTCGTTCTCGTGTTTACCCCATGGAGTCTCTTCCTTAGATGAGATGGAGAGAGCCCCCCCCTCTTTGGCTCACTTACTTTTCCTTTTATATTAGCCTGCGTTCGCTGTCCTTCGTCCACGTGTAGGGTCAACCTTTACAAGACTGATATTTGTCCCATCAGTCTCATCCCGGAATTGTTGGGGATGGTTGATAAAGCTGAAGAATACGGCTATGTTAGGTGCAGAGCCTTATCTGGGAAGGGTAGTAAGGATAATTCTCCCAAGATATTTTAGATCTTCTTTCAAGTTTTAGTCCTATACCAGTTTTACCCTTCTTCTCAATGGAGCTTTGGGTCTGCCGAGGACTAGACTGTCCTCGGCTGCGTCTCCGGACCATTACCTTTTTCGGCTTGGGCCTTTGGAATCCTTATGAGCAAGTGGGCCTGGCCCATAAATTATTGGGCCCCACATATATATATATATATATATAGAGAGAGAGAGAGAGAGAGAGAGAGAGTAATCACCTTTTTTGAGAGAAAAAATAGAAAATAAAATGAGAAAATGAAGTATCAAATAAAAAATATAGTCATAAGTCAAACACCAAATTATCCAAGCCATGATATATAATAGAATAACATTATATTCTTGCAAACTATATTTATGTGCAATAAAATAACATTTAACAATTATAGAAAATAAAAAAAGATAATAACTTAAAAACACAAAACCAAATTGCAACCCAAAGTAAAATTCTAAAGAATGTATAAGTACATCAATCTAAAGTAGAGATACAAAAAATAAAAAATTCACACAAAAATAAAACATAAGAGAGAGAGAGAGAGAGAGAGAGAGAGAGAGAGAGAGAGTGTAATAACCTTTTTCATGTGAGAAAATATGTATAGAATGAGATAGAGAATGTCATATTTATGGTAATATAAGAGGGATAAGAATAGTCAAAATAAAAGGAAGAGGAAGAGATAAATCAAGAGTGACATTAAGGTTAAGAGCAATGGAGAGATGAAAATGTAAAAGAGATGTTACGATTGGATGTAGTGGAGAGAAATGAGAAATAGGTAGATGATGTTGCCACTGATATGGCTTAACAAGAGCATAGCAATAATAAATGTTACACTTCAACTTTTAGATATATAGATATAGATGTGTTTACATGTATTGATTTTGTCTTAGTGGATTTATTTGATGAGTGGTTTATAGTTTTTACAATGGTGGCTATCTAAGTGGGGAAGATTTGGGGGTTTTGGCTTTTTAATGTGAAATCAATAGTGAATATAATTTTTATTGATTATTTGGAGTTAGTTGAAGTTCAAAATTGTTTGTCTTGGAGAATATTATGATTTTGGTATCATGGGTCTCTTGATGATATTATATAAATCTTGTGGGAACTACTTATTAAGTGTGGAGGTTTTGATGTTAGAGATAATACCTTGAATGATTTATGAGAATAATGGGAGTCTATGCCTTGTAAATTAATTTTTTGAGAAACTTTGGAAGTGAAATATATTATTTGTGAGGTTAAATACTAGGCTTGCCTAATTAATTGCTTATTTGGCAATTCCTAATTTGTATCTAGATACAATTTTAAACTTTATGCTTATTGTAATAGGTTTGTTTGATATTGTTTAGGCTCTAGTTAATCTCCTTTGGAGCTCAGAGAATTAGGTTTTTTGCGGATTGCAAGGTAAGTAGATTTTTAATGGGAAAATTATTTTTGGGTCAAAAACATTTTGGAAAATTATTTGTGGATTATGTTTTCTTAAAAAGTGTCGTGTTGTGACCCTATTATATATGATTATACATGAAAAGTGCATCATATTTGGTATTGCATATGAGGAAATGCATGAATTGTTGGCATGGAAAATATGAGCATCTTTGAGTTAACCTTTGATGATGACTTTCATGGATTTTATGGTATATTGGAAAATTTAAAGGTGCTTATTTATCTTGTCTTGTATTATTTGGGAAATAGATAGAAAACCTTTTTGGACAAAGAATGAAATTGAAAACCTTACAAATTTTATGGAAGTTTTGATTGTTATGTATCTAAAACCACCTGGATATAAGCTATGTATTTGAAAGGAAATGTAACTTGTGAGTTTTATGGTGTTTTAACTCTATGCCATGTGTGATTTCCCGGTGATCACCCAATTTGGTTTTCGTAGTTTCTGTGACAATGGAATCAGATCTAAATCAGTGCACTTTCACTTTGGATGACGTGTTCTTCCTTGCTGCCCATGGGGGGAAGAGGTCCCTTGATTGTGTGTAGGTGAGGTTGCTGCCCATGGGGCCAAAAGACCACATGCAAAAGAAGTCCTATTTGACATGTTCTCCCTGCTAACCATGGGGGGAGAGACAAAACTTTGAGGGTATGGGAGAGGCTGCTACCTATGGGGCCAATAGACTGCATACCAGAGAGGACAATATCATGCCAATTGTGAATGGGTGAATCCCCTGACCGGTCTATGTGGTAATGTGGTATCTTTGTGATAATTTACCTTATATTAGATTTCATGGCTTGGGAATTATGTTGTTAGTGCTCACAGATTATGGTATATAGTTTCATGGTATTTACTTTGAGAAGCTGTCTTTCATTATTTGATCATTTTTGTCATATTATTATTGAAAATGATCTTGCAGTATTCAATTAGAAATTTCCTAAATTAAAACATGCTTTGTAAATTGTTTATCATCATGAAACTTGCATTTCCCCCACCCCCATTGATTATACTACTTATAGGGCTTTGTCTCATCCCATTCTTTTACAAACCTTTTCAGAGTAGGCAACAATCATTTTGAGACAGGTTTTTGTGGCTAGTAGTAGTTAGACTAACTACTAATGGAGGTTGGATTTTTGTGATGGAGATATTTAGATGATGTACATCCTTGAGTAGGCTTGACGATCATTCTTTTGTATCTAATAGTGGTTATGACTTTATTTCTATTGATGGGACAAGTTAATGATATGTAATTATAGTTATTTAGACCTCCACTCTTTTGTGGCCAATGGTCCTTATAATTTTTGTATAGAGCTTCAACTTACTTTGGGAGTATCTTTAATAGAATTATTATGATAATTCTTGATATTGGTACTTGATATGAATTATTTGAATTGAATTGTCAAAAAGGAAAAATCTACAGGTACCTTTTATATTTTTTTTTCTCGTGCTTTGGACCCTTTTGGGTTTGAAGCGTGACACTTGGTACACCAATGCCAATTCCATCCTTATCTGCCACATCATCGCCTCGTCAGCATTTTTCGTCTTTTTCCTTATTTCTAGTCTGAAATTTGCATGTCTGTTTAGAGACTTTTCCGAGCTCTGGTTTCTTTGAATTTTATATGCATGGAAAGCTCTAGCTGTCTAGTTTCCAATGGTTTTAGCTTTGTTTGATTTAGAGCAACGGTCGTTGAGATATTACGCTCAGAAGGGAGGTGATGCAAAGTTGAAAAATTCTGAACGTCTTTCCATGAAAAATTCATATCTTTTAATCTGGATCTAATATCGTCAAGCCCTTTTGGTGAAAATTAGCTAAGACCTTGTTATTCAAGATGGTCCAGCCCATTCATTTCAGTTCTTACCCAATCGATACAGTTTATTGCACGAAGCCAGGTAAAAAACTAACAGTTTTCCTGAAAAATTCAGTGAAGACTTTATTAGTATTTTGGTATTTTTGTGATATCTCATCCGTTTTAACTCCAATTTTGGCTCGTAAACTATCGTTTTGAAGGAAAAATATTCCCTACTAGATGGTCCAAAATTAAAAATGATCCAATGGTCGAATAAAAAACTCAACTTTTTGACCATACTAAGTTAAGGTTTTAGTAAGATTTTCTGTAAAACGGGTTTTTCAAATGTTGTGACCTTTTGATTTACCCTTCAAACATGTTGTATTTATTTTTGCCCTCTTTTCCTTTGAAATCCATGATTTTGCACCTTTGCTAATTTTTTTGGTTTTTATGGTCTTTGTTTCATCATGTGAATTGGGGCTGGACAAAATACGGTATTGACAGAAGGGAATAGCAACACGGTAGAGATTAGGAAGAGAAAGGAGCCCATTATTGAAACACTCAAGGAAAAGTTTGCTAAAGAAGAGAAATGTGGGGAAGATTGGAGGATTCCCATAAAAGAAGCTTTGTTAAGTGAAAGGACTATTGAAGGATTGAAGAGCGTGAAGGATTATGCCCTTGTGAAAGGGTAGCTCTACTAGAGAATGCCTGGTGGAATTCTAGCGAGGTGTGTTGGGCATAGAGAGGCCCAGAAGAAACTGGAAGAAGTACACAGTAGAACTTGTGGATTTTGCAGGGAAGTTAGCTTATATCGCAGGCTGCAGAGAGTAGGTTTCTATTGGCCTAGTATGAGCAAAGAGGCAGATCAGACTCAAAGTCAATGTGAAGCCTACCAGATGGTCATAGATCGGAAGGAAAGTTATGCTGTGTTTACTGAAGAAGATTGGAGAAACCCTTTTGTTGAATATTTGGCCGGTGGCATCTTACCGCGGAAACATGAAGGCAAGTACAAGCTTAAAAGGTTGGTGACCCATTATTTCCTACATGAGGGGATACCATTCAGGAAAGGATTTGGTGGAGACCCATTACTATGCTGGGGTCCAAAGGAAGCCAAGGAGATGTTGAAGGAAGTGCACTCCGGCGAGTGCAAAGAACACCAAGGAAGGAAGAAGTTGTATAGGTACATTCTATAGATGGGGTATTACTGGCCATGTATGAAGAGGGATACAGTAGAATTTGTAAAGAAGTGCCACGGGTGTCAGGTGCAGGAAAATCTTATCAACACCCATCCCCAAAGCCTACGGAGTATGGTAACGTCGTGGTCGTTCCACACTTGGGGGTTGGATTTGGTGGGAGCAGTCAATCCTCCCTTAAATGGAAACATTTGGATCTTGGTGGCCATGAAGTATTTCACTAAATGGGTAGAAGTTATCCCACTTTGCAAAGCCACAGGAGGAGCTGTGGCAAACTTCATCAAAGAAAATATAATTGCAAGATTTAGGATACCCCACAGGATTATAAGCGACAATGGCACACCCTTTGTAAATAGGGAAGTTAGGAGAATGCTAGAACACTATCAAGTGAAGCACCATCGATCTTTACCATACTACCCATAGGGGAATGGGTAAGCTGAGGCAACAAACACCCTCATCAAGATCATTAGCAAAATGAGTCAAGAATATAGTGGAGGATGGGTCTCACACCTGGCAAACACGTTATGGGCTTACCGCAGTTTCTCCCTTTTCTCACTAGCACATGGAATAGAAGCTGTCAGCCCTAGAGAATTGATGATATCTTCTTTGAGAGTCCTCTATGCACAAAAGAAGGGAAACGAGAAAGATGTGTTCTTGGCCAAAAGATGCAAAAACTTGGAAGGATTAGATGAGAAGAGGGAAGAAGCCTAGGAGCATAGCCACAGGCACAGGCAGAGGATGGTGGAAGCCTATGGAAAGGCCATGAAAGAGAGGTTGTTTGCAGAAAGACAACTAATGTTGAGAACGGCAGAACATGTCAAAAGAAGATTGGCGAGACCATCCAAGTTTGTGCCCAAATGGGAAGGACCCTTTATGATAAGGGAGGCCAATGCAAATGGGTGAATGGGAATGACTTGATGTATCCCATCAATGGCAAATGGCTTAAACAGTATTATGCTTAAGTAGTAGTATGTAATTTGACCTTTCTTTGTATTTCCTCCAAGTGACTACCCTTGTAAGGGATATCGTGTCACAAGCAAGTAATCCAATATTTTGTAATGTAAGCATTATCATGTGAAGAGAAGAAAGTAATGAAAGTGACATCATGACAAATGAGGTATTAGTAGAAAATACATTGTATTATAAAGCATGTCAATCATTATAACAGAAGTAGTAATAAGTTACAAACCAAAAGCATAAGTTATACTAGACTTAGTAGAATCTAATACAATATACAAAAGCAGAAGGTTTTTCCTGCAATTAAGGAGATGCTGCCACATAGGAAAAAATGCCTACTTTAAATTCTGCCACATTCACAATTAAAAAGTGATAAATTATAGTGTTTCACTACAATTAAAAAAACTATTTGAGAGCATCTCAGTATAAAAAGAAAACTAACTGCTTAAATCAATAAATTACAATAAAAGGATTGCTATATGGAGAAGGAGAAAGAGAGATCGAAGGAGAAAGATAGATCGAGAGAAAAGATATTATAATCGTAAGCCACACCAAGATAGAAATAACTAAAGGCCAGCCATCACCATCAGTTTTCTTGCCACCGCTTGTTCCCTTGCCATACTCCGACCATCGAAACTGCAGGCACATAGATATACAAGCACTTACCATCAAACTGTCGAAACTACCACCAGTAAAGTTTTTTTTTTTTTTTTCTTCTTCCTTTCTTTCCTTATTTCTTAGATCTGGGAATGAAATACGACATAGTTTTGGGTTCTATCCCTACCAAAAATGGTGCTAATTGGTGGGTGTACTATTGTGGAATTGTATTGTGTTTTGGTTTAGGTTCTTTAAATTTGGTTTAAATATGATTTAGGTATGGGTATTTTGATTAAATAGGATTGGATTGCATTCATGTTTTGGCTTTAATCGGTTTTGAGTAAGAAATTTGGTTTAGAATGGTTTTTAATATCAGTTATCTGTGTTTCTTTTGGATATTTGGGTTAAATTCGTTTTAAGTATTCCAGTAAAGTTTTCTATTATGAATTTGCTTATGATTGAGGTGTAGGTTTGGATAAGTTATTCTTTAGCATGATTAACAGATAATAGATATTAATTAAAATAGTTAAGGTTTCAAATTTTTTTTTTCAATGTCTTGACAACGTTGTTGGTGATCATTTAATAATTTTTGTCTTCTTCTAATTCTATTGTATTGGCTATTGTTAATTTTAATTTGTTATGCATAGACTTGGATGATGGGTGAATTAGAAATTTAATTCATAGATTGATGGGGTTGGAGACGTAGTGGGTTTTGAAAATTCCAACCAATTATTGGCTTCTATTGGCAGTATGTTTGTTGCTTTGAACGACTAAAAAAAGTTTCAAGGTTTGTATCATCAATTCCCTTTTTAATATATATTGACAAGTGTGTCTAATATTACATTATAATTCAATTTTAAGAGCCCTGTTTTGACACTGTTTTGCACTAGAACAACTACCCAAACAAGTTGAAAGGTTCGCATAGCCTAATTGTTTTACTTCTTCTTGATTTTATTTTCTAATGCAATTTTCCTCCTCTTTTCTTTTTTCTTTCAAAAAAAGTACTCAATGTATGCAATTTGGCCTTTATACCATTTAGGTGGTTAAGCCAACATATTCACAACAAAAGATAAAAAGAAACCCAGAAAAAACAAAAAAGCTGCCCAAAAGAGAGGAAAAAAAAAAGAAAAACCTCATTTGTTTAAGCAAAGAAATTAAAACTAATTTTAAAATACCTAACTTTGAAAAATTGAATATGAAAATCAAGTTTGTATGTTTGCAATCAGATTGAGAAAATAGTATAATTAGGGGCTGTGAATAAAATTCGATTCGTGAGTACCGTTCGGTGTGGAACGTTAAATAATGTATCACTATTAAGAAACAAAAACTGTTTGAGATTGATAGGGCGCAGAGGAAAAAGAGAGACATCTCAGGGCCGACATTACCATTAGTTTCCAACCATAGGAAAATTTTATTTCCTCTACCATCGCTCTGCCAGAGCTGTTACAGGGTAGGTTCTGTTTACGGATTGGTACTTTGGGTATCTATCTACAGAGTAAAATGTTCAAATTAGTTGAATTGGAGGGTTTTATTGTTTTAATACTTAGGTTGGATTTTGATATGTAACTTTTTTTTTTTTTTTTAAGTAGCCAATAATCGCTGATGATTAATGTATAATTTTTTTTTTCTCAAGGTGATTGTGTTTATCTACTATGGAGTTTGTTGAGTTATCTACTATGGAATTTGTTAACTCACAGATTCTTCAATTCTTCATCCTCATAGATGACACTATTTCGTGTCTTCTCCACCGCTAAGTCTTGAGAGAGAGAGAGAGAGAGAGAGAGAGAAGAAGGTCACGATTGAATTCCAGTTGGAGAAGATGTGAAAAAGGAGGAGAATTATATGAAAAGAATTGAAAGGGTGGGTTTTCTCTATTGGTCTTTCTCAGCTGCACATGCCACAAAGGCCAAACTTGTGTTGTTTCAATCAATTTGGGTTCTTTCCTTTTTATTTACAACTCTGTTCCTTTCACTTTTTTTTTTTAAAAAAAAAATTCTATTTTCCTTATACTTGAATCTCTTGAACTCCTCCCTCTACCCCTCCTTCAAACCCTTTTTCTTTCACTCCTGCAACGGTTGCCCAATAATTGATTAGACACACTTAAGCTCCACACGTTATCTCACATAGGTCTTTCTGCTTGATATGCTTTTAAGTGCCTAAATTTTGGTGGATTTGTATTTGTGTGTATTTTTCCTTTGGTTGCCTTTAGACGTAGGAATTGGAAAATTTGTGTTTTCTTTTGCAATAATCGCTGTTTTTTTTTTTTTTTTTTTTTTTTTTTTTTTTTTTTTTAAATAATCTATTTCATGTTCTATAGTACTATTAACATATTTAAAATAATCTTGTTTGATATTGCAGGGACATTCTCACAACTTCGGAGACTAGTACCTCTCTCCTGGCTCATCAGATATGTAATGAGTAACCTATTTTATAGTGAGCATGGAGCATTATAGTAAATCCCAACCACTTATTATATATACATATAAGTCAGTATCACAGAAAATGGAGTCCCCTCCTCACACATTCAATTTTTCTTCTTCCACATGTTCACAAAAAATCAAATAAAGGTATCCATGGTTGAGTTCTTTACTAACATCTCCTGTCCATGTATAAGAATTGTGTTTTGAAGCATATTCGAATGCCAAATGTTTATTGTAATCTCTTATAGTAGCCTATGTGCAAATAAATATTTGCTACTGTAAGGTTGAATTTAATCAACGATCTTGTTGGGTTTATTCCATGTCAAATTTGCTTATAATTCAACATTTAGAAACCCTGTATTTAGGAGGGATTCATGTAAGGGATGTGTGAGAGAGTGTGAAGAAAAGCTTAAGAGTGTGCACTCAGCAGGGCCTCGCGACTGGATTGCGGTTGGCAAGTCGCCAAAGTTGGCACACATGTGAAGCATGAAGAGGAGCTGAAAAGTCACACCAGCTGGAGCACTACAGGACAAAACTTCCAGTCTGGCCAGGCAGTTAGCTCGCGACTTAGACTCGCGACTCAATCAAGTTGCGAGGTTAAGTCGCCAGACCACTCTGTTTGGGAAAAACTAACCTTTCGCATTCCAAACACACACTAATATAAATACCCCTTATACCCACGTATTGTAGAGAGCTTTCAGAGAGAATTTTGAGAGAGAAACCCTAAAGAAAAACAAGATTGACTCATCCACAATCTTCATCCTTTGATTCTCTAAATTCCTCTACTCTCACCCTCTCCATTAATACATCCTTGAGAGATACATTAGCCAAAACCTTTTCTCACCATGCCCATATCTGTGAGGAGGCTATTTGGTGCTTGGGAAGCAGTTAAGAAGAGACCAATTGATATTGGTTGATACTATGGGCTATAACAGGATCCGGTAAGCTAGAGAAGACAAAGGTTTGGTGTAATCTCGTTGGAGCAAAAAGCTTGGAGGGCTTAGGTACACTGGGTAGATTAGGCTTGGAGGGTCTTCTGCTGTTCATGTATCCCAACTTCATTCTCTAGTGGACTATTGACCGCTTGGAGAATGGCGGAGAGGTTTTACACCGGGGACTTCGATTTCCTCTTCGATAACACATCGCTGTGTTGTCTTTGTGTTTGCATCTCTTTTCCCTTAATCTTTAGCATTTAATTTCTGCTGCGGTTGTGATTTTATTTGGTTTAGATTGTTTTATCAATTTTGGTTTAACTTATTTTCATATTCTGCACATACATTGTTTGATAATAAGCTTGAATTGGTAATTTGTAATTTGGGGGTCCAAACGTTCAAGGTGTTTTATACACTATTTGAACATTCAATTGGTATCAGAGCGGGTACATTTGTTGTGGTTTAAATACCTAAATGTGATCCTTGACCCATTGTGTTTAATTGTCATGGATAGTGCTTTGTATGCCTCTATGCATGTTTTGGATGTTGATGAATGTAACATACCATGTGTTTGTGAAAATGCCTATATGAGTGATAATCCTCATGATTGTGATGCTATGTTACTTGAATCATTTACTATTGTTGATATTCCAAATGACAAACTCTTGAAGAAAAAGGCTAAGAAGTTTCAAAAGAATTTGAGCAAGTTATTTTGTGAAAATGATGATTTGATTGCTAAGCTCAATGAATCCAACAAATTGGTTGAGAAATATAAGAAACTTGCTGAAAATTCTCTTGAAAAGCTAAAAGAGTTTAAATATTTGAACATGGACTTAGATGCTAAACTTGTTTTGTCTAACAAACTTATTGATGAGCTAAAATGTGAAAATGAATCTCTTAAGATGCATGTCAAGTGTTTGATTGCTGAGCCTATTGATAAAAAGGATGATAATATATGTTGCAATCATGTTGTGGTACCCGATTTTGTGCCTAATGTGTGTTCTACCTTTAAGGGAAAATCGGTGTACATTCCTTCATACAAAAGAAATCAAAAGGTGGAGAGAAAGACTCTTAAGTCAAAGCCTCCGTTTAGGTCTCAACCTAAGGGTTTGGATGGATTTAAGTTTGTTCCAACTTGTCATCATTGTGGTGTGATTGATCATATAAGACCTCAATGTCATAAGTTAAAGAGGGAACAAAACCATGTTGCTAGATCCCTTCCCAAAAAGCCTAGTGGCCCTAAACACGTTGTGTGTCACCATTGTGGTGCTTTTGGTCATCTAAGACCTCATTGCTCTAAGTTTCATGCTCTTAAAAGAATCAAAAGAAAAGAGAAACTTAAGCTTCATGGAAGTTGTGCTAAAAATGGTAAACCGGATTTAAGTGAAAATAGCATGTTATTAAAGAAAGTGTTTAATGCTCTTAACTCCTTATCTATGTGCATCTCTGGTTCTCATTCTTCCAACCTTTGTCTCACTTTTCATGAGACACTCATTCCAAACAATCGTTCTGTTTGGATGAGGAAGAGTTCCTATGGTTGAGTTTTTGTTCTTTCGGTCTTTGATCTAATTCTTTCGATCTTTGTAAGACCTTTCATGCATTGAATGTCATATCTTCATGCATTTTGTGCATCTTGCATTTCTTTTTATGCATTGTTTCTGTTTTGATCTTCCTTTTATGTTTTAGTTTTATGTGAGTAAAAATCCAAAACCACATAAAAAGTGAAAAATTCAAAAAGTTTGATCGTATATGTTTGAGCACATATCACATATGAGTTTTGCCTTGTACCTCCATACAAATGGCTTTGTGCATTTACGAGCTTAGCTTGTTCTTTATGCACTTATATCTCTGTGGGAAAAATCTTGACATCTATGTGTGATTGTTGTAAATCGATCTTCAAGCTTGTCATGAATGATTAGTCAATTGTCATGTTGGGTTTGATACATGCGTAGACTTGTGCCTATATATCTTCCCACTCTTTTATATTTTTGCTTAAAGAGCTCAACAAATGTAAATTTCAAAATGAAAAGAGATAATAAGCTGCAAAAGCCGATGCACATACTAGTATTTGACTAGGAAAAAGGGAAAGCGACTTGTATTGAAAATGTATGTTGCCCAAAAGCCAAAGGCTTGTTTGAAATATCAAAAATTTCAGGTATCAATCTCAAAATGAGATGTATTGATTCAAAATGATCAAATGTTATGAATTGTAAAGAAGCCAAATGAAAAGCTTCAAAGATATGTAATCATTTTCTTGTGGGAGGTTATATATGTTCATTTCTATAATTGAGATAGACCATTTGACTTAGTACTAGTTGTGTATAACTTGATTGAATTGATCATTAAAGTTTCATTCTAGACTAAGGACTATTCCACACTTGATACACACACAAAACACACATGCCTAATGTTCAATGAATGCTTTATTCATTTGTTCGATTGTACTTGTTTAAATGTGATGTGTGTGTGCTCAACTTTATATGGATCAACCCAAAAAGTTTTTTTTTTTTATTATTTTTATTTTTTTATATCATTTTATATGTTTTTGGAAGTGATTTTTATCACTCTTTGTATTCATGTTTAGTGCTTATTTTGTTTTTCATTGTTTGAGCATGTTTTGTGTTGAAAAACAGGTGTCAGAATTTTTGGCTACTTATTCTAGCTACTCTGATGAGTAGCGAGTTTTGGCTACTCGTTTTGGCGCCTCGCCCAGTTGCGAGACCCAGTAGTGAGTTTACACAGAATGGTTTCGCGACTCACTCGCAACTCATCTCGTGACTCGCTAGTCGCAAAACGCCCAGAAACAGTTTTTTAAAGGGCTTTTCATGCGAAACTTGTTTTAAACCTCTCCCATCCTCTTTTAAACCCCTCTTTCAATACTTTTACATCAAAATTCAATCAATTTGAATGGTTTTTCATTCCATTAACATCTCTAAGGTAATTCTAAACTCTTTTCTTTGATTTTGATCCTTAGATTATGTTTTGGAGAGTTTTTGTACTCTTTGTTGAGATTTTCATCAAAGGGGTTGGGGAGACTTATTTTTTGTCAAATTTTTGTATGGGATTGGTTTCTTTTGATGATTTGCTTTGGATGTTGGCCTCTTATGGCAAAAAGATCATATATTAAGGGTGGATTTTATGATGTTCATGCATTGTTTTACATTGTTGTTCATAGTGTGCATGTTAGGTGTTTGATAAAATGCCTTTTAGGACTTTCTTACTTGTTTGGACTCCGATGAGTACCAAACTTTGGGGTTTCTCATGTTTCCTCATTAGGAACATGTTTGGTTCATTGGTTGTGTATTTAACACACCTTGCCCCACATGTGCATTTTCATTGCTTTGGTCATACATTGCACATAGTCATCTCTTGCACACACCTTTGCTACCCTTGTCATTCCTTGGTCTATACCTTGTTTCTTCATCCTAGCATGTCATGTTTATCTTATGCTTTGTAGCACTTTGTTTTGTCTTAGGATTGAGCTTCATTTTCTCATTCATCTCGCACCTCTCATGCATCATTATCATTGTTCATGCCTTCATCTCTTGCCCTCATTTCTCCTTGACCCTTTGTCTATTCGTGACAAAAAAGGGGGAGAGTATACTCTAGAGAGTATACTAGAGAGTTTTTGTCATTTCTACATGGCTCTTGTGCACATCCTTAAGGGGAGAAATTCTATTTCTCATGCACATTTGTAAGGGGAAAGATATTCTATAGGGGATATGCATATACCAAGGGGGAGAAGACATTGTGTTGATAAGAAAACTTTGTTTTGTTTGTGTTTCTTTATGTTTGCTTTCTTGTTTGTTTAATGGTGCTTTGAGTTATGTTTAGTATCTATGCTTTGTTGTTCTCCTTGCATCGTGTTTGTGTGTTGAACATGCATACTTCCTTATGCTATTGTGCTTCATTGACTGCATGTTCGGATGATCATTTGCTTTGCTATATGATTATTGTAGTCATTTCTATATGACTGTTTTGGTGTATGATTAAGTTGCTTACATGTTTCACATCATGTTTACTTGATCACAATTTACTTGTTACATTTTACTTGTCCTTTTATTACTTGCTTTACCTTGATGGTCTAATGTGTTTTGTGCAAGTGTTTCAAGTTACAGGTATATATGTTCCAAGTTCATCATAGCTCCTATGATTCATGATAGGGGGAGTGATATGATAGGGGCAGAAAGAGAGAAAAAGCTTTGTGTTATATTAACTATGTTTTTGCTTTGCTCATAGTTCATAATTATGTTTAGCTATTTGAAATATTTTGTTTTGTACCCATGTTTTGTAGCTTAGTATTTGTTGTTAAATGTTATGCATTTTCTTTAAGTACATCACTCTTATGCCCTTATTGGATTTTATATCCTTGATGCAATTACTTTGAGTTTTTGTATCGGTTGAGTGTTGGACATGCAAATGATACTTTGCATTGAGCTTATTAGCTTGCATGTCCGGATGTTTATTCCTTGTGTGAATGAGCATTGTGGTCACTATTTATAGTGATTGTTCATTTTTGGTCAAGCCATGGTTTATTACTTAATTCCATTTTGCTTGATCACATTGTGCTTGCTGCATATGCATTACAAGTTTTCTGCATACAATGATCATATTGTGTTGTTGTTTTTCAAGAGATACTTGTTCTTATGGTTCAAGAGCTACACAGATTCCAGAGTTAGGTGTGAGTAAGTTTTGTTCAACTGTTCCCAACTCACATGTTAAGTTTAGAGTTTGTTTTAGTGTTTTGTCACAGAATAGCCAAAGGGGGAGATTGTAAAGTTGAATTTAATCAACCATCTTGTTGGCTTTATTCCGTGCCAAATTTTCTTGTAATTCAGCATTTAGAAACCCTGTATTTAGGTGGGATTCATGTAAGGGTAGTGTGTGAAAGAGTATGAAGAAAAGCTCGAAAGTGTGCACTCAGCAGGGCCTCATGACTGGATCTCTCGACTGGCTTGCGACTGGTAAGTTGCCAAAGCTGGCACACGTGTGAAGCATGTAGAGGAGCTGAAGAGTCATGCCAGTTGAAGCACTATAGGACAAAACTTCCAGTCTGGCCAGGCAGTTACCTTGCGACTTAGACTCACGACTCAGTCAAGTCGTAAGGTCAAGTCGCCAGACCACTCTGTTTAGGAAAAACTGACATTTCGCATTTCAAACACACACCAGTATAAATACCCCTTATACCCACGTATTGTAGAGAGTTTCCAGAGAGAATTTTGAGAGAGAAATCCTAGAGAAAAACAAGATTGACTCATCCATAATTTTCATCCTTTGATTCTCCAAATTCCTCTACTCTCACCATTTCCATTGATACATCCTTGAGAGGTACATTAGCCAAAACCTTTTCTCACCATACCCATATCTGTGAGGAGGCTATTTGGTGCTTGGGAAGCAGTTAGGCAGGGACCAATTGATATTGGTTGATGCTATAAGCTATAGTAGGATTCGGTAAGCTAAAGAAAACAAAGGTTTGGCATAACCTCGTTGGAGTAAGAAGCTTGGAAGGCTTAGGTACACTGGGTAGATTAGGTTTGGAGGGTCTTCTGCTATTCATGTATCCCAATTTCATTCTCTAGTGGATTATTGACCGCTTGAGGGCGGCGAGAGGTTTTACGCCAAAGACTTCGATTTCCTCTTCGATAACACATCATTGTATTGTTATTGTGTTTGCATTTCTCTTCCCTTAATCTTTGCCATTTAATTTATGCTGTGGTTGTGATTTTATTTGGTTTAGATTGTTTTATTAATTCTGGTTTAGCTTATTTTCATATTCCGCACATACATTTTTTGATAATAAGCTTGAATTGGTAATTTGTAATTTGGGGGTCTAAACGTTCGAGGTGTTTTACACACTATTTGAACATTCAGCTACTACAAATTGCAAACCATTTGGACTAGCTTTATAACAATTTATAATTCATTATTATTTTCACTTTTACTTCTTACAAACTTTTATGATTAGAGTTTTAAAATAATATGTAATTCATATCTGATTATTTTAAGAATTCCATTAACTTTAAACACACAACATGGTCAAAATAGAAGCTATTTTGATAAGAATCCACCCAAGAGTGAGTACATTCTAAGAAAAATACCTAATTCGAGGAAACTGGCCTCCAAGAATGAGAAATAAAATTTAGAGAGAATAGAGAAGATTAGGAGAGAAACTAACTAACAGATATTAACAGCTTCTATGGTAAAAGACTAACAATTCCCTAACTCTAATGCAGCATCTTAGGACAAGTGTATGTTTAGCAACATCAACAATAACAGATATGACATCAAGTCAACTACAGTAGCAACATCATTGGCATTGCTTGATGACTCTTAACATATTCTATATTGTTAACTAATATAATAGTTTATTATGTTTTTAATTTTTAAAATAATGCATTACTCTTTTTTTTTTTTTTTTTTTTTTTTTTTTTTACCTTTTGTTTGGTTACTGAGAAAATGAAGAAAAATAAGTTGAAATAAAGTTCTAGAGTTTTAAATGTTTCTCAACTATGTATAACATAAAAAATCAAAGTACAAGGTTTTTGGAAATAATTCTCCACATTGGAATGACTATCATTGATGTTTACTTATAGCTGTACAAGTAGGATTGTGCAAGCTAAAAGGAAAGTTTTGATGTAGAGGTTAACTATGATCTGTCATGATTTATTATTGCATAATATTCTCTTTGAGTTTGACAAATATTTGATTTGATGCAATGATCATTTGTGTTTTGTTTTTTTTTTAAAGAATGAGACTGATTTTCAAAATTTATGATGGCTGGACCCACAATAATTCTCAACTTAAGTTGCTGCATAACTGATGTTGGTGCTGCTACTGGAGGCTTAAGTAGCTGCAAAATTGCTGGTGTTGTTGTTGGAGGTGTGATGGATCCTTTGATAGATTTGGTGTGTCATTATATAAATCCATAAATTTAGAATGATAGAATTTATTTTTCATTCAGGAGTACTATTAAGAGAATAGCTCAAATTGTTATTTACTTTAAGATTTAACAATCAGTTGGTGCAGTATTTGCAAATTTCATCTAGAATGAGAACCTTGAAGCCAAAAACATCTTGGCCTAGGAAATAGTAAAGGTATGCTTGACTTAACTAAAATTTATTTTCAGTTGGTAATGACTTTCACCTTTGAGTAATTTTTCGAATTTTCTTTCTCCTAAATTTTCATTCCATTATCATAGGCCTTTAGTTGTTTGGATTTGTTGACTTTTGGATGACCTTTTAGAACTAAGAGACTAAATTCAACCAACAATGATAGATTCGGAATGTGATTATCTAAATATGCACCATGTAACAAAAAATAGGATTTAATTTAAAAACCTGCATTTCTATAAGTGGTTTGGTAGACATACTTTGAATAACTCCAAATGGTTCACATCAATATTTGGTTTGTTTTCATGCTTTCAATTTAGCCTAAAACATGCTTATGATATCCATATTTGTTTACAATAAGAATAAGTATGTGCTTCATGCATGAATGATTTCCTGGGGCATTTCATTTTTGTGGTGAATACATTTTCAAAGCCATATCAAATGTTGTATATACAGAATGGATGTTTGAAGTGTAGTTATTGGAAATGGTTGCTGATCTTTTAGTTCTTTTAATAGTGTTGATCTATGTGTTTGGTTTGATTGAACACGGACGGCCAAAGAAAATTTTGCAATTTCTTTTCCAAAAATTGTTGAAACATAGCGATGTGGGTAATTTTGGAATAATTACTAGCAAAAATGTTTTGTCTTTGATATGGAACAGTTTCATTAAAGACCAATGGACTTTAGTGACATCATAAGTCATCTATTCAAGATGTCAACTGTAGTAAATATTTATTTGCTGTCTAATATATATATATAATAGCACTATAATGAGAAAAAAATTGAGGTAGCCAATATCATAAAAATTGCAAGGAAAAATCATTTTAGTACCTCCAAATGTCCTGGTCGAACTAATGTCTTATATGTTTAATAATCCAAGCTAGCATCAATAGCAACACTACAATGTCACATACTAGTAGTAATAAGTGCTAAGCAAAAAAAATGTATTGTGAAAAGAGACAGAAGAGAAAACCATAGAATAGCTAACCACAACTACAGAAATAAAATAGTCAAGTACATAGTAGAAAGCACATAAGGCCGGTAATAAGAGGATTATCCTGGGAATCATCAGGGGTAGCCACGCTAGAAAGAAGCCGTGCATGATAAGCCTCTAAGTCTGCTATCTCCTTTTTCAAGCTCTCAATCCTGGCATCAATGGCATCAATAACGGGCTGAACCTTCCTCCTAAAGAAGACACGAGCAATCTCTCGAAGTTGGTCCAGCATAAAGCCCAACTCAAACTCAACACGGATCAACTCCTGGATCACTGCCCTCCACTGCAGGATCTTCTCCATAGAAACCGTGTCAATAAAGTTATGTTCGATGTCATGCAAAACACAGCCCAACAACTTGAGGAAGTGCTCCCTGGCAAAACGACCAAGGGGGAACTTTTGCATGAAATCCCCATGATCCTGGTAAATGGCTTGTAGATGATCTAGACAGTCCTTGGGCACTTGGTATCCATGAAAGTCCACATAAGGAGGACCGATACCCCAAAAATCCACGGGGTAAAGATCATTGCTCTCCCCCTGCTCAAAACGCACAAAGAAAGAAGTGACCTCCTCCTTAAGATCAACAACAGTGGCAGAACTGCTCCCAACCTCCATCACAACACTCTGGTCTCCCTCAGTATGCAAAAAACCTGAAAAGGGCAGAAAGAAGACACATAAGCCTCGAGGGTAAGAAAAAAAAAAGGTTAGAGAGAGTGGGTAAAGTTGAAAAGTAAACTTACTAGATCTAGCAGGAGTAGGTTCTGTAAGAACACCTGCAACTTCTTGCTTCTCAGGGACCTCAGAGCCTACGTGGCACGATGGCACTCATGGTAAGAAGAAGCATACATAAAAAAAAAAAAAAAAAATTAAAAAAAGAGAGAAGATAAAGAAGAAAAATCAAAGGAAGAGAGTTCGTACCTATAGTCACGGGAATGGAAGATGGAGTAACCACTAATGAAGGCCCACCTCTAACCACTTGAGAAAGGGTAGCAAATGGGTCTCTAGAGGATATGACATGAGGAGTGGTGAAAGGAGCCTCCTCAGTTCGAGCACCCGTGGGAGAAGCACCACCTCTTGGAGGAATGGAAACCTCAGCAAAAATCCCCTTGGTAACAAGACCAGGTCCCTCTGGAATCTTCTCTTCAACAGGGGCTCCCTTCTCGACAGGAACTGACTCTGGTGAAGGAGTCGGGGCCTTGGTAGAAACATCACCAGCAACAACGGTAGTGGCAGCAGCCATTGCATTTGCAATCATCTTGGCATCTGCAAAGAATCCCTTCATGGAAGCATCAGACGCTGTAGAAACCTCTCCTTCCTTGTGCGTACCATCCTTGGTAGAAGTTGCCTCGATGTTAGCAGTGGGCCCAACGGGAGCCTCCTCGCTCATAGGAACATAAGAAGAAATGGGCTCAGCCTTAATCTGAATATAACAAGAGTAAGAGGAAGAGTGAAATGAAAGAAAGCAAGGTGAGGAGTAATGATACACACACAAAAAAAAAAAAAACAAAAAAAACAAAAAAACAAAAAAACAAAAAAAAAAAAACAAAAATGGAAGAGAGACTTACCCCGGCCTCGCCAAGTATAATATGCCGTGTGGCAAAAGTGACCTCCTTGATTTTAGACTGCAAAAGAAAGAAGTGCATACACAGGGTTAGCCACAAGTAAAGACATCAAAACACTAAAATAAAGACGAGAAAATTTAGAGATAATATACTCTTCTCTTAGAAGGGGCAAACGGAACTAAAGGAGAAGTCTTCTTCTTACTGCCACAGGTCCTACTAGAGGGAGGAGTGTTTAAAGGTTGTCTCAGCAATGGAGGCTTGGGCCTGACCGTGGCAAACTTCCTGGCAGAACGAGACCTCATGGCAGGAGAAGGAGTGCTCTCAAGAACTGTATTACCAATAGGGGAAGGTTCCTTACATATGGAACTATATCAGAACAAACCTTAAGGGTACCCGTAACAATACCTTTACCCTTTTTGATAGATTTAGACTTGGCAAGCTTAGAGGCCGAACTCTTCTTCGGTGCAGATGGAAGGAGATACACGACTTTCACTTTCCTCTCCTAACCCGTGGGATACTCACTTGTATACTAGAAACCACCCTTGCTATTCTTCCTGCCACTCAAATATGCCAGAACTTTTTTGCTTCTTAGCATATGCAATCACGGACTTGATGGGAACAAGTAAGTGTGGGTTCGGAGAAAGCAAAGCATGCAAGCCTTGAGGAGGTATGAGTGAGAAGCCACGACTACCCATGATATCTTCACAAAAGGAAGTCATAACGGCCTACCAATAGGCAAGCATAGGGACAGTACCAATTTGTAACGCCCTAGGTTCAAAAACAGAAGATGATGTGGTCAGACTTTGGAGACCCATGTGACTCCCACCTATCCCTCCCCTCAACCACACAATTCTCACAAATATCTCTCCCTCTTTGATGGACCCTTCTCTCCCTCTTATTTTGTTTTGTCTTCATTTCTTTTCTTTTCACACAAACACATACTCCTCTCTCACTTTCCCTCTCACTCCCACTGGTGTACCTCCACACCACCACCTCCACCATCTTTTTCTAGCGAAGTTTATCGGAAAACTCCATAGGAAAAAGCTAAGGCTCACTCATTTCTAATTTGAGGTAAAAATTTCAAATCTTTTGGTAGGTTTATACGCTTTTTCTTGAGGTCCTTTTAATCTAAGTTTTAATAATGATATTTATGTGATTTATGAGCTTTGGAAGTTATATTCATGTGTTTATATGTATAGGTTTGGTCTTGGTGGATTTATTTGATGAGTGAGTTTATGGTTTCTACATTGGTGGCTATCTAAGGTTTGTTATGGTGAAAATTTGAGGGTTTTGGCTTTCTAATGTGAAATAGATAGTAAATATAATTATTATTGTTTATTTGGAGCTAGTTAAAGATTTAAATTGTTAGTCTTGGAGGATATTGTGATTTTTGGTATCATGGGTCTCTTGTTGATGTAGTGTAAATCTTGTGGGAACTACTTATAAAGTGTTGAAGTTTTGATGTTAGAGAAAATACCTTGAATGATTTCAGTCTATAAATTGGAGTCTATGCCTTGTAAATTAAGTTGTTGAGAAACTTTGGAAGTGGAATGCATTATTTAAGGTTGAATACTTAGGCTTGCCTAAGTATTTCTTATTTAGTGATTTCTAAAATTTGTAGCTAGATGCAATATCAAGCTTGATACTTATCGTGATAGGTTTGCTTGGTATTGTTTAGATTCTAGCTAATCTCATTTGGAGCTTGGAGAATTAGACTTTTTGTGGGTTGCAAGGTAAGTGGCTTCTTAATGGGATTTTTGGAAAATAACCATGTTGCATAAACACTGTTTTTGGGTCAAACACATTTTGAAAAATTATTTGTGGAACTATGTTTTCTTAAAAAGTGTTGTGGTGTGACCCTACTATATATGATTATATATGAAAGTGCATCATGTTTAATATTGCATATAGGGAAATGCATGAATATTTGGCATGGAAAAGAAAAGCATATTTGAATTCCCTTGATAGTGGATTTCATGGATTTATGGTATTATTTGGAAATACTAAAGATGTGTTATCTTTACTTGTATTATTTGGGAAATTGATAGAAAATCTTGTTGACATGAAATGATTTTGAACAATTTGGGAACTTTGTGAAATGCTTGGATATTATAAAGTTTTATGAAACTACTCAAAAATGAACTACGGGTTTCAATTTCATTTAGCTATGAGCTTTATGTTGTTTTTATCCTTGTGCCGTGACAGGTGTGATTACCCCAGCCAGATGCCGCAGTCTTTGTGACATTGGTATCTTGGCACCTTGTCTTTGTGGTGGTTTGATGTCTTTGTGGCATAATTTGACGTCTTCGTGGCATAACTTAATGTCTTTGTGGCATAATTTGATGTCTTTGTGGAATAACCGATGTCTTCGTGGCATAATTAATGTCTTCGTGGCATACCTAACGTCTTTATGGTGGCTTGTCATGTGGCCTTGGGGTTGGACTTTCAAGTTTTCAAATGGTGTTTTGATAGCTCATAGTATATAGTATGTAGTTTCATGTTGAAATATTTTGAGAAAGCTTGGTGCTACATTTTTTAATCATTCTTGTCATTTTATTAAGAAAAATGGATTTGCATGATCCAAACAGAAATTCCCAAATTATAACACGTTTTGTAAAATGCTCATTATCATGAGACTTTCATTTCCCTCACCCCTATTAATTATGCTACTTACTGGGCTTTAGCTCATCCCATCCTCTAATAGTTTTTCAGATCAATTAGCTATGTCTCAAGTATGGAGCTTACTTTATTTGGTGGTAATTGGAGTGCTATGTTAAATTGAGAGACTTTTGCTGTAAATGGTTGGTGACTCAATCTTGCTACGTTCAACGAGGTCGTAATTAGCTCTATTGGAGGTAGGGCACTTTAGGTTTGTTAGCCTTAGGTGTGGTAGGCCTAGATTTGATGTTGAGTTGTCTATTCTTGATAAGATTGTGACCTTGTGTAATCCATTTGGAGTTTTGTAATATATTCATGTATTATATGGAGGCACATGATTTTTAGTTATTGTTTGTGAATGTGCAATAAAGCTCTGACTTGTAATGTGGAGATTTCAGTATGGTTATATATTCTTATTATGTGGAAAAGGAAAGAAAAATATCCCGCAATTTCTCTCTTGATGGTTCTTTTCTTATGCTTTGGACCCTTTTGGGTTTGGGGCGTGACACACTCTTTGTAAGCTAGGAATGGTAACAACGATAAAGGGCTTGCTTTAATAATCAAAGGCATGTGGACGAAGAAAAGGGCGAACCAAAGTAGTAGAATCCTGAACCAAAGTGAAATCATCAGGCACATCTTGGTCAAGGCCAAACTGCCTTCTCACCCTATGCACAGAATAATGCACATACCTCATCCCCTCATCAGCCAAATAGGGCAACTATCCAGCATTGGTGGCGGTCAGATACATGAGCCCCCTTTCATCAGAAGCAACTGAAAGAGTGGCTGTACCGGTAGTACTCATGAAAGACCCCATCACTGAATCAGCACAAATATAGCCAGCCCCAAAATTCCTACAAGCCCTCTATGAAAATCCCACTCCCTTATTGAAAAACTCCTCAGTAGAATGACCAATGGGCTTCAACCCAACCCAACAAAAGGCCAAAGGGAACTAATCAACAAAGCCACCGTAGAAATTAGTGGTCACCTTGGGACAAGTCTGAAACTTCTCCTTGGCATAGCGAACAGACTTACACTTAGACAAATGCCTAGAATAACTCTCCCAAAGAAAATTTTGTAGAATAGTGCTATGGGACAAGTTTGAAACTTCTCCTTGGCATAGCGAACAGACTTACACTTAGACAAATGCCTAGAATAACTCTCCCAAAGAAAATTTTGTAGAATAGTGCTATGGACAGAAGAGGTGACTATATGGTAGGAACCCCCTTCTCGCTCATCATTTGCAAAATGTCCAATTGAATGTACAAATGGCTTAAGAACAAAGAAGCCAGCGGAAAACTCACCCTAGCAGAAATCTTAATGGCTAATCGAAAATATACAGACTTTATAGCAAAATGAGGATGGGAGCCAAAAACAAACTTACATAACCCAAAAACGATGAAGGCAGCACGACGAGTACTAGTAAAAGCCTTGGTAAAAGCCCTAATCTAGTTAGATAGCTTTGCATTGCCACCGCCAAGCCCCTTACACAACTCTACTTCCATGGCCTCCTCATCAGCAAAAAGTTGGATGTCTGAAGGTTCGATGTCACCAAGGATGGAAAGCAGTAATTGATTAGCCACATCTTCCAACGTTACAGTTAGTTTCCTGCAGGAAAGGAAGAATGTGTGGGTCGCGCTACACCAAAGACGGACCAAATGCAAGAGATTGAACATGTCATGTTAATTTTGTAAACTTCGTGAGGAAAAAACGGCCTTCAAGACGTCGGCCCGCCGTAGCGCCTCCATGAAACCTACATTGGAAAGTTCATGGTTAACCCAATCCTTCCAACCCAATGATGTACTCGACCCGAACTTAAATAGAATGGGGACTGGCAAGGTTTCTCCATGGCAAATGGCAAGATCGAGGATAGTAGTCGGCAGCGGTGCCTAAGACATATTGGTGGCCCGTTACTCCAAAGATAGCCAAACACGATTCGATGGTGAGGACAACTAGTCACCAAGTCCATTGGAAAATGTGAATGAATGTCGTACCACCGGTCTATGAGAGGAGGGCACTCACTATCGAGGTCATGAGCCATCCCCTCCTCCTCGGAATGCTCTAATTCAGAGAGAAAGACCTCTTCGCCTCCCTCACTTTCGATAGGCGACTGATCAACGGCGGCCTCTTTCCCTTTACAGCAGGAAGAACCCTCACTCTTCACCGGCAACATGAAGAGAAAATGGGTAATGTGCGAGAAGTGAGAAGAAGGATGGAGTGGAGAACGAAGAGAGAAAGGGAGATTTCGTGAAAAGAGGAAAGTAAAGAGAATAAAGGAAAAGAAAAGGTTGTGTTGTAGTTAATGAAGGGAAGCGACGAGACGTTTCCCCAAAAGAGGCAGCGCATTAAATGTAGCGAAGGCATTGCATCGAAATAATTGTCAAATAATGAAACCTAAAAAGAAGGGATTGTTTATGGAAGAAAGAAAGTGAGGAAGGATGGGGACCACTATTCAAAAAACTTGCAAAAGAAAGAACAGAAATATTCGTATATGAATTGCAGAACAATTCATATGCCCAAGAAGCCGAATGTTGATACCTTTTATTGATTAAAAAAGGATAGCAAAAAAGCTTAGTAACTAGCAAAGAGAGATAGAGAAAAATGAGATTAGTAAGTAATGGCAGAAATAAGGGGCCATAAAAGTTTGAAAGAAAAGAGAGAAAGAAATAAGGCCCAATGGGCCAAAATTATCAACAGGAAGTCCCATAGGCCCAAGAAGGGGTCAGAATAGTGTAAAGAACATGAAGAATTGGATGATTGTAGCTAGTTCGAGGTTAGCTAGGCCTCCTAAGAACAGGAAAAGAATTGAAGGAAAGAATGGAAACACAGAGAGAGTATTGAGACATAAATTGTTTAATTCCCCTCTTTGTACAAGCTGTTGCTATTCTTATACCACTCTCTTAACTCTGCCCTCTGTAACTAACTAACTACTACACAGCTGTCACCAGCTGTCACTAACCAACTTAACTAACTCCTATCACCTATCAATGTAACTAACTCCAACAGAATCCTATGGCAGCAACTATTAGAGTATAGAAGGTAATTATAGAAAGTACATGTACAATGATTACAGTAATCCTAACAAATAGGGCAAACCCAACAAGTCCATGTCATCCTCCTTAAAGGGTAAGCATGGATAGAAAGGATGCAGGAACAAAACAAGACAAAGTTGAACAGAAACAATGTAGGAAAAGAAAGAAAACAAAAAAACAGAGAGTAGTGGAACAACCACACTATTGTCGGAGCACCACCAACCTGTACCCAACCAATGCAATGGGAGGTGGACCAACGGTCAAGGGATTTACAGAGGGTGTAGTTTGGTGGAGGGGGGAAAAGGGCCTAATTTCGATTTTTGACTAGGGACTCTTTTGGGAGATGCTTTGCTGGGATGTCATCTTTACCCAAAATGGGTGGTAGACAGTTGGGACCACTTGATGCTTGCCAGAGAGGTAAGTGAAGAGAGACCCAAATCCTTATTCGTTCAAGTAAGGGGGGAAAGGCTCACAGTAGAACCAAAAAAATTGGAATCTATCGTGGAATGGGTAGTGGAAGAGAGAGAATGCACTGGGCATGCCTAGATGTAGTGGTGACTGAACAACCAATAGGGTAATAGGCAACTTTGAAGAGGTGCTCACAGTAGAAAAAAATGGTTGGTGAGCCATGGGGGTAAAATAGAGAAATTCCATAAGCTTAAACTAGTATAAATAGGAACAGTAGCCATAAATATAGAGGGGACAGCAACTAAGGCAAGAAAATAGAGAGAACTGAGAGAGAAATAACAGAGAAAAGAAAAAAAAAAGTGAAATAGAATGAAAAGAGAGTAGACGCAGTAGAAAGGTATGCATCAATAGGCTATCTTTTCCCTCCCTCTTACAACAAACCCACTCTTTGAAATTCCAAAAGCAGCAACAAGCTGCCATCTAGGCCCATTCCCCAGAATGCACAACTTTGATGGCTTAGCCCAATAACAAGGTTGTCCAAGTTGGGGTTTTGTTTCTTTTTGATTCGTTCTTATAGAAAGACTTACCATTTTACATTCTGCTCTATCATTCTTACATTTTGCTGTATTATTTTTACGCTATGTCGTATCATTGAGCATTCTGCTATACTATCTATGTTAATTATACCATTGATCAATTTTCCTGATGTAACTTATCATCCTGCCATAAGATATTTGCTCTTGAATCTATAAACAGGAACTAACATTGGTGAATTTATATACACGCATTTGTTAATGGTCGTTGTCTTTGTTTTTGGAAGCTAGGTTTATGTAAAGACTGGCCCTTTAGCAAGGTCCTATTAGAATAGTGGGCCAGACCCAACTTCCCGACCCATAGTAGAACAGACCTTAGCCCAGCAGAATGGGCTCAGCCCAACAGCGCAAAAAAGGCCCCTACAGATATTAGTCATAACCCATGCATTGCACTAGAAAGTTTAACATAACTAACATGATTTTTTTTTTCTTTTATTTTTTTTTTGTTTAAATGTGATATTTAATAATTATAATAGTTATTAATAGACATTATCAAGTTCTTTTTGAATTGCCAACATTTCCTCAAATTCTTTTCTTTTCCTCTCTCTTCTTAGGTCTATTGAATGGATTATTGGAAATTTGTATAAGATTTTTGACCTTTTAAAGTTTACATTGATATACTTTTCAACCATAGTACACAGTCAATTATTATATCTATTTGATCTTGTTGTACAACTATTTAAAGTTTTAAACCTCTTTTTTGCTATTGACAAAAGTACTTAAACCACTTTTAACAAATAGACAAATAAGCGATGAACAAAAAGTACAGTAAACAAAAAATTTGCATCTAAACGCATTGTAAAATCCTTACCATGTGTATGGTCAATTCTCCTTGGGCTTGCCGGCGTCTCGGTGTATCAGGATCTGATCTCAAGTGATTTAATGGTCCAGCTTTAGTGATGTCCCTATTGTGTACAGATTTTGACCTCCAGTAATTTGATGCTCTAGATTCAATGTTGTCCATATCAGGCTCCCAAGTAGTAGACCGTAATATCAAGTGCTTTGCCTCCCTATTGTGATCACTTGCGTTAGTGATAAGAGTAAGCTATTATTATGTATGACAAATGTCAAAGTTTGAAATATTGTAGCATGAAACAAAAAGAAAACATAAGAAAGAAAGAACGGGGTAAATTACAAATTACACCACTAAAGTTTAGGAGTGTTTAGATATTATACCCTGAAGTTTCAGAATTTAAATTTTACCCCTGAAGTTTGGGGGCGTTTGGATTTTACACCCTAACGTTTCAGAATTTGAATTTTACCCCCTAAGTTCTAGAGGTGTTTAGATTTTATTTCTTACAATTTGGAGGTATTTGGATTTATACCTTGAAGTTTCAGAATTTGGGGATGTATAATCCAAACACCCCTAAAATTTAGGAACTAAAATCCAAATTCTGAAATATCAGGATGTAAAATCTAAACACCCCCAAACTTTAGGAGGTAAAATTCAAAATTCAAAATTTTAGGGTGTAAAATCAAAACATTCCCAAACTTTAGAGGTGTAATTTGCAATTTACCCAAGAACGGAATCGATCATTCAACGAAACCTCTACGTCCACACCACCAAAATTCAAATGGTTACATCTTATTCACTTTATTGATAACACATTACAAGAGAACTCATATTTATAATGACATTAATAGAATTTAAAAATAAGTCAACTACCGATTTATTATAGAAGTAAATCATACTTCTAAATCCAACACTCCCCCTCAAGTTGTGTATGTATCTTTGATGAAATGCAAAACTTGTAGAAACTGAATCCAGAACTTGAAAATGTCTTCCAAATTTTTGGTTCTCTTGGATGGGTTTCTCAAAGTACAGTTGATCATTATAAACAACATTATTGTCATTGTTAGCAGCCACATAACCCGTATCATCCATTAGATAATCATCAAAATCTCTTAATGTTGTGTTTGGAGATTCATTCTCTTCATTTTCATTTGCATCACCAAACTCAGATTCATCACTAATAGTATGAACTTCTTTATCATTGTCACAGAGCCAAAAAAAGAAAAAGAAAAATGGAAATTTATTTTTAAATTTAAATTTATTTGGGTTAGGGCTACCAAGTAATCTATTTATTACGTTTTATTTTATCAATTTGGGATTTTTGGAAGCCCAATTTTTTTTTTTTTTTTTTTTTTAATTTTCCTTTATATCCCAGACGGTTTTGGGATGTCGGATCTTAGGATCTTATGATCCTAAGATCCGGATTGAGATACTGATAACCATGTCCATATTTATAATTGGATTTATAGAATTTAAAAGTAAGTCAATTATCAATTTATTACATGGATATTATGATTTTGAATTTCGTATCAATATAATTGATTGTCCAATCTCTTGATTTACTCTAAGCAATCAATTCTTTGATTTATGACTTTAATTTGTGGAAAGTAAATCACACTTCAACAAAAAATTACGACTTATTCCAAGACCTTAAAACTATTATGAAATGGAAATTTTAATCATTTAACTATTCTCTTTAACATATTTAAGTTGAGTTTATATTGTGGATTCTAGTTAGCTCAACTGATAAAGTCTATTGTTGTCAAATAAGAGATCTAGGGTTCAATCTTTGCACCTATATAAAAGACAAAGTGTCTTGGTCTGATGATAAAAAGCTATTATCATGAGTGGAAGTCATAGGTTGAAACTTTCTCAATAAAAAAAAGAAAAAAGAAAAAATATTTTATACGATCAATTACTAATAGTTACTTTACCAAATGTAATTAGCAAACCTGTTAAGCAAACCTGATATTGATACGGTGACCACTACAAATAAATTGTATACGGCAGGAAAGAGGTGCTCGTTTGTACACATACTTAGCTTTCTTAGACTTGAGGCCCATCTTCCTGCATCATTGAGTGGTGTCAATACTTTTAATGATATATATGCCGAGCTCTCCAAGATCATATAGTAATCATTGATGTTAAATTATAGAATACTTGAATTGAATCATCACCAACATGATAAATTAAAACCAAAAATCTTAAGAAACAAGGAATCAAGCCATCTTTTAATGATTTATTTCTAAATCTTAAGAAACAAGGAATCAACCCATTGGTACAAAATATTCTAAAGCCAGAAAAAAAAAAAAAAAAAAAAACTAGCAGATCAAAATTGCATGGGATATCTATTCATTAATGATTTATTTCATTCTTCGCTTATCATGGAAAAGATATATTTCATTCTTTAGTTATTAGTTTAATTATTTTTTAGTCTAACTAATTCTAGATGTGCTACTAAGGCATTCTTTTCATTAGTTCCCCGTTTCCCTTATGTTTTGAACATTGGACTTCTTAATTTGCATCATCCAAATGGTCTACAGTTAGGACCTACTAATAACAATGTATATATTTTGATTTCTGAAGCAATAAAAATTGACAGTAGACATCCACGGTGTATTATACATAGAACGAGAATTGAACATGAAAAATTAATGGAAAGCTTTTTATGTGCTTTATACTCTTTATAATGCTTGTCTAATGCTCCTCCCATTATAAGATCCTTGATCCCATTAAGAAAAATGAGTTCTACAATTCCCTTCCCTACATCGCCCATTTCAATCCATACGCCCTGTGCCTGTACCTAGATTTAAAAAACAATAATTTCATTCAGCAAAAAAAAAAAAAAAAAAAAAAGTGTCAACAAATTTGAAAATTCAGTAATTGAAATTTCAAAAGGAATCATCAATACCAATGGAATCTTGGATTAATTTTTCTTTGAGATAGGTAGAGAGTAGAGGAGGAAGAGGTAGGGTTCAATGTTCGAACCACATATATGAGGCATTACAATAAATCTGGTTACCATTGAGCCATCTATTGAAAGTTTGAACAATTAATACCCTAAATTTCAACATTTTAATGCTTGTAACCTATATATGGATTAACCAATAAAAGAGGACCGTTTTTGATGCACCTTTTTTTTTGGGGGGGTTGGGGGCAATTTTATTAACTTCAAATCCATTTTATTAATGCTTTCACAACGATTGAATTTGGCAAGTTGTCATTAATTCTCATATGGATTCATCAATAACAAAAATTATAAAATACTCTAGTACCATAAATGCATATATACTTCTCTCACATCCCCACTATTCATATTAGAGAAGAAATATGAATTCTGTGAGTATTATATAATTACCTAATAATTTGTTACCTAATAGTTGTGAAAAAAAAAATTCTGAGAAAAATTGTTATTCTATAATTTTTTGTCTTTTCTTTTTTAAGAAAAAAGTGAGTTATTCTAGAATTATTATTTGGCAAATGGGAAATGCTGATATAAAGTCCAAATCTTCATCAAGAACCAGCTCCGTGATATACCTTCTATAGTGCAGACTCTAGGACATATGGCACCAGTCAAATGTCTCTTATCCATGTTTGAGACTTAAAGTCTCAATAATCAACATCAATTTCACGATTGTTGCTGGGTTTTCATTTTTCTGCTTTTGTTTATGACTCAAAGGTTCTCTTTTGTTTATGATTCTGGGTTTTGATCGTTGTTGGGAGCTCACTTTTGTGACATTGGTGTGTGGTGGAGAAGCGAAATTGCATTTGATAGCTTGAGTTGGGATTTGGGGTTCGGGTTGATTCTGAGACAACCAGAGGACCTTTGTGGAGGTTTGTTTATATTTCGGTGATGGTGATTTTTTATGCTGGGATGGTTGTAATATTTTTATGTTAAGAAATAGAGGGAGAATTTGAAATAGTGCAAAGATGAACAAAAAGGACAGCTATATGCAAAAACAAGAGCCAAATAAAACATGTGGCAAAATTGTGTTTTGAAAATTGGTTTCACATGCAGTTTTCAAGAAAACTTTTCTAGATTTGAAAACAAAATTAAAAACTTGGTGACCCAGAAATGTGGAAATTTATAATAAACTAGTATTATTCTGATAGAGTCTAGAAATTTTCTCCCTGAGCCCACCAAAAATTATAGCCATGGCTTATATACAAAATTTTGATAATAGACTATTAGTTGGAGTAGAATTTAAATTTATAAAACTTAGATGATAAAGTTTTATCTAAATTAAATTATTTTTAAATCTTATGCCTTAGTCAAAAGTCTTGTAGATTAATATTTTAATAATATTAATTTGGTAAGATGCAACTTGACGGAAAAAAAAAAAAAAAAAGCAAATAAAAAAACATGAGTTCTGTAGGATTTAAGTTTAGAAAATTTTAATAATAGACTTTTAGTTTTATTTAAATTAAACAGTCATTAAATGTTATCCCTTAATCTGAGGAAATATATCATAAAAAATAATATTAAATTAATTTACTAATTAGTTTATCATAAAATGTTAATAATAGACTTTTAGTTGGAATATAAGTTAAAATGTTTTTTTTTTTGAGAAAAAAACGTAGGTTGTTGTTTGGAATTTAAGTTTAGAATTTTTTATACTCCTTCTGTCCTAAATTAATTGGCCTGTATTCCATTTTGGGATATTCTAAAATTAAGTTCTCATTGAAAAGTCAAACCCTATTATTTTATTAAGGGTATGTTTGGTAGACTGTAATAGGCGTTGTAATGTAATAATTATTTCTATGGTTTGGTTATTCTTTAGTTTGGTTATATTTTTATTATAAGGAATAATCATTCCTTATGAATAGCTATTCTTCAAAATGAGAAATAACTATTCCCCTTTAAAAGGTTGTATTAGTTATTCCTTAGTAAGTGCAATAATTTCAAAACTTAATATATTTCTAAATAAACAAAATTTCTATATACATCTAACAATTATAAAAATAAAAAATCATAAAAATAACATATATCTCTCTTAAATTTAAAAATAAAAATTTTTAAGGAGATATAATTGTATGAGCAAGAAATTTCCTAAAATAAATGTTAAGTTTCATTTTAATGTTATAACTCACAACCAAACTAATGAATATGTTTAGTTATTACATTACAACACATTTTATTCATAGTAATAAAGATTACAATTTTTGTCGTAATCCTCATTCAGTGTACCAAACGTACCCCAACATTCTCATTAAGTCCCTATAGAATTTAACAATGTTATATTAAAATTTGATTTCAAGATAAATATTGAATTTTGAATGAGGCTTGGCTGCAATAGAATTTAAATTTAAAGATAAGTTTGTAGTCTAAAGCGAATAGAGTTTGTAATTGTAAGAGTAGTACACTAATAGAATTTGTAATATACAATAACTTTGAAAATTGAACACTGGATTTTTTTTTTTTAATTTTTTTTATATGCATAGTTGCTTAAATTATTGGTAAATTAATTTTTTTAAGGGCAATTTAGAAAACTTTTAACTTAAATAAAAAAAAAAAAAAAAACAAAACAAAACAAATAAGACATTTAATGACATTCCCCTAAATAGTTGGGTTTTCTAAATAGGCCAAACAATTTGGGATGGAGGGAGTAGTAGACTTTTAGTTTGAATATAATTTAAATTTGTTGAAATATTTAAGTTTAGAAATTTTTGATAATAGACTTTTAGTTTGAATAGAATTTAAATTTGTTGAAATATAAATGTATAAAATTAATTTATTAATTAGTTGTTCTTAAAATATTGATAATAGACTTTTAGTTAGAGTAGAAATCAAAACGTGGGTTTTTTTAAGAAAGAAACGTGCTTGTTGTTTGAGATTTATGTTTATAATTTTTAATAATAGACTTTTAGTTTGAATAGAATTTAAATTTGTTAAAATTTAAATGATAAAGTTTTTCCTAAATTAGACAGTTGTTAATTATTATCCCTTAATTTGGGAAAATATATCTTAACAAATAATATAAAATTAATTTACTAATTAACGAAAGTAAAAATAAAAATAAAAACTTACATAAGAGAACCAAACTTAAATGGGTGTCCGTTGTTTAGCTTCTTTATAATAAACTTCATTTGGAATAATATCATGCACGCAAATTCAAAAGCAACGAATAATAAGTAAGATTAATTTATTAGATTAAAAAAATAAGCATAAGTTGCATCTTGGGAAAATACAGTGAAAAAAAAAAATACAACAATGTGAGGTGTATGTGTTGGATTTAATTATAGGGATATATATGTGTGTGTGTGTGTGTGCGCGCGCGCAAGCACGCGTGCATGTGTGTGTTTGTGAAAATTTTGATAATAGACTATTAGTTAGAGTAGAATATAAAATTTTAAAACTTAGATGATAAAGTTTTATCTAAATTAAATTATTATTAAATCTTATTCCTTACTCAAGATTCGTGTAGTTTAATATCCTAATAAAATACTAATTTAATAAGATGCAACTTGAGGAAAAAACAAAAACAAAAACGTGAGTTGTGTGAGATTTAAGTTTAGAAAATTTTGATAGTTGACTTTTAGTTTTATTTAAATTAAATAATTGTTAAATATTATTCCTTAATTTGAGAAAATATATCATAAAATTAATATAAAATTAGTTGTTTTTAAATATTGATAATAGACTTTTAGTTGGAGTAGAAGTCAAAAGGTTGTTAATATGTAGCTTAATATCCTAATAAAATACTAATTTAATAAGATGCAACTTGAGGAAAAAAACAAAAATAAAAACGTGAGTTGTGTGAGATTTAAGTTTAGAAAATTTTGATAGTTGACTTTTAGTTTTATTTAAATTAAATAGTTGTTAATATTATCCCTTAATTTGAAGAAATATATCATAAAAAATATAAGATTAATTTACTAATTAGTTGTTTTTAAATGTTGATAATAGACTTTTAGTTGGAACAGGAGTCAAAAGGTTTTTTTTTTTTTTTTTTTTTTTTAAGAAAGAAAATGTTAATTTACTAATTAGTTTTTTTAAAATATTGAAAATAGACTCTTAGTTAGAGTATAAATCAAAACGTGGTTTTTTTTTTTTTTAAAAGAAAACACGGGTTGTTGTTTAGGATTTAGTTTTAGAATTTTTTATAATAGACTTTTAGTTTGAATATAATATAATTTTTTTTTTTTAATTTAAATGATAAGATTTACGCTTTTATTTAAGTTAAATTTTTGTTAAATATAGTCCCTTAATTTGAGGAAATATATTTTAACAAATATGATAAAATTAATTTATTTACTAATTAGTGAGAGTAGTCACTTGATGCAACCACAACTTTTAGACCCAACTTTTATTATATAATATACGATATGATCTTGAAATAAATAATACTATAAAGTTACAGACACAATATTTTTCATAAATAATTGAGTTGACAAGTTTTTACTAAATAATTCTTACCTAAGTTGACCATCAACCATACATTTTAAACTACTATTAACAGCTGGACACCGTGGCAGGTATGAAATATTTTGTGAATTGCTTTGTATCTCTCAAGAGTTATTATTTTTTTAAAAAAAATACTATGTATATCAACTTATTTTTTTGTGTAATGAAGATTTGTTAAGAATATTTGACAGATTTACCCCCTCTCCATGACAAATAGAAAGGTATTCTTCTAGGATCTCATTCATATTTTGGCTTTCTGTTTTCCGGTAATCTCTTACAATCTTTTCGTCCACTAAGCTTGCTGGGCAGACTCCACCCACTGCAAAATAAGAAAAGCTTAAATATATTTCACTTTGAAATACTGAAAACCATGCAACATTGAAAATTAAAGCCAAATCATAAAGACAAACGTGCAATTCTCCATAGCAATTTTGAGCCAACTAATTCTCCAGTTCTCCATAATCATCTTTCTTCATATTAATTACCAGATCATGAGTTTAAATCTCAATCAAAATTTGTATATGTTAGATTGACTAATTTTTCCCAAGTTACTAAATTCTCCGAATTGATGAAATACTATTTTGGTCCTTAAATTTTATTAAAAATTTGTTTTTCATTCCTAAATTTTGGAAAGTTGTTTTATTTTTATTTTTTTTATCCTTAAACTTTGTAATCAGTTTTTTTTTTTTTTTTTTTTTTTTTTTTTTTCAAGTTTAGAGATAAAAAATAAATTTGTTAAAGTTTAAGGACCAAAATAGTATTTTACTACAAATTTATTTCTCCCGAATTATTTTCGGAAGTTTCTTTTCAATTTGTTTCACGATTCTAGTAGAAATCCATAAAAAATAAAAATAAAAAATAAAAAATAAAAAATAAAAAACAAAAAGAAAAAGCAATAAAAATACACCAAACCCTAGTAAATTTTATAACTGTAAATCAAGTTCGTAATTTGAAGTTCCACAAATAAAGTCAACCAATAACACTTCTAAACTAAACTATTCAGCAAAAAAAGTCTTCTTCTCAACTAAAAAGCCATAAAGCTCTAAGCTAGCTAGTAGCTAGCACGAATGATCAATTACAATAGATCAATTTTTACCACATCAAAAACTGAATTCCTATCAAAACATCCAAGTTTTAGGACTTACAATCATTGGGGATCCGCTGTGCAGGTGGATGCACATGAATGATGCAAATCCTCTTTCCTCCATTGTTCTGTAAAGCCCATAACAGGGTTGATTTGCAGTCTTTCACATCTATTCCCACCGCAACGTATATCGTTTCTTTGATCACACTTGTAACCGGATCCTCTAAATTCTCATGCCCACTTTCCATGGTTTGCCGATGTTCTAGCTAGAAATTAAAGCTAATATATATAATCAACTACTCACCAACAAGAACTTATTCATCAGAATCTCAAGCTAAAACTCATGCTAATATGCACCACCTTTCACTTTTTGAAGAGAACTTAAGAACAAAATTTTCAACCAAAAAAAAATAGGAGGCGAAAATTATAAAGAAAGAATTGGAAAAAGCCTTTTTGATGGCTCTGTGAAGTTTCTGAATTGTACAATTATATATATCATTAGAGGCAAGGACGGACCAGGTGGGGGCCCGGGCCCACGGGTCCAATTTTTTTTTTTTAGTCATAATATTTTTCATTTTTATAGCTAGCCCCTCCCAAAATCTTAGACCTCTTTTTTTTCATAATAAGCCTAACTAACTTCACCCAAACAATAACTATCTAACAAAAAAAACTTAACAAAAACAATAAAAATATTTACAATGATGATTGTAATATTTTAGCAAAAAAAAAAAAAAAAAAAACTATTTTACCACTAAAGAACTAGAAAATCATGTGTTATTGGAGAAGTTAAAACTAAATTTTTTGTAACTACAGTAAATTAATATAAATACCAGTTGACTGTAGAAAGTTGTTAAAAATAAAATACAATACTTTTTTAAGATTATATTTCTTCTTTTAATTAAAAAACTCAAATTCTCTCGCTTCCTTTATTATTTTAATGAATTGTTTATATTATTTTAAATGAAGTTATAAAAAGAAAAAAAAAATAGAACATTTGATATTGGATGAGTTTTTTATTTTATTTTATTTTATTTTATTTCAACTCTGGCTCTCACTAACTTAAAATCCTAGGTTGGTTCCCGATTAGAGGAGCAAACAGAATTGCTTGTCTGCATGTGTTTGTGTACGTAACATGGGCTGGAGGGTTACATCATACGTGGGAGTATAAACTTAAATTTATTTTAAACAAGTTAAAGGTCCTGTGTTACATGATTTTATAATAAACATATAAAATATATATTTTATATGATAAACAATTACGACATATATATATATATATATATATATATATATATATATATATATGGAAGCAAACCTAAAAGAAAGTTCAATTAAAATTTGAAAATTAGAATCCAATTTTGTGTAATGTGTCTAAATTTATATGGAGATCACACCATAATTATCCACTTAAGTTTGTGTCATGTGTCTGCGTAAGTTTTTTAATCTTTGTGCCAAGTGATTTAATGAGTGCAAAATACTAAGAATCTAATATTAATGAAGTATAAAATTAAAAAAAAAAAAATCACATATACTCAACAAAAATCATCACACGTTCTATCTTATTAAAAATTAGAAAAAAAAATGATAATAAGTAGTATTAAATTTAGGTAAGAATTTTAATATGTGACTAATAACGTTTACTTTAAAAAAGAAAATTTGACTAATTATTTATATTTTTATGATAAAAGTTGTGTTTAGTTTTAAATGTATTTATATGTATGTATTAATGCATGTGTTACATGCTATTTTTTTTTTTTTAATAATTTGACTAATTATTTATATTTTTATAATAAAAATTGTGTTTAATTTTAAATGCATCCATGCGTTTACATGGATTACATGCTAGTTAATATAATAACAAAAGGAATAATATGTTAACACCTAAATAAAAAATTATTATTTTATAACATAATAATTGTTCTCTAATGAGAATTTTGTATCTTTGAGAGATTTTTGAATACCTCTTTGTATACTATATTTTTAGTATATCTTTGTTCTTGTTTGTCATTGTTCTTTATTAGAAAATTTAAAGGTTGATAAAAATAATGTCAAACCATATTTAATAATGGAAAAAAATAAAAATAAAACTAAACGGACATACTGCCTTCTTTTATAGGTCAAAGTATACAAGTCTAATAGTTAGCCAAAGCTATTTCGATCAATCAGGGAAAAAAAAAATTTGTTATGAACAATTTATCATCAAATTTATATTAAGACATGTTTAATAATAAGCTAAAAAGAAGATTGTTCTTGAAATCAAAATTGAGTGGACGAAAGCAATATATCACCATTGGAATCCATGTCATAAAACACAAAATAATTTTAAAAAAATTATGTCTAAACATATTTAATGATTGATTCTCAAACCATAATCATATGAATTGGATAAAATATAAGCAAATTAGGTTAAAAAAAAAAGAAAAAAAATACACAAAACTTATTCAATTTAATGGAAAAAAGTAAACAAATACATACTTGCAAGGTTGTTGGTAGAAGAAGAGAAGAACAGAAAAAAAGAACCATATGGTAGGTATTCATTATGAATTATTTGATATATATACACTCCACATTGAAGAAATTGATATGAACAAAAAGTCAAATGTTAGTTTAATTTGTGGAAGTGTGAAACTGAAGTCTAAATCTAAAAAAAAAAAAAAAAAAAAAATTTAAAAAAAAAAAAAAGGTGGCCTATGAACTGAAAATCCAAAGAAAAAAAAAATCTTGTTGTGTGAAGAGGAAATCCAAAGAATTTAGTGTTTTATTTTAAACACTAACAATAGTTTTTTTTTTTTTTTTTTAAATTATTTTACGTATACAACCTTGCTTTTTTTTCTTCTTTTTTTATGTGTACATCGTTGCTTTTATATATATATATATATATATATATATATATATATATATATATATATATATATATATATATATAAAATTTAAATTATAATTATAAGGATTAGTTGAAGATTTTGAATTACAATCAAATTGATATATTTTTTTTATCAACTTATAGATTATAATAAGAAAAGGATTAGATGAAGAATTTGGATTGTAATCAAATTAAGATTTTTATCAACTTTTGAAATTATAGAAGAAGAAGATAAAAGCAAAAAACTTTATATCTATTTTTTTTTTTTTTAAATCTAACAAATTTTTTGCAATTTGGTGAAGTCACTTAATGTAACCACGGCTTCCAAACCAAACTTTTATTATATAGTATATGTAAGGGGTCAAAGAGAGGCACCTATGCTAGGACGGGCTCGAAGAGTGATCGGGCCCAATTCACTATCAGACTAGGCTCAACCCAGCTGAGATACTCAACATATCTGATGAACCGGAAAACCATAGGAGTACACTCCACTTGAGAACTCCCCATACAAGGTACCTCGTGAAAGACGAGGAGGAAAGTGCCATAGCTAAAGGGAGGAGAACCGAAGTCAGTAACAATCATAGATGCAGGCAAAAGGAATAGGAAACTTCCAAGAAAAGCAACCATCACCTCTACTTTAATTGCAATGCAAAAACTCAATTTGTCGCATTAATGGCAGAATGACACCTGAACAATGTCTATACATCTTGTAACCTACTCTATCACCACTAGCCATGCAAGGTTGGGACAAGTATCTAGGAGAGGAATAGCAGCCCTCCAAGTGGAGGGTTGAGATGAAAATCAACTAGCTATAAAAGGGGAGAGATCCCACATGAACAAGGATGGGAGAAAAACAAGAGAAAAAGTCCTAAAATATAAATTGTAAAGTCCTCTCAAGTGTAAAAGTGGTCCTCGGTCAGCCTGAGGAGAAAGAACAATAAACATTCTGATGTTATTCAAACTTCATAATATTAGAGCAAAATCATGAGACCTCCCTTTTCATTTTACTTCATCAAGCTACTAACTTTAGAAGCCCAAGTGTTGGTTCGCATGTCCATCTCTACAAATTAATTGTATTGGCATTAAGATCAATTCCAAGCCCAACCGATAAGGCTTGTCTCGGTTTTTGACCCCCTACAGTATATGATATAGATGAAGTTGGACATTTTCATTCATTATCGGCTAAACGTTGTATAATTTTTGATTTTATCTTTTATCTTCTTCTTTTTTTTTCTTTTTTTTTTTTTCTAATCTGTTTTTATCTTTTGTTTTTGATCAGTAGAAAGAATTGGACGCATTTTTTAATTGAGCGATCTAGCAAAGGGTCAAACCAGGACCCATTTTTTAATTGAGCAAACTAGTTAAGGGTCAAACCAGGGGCGGCACCACATTGAAAACAAGGTCGTTATAGGACCACCATGGAAAAAATAATTATTATTATATGTAAATTTTTTTATAAAATATAGATTTTTTTATTTTAAAAAATTTGTGACCATCATAAAATTTTTTAAGCCCAACAAAATTACATTTTGGACAAAATTTGGAAACAAATTTGGTTGTAGACTAAGGCTACAACTCCACTCAATTAAATTTTTTTTTTTATTGGATGTGAATTTTGATAAATCCAACATTGGATTTTATATATTTATATTTATCCTCCATACTAGTAAAATTTCAAGAAAATCAAATATCAATAGATATGTCATTAATTAAATGTTTAAATTTCAAATTTTCATAGTCTGAAATTATACATAAAAAAATAAAGTTTATGGATTGAATAGTAAATAACAACCGATTGGCATGAAATTTGAAATGTGTTTTAAGAACATAAAGAACACGCAATTCAACGGTTAGATTTTCAAAATATATAGTCATGTTAATTTTTTTAGTGAGAGTTGTAGCTTTAGACTACAACTAAGTTTGTAACTAAACTTTGGTATATTTAATAATATATTAGGCCTTTACCAAAAAAAAAAGCCTAAGAAATTTTTTTATTGAATTAAAATTTTGAAAGAGATGTAGCTTACAACATTGATAATGAGACTATTATGCTACAATTTCAAAATAAGAAAACTCATAACAGGAGATTATAAGACTTTATGTATTTGCGTGTTTTTTTTTTTTTTGTCAATATATAAAGTTCTCTTTTTATTAGATTTTGTATAATTTAAATTTCTTAATGACTACCCTGAAAAAAATTCCTAGAGCCGCCACTGGATCAAACTAGCAAAGGGTCAACCATTATGACTTGTAGAAACACAAGATGGGTCCAAATCAAATAAAATGATCATATTACTCTAGAGAGTTAAGAGTAATGTTAAGAATGTTATAATTTTTTTTTTTATTTGTTTAATTAAAAAGGGTAAAATATAGTATACTACCTTGAGGTTTGAGGAAATACCAAGCACATCCACAACTATATAATTTCTTTTTTTTGAATAATTCATTTATGGACCCAAAGATTCATTCTCTCAATTTTCCTCCTTTTTTCTTCTTAAAATCAACAACATAAGTAGTGCTTTCTTTGGTTCTTTTTCTTAAAATAAAATTAAAAAAAAAAGGTAATTACTTTGCTACTTTGCGTTTGGTAGCCTAGAAAATCAAAGAGAAAGCTAAGAAAATCAAAAGGAAAAGCCATTGAAAAAGTCTCATCTCCTCCATGTAGTATTTGGTAGCCAAGAAAAGCAAAAGGAAAAGTTCCTTAAAAAACAAAACCCTTTTCTCCTCCACAATGAAACCTAGGAAAACACAATCACACTAGCCAATGTCCAAACTCCACCACAAACTTGCCATCAACCACCGTGCAAACATCAAACTCCTAATACCCATGCCAGCGAAACCCAAATCCAGTCCCACCAAATCTCCATCACCGAAATAGAGAGATGAGAGGGAAAGTGGATCCATCATCAACAAGGTTCAAACAACCAAAGGAAAAGAAAATTGAGAGAGAGAGAGAGAGAGAGAGAGAGAGAGAGAGAGAGAGAGAGAGAGAGAGAGAGAGAGAGAGAGAGTCTGTGTCATAATCAGATTTTGGCTATGTTCGACATTATTCCCCAACCATTGAGGGTTTTTCACTCGGTGATGAGCGTGTTTGGTGCAAAAATGCAAAAAAGTGTGCGACAATGTGTACAACACTAGGGTCGAGTGTGTGTGAGTGAACTTCCTAAATTATATACATTTTAGGAGTCGCCACTGACCATTGGAATTCTAAGGTGTGATTGGTCACCTAAGTCTAATCAATTTTACTTCCTAAATTAACTAAGAAAACCCTAAGGGCACCTAAGCTAAAATAGAAAAAAAAAAAATGTCTTGAACCAGAAGACATGGACTCGGATGCTCGATTAAGTGTGAGTAATGTGTTAGGCACCCCACAATACCTATCTAAAGGATAGTACATTGTTTTGAATTAATCTTAAACATCTCAATTTAAAGAACAACTTAAAATATCTAGCATTTGATTTTGAAAAGAATGATATGCACATGCATGTGCATGTGCATGTGCATGTGCATATGCATATATGCATATGCACATGTAAAAATAACACGTAAAATTTATCATAAGATGGCATGTGAGAAATGACATACATCTATCCTAAGATGACATGTGAGAAGTGACATGTATTTATCCTAAGATGGCATGTGAAAAATGACGTGTATCTATCCTAAGATGACATGCAAATGCATGACACATATAACCTACCCAATGGTGACATGTGAATGCATGAAATGTATATAGGAAGCTATCCTAAGAAGACATGTGAACAATTTATTTTAGAAAACAAGATTAAAAAACATTGCTAAGCATGTAATTGCATGGCATTTTCAACGAAGATAAATTGCATAGAGAATTAAATATGGCTAACCCCATGCCAAAGCATAACATACCATTCTTGCAATTTTTACAATTCCTCTTTTCCAAAGTATTTATCTTATGCAAAAGACACAAAGAAATGACAAGCAAAATAAATATTAGGCTTTCAAAAGATGCTGAAACAATGTCATTTGACAAATTATTGATCTTGAAGAAATATTTTTATTTTTGGAAAAACAAGAAAAACCATTTTTTGTGACCTCAGGGCCTTTGTGCAATTTTTGGGCAATTTTAAGAGTCAAAATATAAGTTTGGAAGGTTTTGGGGTCAAAGATGTACTTAAAAAAAAAGCTAGGTGAAAACAAAATTATGGAAAGATTCTAAGTCAATATGCAAATTTGGAAAAGTTTGGGGGTCGAAATGTGATTTGGAAAATTTTGGGGTTGAATTGGGATTCATGTGAGCTGTTGGGCTGGTTTTATTTTATTTGAAGGTTTTGGAAAAACTGATGGGCGGAGTGGTGTTAGAGGGAATCTGAGTGGAGTGGGTTTAAGGTTTTTAATTAAATGGGGCTTTTAATGCCAGTTAGGCTTTGTGTGTGAATTTGATAGAGTTTGGGCTTCTGTACCTGAAGGGAAAAAGGCTTAAGTGTGCTGGGTTTCCGTTGGGCCTACGTGTTCATGCTTAAGCAAATCTCAGACTGGGCCTATTTTGCACACCAACGGATTGGGCTTTGATTAACGAATTGATCCAATCCTTACCTTAATTAAAACCCTCCCCACCAATCACAGCCTAGATATTCTCCAATGGCCAATGAAATTCAGCCACCTCACCTAGCCTTATCTCCCTAATTCCTTTATTTCTATTTCTATTTTAAAACCTCTACATTATTTTGATAACGATATGGAGATTGGAGAGGGCTTGTGATGTGGTCAATGATTCGGTTTAGTTTGGTCTAATTTGGTCCATGTCGGTTCATTCGGTCCATATTGGTCCACATAGGTCCATTTAGTCAATTTCAGTTCATTCAGTCCAATTCAGTTCACTTACTTAAGATTGGGAAAAGACAGATTTAGGTTGATAATATCTATTCTAAATATGAATTTATTAAAAAAATATATATGAAAAAAGAAATATTATTTTTAATTGTTTAATTTAATGATTTGTGGTATTATATTTTTTTTATGTTCTTTTTTTCCCTTTAACTGATACTAGCATGTAACCCATGCATACGCACGGAAATGTTGAACAATATTGATAAAGAAGAACAAAAAATGGAACAATTTTATGAGTATTCATTTTGAATTTTTTTAAATTTAAATTATTATTATTATTATTCAAGCGTAAAAAATGTAGATTATATTGTTCTGAATGTTGGATAAGGAATTTGATAGCTTGAAATACTATGGTTGATAACAATCTCTTAAAAAAAGTTTTGAAGTAATGAAATTGTATGTTTATCAATTGGGATTTGAAACAAAAACAAAATTGAAATCCACATTTAAAAGTATCTCATTCGTGGTAATGCTAAAGTTTTGTATTATGTTTATGTATGCAGTGATGATAAAGTGGCCTTAAACTCTTACATATGAATTACTTATAGTCATATATTAATGTTAATGTTTCTACAATTTGTTGGATCTGTTAATTGTAAGAAATATATATATATATATATATATATATATATATATATATATATATATATATATAGTGTCGCATCTATTAATTGGAAAAGGAAAATGTTATAGTGGAATTATATTGAATCACATGAGAACTTGTTGCATCTATCAATTGTAATAGCAAAAATGTTATGGTGGAATTATATTAGATAACATGATGTTAAATCACAAATTTGCAAGTTATCTTACCACTCATTCTTAATCTCATGTACACAATTGCATTGTTTGAATTTCCCCCTTTACTGAGGAAAGTAATATGAATTAAGAGTTTTCTATCTAATTCTATTTGACATGTAATCTTTATTCGCTTGTTTAGAATGTTATGTATATTTTATCAAGCCTTTTTTATTAGTTCCCTCAATTTTAGCGTGTAGTAAATACTTATGCACCAAAATTAATTTTTTTTTAATTTTTTTTAATGAAACATGGTAAAAAATTAGACCACAATTGAAATTCAATGGATTTTCTCTAGAAAAGAATAGAATTGATGTTCTTATAAAAATTATAGTTTACAGCATGTATCTAGAAATAAAAACCACTTTCTTTTGCAAAATCTAAACATCCATAAACTTAAATAAGCTAATATATACAACAAATAGCATTACAAAACAAAACCATTGTTTTTTTTTTTTTTTTTAAAGAAAAGAAAACAAAATCATTAACAAACCAAAATTAAACTTAACTACTATAACTATTACATGGCATGATTGAGGTGAATAATCACTGTATTTCTTACTTTTGAAAAACTAGAGGAGAACAAATATTTACATATATGGGTTGCTTTTTATCTACTCCAACTTCTATTACATCCACGCACCAAAGTGTTAGACCACAAAAACTTTCATAAATACAATAGATAAAGCTAATATAGATAAAGTTTAAGCCAAATAAGATTACCCATCAAGAATTCTCTTAATTTTTTCAACTTCTCATTTATCAACATCCCAACCATAGGGTATAATGAACACACACACACATATATATATATTTATATATAGACACACACACAATCAAACTGATATGAAAGAGAACAAACAGATAATTATAGAATAATTTTCTAACTCACCTACTAAAGTTAGAAATGAAACAATTTGAGGACAATCATAAAAACAATACACGGATACACAAAATTAATTTAACCAAAATACCCAAAACAAAACTAAAAAAAGTAACAACCCAAAAACCTTAATCAAAACCAAATCCGTTGAAGTGATACACAATTACTTTCAAATCTCCTCCAAAACTAAATGAATGCCACAATAGCAAAAACAATCAAAATCTGATTTTTTATTTTTTATTTTTATATTATAGTTGATGGATTTGCTGTGATCGGAGAAGAATTAGAAGATGTAATTGGCCTCTTTCAATTCAAAGATGTTCCACCTATAGATGCCAACCTGTAGGCCCAAATCAATGAGACGTTAATCAAACAATCAAACTCAGAAAAAATTTATGTTCATGACTTTGATTGGATGACTGGTTGAATGCCACAAAAATATTATATAATAAAATATCTTGATTGAAGAACAGCTACCAATTGTGTGAAGAAATCGACCGTGGTAAGTTCTGATGGCTAGCTAATCCCCAAAGTGCATTCATCTCTAGAGACATTTGAGTTTTCTTCAATAGAGGAGTAAATTTCGATTGAATCTACCACTACATTCGCTTGTTTATAAAAGCAAAGCCAAGAATTAATGGGGGTTTTAGGAGTTGAGAAGACAACCAAGTGCAGACTGCCTAAACATCAAGGTCATTGAGTCATAAACATTGTATTGCGATTCAAAATATTGTATTGAGATTGTAGGAGAGTAAATGTTATCTTATTTTGTTCACCATCCTTATCTACTCTTCCAATACAAATTCATAAGTGATTTATTCATAATGGACACTTGGAAGGATAATTATGGTGTGGTCTTCACATAAATCTTGACACATGGCGCAAAATTATAACTCTAATTTGGAATTCTAATTTGAGTTTCTCTTAGTTTCACTTATTATTATATATATAAATTAGTATTTTAATTTTTGAGTGAATTACAAAATTTTAGGGTTTTGATATAATATAATTTAAATTTTAAGATCAATTTCTAAGTCAGATAGAAATTTAGAGATTCTATAACTATGATTCTTTTTAAGCATTTAAATGATTCACTTGAGCACATGAAAGTTTTTTTCCTATTGACATGTGAAGCTCATCTGGCAATGTATAAATTATTCAACATAGTATTACAAAAATTCCTTTATATATAAATATATTGTCCTTTTTATTCACTAACAAGAATGATCATGTATATTTTCATACAAGTACTCAAAATAGTTAGTATAACAAAACAATGTTGCAAGAACCAAGCTCTTTATGTTAATGACTTTGTTATAACTGTCCCACCCATTGTTTTGGTCTATGACTAATATTTATTTAATTTAAATTGAGAAAATTGGTGGCATCAACTAAACATTACACAAAAATTAATATGTATAAGAAATAGAGCAATGTTAAAAAATTGATATATCAATTAAACATATAAAAAATTGTAACATACCAATTGTATGTCTATGTGAAGCTCATTTTATTTAACTATTGTATGAAAAAAATTATAAGTATTATTTAAATAATAATAATTAATGAGTCACTTAAAAATCTAAATTATTTATCTTAGTACATACATTTATTGAGCCACTTGAAGTAGAGAGAGTATATAGCGTGCAAGTTTTGTTATATTAAAGTATTAGTCGTTAACTCGTGCGATGCATGGGAAAGCTATTGAGTATGAATTATTATTTAATCTTTGTTTAATTACTTTAATCATCATCTCATTATAGTTTAACATGAAAATGTAATATTGTAATTTTTTTTTTCTGAATGAATGTTGCACATTAGAATTCTAATCTCAAATATCCCTATTCTCAATATGAATCATTCAATTACTAAATAGAAAGTAAATTACATAAATAGCTTTGATTGATGGCTATTACATAAATCTCTAGAGTTAAAGAAGCAAATAGCCATTCCACATCCACAAGAAGCATAAGAAGAATAGTCATTGCAGTTTTAAAACTAATATTCACAAACAAATATCCTCACTAAAAATTTAACTTTGGTAAATGATTTTGTTTTGGAATCAATAATATAAATCTCCACAAAATCAAGCACGAACACTGGGTCATCCAACCTTCGTCTCCTATTGTACTTCGTCAAGAAAACCTAAAATAGAAATGCAGTCTGGTGATATTGTTGCCAACAATAAAGAAGCAGAAAAAGAACTTCATCCATTCAATTCTTAATATTATTTAATTAGCATCTTAAGGGAAATCATCTAAAATATGAAGGCATTGTTAAAATGACCATTTTCAAAAATAAGTCATTTTCCAAAAAAGATTATTCTTTAAAATTTAAAACTATTTCATTTTCTTATGTTTGATAACAACCTTAAATGAGTTGGAAAAGTTAATTTATTTAGCTTGTTGTGAGATAGATTTCTTTTTCAAAACAAATTTGTAAAAAACGATATTTAAAAATAAGCCGTAATTTTTTTATTGACCAAAAATAGTTTTCTTTTGAACCATTTTTTCTAATGCTACCAAATATTAGAAAACATAGAAAACTATCTTTACGCATGATTTCCATCGAAATAAAGGGATCATATTTTCCAGTTACTTTCATGCCTTTTATCGTCCACTTTCATGGACATGATTTATTCCAATTTAATTAACCAATATTGAATCTAGGAATTTTCATAGGTAGTCATTAATAAACTTAAATTATACAAAACTTAATAAGAAAATAACTTGAATTAACATATCATCATCACCACAAAAAAAAAGAGCAAAACACATGAAGTTTTGTAATATTCTTTTACTAAAAAAAGGAAAATGCAAAGAGGGATTGATGAGAAATAAAGAGAGAAATGGGAATGCTGAGATGAGAGTAATAAATTGAGATTATTTTATGGAATGGGTTGAACTAGTTATATATGAATATGAATAATTTGGGGTTTTATTTTTTTATTTTTTAATGGGATTTTTTTTTTTGAATATTTTGTTCATTTTTTTTTTTTTTTGGCCTAAATCTTGTTGTTTTTTGGCTATTTTTTGCTATTGTTTGAGCTAATTTTTAGAGTTGTGTTGGCGACACAACAAATTGTCACAATAGATGAGATATCAATCCTTCATATGTCAAAAATAAAATAATAAAATATTAGATTGAGATCAATTACAACTAAAATCAATGGTTTTTTTTTTGTTCATAGAATTTCTCTAATTTTTATTGTTGTTATTTGGACTTTTATTTTATATTTTTGTTTAACAGGCTAAGAATTATGTTTGGGGGACCAAGATTATTTTTATTGAACCAAATTTCTTGAAATTCTCAAGTAAATGTGGTGTTCAACAAATATATATATATATATATATATATTTGGGTAGACAAAACATTTAGTTTAAAAATTGTTAGGGACATATTTATGTAATTGGCTAATCTTTTTACAAAACGCACTTTACTTGTAATTGGGTAGATCTAGGATGGATTTAGTACTTCAAAAAACAAGTGTTCAAGTTAAGTATTGAAGTCATGCAAGTCTGACCAAGAAACAAGTGAAGGAAGTGATGTTCATTAAAACTCGACAGAAGTCTTGACAAAATCATTTTTATCGAGATTTAATGTTGAAGCTCGATAGAAGCTTGACACAAGTTGTATCTGTCGAGAATTACGAAATCAGATTTTTCAGATCTGATTACACGCATATTCCTATGTATTTGTATAGGGTTTCTTTTCTCTCAATCCTAAACATATATAATGATTATTTTAAAGGCCGTCACGCATGCATTGTGTGACCTAATGCAAAATCTGGCCTAGTTCATTATTCTCTCTGAAGAAGCTACTGCATCTTTATGCCAAGAGTTTTGTGACCAAGGAGCTTCCTGATCTTCATTGTTGATGAACTGAAGAACTTTGCAGCCAACAATCTTCTTCAAGTTGGTGAGTTAGTCACGTACTGGGATTCGTGCATCATTGATTAGTCATGTACTAGGATTCGTGCATTGAACAGAGAGATTGCCGCTACAATACAAGTCCAATTGGGTACTGGGGTAAGGGTTCAATTGTAAGTTGGTATTTCGGGATAGGCCAAAGGGTTTGGTAAGATTTCTTATATTTGTAACTACTTGTGATTGATAATAGTGAATTCTCGGGAATGGTAACCTTAAATTCACCTAGTAGGGTTTTGTTTTGATGGTTTTCCCCATTCGTAAACAAATCAACTGTGTCAAAATTTCCGTTGCATTTAGTTATTTGGTAATTTGTTTGTGCTGCCACGTTATTGCATGTGATTTGACTAATTAATTAATTTGGGTAATTAATTAATTTGCAAGGGGTTAATTCATTTTAACCCAACAAAAATAATTATGTTAACTTGCTGGGTGTTTATATGAACACCCTAAATTACATGTTAAAGGTATTAACATATTCCGTGATAGCACACATACATGAATACACAGAGTACCTTATCTAGTCCTTCAATTCCTAAACAATCCTGGCTATCACGCGTTTTTTGGGCACATTCATTGGGATCGAATCTAGAATCTCTAGTTCACCATAAAGTTTCAATTCACTTGCTCTCTTTTTCAAAGTCCACATCACATGCAATGCCACCCAAGAAGAGGGTGCTTATAAATTTAGAAATCATATTTATCTCCAACTTCACATATGCAAAATATATTTAAACCAAGGTTGTCAAACCCGGATCAGACCGGACCGGCCGATCCTACCGGGTTAACCGAAAACCAGATTGAAATCTGGTTTTTAAGCAAGCAAAACCGGATTTCAAACAAATCATGTGAACCGCTTGACCCACGGTTGGACCGTTCGGTTCAGGTAGAACGGGTAGGGGTTCAATCATGGTCCAACGTTACGTGATAAATTAGAAAAAATTATTAAAAGCGCAGTTACTAGGATTAGAGCTTCGACTGAATTGGGTTAGCTTTAGAGTCTTACCACTAGGCTATACTGGAGTGTTAATGCTCTAAGTGAAAACTAAATATACTTAAAGTAAACTTAACAGAATTCATACCAATAAATTAAATAAACTTTCATTACTACTTTTATTTTATATTATAACTGATATTCATAATATTTTATTATATTATATATTTTAATTAGCCATCTCTAAAAGGGAGTATATAAATATATCCATACTTTTATACTTCAAAAATTAATTATAACTTTTAAAGTATTTTTTCATGCTTAATTATTTTACTTTTATTAAATTTCTTTACAATATGCTTCAAAATCATTTAATTTTCCCCATATATATAATTTTATAAATATAATATCAATATTTGTATTTAATTAATTAATAAGGTAATTATGACATTATCTCAGTTCGACCTTAAAAATCTTGAACCTCTCCCCTTACCAGTTTTGTAAAAGGTTTGAGTTTGAAAATCATGATTTAAACATGAAATATTTTTTTAATTTTAATTTTAATTTTTATAAACAAACATTCCATTTCATTAACCAGTCAAAGAAATAGAATTTTTTAATTTTAATTTTAATTTTTATAAACAGACATTCCATTTCATTAACCAGTCAAAGAAATAGAATTTACAAGCAACATGTCTCTTTCCAAGCTTCCCACACATAAGAAGGTAGAGAATTAATTATTACGCTTGAGAATATGAAAAAAAGGGGAGAAACAATCTTAACTAGAGCATGAGCTATAGCAATACAGACTCTCTTAACCCAACAAAAACAACAGTTAGCAAAATAACCCTTGAGCTATCCACAGCATTAGACAGCAAGGTCTTTGCATTCTAGTGACAGTTCTGGACATCCCCATTAAGTGCATCAAAGCAGAGTTTTGCATCTCCTTCAATCACAATATCTTGGAATTTTTCACCAATAGCAAGATTTAGAGCCCGAACAATGGCAGCTGCTTCTGCTTTAATTGCATCTCCTTCAATCACAATATGAAATCTTTATACAGCACGCATGAACAACTTTTATATTCCACCAACAAAACAACTGCCTCTTATATCTTTTCTAAGCGTAAATAAAGAACGGAGCCAACCTTGAATACAAACCACACAAAGGGGGGCAATGTTTATGTGATAACAGGTTGCCTTTTATTTTTATGCACATATTGCAGACACCTTTTTGGAAAAGGTCCAAGTGAGATTTTGTATATTTGTTAGTTACTACCTTGCCAAGGGTGTCTGTCCAGTATGCACATAGTTAATTCCACTGATTTGGTTTGAATCAGTCTCAAACCCCTCATGCCCTCGAGCCAATTCCATTGCCAAACATTGCTTTAACTCCATCACTACATAAGTCATGGTTGGCCTTTCAATGGAAGTGGGAGATACACAAATCATTGCCACTTCTATTGCTTTCCAAACAGAATTAATATCGGGGTCTCCATCTAACCTTGGATCCACAATATTCTTAACATCCCCTCTTTCAAGCATGGAACTAACCCATTTAATTAAATGAACTTTCTCAGGATTTATAGAAATTGCAGGTCGGCCTGTGATTATTTCCAATAGAACAACACCAAAGCTAAAAACATCACTCTTCTCATTCAACCAGTTTGATGCATAGTACCTGTAAGCCGAAGACATAACTCATTCTATACCAAACACAAAGAGAACCAGGTAACTAAATCACGTAATTCCATGGTTATGCTTACTTTCGTAATTTAAATTCTATGACAATCTGTAAACTTAAAAATATTAGTATCTCTAACCAAAATGTGCGTTTAACTAATCTATCTTCTCTATTTACTTTGCTCAAAATGTTAGAATCTTGTTAAAAAAACTATAATACTAGGATCAAAGGAAAAAGAAAAGAAAAGAAATTAAAGGATTTAATAATAATGGGTGTTTTGGGGAGTTTAGGAATGGTTGTATATCACCAAAAATATCTTAGAATAACCACGTATATTATTCAGGAGACTTTAAGTAATTAAGTTGATTGCTTTTAGGTTAAGTTTGGAGAATTCTACGAAAGTTTCAGAGTATTTGAGTATGCATTGTATGAGGTAAGTGAACTTTTCTGTAATTAGTATAAAAGTTGTTAGAAATAAATATTTCATTTATAAAAATTGTTAGTCTTTCTTGCAAAAATTGATTTAACAATTTGGAATATGAATTATTTAAGCTTTGTTTTGATTTTTATTTGATTAATAATATTTGAGCTTAAATATTAACCTTCTCTTGAGAAAGGCTTTTTATACTTGTAATTGTAAAAGTGAAAACTTATTTGCATGGCTAGTTTATTCATTGTGTACGTCGGTTAGAGGAGTGACAAAACATGCCAGGCGAAAAAGAAAGAAATTTTAGTATCCATCAAAATTATGGAATGCAAATACTTACTCAGGGTCAAGGTACCCTGGGGTGCCAACAACTTTTGTTGAGACATGAGTTCCACCTTCGCCAGGGAAAACTCGAGACAAACCTAAATCAGCGAGTTTGGCCTGGAAATTTTCATCCAATAAGATGTTTGTAGACTTCACACATCCCGGTGAATAATTGGTGGCTTGCAGCCATTGTGCAAATACTCTAATCCTGGACAATTGAAACCCAATTTCAGAAACAATAGTTCAGTGGAGAGAGAGAGAGAGAGAGGTGAAATATGTACTTGCTTACCTTGTGCTGAGTCCATCGCTATTCTGAGTCTAGTTTCCCAACTCAAGAAACTTGCATTTTTATCTGCATCCACAATATAAATCATGTGGTCATGACTCATGAAAGAAAAGTCGCTGAACTACGATGAATATTGTAAAGGAAAAAAATATCCAACTATATATTTACAGTTTGATTAACTTTCAAGTTGGAAGAAACTTAATATTTTTATAGTCAACGATTTTTAGCATGATCAATACCTGATAGATGCAGTGCCAAGTTTCCTTTTGCCATATACTCATAGACTAGCCCCATATTGGTGTTTTCATGGCAATATCCAACAAAAGAAGTTATGTTTTTGTGATGAACTCTTGTGAGAAAATTGGCCTGTAGAGTAAGGTCACATCTTAGTTCATATGTATGATGTGAAATCAAAAGATGTCATGTAAGTTTCTATACAAATAAGCAAAAGTGATCTCAAGTTTTATTTTTTGTTTTTTTTAAAGAAAAAATGATTATTGTTAATATAAATTATAATATAATCATAAATACTCATAGAGGAGCCCCATATTGGTGTTTTCAGGAAATATCCAACAAAAGAAGTTTAGTTTTTGTGATGAACTCTTGTGAGAAAATTGGACTGTAGAATAAGGTCACATCTTAGTTCATATGTATGATGTGAAATCAAAAGAGATGTCATGTAAGTTTCTAATACAAATAAGGTCACATCTTAGTAAGGTCACATTCTAGTTCAAGTTTTTGTTTTTTGTTTTTTTTTTTTTTTTTTAAAAAGAAAAAATCGTTATTGTTAGTATATATTAAAATATAATAATAAATCTTTAGATCATGATTTTGTAGAATATAATAGACTATCATGGTTTTGTAATACAATGGCCTACTATGTTTTTAGGGTTATCATGCTAAGTCTAATATGGTTTAGGGTTGTATTACAAAGAAAAAAAATTACAAAACCATGATAACCCTAAAATAGACTATCATGGTTTTGTTACTAAGAAAAAAATAGACTATCATGGTTTTGTTACTAAGAAAAAAAAATTAAATATTGACTTTTTGTTTCAATTGGTTCAATATTTTAAGACTTTTCTATTTTTTTTTTTTTTTTAATATTCTTTGTATCTGATTCAATGTATCAAGATTTTTCATCCCTCACACATGCACACAAAACTTTTTGCATTTTAATTCACCATTTTCACCTCTTGTACTTCTAACCCTTTATATATACCTATCTATAGCCCTTCACTTCATATCATGTCAAATATACACAGACAAAAAATAATGTCATTTATTTTCAATCTTTCGACGACACCTACCCAGCTCTAATCCTAACTCATATGAGTTGACTACAACCAAGGAGGGAGGGCTTGAATTTTATATTGAGTGACAATGGCAATTACAATTTTGATATTAAGGTCAGATGTTGTAAAATTATGGGTTTTGTAAATGATGTGATTGATTGTGACTGTTTGGAATGTGTATTTTGTTTTAGAATTAAGGAAAAAGAAATGCACATTCTATATCAACCTTTATTCTACAATATTCCTCCAATTGTTTTTTTTTTTTTTTTCATATTATTTCTCACTACTTCAATTGAATAATTATAATAGATATGTTATGCAATTCATAAAGTCCTATAACAATTTTGTTATAATGATTGTTATAATACATATACAACATTCTCCAAAACTATTTTACAAACAACATTACAACATTATGATGCACAGGTAACTTACTGGTTCATTATAATAAATATACAACCGTTAGAACTTTTAGTTGTAGACTTAGGCCATGAGGTCAAACTAAGCTAATTCTATTGCTTGCTCTTCTCCCTATAGCTTTCTTCTCCTACATCATTTTATTTTTTTTCTTTCTTTCTATTTCAATACGGTACTAGAGCAACAATTTCTACTCATCAACTTTTGTTGTCGATTCCTTATCAACATCAGAGTTCGCACTCAAGATCTAGTTGATCGGGATCCCATCTATACCTAGACTCCTTGTATATGCATTCAGGTCCTCTCAGAATTGTTGTTTAAGGATTGCAAACATCCTTATGGACCATTTCAATCCTAATCATATGCTCCCTTGTGGATGCATGCACCACTTTGTACTCTAAAGACATCCTACATGTATCTCACGTGTGAATGGAGCACTCTTGTGCCAGTTTCATCCTAGTGGCATGCTTGAGTTACTATCTAAGTTCCATATAGGTCCATGCTCCATAAAGTACACGTGTTGGAGAAAATTTTCCACAGAGGTCTCTCCACATTTTTCATGTGCATCATGCCCTTTACAGATTTCTTTCTCTTTGACAAATTTTCAATCTTTTCTTGGTGGGCTTCAATTCACTCGATCGGCCTTTACATTCTTTCCAAACTATATATTTTTCAATATTACTCCCCTACATGAGCTTGAGGAGATGTTATAATATATTTGCATGAGCTACCATGGTTTTAAAGTGAACAAACAAAGCCAAATATAATCCCATATATACTCTACATTGGGTTTATTGTAGTATATAGTTTAGTATAATAAATATATAACCATTAAGGAGTTTTTGCTTTAGATGTAAGCCGTCGGGCCTAATTACACCATTCGATCTCTTGCTTCCGTTCTCTCTAAAGGTGATTAATATCAGCCTAAAACACTGGCTATTGTGACTGTCACTCTCACTGTTAAAATAGTTGTTACCTACCTCCGCCAGAAATTCCTTATACCCTTGAACTGATGATGGTGAAAGCATCTTCACAGCAATTTGAAAGCCGTCTAAGTAGCCATGATAAACTGTTCCAAAGCCTCCTTTCCCAATAACGCTTGCAAAATTGTTGGTAATGCTCAGGACCTCTGAGTATGTGAACTTCTGTTTCTTGGACTCTAACACCCCACCTTGTTCATTGGATACATCATTCACCTCCGGTGCAGGCACATCTGCTAAGGTATGACAATTTATTGAAGCAAATGATATCCTTGTCAACAAATTCATTTGCATTCACACAAAATTTGATATTTTTGAGATCTAAAATGTGTAAAGAGTTATTCTATTTCTACCTTTCTTCCTCCTTTTAAGGTGCCATAAGAGAGAGAGCCCGCATAATAAGAGGATGACCAATCCGACAACTGCTGCTGCTGCTGGAATAACAATATTCTTTTTCTTTTGGCAAGGACTCAACACACAAGGATTTGGATTTCCTCCGTTACTAGCAAGATTTGGATTTCCTCCGACACTAGCATCAACAATGTATGTAAGACTTGAAACTGCAGCTGATACCTCGTAATCTATTATCTTATACTAATAGTAGCTATATGGAACTCTAAATTTTGGCCCTAGAGTTTAGATATATGATATATAGTACTACTTTCAAGAAAAAAAATTTGGTAATGACGCAAAAATGAGGAAAACAGAAACAATGATAATTTTGTGAGTAAATAGCAGACCTGAGCAAAAGCGATCCCTTATTTGATTTTTCAATGAGTTCCATAGGAATGGACCCTGAGAGGTTGTTATTTTGTAGGTTTCTGTAAAATGAGAGAAAGTATGATTTCTATATTTTTACTAATAGAAACTCAAATTCTGAGTAACTTACAGAACTCGCAAGAGTTGCAACTGTGACAGAAAAATTGGAACAGTTCCATTTAAGCTATTGTTTGATAGATCTCTGAAATAAACAAACTATCATATTAAATATTAATCACAAAAAAAGGTGCTACTCCATTTTAATAAGAAAAAAAATTGACATTTTCGGATTCATACAAAATACTTACAAATACTGTATCATTGTGAGATTTGAAATGAAATGAGCTATCTCCCCTGTCAATCCGCTTGAGGATAAGTTCCTAATTGCATGATCAATAAATTGAGGTATGGAATCTGACTTAAAGGTTAGGATATATGATTCATTTAGAAGGCATAAACTTACAAGGATATGATGCCGGGTGGATCAAAATTACTGTAGCTGCAATTAAGACCGTCCCACGAGTAATCTCTAGGGGCACAAGGATCTCCTTGCCAGTTTCTCTTTATTCGATATATTGACTTGATATTCTTGATAGAATCAACTAGTTGTATCATAGGTGTCAAATCAGATGAAAGAAGTTACGAAAACTAATGTGGTGTAATGAACATTAGCAAAGCTACTTCAATGTGTAAATATCAATAATGATTCACGTGATAAGAACTTACCATCTTTTTGGTCTGTTTGTGCTTGTAAAAGCTGATTCACTGTGTAAATCTCGATAGCGTTGAGAAGGGGTGGAAGGGTTGAAGTCTCGGTTTTATTGATCCAAATCTGAAAATAAGTTTCATTTTCTGGTTTTGTTCTGTATGTTGGGCTAAATATTGTAGTAGCGGCCAAGTAACTTGGAGAAAGAGCTTTATACCACAACTCCCCATTCAGAAAGATGTTGAATTCTCTAGACTGATTTGCTTGAAGCTTTTCAATTTCAGCGAAGTGCATGTAAAAATAATATTGGGAGGTTGCATTGTCGGGAGACCAATACAAGCCTATGGAATCATTTGTAGTTAATGGCGTGACTGCAGTACTCATGACAACTGATGGTAATTGGTAAGAATTGTAGCTTGAATCAACCGTTTGAATGGTACTAATGTTTCTCCACTGACTTGTGCCAAAGGGTGACCATATGCGGTCAATAACATCATCTTTGTACCTGATAGAAACGAATGTTATGTGAGCCCATTTGATTGAAAATGACTGCACTAAGTCTTACCAGAAGGATGCTAAATCTAAATGGCTTACCTGTAAGTTTGATTGACTAAGCCGCAATTCGCCCGATCAAAGAGCTCCAGCGATCCTGATTTAGGTATGTAGGTATCGTTCGGCAAAGGTCTTAGCTCTAATACTGATATGAAAGGTGTCCCATAGCCTGTGTTTACAAGACAAACATAGATGTCTTCTGATGACGACAAATGAATAATTTCCTTGGATATTGTACTTTATGCATCTGACACTGCAACTGTATCCCACCTGTTTACTCCAAGATACAAATCAAATGTTGGAGTTTGGCCTTTGCCGTCATAGTTCCCATACATGAAACTCGCTCGGATCAAATAGTTCCTGTCTTTGCCTGGTGAAGGTCTTAAGGTGTAGCAGTTTTTGGCTCCTTCAGGAAAACTGCGGACAGTCCACAACTGTTGTTCAGGATTATTGCTCCTGTATTGGGGTAAAATATTCCCATTTGCACCTGTCTCTGTGAAGCTTGAGTCTGAATTGTAATATATATCTGTTATTCCATCTTTATAGCTTGAGCCATCTGATATCCCACAGTCGATGCTGATGAAGCCTGAAATAGAAAAGGGTTAGCACTATGGTTTGAGTGATACAATTGAAATATAGTGGTGCTCAAAATATTTAGATTGTCAAAACTAATTGATCCTGGGAATGAACGAGGACTGTGAGGGCAAAAGCACCATGAATTATTATTGCAAATAGAAAATGCTTCGCCATCTTCATCACTGTTTAGATTCCATGGCGTTCCTTTACAGATTCCAATCCTATAAATAGTACTTTGCTCTAAGTTGATAATCCGAACGTCAATCCTATAAAGTATTTGAGCAACCAGGTCATTTTCTTCCGTGGCGAAGAATGATACACCATGGCACGACGACACACAACCATTTCTTTACCCTCAAAAAAATTCTTTCCTTTCAAATCTATTCGTTGGCATTGTCTCTAAAATACTTGAACTAAAAGTCCATGACAGTGAAGGCAATTTTTTTAGTATGTAGTCCATGGTGTTGACAGCTAAACAAATGCTAGGAGCTGTTTAAAAGTATAGACGGCTGAGTAAGAAAAGTTGTAGACTTTGTTTTCAGACTTCCACCCTTGATTGTTAAGACATGTCCATCAAGATGTATAAATGGAATCCTAGATAATGTTTTCGAGGAATATTTTCCATTGAAAACAATCATGTTGCAGAAAGAATAGTATTTAAGAAGTAATAAAAATAGAAAATTGTACTTCAGTCCTTCCACTTGGCTAATTAGGTAAATAAGAAATTTGATTTCAACTAGTCATATATGCTTTGAGAATTATTTAGTAATAGATGGAATTGCAACTTGCATGGCATGAAATTATCGAATGTCAGCGTTTTGTTATATAATCCATATGGCCGGGCGCTATCATTCATTCAAAATATCCAATGGACCACAACTTAATTTGTTTGAAGTCTCGCTTACTCACAAAACTAACAGTTGCATATTTTTGAGTTCATAATTTAGTTGACAATTTTTATTATTATTATATATATTGCACATTCAAGTCTCTATTAATAATGCCATTTTATAAGTAAACCATCAATGATTCAAAAATCCAATGTGAACCCCAAGTTAGGCATTCAAATGCAACATATATATTATGTTTAGAGAGTCCATTAAGATCATTACAGCTACAAAATTTTAACTCATAATAATGTGGTTACTTACAAAGCGGCAAAGTGCAATGATAAGTAAGAAAAGAACAGCAGAAAATTACCGCAATTGGATGCTGAACCTTACCCAAAGAGATTTTGCTCACTGCTTAGGGTATGGCTCGCATTCTAATTCGTGATATAGGTTTTGTTGCTATTTGACTCAATTGTAATTCCTTGGTGTGTAATCCAGATCATTGTTTTTAATTTTGATGCTAAATTTATGTAATCTCAAAGTTTTGGTAACAATTTGAGAGATTGTAACGTTAGGGTTTATGTGTCAGGCTTAATTTGGGGGTTTTGATATTCCTACTTAAATTCTTAAAATTGATTATTTAAAAATTTATTTGAGACCTCTAATTGATTATTGAAACCCTCAATTTGACCATACTATTATTTCTGAATGATTTTTTAAATAATTGGAATTTTAGGGTTAGGGTTCTTCGCTAAATTAGGGATTTTAGTATTTTTGGCATTAAAACATTCAATTGAATGCACAAGAATGAAATTAGCCATGATTCTTGATCGAATCTATGATGCCTTCTCACAAGTCATATGTAGGACCCAGCCAATTTTAACAAAGATGTTAAATATCATACAATATTTCATACTTGTCCGTGTCTTTCTTGCTTAAGAATTTTGACATTATATTTTTTTCCAACTTCGCATTTGCAAAATATAAAATACGAAATCTTTATACAGCACACATGAACAACTTTTATATTCCCCCCACACAACAACTGCCTTTTATTTCTTTTCTAAGCGTATATTGAAGGATCCAACCTTGAATACAAACCACACAAAGAGGGGCAATGTGATGCACATATTGCAGACACTTTTTAAGAAAAGGTCCAAGTGGGATTCTGTATATTTGCTATAGTTACTACCTTGCCAAGGGAGTTTGTCCAGTATGCACATGGTTCATTCCAGTAATTTGGTCTGAATCAATCTCAAAACCCTCATGCTTCCAAGTCAATTCCATTACCAAACATTGCTTTAATTCCATAGCTACATAAGTCATGGTTGGCCTTTGGATGGAAGTGGGAGATACACAAACCATTGCCACTTCTAATGCTTTCCAAACAGAATTAATGTCAATGTCTCCTTCTAACCTCGGACCCACAATATTCTTAACATCCCCTCTTTCAAGCATGGAATTAACCCATTAAATTACATGAATTTTCTCAGGATTTTTAGTTATTGCAAGTCGGCCAAGCAACTCCTACTTCTATCACAAGTAGAGGTTCTAATAAACTGATTTGGGTTGGTTCACCTCAAGGCACCTTTGAATTAAGAAGCGTGTATAAACTTGCTATGGGATTTGAAGACAACACTCCTTTCTTGGCTAGCTGGATTTGGAAAATGGATACACTCCCTAGGATCAAAACTTTCCTATGGATGAGTGCCCATAATAGTATTGGGGTTAAAGTCTGCCTTCAAAGAAGAGGTATTGCTCAACAGACCATTTGCCCCATCTGCTAGGAAGGTTCGGAGACAATCCTCCATACATATTAAGTAGGTGTGGAATCAATTGGGGCATGAGGTGTCGAACCATTCCTTTTGGAGAAGCAATTTGTTGGACTGACTTTCCTTTAATGGGAAGCAAAATAGCAGTTTGCTCAATTCGAGCCCCCCTTGGAAAATTGTATTTCCTTTTGCAATTTGGAATCTTTGGAAGAGCAAGAACCATTTTGTTTTTAGTAGGCAGAACTATAACCCAAACTTAGCTGCTGAGATTTTGAAACAATCGGTGGAATTTGTTCACTATGTGGCTTCCCCTAGGCAGCTGACCCGAAAGGTTGTAAAGAGAATTTGTCAGGAGAGACCACTTGCAAGTTGGATGAAACTTAACACTGATAGCACGCCAATTGCCAACTCCGGTTTGGCGGGCTGTGGGTGGTGGATTGTTGGTTTTAGCTGACGGATTGGCTTTACAAATAGTTTTGTTGCGGAATTCTAGGGTCTTAGGGAAGGGCTTATGTTGTGTTGTAGACTTAATATAACTTTTCTTGTAATTAAATTAGATGCAAAAGCTATAGTGGATGTTTTGGGTAACTCCTTATGTAAATGACATTGTTTCTTCTATTTTGGACGACTACAGGCTGCTAGTTTCCTACATTCAACAGATTCAAATTAAGCATTGCTTCCGTTAAGTGAACTAGTGTGTTGATAGTCTTGCTAGGATGAGTTTTAGTCAAAAGGCTGATTTTCTTCTTTTGATAGTCTACCTATGGACATAGCAAAATGTGTTTGAGGATGACCTCAATGGGATGTATTCTAACAAGATGTGTCCTGAACTGATTGTAGCTCCTTAGTTTTTGTTTTAATGAATCATCTTTCACCACAACCACCAAAAAAAAAAAAAAAAAAAAAAAAAAAAAAAAGAAAGAAAGAGAGTATTTGAATATGTATTGTGAGGTAAGTGAACTTTTCCATAGCTAGTACAAAGTGGTTAGAAATAAATATTTTATTCAAGAAATTAGTGTTCTTTCTTGCAAAAATTCATTTAATAATTTGAGTTGCTTGATTTTAATAAAATAATTGCAATTAATTCCTTACTAAAATATTTTATAAAAAAAATATTTTTTATTAATTGGCTTATTCAAAAATTTTGAACATTTCAAAATAGGATCAAGCATCTTGAGGATTGTGAAAACTTGAATGAAATCTTTCATTGAACTTGGACATTCCAAATGTGATATTGAATATGAAGTGAATAATATTGAATATATTTTGAAATCTAATACACAATCTGACGATGCAATGGACTATGGCATTGGAGGTAAACATTGACTTAGAAGCTGGTTCGTTTTAGGATATATCTTGTGATGGAGTATTAATCTAACCCTAGCCACGGGTATAGAGTGTAACCATAGTTTCATAGATTGTTAGTTATGAACTTAGTGTATGAATTTTGGATTGAAAAAAAAATATATTTATTGCCTCATTGAAACAATTGTTATTGAAATGTTACAAAGTCTATGACTTTTACACTGCTTTGGAAAATTGATTACGTTTTCTTTTATACTTAACTCGGCTTGTTAGGAAATGGGATACTAACTAAATAAGTAGTAAAGCTCACTCCATTTCTTCTCTTTTCTGTTCAAATTGTGATGAATAACAATTAATTTTGGAGTAATGCTACAACCACAAATTACTTTACAATATTTTTACAAAGTACTGATGTGGCTAACTTTTTATTGATTTTCATCTAGGCCCACCATTAATATCACTTTTTCATTTATCAATAATCACGCATCACATCAGCAGTTTGTAAAATTTTTTGTAAAATAACTTGTATCTCTAGCATTATTCTTAATTTTGAGGCTTTTGCAGGGGTTGTAAGCATTATACGAAATTGTGAATTTTGTCATTTAGTATTTTATGAACTTGAGGTTTTGGACGTTTCTTTTTCCAAATATTTATAGATTCTTTTGGCAGATGAATTCTTTGAGCTTAGGTTTGGATTCTATATGACTTAATATTTATTTGAGGTTAAATATTAATTACTCTTTAGATAGTTTTTTTTTTTTTTTTTTACAAGATAGACATTTTACTCTAGCCTAATTTAAGTGTATATACGTGTGAAGTTTCCTTCTTAAGACTTGAATTCCAACCCTTACCCCCCCTCCCTCCAATACCACAAATACTTATACTTGTGGAATGACCATCGTATCAAGGGTGTGCAGTGGTACTCTTTAGAAAGGTTTTAAATACTTGTAATATGAAAACTTATTAATTGTGCAGACAGTTTCATGTGCGTACTCTCATTCATTATGTTCAAGGTGTGACAAAAACATATCAAATGATAAATAAATAAATAAAAAATAATAAATAAATAAATAATTTTAGCAACCTTCAAAATTAAGCAATGAAAATATTTACTTTGGGTCAAGGTGCCTTGGGGTGCCAACAACTTTTGTTGATACATGAGTGCCACCTTCGTTGGGGATAGATCTAGACAACCCTAAATCGGCTAGTTTATCTTGGAAATTTTCATCCAATAAGATGTTTGTAGACTTAACATCTCGATGTATAATTGGTGGCTTGCAACCATTGTGCAAATACTCTAATCCTTCACATTTGAAATTTCAACTTCAAACGAGAGAGAGAGAGAGAGAGAGAGAGAGAGAGAGAGAGAGAGAGAGAGAGAGAGAGAGAGAGAGAGAGAGAGAGAGAGAGAGAGAGAGAGAGAGAGAGAGAGAGAGAGAGTTGCATTTTTATCTGCATCTACAAAATAAATCATTCGGCCATGACTCTTGGAAGAAAGTCGTTGAATCATGATGATTATTGTCAAGAAAAATAGATCCAACTAAATTATTAAAGTTTAATGAACTCACAACTAGGAAGAAAATTAATATTTTTACTGTCAAAGATTTTTTGTATGATCAATACCTGATAGATGCAGTGCCAAGTTTCCATTCCATATACTCATAGATGAGCCCCATATTGGTGTTTTCATGGCAATATCTAACAAAAGAAGTTAAGTTTTTGTGGTGATCAACTCTCGTAAGAAATTTGGCCTGTAGATTAAGGTCACATCTTAGTTCATATATATCATGTGAACTCAAAAGATGTCCTATAGAGAATTCTTTATAAAATTTGAGACCTCGAAAGCTGATATGAAAAAATATTATGAGGTCAACCAAAAATCAAATATATTCATTTACATATATTTTATAGATTATTTCTTTAGACTTAATTTTACTTAGTAATTTAGGCATACATGATTCTCAAAAAAAAGAAGGCAATACTTATGGTTTTCATTTTAGATATATTTTTAATGATTTCTCCAACTTGTATATCTATTTATTTTTTATTGTTTATATTATCCAACAGTTTGACCGGTGACTTACTCGTTAAACCAATGAATTAGTGATTCGGATTATAGACTGGGTTAATGTTTGGTCCAGATTAAATAACCATGTTGTCAAGATTTTTACCTTTCTTTTTTCTTTTTTTCTTTTTTTCTGGTTGAAAACACTCTAATGGACCGTTTCAATCCTAATTATACATTGCCCTATGGTTGCTCGCTCTGCTTTATATTCTAAAGACACCTTTCACGTGTCTCACATGTGCTTAGAGCTAGCTCATGCGCCAATTTCTTCTTAGCGACATTCCTGGTTTGTTATCTGACATTCACAAAGGTACTTGCTCCATAAAATACACATGTTGGAGATATCTTTTTGTGCTCTTACTATAAAGTCTTTCCATATTTCTCACTTTCATGGGTTTTTCCCAATTGGAAATATTTTTTAGGCGTTTCTTGGTTGGCCTCGATTCATTCAATTGATATTGAAGACTTTTATAGAATATGAGTTTGGCTTATTTCCAGTACGTTTTTAACTAGAGATCTTCTTTTGTTTTAAATACACAATGGTAAGTGATAGTGAGTTTTAATCTCCACATTTTATTTAGTTAATAGATGATGTGGCAGTTTCTCATTAAAAAAGTACTGGAAGTAAACTAAACCCATAGAATATTACCATATATGACCTTAATTTTATAGAATACTATGGGCTACCATAGTCTTATAATAGCATGAGCTACAATGGTTTTAAGGTTAAAATACTATCCCAAATATATTCTCATTTGCATTCACAGTAATTCTCTTGCTTTCCCTCTCTCTCTAAAGGTCATTAATTCCATCCTAGGACATAGGGTTATCGTGATTATCTTTCACCAAAATCAACTTATTTGTCACTCTCACACATGGTTAAGAATAGCTGTTACCTACCTCCAGGGGCGGAGCTATGTTGAAGGGTGGGGGAGCCATGGCCCCCCAAAATTTTGAAATTTTTTTAAATATATATATATATATATATATATATATATATATATATATATATATATTAATGTTTTCAAAATTTAGTCTATAAAAATAAGAGTTCCCCCCCCCCCCCCCAAATATTTGAATTAGTCCAGTGATACTCTTCAAAAAAAATAATTGGTCTAATAGATATAGAGATATAACTTTATTTTTCACAATTCTATTTTTTATTGTAAAATATGCTGTTCTATCTATTAAATATTTGATAAAGCTTGACATCAAATATGTTTGAATCTATCTTTTTTAACCCGTTATGTGACGATTAACAAGTCATTGACTCATTAAAAAAATCTTGTCACTAAAATTACACATGAAATGTGTCTTTAGTTGCCACATAATAGGTTAGAGCAAGAAAGTTTTAAATATGTTTGGAGCCTAACTTATTCATCCAGGTTTTGGATCGTTCATGTTTTTGAAAATTTCATTAGTTCAATTGAAAGATTTTCTTTACTTATTTTAGTATAAAATTTGCTAATTTGTATTTAAAATGAAACATTTTAAGAATTTCACTATGAAAATGGAAAAAATGAATTTTATTTTATGAAAGATCGTCATCAAACATAATTTTGATTGAAAATACTAAGCTTTTTTTTTTTTTTTTTGGTTGGGTGTGTGTATATATATAACTTATCAAATAAAAAAGTGTGTTTATATAATAAAAAAACGTGTGTGTGTGTGTATATATATATATATATATATATCTATGTATGTATGATTAAGGTTGAATTTAATCAACCATCTTATTGGCTTTATTCTGTGCCAAATTTGCTTGTATTTCAGCAATTAGTAACCCTGTATTTAGATGGGATTCTTGTAAGGGTAGTGAGTGAGATAGTGTGAAGAAATGCTCAAGAGTGTGCAAGAAAAACAGAGACTCGCGACTGGATCTCACGGGTGACTCGTGGCTGCAAGCCGCCAAAAGCTGCACACATGCCAGGCATGCCAGAAGTTGAAGCGTCATGCTAGCTGGAGCACTACAAGACAAAATAGGACAACTGGCCGTTCAATTACCTCGTGGCTGGATCTCGCAACTCAGTCAAGCCGCGAGGCTAAGCCGCGAGCCAGCCCTGTTTTGTAAAACCTGACTCTTCACATTCCATTCTCACCCTAATATAAATATCCCTTATACCCACGAAAGAAAGAGAGCTTCCAGAGAGAATTTTGAGAGAGAAACTCTAGAGAAAAATAAGATTGATTCATCCACAATCTTCACATAAGAGACTCTTTAAATTCCTCTACTCTCTTCCTCTCCATTGTTAAATCCTTGAGAGGCTTTTTATCAAAACTTTTTCTCATCATATCCATTATTGTGAGAGGGTTGTTTAGTGCTTTGGGAAGCAGTTAGGAAGGAACCAATTTCACATTCGTTGATGCTATGGTCAAGTAGCGGAATCCGGGCAGTTAGAAAAGAAATAGGTTCGGTGCAACCTCGTTGGAGCAAAAAGCTTGGAGGGCTTAGATACACTGGGTAGATTAGGCTTGAAGGGTCTTTTGCTGTTCATGTATCCCAACTACATTTTCTAGTGGATTGTTTACCGTTTGGAGGGCAGCGGAGAGGTTTTACGCCGAGAGCTTCAGTTTCCTCTTCGATAACACATCGTGTGTTGTCCTTGTGTTTGCATGTCTCTTCCCTTAATCTTTGCCATTTAATTTCTGCTGTGGATGTGATGTTATTTGCTTTAAATTGTTTATCAATTCTGTATTAAGTTTATGTTCATATTCCGCACATTAATTGTTTGATATTAAGCTTGAATTGGTAATTTGTAAATTGGGAGTCTAAACGTTCAAGAGTGTTTTGTACACTATTTGAACTTTCAGTATGTATGTGGGGGTTGTCTTGATAAATATATTAGTGCTGCAACTTGGACCTCCTAAACAAAAATTCCTAGCTCCACCCCTGCCTACCTCTGCTTGAAATTCCTTATACCCTAGAACCAATGATGGTGAAAACATCCTCACAGCAACTTGAAAACCATCTAAGTAGCCATGATAAACTGCTCCAAAGCCTCCTTTCACGATAACGCTTGCAAAATTGTTAGTAATGCTGAGGCCCTCTGAATATGTGAACTGCTGTTTTTTAGACTCTAACACCCGACCTTGTTCATTGGATACAATGTTCACCTCCCCTGCAGGCACATCTACTAGGATCATGACAATTTGAAGTATATGATATCCTTGTCAAATCTAAACCGTTAAATCTTTTTGAAAAAAATCTACCTTTTTTCGTCCTTTTAAGTTGCCAGAAGAGAGCAAGCCCACATTGTAAGCGACTAAATTTCTCGGTTGGAAATAAGTCAAGCGAGTAAAATAGTTTCACAAATGCGAATTTGTATTGATGATTGTGTGGTACAATTCTCTGTGATTACAAAAGAGTTATCCTCTGATTCGATCTCCTTAAAAGACTTGTTGATTGGATTTGTAGTAATGTGATTTTGATTTAAACACCCAATGTACTTCAATTTGGCTGAAGAATGGATCGAAGATCTTTGGAACAGAATTACAATGAATCTCTAGCTATGAGCTTGTTGGAAATCTTTTGTTCTTCTCGTTCTTTGTGTGTTCTTCGTGTGTTCTTTGTGTTCTTTGTGTGTTCTTCCTTTTCGAGGGTTTGTGGTGGAAGTTCTTCGGTGTTTTAAAGGCTTGAATCCGTAGAGCTTCACTGATTTGTGATTTGTTGAGATTTCTAGAGGCTTTTGAGCTTGATTCCAGTGAACCTTGAGATCTAGGCAGGTAGTTTGGATGATTCTGCTTTGAATGTTCTTCGTATTTGAAGGTTTGTGGTGGAAGTTCTTTGGTGCTTTAGAGGCTTGAATCCGTAGAGCTTCACTGATTTGTGATTTGTTAAGGTTTCTGGAGGCTTTTGAGCTTGATTCCAGTGAACTTTGAGATCTAGGCAGGTAGTTTGGATGATTCTGCTTTGAATGTTCTTCGTATTTGAAGGTTTGTGGTGGAAGTTCTTCGGAGCTTTGGAGGCTTGAATCCGTATAGCTTCACCGATTTGTGATTTGATGATGTTTTCGGACCTTTGAGCTTGATTCCCGCAAACTTTTGGATCTAGGCAGATGGTTTGGATGATTCTGCTTCGAATGTTCTCCGATTTTGGGATTGAAGTTCTTGAAGTTCCTGGACGCTTCAGGGCTTGATTCCTGCAGAGCTTCTGTACTTCTGAGTGCTTCAGCTGACTTGGTTCCCCCCTCTAAATGCCTTAGGAAGGCTTCTATTTATAGGAGTTTAGAGGTGGGTGAGCGACACGTGGCGGAGTTTGATTGGTGACACATGTCACAGCCTGATTGGTCCGCTTGTGTCATCGCTTACACGTGCTGGATTGCTTGAGTCATCGCTTACACGTGCGAGGCTGCTTGTGTCATTGCTTACACGTGATTGGTTTTTGCATGACATTTGGCAAATTTCTGTTGGTTTCTAAGTAGTGATAGCAAAACCTAGCAGCAATACGTGGCGCTTTGTAATTGGCTGTATTTTGTGGAATTGGTAATGTGACGTGTCAGCTTGTGATAGGTCGGGAATTTTCCCTCTCTACAAATGCCCCCTCGAGACTCGTTCACGCACACAGTTTTGGAGTGTGGTGTGGGGATGAGTTTCGAAAACTGGTTTTTACACTTGACTCTTTAAGTGAAGTAATTGAAGGTGGTGGAGCTGCTGAAGGTGGTGGAGCTTTCAGAAGGATGAGATAATTTCCGAAGAGTAGACCCACCCATATGAAAGGCTTTAATGAGACTGAAAAAGGGTCTGCAAGTATTTGAATGTACTTGCGTGATAGAGCCTTCTTAGCAGAGGTTAAGTTAAAGTAGTTTTAAAAGAGTATTTTGGATCGTTGGCGGCGATCACAGGGTGTAGAAGATGGGGAAGATGAGAGAATGGTGGCTGGGTACAGCATGCAGAGTCATGGGGCTAACCTCGTGTTTTTAAGAACTTCTGGTGAAGTTATCTCAGAAGAACATGCTTTGGATTACGGCAAGGATATGTGGGAAAGTGGTTGAATGCGCATGTGTAATTGTATCACTCAACTTAAGTTGAGGTAATTTCAGAAGCTTATGGATTTTGGGTATGCTGGTGGTGGCAATAAAGAAGATGGAGATGAAGCAAAGTGAATGGATGAAACATACCCACCATGGCGCTGGCCCTGTATGTTGGGGACCTTCTAGTGTAGATGTCTCTGGGAAGTACACCTTTGGATATGGGACTGACTGCATGCTGAATGAGGTCTGTCGGTAAGTTATTGAATGTGCCTGTGTGATAGGACCATGCCGACAGACGTTAAGTTGAAGTAATTTCAGAAGAGTACTTTCTGAAATACTTCAAGCTGAATTTAAGTTGGAGTAATTCCAGAAAATGTATTTCGAGGTACCAGCAACGATGACCTTTGAGTCCCACGGTGGTGGGGACATGGAATAAGGCATTGGTGACCATTTATCGGCACCAAAGGCTGAATTTTGATGAGCTGGTGCCTTGAAGGTTGTTTCAAGTGTTGGATGGAAGACAATTTGTAGGATACCCCAACACTTTTTACCATCTTTACCTACTGCCACTTGTTGGAAAAGCACAGAAAAATGAAAGATGGAGCTAACTTGTGATTCTGGTCTTTGAAACCAGCCAAGTTGCTGTTTGTTCCGAACCACTGCTTTTGCTGGAAGACCAAGCAATTGGAGAGAGACTACGGGAGACCTGAGGTTAGGAACAGGTGTCTCTGCTGGACTTGGGTTTCCTGGCCAACCAAATCCACGGAAGCATGGGAGGCCGATACAGACCTTGTTATGAGTAATTTTGTAGACAAAGGTGGTCATTAAGTGGAGAAACAAAATTTGTTTTGGATCTCAAAACTGCAATGATGTTGTAAATAGGGTTTCGACCGAACCATGGGAGGGTTGATCTCAAACCGATTATGAAGCAATATCGGTTGCTAGGTGTTGAGAATGATGAGGCCATAGTGAGAAATGGCTGTGAAAATGAGGACTTGAAAATCTGAAAGAAGCAAATCTCCATTTCATGACTCAGTGTGTTGTTTTTTTTTTTTTTTTTTTTTTCTCTTTTTTTTGATGAGTTCTTGATGAATCCGGCCCTTCTATTTATAGTGGAGAGACGAAGAATGGTAGATAGGTAGTTGAGAATGGTAGTTGAGAATTTTTGGTGAGAACGGTAGATGGGAACGGTAGGTGGGAATGGTAGGCACCGAACGGGAATGGTAAGTTGGAGACTGGTAGGCACCGAACGGGAATGGTAGGTTGAACTAATGACCCAGTGTAATTTCAAGTTCGAGACATACTTGTGAGAGTTCATTTGTATTTTGAGAGGGAAGTCTTGATGGAGTCTGAAGAATAACCCTGAAGGGATCCCAATTAAATGGATGAATCCCAAATTTTGATCTTAGGAGCTTAAGTTTTGGACACTGCTAGTACTTCAGAGAAGTGGGTCAGATTAGTGGTTTTCAAGTCACGAAAAATTGAGCAAGACAAGTCTGGCTTTGAAAATCTTGACTTTAAGTTGATTTCAACACAAAAGTCAACTACCTTGGAATCGAGTCCTTTGTGAAATTTTCGAGTCTCAAATGATGGAACGGACTCCAAAATCGGAATGTACGCGAAAAATTGAGCAAGATAGGTCCATCTTAAAAATTTTGACATTTGGTTAACATTTGCACAAAAGTCAACTTTTTGGAAATTGGACGTTTGCACAATTTCTGAGCTTCGAATGAAGAAACGGGTCCCAAAATCGGAATGTACTCGAAAAATTGAGTGGGACAGGTCCGTTTTGAAAATTTTGACTTTTTGGTCAAGGTCAAAGGTCCACTTGGTCAAAGAGCCCTTTCTTTTTTCTTTTTTCCTTTTTCTTTTTCTTTTTTTTTTTAATTTTAGGCGGTTCGGACCGGGTCAGATTTGCGGGTCGGTCCCGGTCAAACCGGGTCGTCTGGACAAACTGGTCAGACCGGGGGTAGTGGAGGATGACGTCATTCATGACGTCATTGCTCTGAGCGTGTGAGTCAACGCCAGCGCGTGAGATACGCCGGCGCGTGTGAGCACGTGAGCTGAAGTAGCTGCGCGTGTCGCTAAGGCAGCCACCGCCGGATCTTTTGGCGGCGCGTTCCTGTGTTTTTGTGCCTGAAAATTTTGGGTCTTGTCGATCGGAGGCCGTAGAATCTCCTGGTATTGTCCGTTTTCTAAAATCATGGGCAGATTTGCACATATTTGAAGGACTAGGCCGCGGGTCGTCGCGAGATTGTGACGGCGCGTGGTAGCGCGTGGCTGGGTTTTTGGGGTTGATTTTCTTGGGTTTTGTAGATCGACGGCCGCTGGATCGAGTGGTAGTTTCTATTTTCTGAATCGGCAGCCCGATTTGATCAGAAGCGAAGGAGGAGGCCACGATCTTCGAAGCTCTTTGCGGCGCGTGGAAGCGCGTGCTTGCTCCGATGAGATTGAGCTTTCTTGGGTTTTGTAGATTTTTTGTGCACTGGGTTGACTGGTATGCTTAGTTTTCTGAAATGATATCTAGATTCGCACAGATTTAAGTGAGAAAGCCACGGGTCACTTATGGTCTTAGTCTACTTTTGCGGTAGCCATTCTGACAGGGCAGCACTTGAGTTTGGACTTGTAGGCCATGAGGTGGGTGATGAGCTACCATTTTTCTGTCTCTCTGAATGTCCTTTTTTTATTCTCAAAACTTGGTGCAGACTTTCCTGACTTTGAGTGCATTTGAGTTTGCAAAATTTGACTTTGAGCTCCAATTCACATTTCTGAAATGTGAATGTACTTTTCTTTTTTCTCTTTGTCATTGGCCGGTTGGTGGAACCATTTAGTGATTTGCTGACTTTCTTCATTTTTCTTGTCTGTTGTCCCAGAAGTTTTCTATATAAAGGCATGCCAATGCTTTCCTTCATCACTTAGGCACATGCTCCATAATTCTCATCTTCTTTTGTTCACATCTTATTTTTTTCTATTTTTTTTTTTTATTTTTATTCCTTTCTTGTTGGCTAGAGATTAAAATTGAGCTCTCTCTTTGTTGATTTTTTTTTTTTTTTTTTTTTTTTTTTACGTGCTATGAGATCTTCTCTTGACAAGTTTTTTTGTTATTGCTTGTTTTTGTTATGCAGCATGCTTTCCTTGGCAATTAAGTTGCACCAACACTTGTCTTTTCAACACAGCCATCTCAAGAATCTTTGCAATGCAGCCACGTCAAGGGTCTTTACCACGAAGCCATGCCAGCATCTGTCCTTGTATTGAAGCCGTGCCAACATTCAACTTTGTCATGAAGCAACGTCAACACTTCATTCATGCCAACATTCATTTTTGTCATAAAGCTGCCTTGATATTTGCATTGAGGCCACATCTACACTTCATCCATGTCGAAACCGTGACAACATTCATCTTTGTCATGAAACCACGTCAATACTTCATTTATATCGAAGCCGTGACAACATTGCATCTTTGCCATTGAAGCTACGTCAACACTTCATTCGCACCGAAGCCGTGCCAACATTCATGATGCCATGTCGACACTCCACATTACCATTGAAGCTATGTCAACACTTTATTCACACCGAAGCTGTGCCAACGTTCATCTTTGTCATAAAGCAATTTTCAGAGGCAACATCGCTCAGACATCAAGGGCGTATAGCACTGTGATGCCCCAATTTGATTGATTGTGTGATGTGTGTGGGTGTGTGATGAGTCCCACATCAGGTATTTACTGGGTTGAACTGGGCTTTATTAATAACTACAAGGAGCCTCAATTGTGACTAGTCTTTTTGTGGTATAGCGCAGATGTGGCTAGCGCTTTTCCTTGGGTTGTTACATATGCTAAGTTTAAGAAGTGACATTTGGTCAAATTAAGTGATATTTTTGAGGATTGTTTTGCAAATTTTAAGAGACAAGAGGTTGCATGCTAAATTGAGAAAGTGTGAGTGCTAGTTGAATAAAGTGGTGTTCTTAGGACATATGATCTTTAGAGATGGAATTACAGTGGACCCTACTAAGATTGAAGCACTAGTAAATTGAGGTATGTTTGAATTTTCGAGGACGAAAATTTTATAAGAGGGGGAGAATGTAACACCCGCCTCACTTAAATTTAATTTTTATTGTTTCTAAAGTGAAGTTGATGAATTATTTAATTTATTGTGAAGGTGATTTTATTTTATATTATGATATCTACAAAGAAAATAAATAAAAGATGTAACGTGAGAGTTATTTTGTGGATTATTCATATTAAACTTTTAGTCTCCTTATCAGTTAAGGACAAGGATAAGAGACTAAAACCTAATTGGATTAGGAGTTTAAGTGTTATTGGAATTCTTTAGAGTTTTGGCCCATCTAAACAACCTTAATATGAGTTTAGTGGGAATTGAATTCTTGGGAGGCTTATTTAAGCTTTTTGTGGGTTTTATATTTGAGCCCAAGTGAAAATAGTTTTAACGTGTTAGTAGGTTAGGGTTTCCTGCTGAAAGATAGAGAGAGAGAGAGAGAGACGGCAAAGTTACAAGAAACAAATCCTACATCCGTATGGTCGTGTGGTCAGGTATACCTCTCTCTCAAACCCTCATGGAAATAACCTAGTTGCTAGAGTTTACGCATGGTAGTGGGGCTGGACTTTTGAATCTTGTAATCTATATGGTGGTCAAGTTCTAAACTTTTATCAATGCATGCTTCAGGTCACTAGGTCCTACGGGTAGGAATTAATTGGTGAATCTATTGTGTTCTTTCTATGGCTTACGGGTAGGATAGATCTTTGTATATTATATATATATGTTAGATAAACTTTCTAACACTCAGTACATACTATAGTTTCTATGTCCTACGGGTAGAATTTTCTATGGATGATATATATTATTTTGGGTTAATATGATCTACAAGCATGTGATCATTTGGAAGCCAACTTGTACTGGGAGGATTTAATAACATAGAGATTTACATATTCGGCTCATTAGAATTGTTTACTAGGTATTGATTTTAGAGTACTTGATAAAGCAATTGAGTACTAGATTAGCTATAGTTTCAGAATAAGTAGTGAGATACGAATTTTTAAGAGTGAAATTTATATTTTCTTGCTGCCTTAGTGTATCCATTCTTATTGAGTCGTCTTGTGTTTATTTAGGTTCTAATTGATATTGTTTCAGACCGTTGAAGCTTGGTTTAACAACTAGAGGTAAGTGGACTTCAGAACATGACGTCTCTCAAGGCGTGTATATTTATATATATATATATTTTTGGTAAAAATATATTTATATATATACATAATTGCAAAAGTGAAGTTTTCAAAAACTCATACCATTATCAATACTTTGTACACATACTTGAATTTTATTATTTCTTAAGTATTACCTTGAAATTGTATATGTTATGAATGACTCAAAACTATATTTTTGAGAAAGTATTTGTTATATGATATATGATTGGTATTGACAATATTGTAATAACGTAAGAATGTTTTCAAATAGTCAGCTAGACAGTCTGCAACCTTTGCCAACACAGGGCTAAGTGTTGGCCTTCGGCCGATGTAGTGTTATTGTGGTGTGGTACAGTGTTATTGTTTGCTCTTTAGAGCCAGTGTTGCCTCTTTGAGGTTAGTGTTATTGTTCCCCATGGGAATCGCCCACCGAGTGTTTAGCAGCTTATGTCTTTGTCTGGCTAATGACTAATGTTTTCCATATCGAATTACTATTTTATTGTTACTGATCTTTATAAGTGGAAAAAGATTGTTTATTGTTATAATAAATTGTTTCTACCTATTTAGTGTATTTTGGCCAATTAAAGTGGTTACTATTTTATTTATTGATTACAATATTATAGTAAATGTTTTGTAAAGACTATATTTTGTTAATGATACTAATGTTTTGTTTTGAAAGACATCCTCTTGTTATTTAGTCTCTTATTGGGCTTCTAGCTCACCCCCCTTTCTCCACCCTTTCAGATTAGAGCAGTGGAATATCTTTTGATGGTAGATCATTGGAGACATAGATTGAAGACTTCTTTTGGAGCTATGTTAGTTGATGAATTGTTTTAGTATATTTTTCTTAGGATAGTAAGTTTGGGATGTGTGGAACTCTTTGAGATTGTATTTGGAGACTGTATTGTAAAAATTCATGTTTTATGGATTTCTTAGGAAAGATTTTGATTATTTGAAGTTTATTTGTGGATATTTAATTACGCTCTATTCCATTATATTATTGTTGAGTATTTCTAAGACAGGTTGTGCATCTAAATCCTTGGTTTGGGTTTGGGGTGTTACAGTTATGGTATCAGAGCATAGGTTTATGATTCTGTAGACTTATAGGTTTAATATTAAGATTATTTTGGAACAAGAGTGTGATCATTAGGAATTTTAATGTTAGAATTATTTGACCTTTCATAGTGTTTTTTTTGGAGCGTGTAGGAATGATTGTTGTACTATCTATGTGTTTGGTTTTGACCCTTTGGAATATTTAAAATTTGTACTTATGATATTTTGTTGTATTGCTTAGAGAGATGGCTCCACCAAGGAGGAACACAGGGAGTGGTCAATCGAATGCTGAGGGAACCACTAATCTTCAAGCTATTATTGAAGCCATTGGAGGTTTAACCAATATAGTGCAACATCAAGTAGGAGCCACCAATCCAACTTGTGCTTTAGAGAAGTTTAGAAAGCTTGACCCTCCTACTTTCAAGGGTACAAAGGATCCAATAGAGGCTGACAACTGGCTTAAGGAGATAGAAAGACTCTTTAGGGCAATGGAGGTTAGTGATGGGCAACGAGTTATCCTTGCTGTTTTTGTATTGAAAGGTGATGCATTGGAATGGTGGGAGTCCACAGAGAGGACACATGGGAGAGAAGTTATAACTTGGAAGCATTTTATTGAGCTCTTTCGTAGGAGGTATTTTCCTGATAGTTTAATGGTCCAAAAGGAAGCTGAGTTTATTCGCATAGCACAAGGTACTCAATCAGTGTATGAGTATGAGCGAAAATTTGCTGAATTATCCTGCTTTGGTCCACACATGGTTGACACAGAAGCAAGGAAGGCTAGGCATTTTGAAAGGGGTTTAAGGGAGGAAATTCAGGGACTGGTTTCCATGTTCAAGTTGGAAACATATGCAGAGGTGGTAGATCGAGCTCTCATAGCAGAGAGAAATTGCAATCGTCTTTCAATGGCCAATGATCAGGAGAGGGAGCCAAATCAAAGTAATTTTCTTAAGGGAAAGTCTAGTGAAATTTCATTCAAGAAGCGAGGGGTGCCAAATTCAAACAAGAAGGCACATAAGACTTGTCCAAGATGTGGAAAGGCTCATGGTGGAACATGTTATTTGGAGTCAAGAGCATGTTTTAAATGTGGCAAAACTGGACACTTTATCAAAGATTGCCCAGATCTGAAGAGTGAGCCAAGGGCTGAGCCTAATGATATAAATCATAGGCCAAAAATCCAAGGAAGAGTGTTTGCCATTACTGGGCAAGGTGTTGAGGAATCTAAGTCAGATACCATCTTCTTATTTTTCTCTTATGAAGTGAAACAATGGTTGTTGAGTCTATGTAATTATTGTGTGGTTATGATAGTAGACAATATAATATGGATTGGTTGGGAGCATATCATGTTGCTTTGAGTTTTACGACCTAGTGTATTTTCCTTGGGGCGTTTTTTTTTTTTAAAAAAAAAAAAAAAAAAAATTATATGCTAAGTTTAAGAAGTGACATTTGGTCAAATTAAGTGATATTTTTGAGGATTGTTTTGCAAATTTTAAGAGACAAGAGGTTGCATGCTAAATTGAGAAAGTGTGAGTGCTAGTTGAATAAAGTGGTGTTCTTAGGACATATGATCTTTAGAGATGGAATTACAGTGGACCCTACTAAGATTGAAGCACTAGTAAATTGAGGTATGTTTGAATTTTCGAGGACGAAAATTTTATAAGAGGGGGAGAATGTAACACTCGCCTCACTTAAATTTAATTTTTATTGTTTCTAAAGTGAAGTTGATGAATTATTTAATTTATTGTGAAGGTGATTTTATTTTATATTATGATATCTACAAAGAAAATAAATAAAAGATGTAACGTGAGAGTTATTTTGTGGATTATTCATATTAAACTTTTAGTCTCCTTATCAGTTAAGGACAAGGATAAGAGACTAAAACCTAATTGGATTAGGAGTTTAAGTGTTATTGGAATTCTTTAGAGTTTTGGCCCATCTAAACAACCTTAATATGAGTTTAGTGGGAATTGAATTCTTGGGAGGCTTATTTAAGCTTTTTGTGGGTTTTATATTTGAGCCCAAGTGAAAATAGTTTTAACGTGTTAGTAGGTTAGGGTTTCCTGCTGAAAGATAGAGAGAGAGAGAGAGAGACGGCAAAGTTACAAGAAACAAATCCTACATCCGTATGGTCGTGTGGTCAGGTATACCTCTCTCTCAAACCCTCATGGAAATAACCTAGTTGCTAGAGTTTACGCATGGTAGTGGGGCTGGACTTTTGAATCTTGTAATCTATATGGTGGTCAAGTTCTAAACTTTTATCAATGCATGCTTCAGGTCACTAGGTCCTACGGGTAGGAATTAATTGGTGAATCTATTGTGTTCTTTCTATGGCTTACGGGTAGGATAGATCTTTGTATATTATATATATATGTTAGATAAACTTTCTAACACTCAGTACATACTATAGTTTCTATGTCCTACGGGTAGAATTTTCTATGGATGATATATATTATTTTGGGTTAATATGATCTACAAGCATGTGATCATTTGGAAGCCAACTTGTACTGGGAGGATTTAATAACATAGAGATTTACATATTCGGCTCATTAGAATTGTTTACTAGGTATTGATTTTAGAGTACTTGATAAAGCAATTGAGTACTAGATTAGCTATAGTTTCAGAATAAGTAGTGAGATACGAATTTTTAAGAGTGAAATTTATATTTTCTTGCTGCCTTAGTGTATCCATTCTTATTGAGTCGTCTTGTGTTTATTTAGGTTCTAATTGATATTGTTTCAGACCGTTGAAGCTTGGTTTAACAACTAGAGGTAAGTGGACTTCAGAACATGACGTCTCTCAAGGCGTGTATATTTATATATATATATTTTTGGTAAAAATATATTTATATATATACATAATTGCAAAAGTGAAGTTTTCAAAAACTCATACCATTATCAATACTTTGTACACATACTTGAATTTTATTATTTCTTAAGTATTACCTTGAAATTGTATATGTTATGAATGACTCAAAACTATATTTTTGAGAAAGTATTTGTTATATGATATATGATTGGTATTGACAATATTGTAATAACGTAAGAATGTTTTCAAATAGTCAGCTAGACAGTCTGCAACCTTTGCCAACATAGGGTTAAGTGTTGGCCTTCGGCCGATGTAGTGTTATTGTGGTGTGGTACAGTGTTATTGTTTGCTCTTTAGAGCCAGTGTTGCCTCTTTGAGGTTAGTGTTATTGTTCCCCATGGGAATCGCCCACCGAGTGTTTAGCAGCTTATGTCTTTGTCTGGCTAATGACTAATGTTTTCCATATCGAATTACTATTTTATTGTTACTGATCTTTATAAGTGGAAAAAGATTGTTTATTGTTATAATAAATTGTTTCTACCTATTTAGTGTATTTTGGCCAATTAAAGTGGTTACTATTTTATTTATTGATTACAATATTATAGTAAATGTTTTGTAAAGACTATATTTTGTTAATGATACTAATGTTTTGTTTTAAAAGACATCCTCTTGTTATTTAGTCTCTTATTGGGCTTCTAGCTCACCCCCCTTTCTCCACCCTTTCAGATTAGAGCAGTGGAATATCTTTTGATGGTAGATCATTGGAGACATAGATTGAAGACTTCTTTTGGAGCTATGTTAGTTGATGAATTGTTTTAGTATATTTTTCTTAGGATAGTAAGTTTGGGATGTGTGGAACTCTTTGAGATTGTATTTGGAGACTGTATTGTAAAAATTCATGTTTTATGGATTTCTTAGGAAAGATTTTGATTATTTGAAGTTTATTTGTGGATATTTAATTACGCTCTATTCCATTATATTATTGTTGAGTATTTCTAAGACAGGTTGTGCATCTAAATCCTTGGTTTGGGTTTGGGGTGTTACAAGCACTGTAGCCAGACATCACGATTTCAGAGATGCTTACAAGATGTTGAAAATGCAAGGAGTCCCTATCAAGACTTTGAAGATGCAAGGAGATGCCAACAAAACCTTGAAGATGCAAGGAGTCCCTATCAAGACTTTGAAGATGCAAGGACTTCTCATTAAGACTTTAAAGATGCAAGGAGATGCCAACAAAACCTTGAAGATGCAAGGAGTCCTTATCAAGACTTTGAAGATGCCAAAGCACGCTATCAAGACTTTGAAGATGTTAAAACATGCTACCAAAAATTTTGACATTGCACGAACATGCCCATAGAGGAGAGATGATGCCACACTGACTTCAGATATATAATCTACCATCATTCCGGAAGAAATTGACGTCATCCAGATTTCAGAGACATGATGTGAAACAACACCACTCAGAAGGGAGATGATGTGGTTCTAATTTCAGAGCTATGAAGTGGCACAACTTAGAAGAGAAATGGTGTACCTTAAACTTGCAAGGTACAAGAAGATGCCCCCAGGAGATAAGTGATGCAAAGCATACTTCAGAAATGTGGGAGAATATCCATTGAATATGGGCAATGCCTTACCAACCAAAGAGACCTTAAAAGCGCATTGATGACTGTTGGAAAACTCCTCAAGTTAGACTGGCCATCCTTCTTCTTTCCATGTGACTGAACTTAGTGACAAGTACTAAGCTGCCTACGTACCCCGGAGAGGGATCAAGTCATCACGTAGTTCAACAGATTTTTGTTTTTTTTTTTTATTATAAATTTTTTTTTATGTGTTTTTTTTTTTTTTTTTTTTTTTTTTTTTTTTGCAAAAAGGAGGGCTCAGTGTGTAATAGTGGGTATCACCACTAATCGAACCCGAGACGGCCTCAAGGGCGACATGGGCATCCAACCACTACACCACACTAGCAATTGGTGACATAGAGTGGGATTAATTTCTCCTTATTGGTACGCTTTCAAGGGTAATGGGAAGACATCATGTACTCTTGCAGCGTTATAGTGGGTAGTTTAAGCTCTTACCAAGGAGCAATCCTCGATGTTCAAGCATAGAAGTGTTTAAGGAACTTCCCATTGATGGGGCTGATCCTTGCATCATCATTGTTGATCAACTTGTGAGCTTGGTTGCTGTTTGCCCCCTGCTTGAGAGCTGGAAGTACGTCACAAGCAACGGTCACATTGTTTGACCCGACAACTTCATCAAAGTCTAAATCAATCTTGTTTTCTTTGGCAAGCTTCATGATTTGTTCTTTGAAGACGAAGCATTTTTGGATTGGGTGGCCAATGATGCGATGATATTTGCAGTAGTTAGGGACATCAACTTTCCCCATGTCTTCTGGCCACTTGCATTCTGGCAATTCAATCAGCTTCAATTGCAATAGTTGTTCTAAGATGTTTGGCACATCTTCATCGGGGAACGGATATACTTTTTGCTCACGTTCCTTAAAAGTCAGGCGACGCACTTCGTTCTTTTGCCATCCTTCAAGTTGTTTTTCATTTGCCTTTGGTCCTCTTCTTGGAACCTTGACTTCGGCAGTGTTAGCAGTCATTGGGTCTTTGAGGCTGACTTTTGCACTCCTATCATTCTTCCTTACTTCATTTTTGCTTTCAAGTATGGGAGGGTTTGTACATCCATGACTAGCAATGCTCAGCTCCATGTCATGCGCACGAGTTGCTAACTCTTCAAATGTTCGGGGCTTTATCCCTTGAAGGATGTAAAGAAGTCCCCAATGCATGCCTTGGATGCACATTTCTACAGCAGATATTTCAGAAAGTCTATCCTTGCAATCTAGACTCAAAGAACGCCACCGATTGATATAATCAACGACGGGCTCATCCTTCCACTGTTTAGTATTGGTAAGCTCCATCATGCCTACTGTGCGCCGTGTGCTGTAGAATCGATTGAGAAACTCCCTTTCAAGTTGTTCCCAACTATCAATTGACTCGTGCTCTAAGTCTGTATACCAATCAAAGGCATTCCCCTTTAGTGACCGAACAAATTGCTTTACAAAGAGGCCTCCTTGAGTCCCTGCGTTCTCACAAGTTTCTACAAAGTGAGCAATGTGTTGCTTAGGATTTCCATTGCCATCAAACTGCAAGAACTTGGGGGGTTGATACCCATTTGGCATTCTCATGTTGTCGATACGCTTTGTGTAGGGTTTTGAATATGTGAGAGAACTTGTAGAAGAACCTCCATATTGTGCTCGGATGGTATTTGTTATCATGTCTTGTAATTGTTGGACTGACAACGAAGCAACCGAAGTAGATTGTTCTTGTCGGGGAGTGTTTTCAATTTCTCTCCCTTCGTCATCCTTCGCAGATGTGAATTTAAGACCGTGGCTTGATTCACCAAGATCTTGTACTTCGAGTTTGTTCATTAAAGTTGTGATTTGGAGGTCCTTATCTTCAAGTGCTTTTGTGAGAAGGACGACCCTTTGCTCCATTTCAGCCATCTTTTCTTCCATGGTAGAGGTGTTAGTCATCATGACTGACACAACTTCCCAAGATGATGGAGAAGAAAGTGATTTGAAGTCAGCACGTGAAATCTCATCTTTTGGGTTCCCTTTGATGGGAGAGAAATCGTGCGACCAACTTCTTGTGAAGGAAGAAGGGGATTTGCCCCCATACTTGAGGTGTTCCAAGGTAGAGATGTCCTTGTTGATGACCTTGTTTCTTGTGAGAGGGTCTAAGGAGATGATTGAAGTTGATTGTTTGCTTTGGGTTGGCTACAATTGATTGCACCAAAGTAGTTGTTGGTGGTAGTCGTACCAAGTTTAGTTGAAGTAGCTATTGTTGAAGCTTGAATGTTCTTGCTAGTGGCCATTGAAGTTGGTAGCAAGATGATGAAGATTTCTTTCTTTGAAGGAGAATGAGATGAGAGGCAGAGAGGTCCCACCGGGCGTGCCAGAATTTGTAAGCGACTAAATTTCTAGGTTGGAAATAAGTCAAGCGAGTAAAATAGTTTCACAAATGCGAATTTGTATTGATGATTGTGTGGTACAATTCTCTGTGATTACAAAAGAGTTATCCTCTGATTCGATCTCCTTAAAAGACTTGTTGATTGGATTTGTAGTAATATGATTTTGATTTAAACACCCAATGTACTTCAATTTGGCTGAAGAATGGATCGAAGATCTTTGGAACAGAATTACAATGAATCTCTAGCTATGAGCTTGTTGGAAATCTTTTGTTCTTCTCGTTCTTTGTGTGTTCTTCGTGTGTTCTTTGTGTGTTCTTCCTTTTCGAGGGTTTGTGGTGGAAGTTCTTCGGTGTTTTAAAGGCTTGAATCCGTAGAGCTTCACTGATTTGTGATTTGTTGAGATTTCTAGAGGCTTTTGAGCTTGATTCCAGTGAACCTTGAGATCTAGGCAGGTAGTTTGGATGATTCTGCTTTGAATGTTCTTCGTATTTGAAGGTTTGTGGTGGAAGTTCTTTGGTGCTTTAGAGGCTTGAATCCGTAGAGCTTCACTGATTTGTGATTTGTTAAGGTTTCTGGAGGCTTTTGAGCTTGATTCCAGTGAACTTTGAGATCTAGGCAGGTAGTTTGGATGATTCTGCTTTGAATGTTCTTCGTATTTGAAGGTTTGTGGTGGAAGTTCTTCGAAGCTTTGGAGGCTTGAATCCGTATAACTTCACCGATTTGTGATTTGATGATGTTTTCGGACCTTTGAGCTTGATTCCCGCAAACTTTTGGATCTAGGCAGATGGTTTGGATGATTCTGCTTCGAATGTTCTCCGATTTTGGGATTGAAGTTCTTGAAGTTCCTGGACGCTTCAGGGCTTGATTCCTGCAGAGCTTCTGTACTTCTGAGTGCTTCAGCTGGCTTGGTTCCCCCCTCTAAATGCCTTAGGAAGGCTTCTATTTATAGGAGTTTAGAGATGGGTGAGCGACACGTGGCGGAGTTTGATTGGTGACACATGTCACAGCCTGATTGGTCCGCTTGTGTCATCGTTAAACGTGCTGGATTGCTTGAGTCATCGCTTACACGTGCGAGGCTGCTTGTGTCATTGCTTACACGTGATTGGTTTTTGCATGACATTTGGCAAATTTTTGTTGGTTTCTAAGTAGTGATAGCAAAACCTAGCAGCAATACATGGCGCTTTGTAATTGGCTGTATTTTGTGGAATTGGTAATGTGACGTGTCAGCTTGTGATAGGTCGGGAATTTTCCCTCTCTACACACATGATAAGAGGATGAAAAATCCAACCGCTGCTGCTGCTACTGGAACAACAATATTCTTTTTCTTTATGCATGGACTCAACACACAAGGATTTGGATTTCCTCCAATACTAGCAAGATTTGGATTTCCTCCAACACTAGCATCAACAATGTATGTAAAACTTGAAACTGCAGCTGATGCCTCTTAATCTATTATCTTATACAAACAGTAGGTATATGGAACTCTAAATGATGGCGCTAAAGTTTAGACATATATGATAGTACAACTTTCAAGGAAAAAAAAATTGGAAATAAGGGAAAAATGAGGAAAACAGAAACAATGATAAATTTCAGAGTAAATAGCATACCTGAGCAAAAGTGATCCTTATTTGATCTTTCAATGAGTTCCATGGGAATGGACCCTGAGAGGTTGTTATTTTATAGGTTTCTATGAAGAGAGAGTAGGTATGATCTCTATATTCTTACTAAAAGAAACTCAGTGTGAGTTGAATTCTGAGTAACTTACAGAACTCGCAAGAGTTGCAGCTGTGATAGAAAAATGGGAACAGTTCAATATAAGTTATTGTTTGATAGATCCCTGAAATAAACAAACTATCATGTTGAATATCAATCATGAAAAAAAAGGGTGCTATTCCGTTTCAATAAGCAAAAAATGGACACTTTCTGGTTCATGTGAAATACATATAAATATTGTATCATTGTGAGATTTGATATGAAAGGAGCTATGTTCCCGGTCAATCCACTTGAGGATAAGTTCCTAATTGCGTGATCAACAAATTGAAATTTGGAATAAATTAAAATATTAGGATGTATACTTTATTTAGAAGGCATTAACTTACAAGGATATGATGCTGGGTGAATCAAAAGCATTTTAGCTGCAACTAAGACCATCCCACGAATAATCTTTAGGGGCACAAGGATCTCCCTGCCAGTTTCTCTTTATTCGATACATTGATTTGATATTCTTGATAGCATCAACTAATTATTTCATAGGAGTAAAATAAGAAATATGAAAGAAGTTAAAGAAACAAATGATGATGTATTGATCATGTGGCGCTGAATTTTTTATGCGGTATAAACTTACCATCTTCTTGGTCTGTTTGTGCTTGTAAAAGCTGTTTCAATGTGTAAATCTCAATAGCATTGAGAATGGGCGGAAGGGTCGAAGTTTCAGTTTTATTTAACTAAAGCTTAAACTCTGCTCTAGTAGTTCCCGTTGTGCTGTATGCTGTAGTTGTGGATAAGTAGTAAGGGACCACAGGCTGAGTAAGCCACAAGTCTCCATTCAAAAATACGTTAAATTCTCTAGTCTGGTTTGGTTGAAGCTTTTCAAGTTCAGAAAAGTGCAAGCAGATATATTGGGTCACGGTGTTACCATTATCAGGTGTCCAAAAAAAGCCTATGGAAGCATTTACATTTAATTTCGTGGCTGCACTGCTCATGACAACTGATGGTACTTGGTATGCTTTGTTGCCTGAGTCATCCATTGTGAGATTGGTAAAAATGTTTTGTTTGTTCGTTTAGACCCCTTAAACCAAATTATTTAATCTAATATATTATCCAAGTGATTACTTACATTAATTATTCAGATCTAGGTTAAACACAAATAAATCATATTATGCAAAACAGCGGAAAATAAATAATACCACGATATGATGACTTAGGAAAATTGATGAAATGAACTATTTCAAGATAAAAACCTGGAGAGAATTTGACCTAACTATCCTTAAGGTAAAGTAAATCCACTATAAGAGAATTGAAGTTTTTACAATCAAATTTAACCCTAAATCTATTTCTATCTCATGTAGTAACTTATTGACATGACCACATGCAAGCTTCGAATCCACGGACTTTTTCTCTTCTCGGATTTTCACCAACACAAGCCGCCTTACTTGTGACTTTGAAATCTCATTCAAAGGTTTCAGATCACCATTGTCACGCCCTAAACCCCAAAGGGTCCAAAGCATGAGAAAGACATCTCAAAGTGCCTGTAGATTTTTCCTTTTTGACAATCCAATCCACATAAATCATATCAAGTACCAACATTAAGAATTTTCATAATAATTTCATTGAATATACTCTTAAAGTAAGTCAGAACTCTAAGCAATATTTACAAGGACCATTGGCCACAAAAGAGTAGAGGTCTGAATAAATAATTACATATCATCAGCTTGTCCCATCAGTGGGAATAACGTCACAACCACTATAATCTACAAAAGAATGAGTCAAGCCTATTCTAAGATGTACATCATTTAATATTTCCATTACAAAAGTTTAGCCTCCATCAGTAGTTAGTTAGTCTAACTACTGTTAGCCACCAAAAAACTATCTCAAAAGATTGTTGCCTACTCTGAAAAGTTTATAAAATAATGGAATGAAACAGATCCCAGTAAGTAGCATAATTAATGGGGGTGGGGGAAATGCAAGTTTCATTTTTAATAATAATAATATGATATAACAAGAATGATTTAATAATGAAACACAAAGTTTCTCAACGTAAATACCTTGAAACTATATACTATAATCTGTAAGCACCAACAATATAATTTCCAATGCCATAATATCTAACATAAGGTAAATTATCACCAATATACAACACTATCACATAGACCGGTCAGGGGATCCACCTATTCACAACTAGCATGATATTGTCCTCTCTGGTATGCAGACTCTTGGCCCCTGGACAGCAGCCTTACCCATACCCTTAAGGTTTTTCTCTCCCCCCATGGGCAGCAGAGAGAGCACATCAAATAGGACCTCTTTTGCATGTAGTCTTTTGGCCCCATGGACAGCAGCCTCACCCATACACAATCAAGGAACCTCTTCCCCCCTTGGGCAGCAGGGAAGAACACGTCATCCAAAGTAAAAGGGCATTGACCTGGATCTGATTTCGTTGTCACAAAGACTTCAAAAACCAAATTGGGTGATCACCGGGAAATCACACATGGCATGGTGTTAAAACCACATAAAGCTCACAAGTTACATTACTTTGAAACACAAAATTTATATCCAGATAGTTTCGGAAAAACCTTAAATAATCTAACCTCTACAAAATTTGTAAGGTTTTCAACTTCATTCTTGTCAAAAGATTTTCTATCAATTTCCCACATAACAAGACAAGATAAGCATCTTTAAATTTTATAATATACCATAAAATCCATGATTTCCTTATCAAAGATTAAATAAAAGATGCTCATTTTTTCATATCAACAATTCATGCATTTCCCCAAATGCAATACCAAATATGATGCATTTTCATATATAATCATATATATATATATATATATATATATATATATATATATATATAATAAGGTTACGACACAATAGTTTTTAGGAAAATATAATTTCCATAGGTAGTTTCTAAAAGCGTGTCTAACCCAAAAACAACATTTATATAACATGGTTATTTTTTTAAAATTCCATTAAAAAGCTACTTACCTCACAACTGCAAAAGCCTAATTCTCCAAGCTCCAAGGAGATTAACTAGAACCTAAACAATATCAAGTAAACCTATCACAATAAGCATAGAGTTTGAAATTGTATCTAGCTACAATTTAGGAATTGCCAACTAAGAACTTAATTAGGCAAGCCTAGTATTTAACTTCATCAATAATAATATATTCCACTTCCAAAGTTTCTCAACAGATTGATTCACAAGGCATAAACTCCAATTTATAAAGTTAGCCCATTTAATATCATCTCCAACATCATGACTAGCTTCCATAAAATTTACACTACATCATTAAGAGACCCATGAAAGCAAAATCAAAATATCCTCCAAGACAAGAAATTTAGAACTTCAACTAACTCCAAATAAACCCAATGGCAATGGAAAAATTAGATTTACCAACCATCACATGTTATAACTCAAAAACCCTAAACTTTCCACCATACATAAACCTTAAGTAGTCATCATTAGCACAAACCATATACCCACTCATCAAAGAATTCCACCAATACAAAACCCATACATACAAACACATAAATATCACTTCCAATGCTCGTAAATCACATGGGTATCATTATTAAAGTTTAGATAAAAATAACCTCAAGCAAAAGTGTAAAACCCACCAAAAAGATTAGAAATTTTTACCTAAAAAAAAAAGGATGTGAAGGTGCTTATGGGTTCTTGAGAATTTTCCGGTGATCTTGCCGGAAAATGATGGTGAGATGGTGGTTTGGAGTGAAGTCCAGTGGGTGAGTGTGGAAGTGAGTGTGTGTGTGTGTTTAAGTAAAAAGAAAAGAAAGAAAATGAAAGGAAGAAAAGAGATGGCCGACCAAAAGAGAGAAAAGGGATGGTGTGAAAATGAGTGGTGGGGGATTGTTGGGTTAGGTGGGGCACGTGTGGTCCCCTAAAAATCTGACTTTTACTCTCTTTTTTTGACTGACTAGGACGTTACAACCATCAGTAATGATCTTGATGCAGCAACTATGTTCTACCAACACTTAATTGTAGATTTGGCTCTTGTAGATTCTTATGTAATTAAAAGGTACAAAACCTCTCAGATCTCACAAAAAGTAACATACAAGTCTTCCAAAAAATCTTCAAAATGTGGCTAGGGTTTCCCTTTTATATGTAGAAAAATTTAAATGAAACCCTAAATGTTTTCGCAGGCTTGGGTTTGTTTAAAAATTCTGTAGAAAAACTGGACCTACAATTTTCGATTGATCGAGTTTAATTCTTGATCAGTCGAGGAAGGCAGAACCTCACTTCCTTTTTTTTGCAATCAGCTGGACTTAAAACTTGAAACCTATACTTTTAAGCATTGCCTTACACTTAGACTAAATATGTTTTGTTCTCGGTTTGCCAACACAACAAAAATATGATTCTAAACATTTAAATCTAAATCTTTAGAACCTAACATGTTTTTCCACTCAGGTGGGATGTAGGGTGACCATATGTGGTCAAAAACATCATCTTTGTACTTGAAAAGAATACCATATCAGGCAACTTGATTGAAAATGACAGTACTAAATATCTTACCGATAAGATAATGATTGAAAATGGCTTACCTGTGTCAAAGTTTGGATGAGTGCAAAGATAAGAACAAGAAGAAGAAGGCAGGTGCAAGAAAGAAGAAGACAGATGCAAGCATTGAAGTGAAGAGTTAATTCAGGCAGAGAGGCAGAGGAATGGAACAGAGTGTTGGAAGATTAGCTTGCTATACGACTGACCTGAATTAATGAGTTCTAGTATATGACTTGCAGTTCAGTTTTAAGTTAATTAGAAGATGTATATAGGGACACGTGTAATACTAGGATTAGTTGAATTGGGAGTTAGAGTAGGATCCGTGTAATGTGGAGTTTGTTGGAGTTAGTTATTTTGCTTCCTGGTGTTAGTTCTAGTATATATACATATTGTACAACTAGTTTTGATTGATTCAATAGAATTACAGAAATTCATCAATCAATCTTTTTTCTCTAGCTTATCTTCTCTACTCTCTAGCTCTTTGTTTTTCTCATAACCTATAAGTTTTATTGGTTAATGAACCACAATCCAACCGCCATATGAGATCTAGTGATCCTGATTCAGATATATAAGTATTGTTGTACAGAACTCTACCAAAATCAATGATGGTGTCAACCCAAAATAATCGATGTGGAGAAAAAGGTCTCTACACATTAAAAGGTCACTTCTTATAAGCACATCCCTATGCGCTTCTCTTGGCAATGTGAGATTCCACGGATTGCAAGACCCCCCCTTTTTGAGTCACTGCAATTCACCCCTTATGTTAAAGGAAGGTCACTCTTTATTCCATAGATTACAAGACCCTTATTTTCGGGTCACTTCAATTCACCCCCTTATTGACACACGCGTCCTTGCGTACGAGGCCTACACTTCCAACTAGAGCATTGCTCTGATACCATTTGTAAAGACCTCGACCTTGACTGTATAGATATTGTCTGCTTTAGGGCCCATATTCCTCATGGTTTTGTTTTTCTCCTAAAGGACACAGTAATGGGAGAAAAGGCCTCTACATATTAAAGGGAGGTCACTTCTTATACGAACATCTTCATGTGCTTCCCGAGGCAATGTGAGATTCAATGGAATGCAAAACCTCCCTTTCTGGGTAACTACAACAGTCAATGGTCCCTTCACGACTCCCTCAACTCCACGGGATCACTAAGAAATTCTTCTTTCTGGCTATGAAGCTCACTAATGTCGCTATCTTAATTTCAACTCAAAATCCTTTCGCAAATTGATTGGGAGGCATGGCTCCTCTTTCAACGATTGGACCAACGTTGATAAGAAGGTGGGTTTGGGGATTATGGCCATATATGTAGTTAGCAGTTGATAAGATAGTAATGGGTTTTTTCTTAAGGTAAGTGAGAATATTTACACACAATGTCTATCCCTTTGAAATGTTCTGGATTTAGAAATTCTCTATGAATTTGAGGCTTTTGCTTTCCTTTCTTGAGACTTTATTCTCTTCCTCATTTTTGTACATGACCTAACTTATGATTTTGTTCTTCTTCTTGACATTTATAAATTTGAACTCTTATTATTGGCCCCTTGGAATATTTATATATTTTACATAATGATTGTGACTATATTGTAGTCTTTGAATTGAAAATATTTAAATATAACTTTTTTATTTATATCACATGAATTATATCACTGACACCCACACATATGTGACATTGTGTGTAAATTCTCACTAACCTTTAAAAAAAAAAAAAATCCCATTGCCATCTCAATTATATGCCTAATTGCACAAATCAACTGAAGCCCCAATTGCCATTGGTTAAAACTCTCTTAAAATAAATAAATAAAGCTGCAATTGTTTATTAAATAATAATAATTAATAAAGCCCCAATTTAACATACTAAATCTAATATTCCCTAAAGATGACCTTATGTTTTTGTTTTTATAATAAAAATCCCCTTTTGTTATTATCTCAGGCATTTTTTATTATTTATTTATTTTTAGAATCCCTTAACTCAGGCATAATCTAACAAAATTGGAAGCTCAAACATTAAATTAGGAAGCTTAATTTCGCTCTTGAGCATTCAATTGAATGTTTGAAGGATCAGAATACTAAAACCCCTCATTTAGAATAGAACCCTAACCCTAAAATTCCATTTATTTAATAAATCGTTTCAAAAATAATAATCATGTCAACTAAATTATGAATTCAAAATTTGCAAGTAACCGTTTTGTGACTATAAAAAATTAAGTTATAGTCCATTGGGCAATTTGATAACTGAGGTACCACATCATGAATGATGGCGTGACATCAAAGATATCACTTGATCCTGCCCTAACAATTAAAAAAGAAAACGCTGACTTTGGACCACTTTGAGTCTGTTATTGCTGAAATTTTCATGCCATTGCCATACTTCATTTGAAGTACGACAGTTAGTTTCTCAAAAAAAAAAAAAAAAAAGTACGACAGTTTGCTATTCCATCTTCTTCTCAAAAAAAAGGTTGCTGTTCCATCAATTAGAACTAAACAAGTCTCTAATAATATAGGACTAGTTGAAGAAATCAAACTTTTTATTTCATTTTTCTTTATATATTCAAGAGGCTCGTTATTGCGTATTGATATTGTGGAAAAATTTTGTTTCCTATATTAGCCAAGTGGAAGTACAAATTTCTTATTCTTTTTACTTTTTAAATATTTATTCTGCAATATGATTGTTTTAAATGAAGATGATTCCATGGACAAGGCTTGGAATAGTATGACAAAATGCTATATATATATATATATATATATATACATACACACTGACGGTAATTATGACATTAAATAATATATAGTTATATACAATGACTTAGAGCTTGTTTGGATGTAGTGAGTTTTGAGTGATATTACTCAATTTTCTATTTTCATCATCCAAATCATGTGGGTCCCACAGAAGAGCACTTGTTTGGATGAGTTTTGGATCATTGTTTCCATTACTCAATTCTCTGATTTTTAAGTGATGAGTTATGGAAACTGAAAACACATTTTAGATGTTTTCAGTTTCCAAAACTCTGTTTTCAATGGCATTTCCGTAATTAAACATACATTGAGGGACCCACTAGTCAAGTCAGTCGCAACTTTTGACTTTTTTTTTTCTCATTGGGTTTGGTGATTTTTTTTTTTTCTCACTGGGTTCGGGTTTTTTTTTTTTTTTTTTTTTCTCTCTCTCTCTCACGGGGTTCAGTGAGTTTGGGTATTGGGGGTTGAAGAAGAAAAAAGAAAAAAAGTAAAGGTTGCACCAAGTGATAGGTATGGGGCCCACAAACAGTTGAAAAATATTGAGTGATGAAAAGTGAGTGATGGTGCCAAACGGATGGAGTATAGGGAGTTGGAGTATTTTAAATTATGAGTTATGAGTGACGAAAATTGAGTTGATAAGTGACCATTTTTTTTAACCAAACAAGCCTTTAACCATCGACTTCGGGGGACGACAGTCTCTAAAAACAAAGTCTACAACTTTTCTTACTCTGCCGTCTATGCTTTCAAACAGCTCCTAGCATTTGTTTGGCTGTCAACACCATGGACTAGATTCTAAAACATTTGCCTTCACTGTCAAGGACTTTTAGTTCAACTATTTATAGGATTGAAATCATTCTTCGATGCAGAAGTAATGGACCTTGTTGCTCAAATACTTTAATCTCATCGATGTAAGACTTTCTCAACATAAAACTTGGAGCAAAGCACTATTTATAGGATTGAAATCTGAGAAGGCACGCCTAGGAATCTAAACTATGTTGGAAATGGCAAAGCAATTTCTATTTGCAATAATACTTCTTGGTGCTTTTACTCTCACAGTCCTTGTTCATTCCCAGGATCAATTAGGTTTGACAATCTAATTCTTTTGACCACCATTATATATCAGTTGTATCACTCTAACCATAAAATTAATGCCTTTCTATTTCAGGCTTCATCAGCATGGACTGTGGGATACCAGAAGGCTCAAGCTATAAAGATGGAGCAACAGAAATCAATTACACATCAGATTCAACCTTCATAGACACAGGTGTAAATGGGAATATTGCACCCTGATACAAGACCAATAATATTGATCAACAGTTCTGGACCGTCCGCAGTTTTCCTCTATGAAGCACGGACGCGGGTGGGAGGGTGCCGTACCGAAGTCTGACGCGGCCTGACGCGGGGTGCGGCGTCCAATGCGGCTGCCCACACATCGGTGCCGTGTCTAAGCTTTTTTTTTTTTTTTTTCACGGATTCGCTTCGACTCGGCTTGATTCGTGCCGACTCGGCTTCTATTCTTGCCGAATCGAGATGATTTGGCCAAAATCAAGCCGAATTAGGTCGTATCGGCCGACGACCGAAACGGCCGAATCAGGTCGTATCGGCCGGCAACCGAAACGGCCGAAACAGGCCAAAATAGGCTTTGAATCATGCCGAAACAGCCGAAATCGGCTTTAAATGTGGCCTAAACATCCTAAATCTGTCTTTCCTCAATTTTATTCTGAATAATTGTTGCTTCTTTTGTGTTTTCTTTTTTGTTTTGTATTTCTTGCCTTCTTCTTTCTTTGTTTTGTGAATCAAGGCATAGTATTGTGTTTTTTAAGAATATTTTAATAGTAAAAATATATAGAAAATATAAATAAAAATATTTTTAATAATTTTTTAATCTCCGCACCTGCACCCGCACCCTACTTTTTCAAAAATTGCCGAGTCCTGCACCTAAATCCGGAAACGCACCCGTGCTTCATAGGTTTTCATGAGGGAACCAAAAACTGTTACACTTTAAGACCTTCTCCAGGAAAAAACAGGAACTATTTGATCTGAGCGAGTTTCATGTATGGGAACTATGATGCCAAAGGCAAAATCCCAACAGTTGATTTGTATCTTGGAGTATACAAGTGGGACACAGTCGCAGTGCCAGATGCATCAAGTACATTAACAAAGGAAATTATGCATATATCCCCATCAGAAGACATCTATATTTGTCTTGTAAACACGGGCAATGGGACACCTTTTATATCAGTGTTAGAGCTAAGACCTAGAGAATTTTGCAACCCAGGTTGCAGAATTAGAGGAACCATTTCTAGTTTTGTATAACACCGCTCTCTATTCCACTTCTAATTCCTCACCATCTTTTAAAATTTTAGAGCTCCCAATTTTGATTTAACTCGGACTATTCGTTGTATGTCATTTCAGAGATAAAATTTTTGGACATTTTTATACCTCATTATCCTTAAATCTTGTATTTCTTATCGAAAGGTTCAAGAAAAAGTGCATTTTCAGCATGTACCTTAATAGCTGGCTGTACTAAGTCTTACCAGAAGGATGCTCATTAAAAGTGGCTTACCTGTAAGTTTTATAAGTTGTTGAACCACAATCGAACCGCCAAAGGAGATCCAGTGACCCTGATTTAGGTATGTAAGTATTGTTGTTCAAATGTCTTACCTCTAACACTGATATGAAAGGTGTCCCACTGCCCGTGTTTACAAGGCAAAAACATAGATGTCTTCTGATAAGGATAGATGCATAATTTCCTTTGTTAATGATGCATCTGTCACTGCCAGTGTCCCACTTGTTTACTCCAAGATACAAATCAAATGTTGGGGTTTTGCCTTTGCCATCATAGTTCCCATACATGAAACTCACTCGGATCAAATAGTTATTGTCTATGCCTGGTGAAGGTCTAGTGTAACAGTTTTTGGTTCCTTCAGGAAAGCTGCGGATAGTCCAAAACAGTTGTTCAAGAGAATCGGTCCTGTATTCGGTTGAAATATTCCCATTTACACCAGTATCCGTGAAGGTTGAGTCTGAAGTGTAATTAATTTCTGTTATTCCATCTTTATAGCTTGAGCCATCTGGTATCAGTCTATATATGCCGATGAAGCCTGAAATAGAAAAGGATTAGTTCTTCGGTTAGAGTGCTACAATTGAAATATAGCGGTGCTCAAAAGATTTAGATTGTCAAACCTAATTGATCCTGGGAATGAACAAGGACTGTGAGAGCAAAAACAGCATTAAGTATGGTAATGAGAAGGGTTTTTGGTCATGTAATTGTGATCACTTTGGGGTTATGGGTGGCTAGGATTGGTTCGTTAGTAATGAGAAGGGTTTTCAAGAATTAGAAATCTCTACAACTTCTTATTTCATATTTATGTTGTACAATTTTTATTTTATATTTTTGTTTTACCTGTTCAACTTGTTTATTTGACATTTTAGTTTTCTTATATTTGACATTTGTTTAACTCTAAGTTTAAAAAAAAAAAAAAAAAAAAAAAAAAAAAAAAAAAAAAAAAAAAAGCTTAATGTATTTACTTCTGATAGTTTTGAAACAATAATAGAGTACACTGTAATTATACTCTAATTATTGTTTTTATATTTTTTGACTCAATGATTCTTTTTTGTTGTGAGACCTTTCTCAATTTTTGTTTGGCTTCGACAAATATTATGTTTAGCACACTTTTTCTTATTATGTGCAGCACATAATAATTTGTTCTTGCAGTCCAATAGACAATTAAAAATCTACCACAAAAGTTTGGTCATGAGGAAATAGAAAATCTCAAAACATGATTAGGGATTTTATTTTTATCTAATTTTGATAAAGCTAAATGTGAAATTTGGTTCTTGCAGGGTGTAGGATCATTGACCTAGATACATGAGAGTTGATAATGAAGGTTTCTTAAGTGGCTAGAGACATTTCTAAGGAACTTTAAGAGAAGAAAGAAAGTTTTTTTTTTTTTTTTTTTTTTTCAAAACTTCCATTATTATATATAGTATAGATATGTATAGACATTGTTTTTGGTTTTTGATTCTTCATTGATTTCATGATTTACTTATTAAAAAAAATCCAAAATAATAGAACGGAAATTGATAATACTTCAAAAATAGTTCAATTTTTAAGGAAAACAAATTACTTTCAATAATTTTTAGAAAATAAATTATACATTATACTATATTACAAAATAATTATATATATTGGTCTACGACTAGTTCTCATAATACTCATGCTTCACCAAAGCAACAAATAAAACAAGATTATATCACAACGATAGCCTCTCTCTCTCTCTCTCTCTCTCTCTCTCTCTCTCTCTCTCTCTCTCTCTCTCTCTCTCTCTCTCTCTCTCTCTCTCTCTCTCTCTCTCTCTCTCTCTCTCTCTCTCTCTCTCCTTTTTTGAGACATTACACAATGGACTTGATATCATTGGCTATGTTTTGGGCATCAGCGCTAGCTCCATAGAACCCTCTTCTAGATAGTCCAACACAGTATAAGCCATTCTTTCCCTTCCAATGGTTAGGATAAGTAGGTTTTGGAAGTCCATCCTCATTCAAAAGATACTCATCCCCCTGGTCATAACAATAAAATTGTTAATTGAGAACTATTTTTTAAAAAGAATAGTTCTAGTATGGTATCTATTTGGTACAAATTAAATTCTTTTAGTGTTATTTTTAAAAGTGGAATTCTTTTGAGGTTCATGTTAATAAGTGAAATTTGAAGAAGATATTAGATATAGCTGGGGAGGGGGGGGGGGGGGGGGGGGGGAAGGGGGAGAAACTTTAAAAGTTGTACCTAACAAGAAAAATAAACCAAATTAAACCACATTTTACACCCTACCAAATGAGAAATTATTCACTCCTCCAGAAGGACCATGTCACACTTGCCTAATGGTCCTCCTTACCAGTAAAATAGATCCACCAAATCTTAAATAATTGAGTTAGCTCCTAATTTCCCAAACCAATTAAACCCCAATTTATGTTTATGTTTACATTTGCATTAGAGTTTAAAAAATTTGATTGATGATTCTCCTAAGTCCTTAGTAGTCAATCCTCCTACCAAAAACACAATAAAGATTAAAGAGTATAGATCAAAGTATACTTTTGACTTTTAAAGTTTGGAGTTATTTTTATTTTGACTATTTATGTTTCAAAATTTTCATTTTAACTCTTCATGTTTGATTTTCTTTTCATATCCATTTATATTTCAAAATTTTCATTTTAACCATTCATGTTTAATTCAATTTTTAGTTTAGTCCTTCATGTTTGATTCAATTTTCTATTTGACTCTTCATAGAAATGAAAATTTTGAAAGGTAAAGAGCCAAACAAAAAACTTAATCAAACATGAATGGCCAAAATGAAAATTTTGAAATCTTTAAAGGCCAAAAGTGTAATTCAAGTCAATACTTTAAAAAGATTGGAGAATTTATTTCCTTCACTAAAATATTCTTTATTATTTCTTTTTCCTAGACAAAATTGGACCACTTCATCACCTACTATTACGGTAGGATATTTTCTAGTTCCATGTTATTGTTGATGTTTAGAAAATTCAAATTTTAAGAAATATCATTTATGTATTTTCTTTTAAATAAATAGGTGTAAGCTTTCAAAACCACACTTTAATTTAAACTGAAATAAAACAAGTAAAAATTAGGATATTACCTTGCAAATAAAAGTAGATGATAAATTAGAAAAAAATATTATATTTAAAAAAATCTCAAAATAAAATAAAGGACAAACACAAAGAGTACTCTATCAAATACCTTAAGCCACAAGTTTGTCGACCTCTTAAATCCAGTACAAAAAATAATGGTGTCAAATGGATGTAACTTATCATTCTTGAATAGTATGTCTTTGCCTTGAACTTTAATTATTTCTGCTGGCAAAACCTGCGTAAGTAAATCAATCAAATAAACAAGCATGTTTTTCTCATAATCCAAAAAAAAAAAAAAAGACATTTGAAAAAGGACAAACAGGAGCTTAAAAGATAGAGTAAAGTGTATTGTATAAGATTTCCATTGGCCTTCTAAACTTTACCATTTCAGAAAAAAGAAAGTCTATATTCTATTGACACAAAAAATTTGACACTTGTTAATGTAACAGATTGTTAGTAGTAGATAAAAAAAAGTGATATCAATATTAGATCACTATAAGCTTCCTAACTCAACTATTGGAAAAAATATTATTATATTTTTTTTGTATATAGTATTGCTCTTAAGAAAATCATTGTAGTCAATTCTTTGCTGCCATGAACAAGTTAGAAAAGTAATTGTGGAATGGTATCCATTAGACTAGAACACAATCGGCCCCAAAACAAGTTAGAAAAGTAATTGGCCCCCAAAAAAATTGTAGTATCCTTTTCATTCAACCACGTAACATATAAAGTTATTATTTATTTTCTTACAATGAGAGTTTTGAGGAATTGACCTAAGATTTAATTTCATAGACAATGACAAGATGCCATTAGATTGGATCTACTGAAAATCCTCTAACGACTTGAACTCATTGCATAACCGTGTACTTACAGAACAAGTAAAAATTAATCCAACTTATAGTTTTAATTAGTGTAGATTACCACAAACAATTCTAAAGAATTAATTTTACTTTTTTAAGTACATGAACCATTCCCTCACTCAAAATTCTTACCTGAATTTCTCCTGACTTGATCTTTTTATATGTACCAACATCAAAAAGTGGATACTTTCCGTACTTAAGCTTCATAGAAATTGGACCCTCCGTAGGCCTTCCTATCCCATACTTGGTCAGGTCCCCATAAACCAGTTTGCTAAGCATGACCATCAAGAAATCCACCAAGCTAACGGGAAAATACTTCAACATGGTTAAGCCCAAGTACACCATCTCCCTTGAGAGAAAATGAGCCTGTATATATAATCCAATAATTTGTAATTGTATCCATGATGCATAGATATATTAAATTTTGTACTAATAACAATGACCCATGTAAGAAAAATTAAATCTAAGTTAGATGTGGTTAATTTCATACCGGGCTTCGAAAAATAATGGAAGTTTTGGCACCATGATTTGCAAGGTCTAGAGCAATTTCCACTCCAGAATTCCCAGACCCAACAACCAAAACATTCTTGTTTTTGAACTCCTTCCCTGACTTATACTGAGTAGAATGGAGAACCTCACCAGGGAAAGTGTTTAACCCTTCAACCTCTGGGGTATAAGGGTTGGTTGTTTCCCCAGTGGCCACCACTAAAAACTTTGCACTATATTTCTCAACCTCACTTGAACTTGCATTCCTAGCCTTAGCAATCCATCTATTGGAAACTTCATTGTACTCAGCAGACTCCACGGTTCTTTGGAACATAGGACTAATGTTGAAATGGGAGACATAGTCATCTAAGTACTGTATAAACATCTTTCTGGGCACAAAGGTGGGATAAGAGGCAGGGAATGACATGTGAGGGAGTTCACAAAATTGCTTTGCAAGGTGGAGGTGAAGACGATCATAGGAATATTTCTTCCATATAGAAGCAATACAGTCTTCTCTCTCAAGAATTATGTATGGGATTGATTGCTGGCTTAGGCAAGCAGCTGTGGCAAGCCCAGAGGGGCCTGATCCAACTATTATTGCTACTTGTTCCTGCATATTTGTTTTTGAGTCACTGTTTGCTTAGGTTGCTGTATGTTCTTATTACAAAGAAGGAAGTAAAGGGAGCTAAGCAAAGGCTTACATAATATATGGAACGGGGTTGCCTTTATATATCCACACATATGGTTTTGGTGAATTTCATTTCATTGATTAAATATATAACTTTTTTTCTTTTTTTTTTAATCTATGATATTCTTTTTATATGAATCTAGAGATGGTCATGACCCGGGTTTGGGTCAGGACAACCGTACCTGGTAACGATCCGAAATTCTTGTCCGTGGATGCTCATACAAAGATTTTACAAAGCTAATATATAAGTAAATAACCATCATTCATTCTCCAAAAAAAAAAGTAAATAACCAAAATCCAAGCCTACTGCATGTTTGCACTTTGCGCACAAAAGAGAGGGATGGGTAAAGATATATTTTTTAAAGTTAGATTCCCCTTGAGTGTTGCCATTGATGCTTGATGATTAATAAATTTGCAGAAGATGGAGACAGAGATGTAAAAATGTAGAAGAAAACGAAGGCTGCTGATGTGGTGGGGTAGGTAGTTAATATTTTTTTTTTTTTAAATTAGGTAGTTATTAATATATTAATGTTTATGTGGGTTTATTAATAAATTATTAAGTAGGTGGGAGTGCCACGTTTTAATTTTCTTCTGATGCTGCCACTTTTTTTTAATGGATCAGATTTGGGTAACACCCAAACCCGACCCAAACATTCGGGTTTTCATCTAAACTCAATCTAATTTTGTTTTTGGTTGGATAATACTCAGAAAATTTTTGGGTCAGGTCGGGTTAAGTATCCATATGACCATGGGTTTTAGCCATCCTTAATTATAATTGTTTTTTATTATCAAGTCAAACAAAGATAATTTTTTCTTCTTTTTATTTTTCTTTCAAGATAAAAATTGATTCTAAATCCTTTATTCAAATAAGAAAAATGTTAAGTTTACAATATTTTCACAACAAATTATAAGTAAAAAATTATTACCAAAAAAAAAAAAAAATCTAGTCATTAAAACCTAATATTTACATACAATTTATTAAATTTTTTTTCTAAATATTTTCCATTAAAACCCTATCTATTGAAAAGTTTTTTTTTTTTTTAGTTTTTTAAAACTTTAAAAGGGACATTACTTTTAAAAGTAAGCTGCCCAAGAAAAGAAAGATAGAAAAAAGAAAAAACAGTTTCCAAAGGCAGAAATCCAATTCATACAGTAACATAATTCCACTTGCTCTTGGTTACGAATTTGAGGGTTTGCGTGAATTGATAAAAATGATTAAAAATATGTCATGAAAAGTGTGTAAATCGTATCTGTGTGATTTTTGTCGGTGGGCCTGAAGTTTTTGTCGGTGGGCCACAATATAATATAGATATAATATTGACAATAAATTAACATCAATAAATCATGTTATGATAGTTTTTTGTCTAAGTTTTGCAATTCGTACATCACTTTTTAACATTTTAAATGGATATATTCAAGTTTCAATTTTCTTTCCTGAGTTCCATTTAGTTTACCTAGTAAAATTTTTTTGTCAATTAAGGTGCATTTGTTTTGACAGTAAAAAGTTTCCGAAAAATATTATACACCATTGGGCGTGTTTGGGTTGTCTCGAAAAATTCGGTCAAATGGAAAATGATTTCTGTTGACTGTAAATCATGCCCCAAAGCCTTGTAAAATATTTTATACTTGTATTTTACCTTTAATTGATTTCCACCCCAGGAAAATAGAAGAGAGAGAGAAATAGCAAGAGCTCTGATTGCACATCCAAGCACCGGCGAGAGCTCCGATCGCACATCCAAGCACTGGTGAGTCGCACCCTAGCACCTGCGAGATCGTCGAACCCCAGCACAGCCTAGATCGTCACCACCCAAGACCGATTCACCCAAAACCGATCTCGTTCTCGACCCAAAGCTCATCGGCGCCGCCATTCTCGACAGCCATCGTTCTCAACCGCCGATCGTTCTCTCTTTCCCTCGACCGCCGGATTTGATGAATTCTTTTTTGTTGGGTTTATGTTTCTTTTGTGTTTATCTATTGAGAAATTATATTATATATTTGTTTGGAAACTGAGAAAATGTGAGAAAATGTGAGCAACAAGTAAAAAATGTGTTTTCTATAGTATTTTCAAGAATACAACCAAACACCAGAAAATATTTTTCAAAACATTTTTTGAAATGCAACCAAACACTCGAAAATATTTTCATTTCCCGAAAATATTTTCACCTGAAAATATTTTACATCCGGAAAATATTTTACACTGAACCAAATGCAGCCTTAGTATCTTGATTTGATGATAAATAACAATCATCAAGAGCATATTATAAGTTGAAATTATCTTTCAAAAAAAAAAATTTCACCCTCCCATTCTTCAACTATCAAATTCAAAAATAAGTAAATAAATAAAATAAAAACAAACAAACAAATAAATCTTATTATAGAAGATAAAATTCAGTAAGTCCAGATTTATTAGGTTAATTGAATTTAATGGTAGAAAAGGGAGTAATTTGAGTTGTCATGTAATATGAACTCAAGCATTAAAATATCAATTAGATAAGTCAAGTCAAGGAAAACCGGTCAAGTTATTAGAGGGTTGCTCTTTAGTTTTTTTTTTTTTTTTTTTTTTTTTTCCTTAAGTCAAGTCATTATTAATGTAGGGTTAAGAGCCCAAATCATGTATTAGGCCTTGGACCTTGACCGAGAACGTGAGCAATCCGAGGACGAGTGAATGGTAATGAATAGTTCAAACCCAGGACTCAATGAGCGAAATACAGATAGGAGGATAGTCCGAGGAGGAATATCTCTTCGGATATGATAAGTACGTCTCAAATACATTTTCCAACAATCACGATGACCTTCCAGGAAGCTTCAGTGATAAAGATGTGTATCATGAACGTCCAAGGACGATGGGACCTCAGAAATATCTTAGGGAAAACTGCTACCACCGCATTGAATGCACTGCAGCTACTTTCCTAGCCGCATTTATGTTGAGGAGACCCCTGAACAGTGTTTTCTTGGCTACCACAACTCATAGAAAACCAAAGAGGGTGTCTGATGGAACAGGCACTCAAGTGAAGGCTCAAATGATCAACAAGTGTAGGATCAAGATGGTCCAGCGGGAGCTATATAATGTAAGAAACCTTCCGTGAGGGAGGGATCGGAAAAAATAGAGAGAGAACACTATAGCAATTTAAATTGTACTTGTTCCCAATTGTGATCAATTTATAAAAGTGAAACCTCCTCGGACTATAAATCCATTGATATCAAAATCTTTTATTTGTGTTTGATTGTCATTTAATCCAGTACTAGCCATTGTCCAACTCGCTAAGGTTTAGTTCTTTAACCCACTCTCTACAAATTCATTGTACTAGGCTCACTGGGCCAGGATCATACATCTTGGGCCTGGGCTACGAATCGGGTCCTTACAATTGACATTGTTTGTGGGAAGAACTTGTGTGATAGTGAGTACGACGTTTAACTATGGTAGGATCAAGTCCCCATCAAGAAGAATCCATGGGTTCTAGGCGATAGGATGACTTCCTTAACCTTGAACGCAAACGAGATTGAGAAGGTAGCACACATACCACATATACTAGTAAAAGTCATTCTCGAGTTGGGAGCCATGTCTCTCAAGAGCAGAACAAAAGAGCCATGCAAAGAGAGATTGACAATTTAAAGGAGAAGTTGTGCCATGCACAACGGAAATGAACCCCTTCTAGTTCTGACGTCTCCTCCAATGATGAAGAGGATACTAGTTACAAGCAAAGGTTAAGAATTCCACCAAGCGAGTCTTTCTCCTATGATGAGGAGCATCACCACAAGTGAAGATACAAGAGTCCGCCTCGTAAAGGCTTGGGAAACAACGCTATGAGCAAGGCGTTGAATCAAATCTCCAAATCACCTTTCACGCGCAAGATAGAGAGGGAAAAACTTCCTCGGTGATTCCATCAACACACATTCACCATTTACAATGGTCGAACGGACCCTGTAGAACATGTGAGTCAATTCAACTAGAGGATGGTTGTCCACTCTAAGGACGAGGCTTTGATGTGCAAAGTATTTCCCTCTAGTTTAGGACTTGTGGCGATGAGATGGTTCGATGGTCTGAGGGCCAATTCCATAGATTCCTTTAAGGAGCTCACCTAGGCCTTTAGCTCTCGTTTTATCACGTGTAGTAGGGTACCTCGACTCTTGGACTCTTTACTATCCTTATCCATGCGAAAGGGGGAGACCTTGAAAACGTACTCAGACAGATACTAGGAGATGTACAATGAGATAGATGGTAATTTTGATGACGTGGCTATCAGTACTTTTAAGGTCGGCCTCCCTATCGAGCACGTTTAAGGAAGTCTTTGACTGGCAAACCTGTTACCAGTGTGATCCACCTCATGGATCGAATTGATAAGTACAAGAGGGTTGAGGAAGACCAACAGTAAGGGAAAGGTAAAGTGAAGGTTATCCCTCAAGAGAGGAGGGATTTCAGGTCGGACTGATTCAATAATAACCGACCTCGGAGGGATTTCACTGGACAGTCAGGGTTTGCCAACACCCAGACAATTAATGCAGTGTTCTGAGAACCGGTGCATCAGGTTCTGGAAAAGATTAAAAACGAGTCGTTCTTCAAATGGCCAAACAAGATGGCTGGAAACCCCATGAGGCGCAACCAAAACCTTTATTGCCAATACCATCAGGACCAGGGACACACTACGGAGGATTGTAGGAATTTGTGGGACCATTTAAACCAGCTGGTCCGAGCAGGGAAGTTGAAACAGTTGCTGCACCATTCTAGTGGCCAAGCGGAGCAGACATGTTTAGATCCCCGGAGAAATGCTTCTTCAATACCTCCTTTAGGAACGATCAATTTCATCTTTGCTGCTCCAGAGTGATGTCTGTGGCTCGGCTGTCCACCAAGGACAACAATTCAAAGCCAAAAAGAGCCAGAATAGAAATCCAACCAGTTCTGGGCTTCTCAGACGAGGATAAGATCGGAACCATCCAACTCCATGACGATGCTTTGGTGGTCACACTCAAGATAGGGGGTATGATGTGAAGAGAGTGTTGGTAGACTAGGGTAGTGCTGTCGAGATTATGTACCCCAACCTGTACAAGGGGCTGAATTTGAAACCTGAGGACCTAACGGCCTATGATTCCCCTCTGGTAAGTTTCGAAGGGAAGATTGTCATTCCAAGAGGTCAGATTAGACTATCCATACAGACCGGTTCAGAAGTGGTGGAGGTGGATTTCATTATGGTGGACGCTTATTCACTCTACACAACTATTGTGGCCAAACCTTGGCTTCATGCCTTAGGAACCCTCTCTTCTACCCTACACCAGAAGGTGAAATATCCGTCGGAGGGCCAAGTTAAAAAGTTTGTGGGGAGTCAGTCCATGGCTAGGCAGTGCATGGTGGCTGCCATCTTACATCGGCCTAGAGTTGAATCCTCGGCTTCTGCTTAAAGGAGCTTATAGCAATCAAAAACTCCGGTGTTGCCCGATAATGGATCAATTGAGGAAGCGAAATGCGAAGATCTAGAAAAGGTTGTTGTTGGCGATGATTCGGAGAAGTTCTTTCAGGTCGGTTCCCAACTGCCTCCCCAAGAGAGGGAAGAGCTAATTGAGTGCCTTAGAAAAAATGTTGATGTATTCGCATGGAGTGCTTATGAAGCTCCGGGGGTGGACCCAAACTTCATTTGCCACCACTTGAATGTCAATCCATCTGTTACCCCCAAAAAACAATCTCATCGGTGCTCATCTAGAGATCATTCTGATGCTGTCAAAGATGAAGTGACGAAGCTTAAGCAGGCAGGGGCTATCAAGGAAGTTTTCTACCCTGAGTGGCTAGCCAATACTGTGGTAGTGAAGAAAAAGAATGGGAAATGACGAGTATGTGTGGATTTCACGGATTTAAATAAGACTTGCCCAAAAGATCCCTTCCCTATACCTCAAATAGACTAGCAGGTAAATGCCACTGTAGGCCATCCTCGGATGAGCTTTTTAGATGCATTTCAAAGATACCATCAAATACCACTAGTCCTAGATGATCAAGAGAAAACAGCTTTTGTCACTCCCACTGGAAATTACCATTACAAGGTGATGCCCTTTGGCTTGAAAAATGCGGGATCCACCTATCAAAAAATAATGACTAAGATGTTTAAACCACAGTTAGGCAAGAATATTGAGGTCTATATAGACGACATGGTGGTGAAGAGCAAAGTGGTGTCTGAGCATGTGGGAGACTTCGGAAACATTTTTGAAATTCTAAGGAAACATAAGCTACGCCTTAACACTTCCAAGTGCTCTTTTGGTGTGGGATCAAGCAAGTTTCTGGGCTATAAGGTGACACATTGAGGAATCGAGATTAATCCCGACCAAGTTAAGGCGATAAACAGTTTACAACCACCCTGGAATCCCAAAGAAGTTCAGAAGGTAACTGGAATGACTACTGCCTTGAACTAGTTTATCTCTCGGTCAGCAGATAGATGCAGACCCTTCTTCCTATTGATGAATAAATGGAAGAGATTTGAGTGAACTGAGGAGTGTGCTTTGGCCTTCTAGCAGCTTAAGGAATATCTCTCTCATCCACCTATCATGTCCAGTCCTGAGATGGATGAAGTTCTATTTGCTTATATTGCTATGGCCCCTCATGCTGTGAGTTTGGTGTTGATACGAGTTGACAGTGGCGTACAATGGCCAATCTACTATATGAGCAAGTCACTACATGAGATCGAGATTCGCTATCTACCACTGGAGAAAGCCATCTTGGTGGTAGTGCATGGTACACGAAAGCTTCCCCATTACTTCCAAGCACATACGGTCGTCGTCCTGACTCAACTTTCACTCGGGGCTATACTTCAAAGTGCCGACTACAAGGGAAGGATTGCTAAATGGGGCACGGTCCTAGGGGCTTTTGACATCAAGTACATGCCTAGTACCTCTATCAAGGGTCAGGTCCTGGCGGATCTGGTGGTCGAGTTCGTTGAACCCCTTTTAAAAAAAGTGGCATCGACACAGAACATGGATGGAAAATCAGTTGGCACAATCTCCTTGCAAGAACCTTTCTTCTGGAAGGTATATGTTGATGGTATAGCAAATCAAAGGGGCTCCGGAGTAGGGCTAGTTCTAGTTTCTCCTGAACAAATTACTATTGAAAAGTCACTAAAACTAGGCTTTTCGGTTACAAATAATAAGGCTGAATATGAAACTTTGTTGGAAGGAATGTTCATGGTTCAAAGAATGGGAGGAAAGGTAGTAAAGATATTCTCAGACTCAAGACTAGTTGTCGGTCAGGTGAAGGGCAAATTAGAAGCAAGAGATGAGAAAATACAAGGGTACTTAAGTCAAGTTAGGCATTTGCAATCAAGATTTGAATCATTCAGCTTACTGCACGGCCCTAGAAGTGGAAACACACATGCTGATTCCCTAACCATGCTTGCAACCTCCTCGACGCAGAGCTTACCTCGGGTTATCCTTATAGAAGACTTGTGCAAACCCACAGAGGTTAAAGGAAAAATGGTCCATATTCACCAAGTTAGAGTAGGGCTTATCTGGATGGATCCCATAGTACTATTCTTGAGAGAGGACATCTTGTCAGAGGATAAGTCAGAGGCTGACAAAGTACGAAGAAAGGCGCCTCATTTCTGGCTATTCGAGGACCAAAAACTGTACAAGCGCTCTTTTTCTGGGCCATACCTACTCTGCATTCACCTTGAAGCGTCGGAGCTATTCCTTAAGGAGTTACATGAAGGGATTTGTGGAAGCTATATAGGAGGAAGATCTTTGTCTTACAGAGCCATCACTCAAGGCTATTGGTGGCCAAATATGCAGAAAGAAGCGCAAGAATATGTGAAGAAGTGTGATCAGTGCCAAAGATTTGCACCAAATATACATCAACCAGGAGGAGTCCATAACCCCCTATCCAGCCCTTGGCCATTTGCTCAATGGGGTTTAGATATCGTTGGCCCTTTCCCTAAAGCAACAGGAAACAAGAGATATTTGCTGGTCAGCACGAACTACTTCACCAAGTAGGTTAAAGCTGAACCTTTGGCAAATATTAAGGATGTGGATGCCAAGAAATTTGTTTGGAAAAACATTGTCACACGGTTCGGGGTCCCTCATACCCTCATATCAGACAATGACCTTCAATTCGACAATAAATCTTTCAGGAGATACTGTTGTGATCTTGGTAGCACAAACAAGTATTTCACTCTAGCTTATCCTCAAGGAAATGAACAGGTTGAGGCTATTAATAAGGTCATAGTGAACGGACTCAAGAAAAAGCTAGATGACGCGAAGGGAAGATAGGTAGAAGAGTTGTCCCATGTCCTCTGGACGTATAGAACTACACCTCACAGGTTAATAGGAGAGACCCCCTTTTCAATGACTTATGGAGCCAAGGTTGTCATTCCTTTAAAAACTGGCTTCCCAACATTAAGGACCACCTTGTTCAATCCAAGCAGTAACAATGAGTTATTGGAAAAAAGCTTAGACTTTATTGAAGAAAGAAGAAAAAGTGCAAAGGTTCAATTGGCCTATTACCAACACAAACTCAAGCAAGGTTATGATGTCAACGTAAAGCTGAGACCATTAATGCCAAGTGACCTGGTGTTGAGAAAAGTTCTAGATACGACAAAGAATCCAGCATGGGGAAAGCTTGGACCTAATTAGGAAGGACCATATCGTATCACCTCGATGGCTGGTATAAAAGCATATTTTCTAGAAGACTTAGATGAGCATGTAATACCGCGCCCTTGGAATGTAAACAACCTGAAAAGGTATTATTATTAATGAAAGTTTCCTTTGTTAATATATTCATTTATTGTATAAAGGCATTGTACTTCCCTTTATCTATTCTATATAAGTGTTTAAACAGAACTTTAGTCATGCTTGGGTCCTCGGACCAGATGTTTTGGGAAAATTAACACTCAATGACATCTATATAAGTGCTTAAACAGAACCTTAGTCATGCCTAGGTCCTCGGACCAGATGCTTTGGGGAAATTAACACTCAATGACATCTATATAAGTGTTTAAACAGAACCTTAGTCATACCTGGGTCCTCGGACCAGATGCTTTGGGGAAATTAACACTCAATGACATTTATACAAGTGTTTAAACAGAATCTTAGTAATGCTTGAGTCTTCGAACCACATGTTTTGGTAAAATTAACACTCAGTGACATTTATTCATTCTTTTCTAAGTGTTAAACTGAACTTAAGTTATGTCAGGCTCCTCGGACCACATGTTTTGGTAAAATTAACACTCAATGACATTTATTCAGTCTTTTCTAAGTGTTAAACAGAACCTAAGTTATGTCAGGCTCCTCGGACCACATGCTTTGGTAAAATTAACATTTAATGACATTTATTCACTTTTTTCTAAGTGTTAAGCAGATCTTAAGTTGTGTCTGGCTCCTCGGACCACATACTTTGGAGAAATCGACACTCTGTAACACCCATTTGTTTTTCACCAAGTGTCAAAACAAATCCAGGGTTATGTTCAAATCCATGAATTGAAAACTTTAAGTAAGCTGAAGTTTCTATTTATTTACATAAGTGATGAGCAAGATGCAGGTTGTCTGCCTCTTTTATTTTCCCTTACAAAGTATAAGTTTATCAATTTCAACCTTCATTACAGAAGTTTCAATTCACAATACAGAAGTGTGATACACAACTTTGTTTCTGGCACTTGATCAAATTACATAGATTATTAGCAGCATATTATTATTGGCCTTTATTGAAGGCACAGTAACAACAGTTCAATGCTATGTATGATAATGATAAGCTTCAAGGTACATAAAGCAAAAGAACAAGAGATAAAGAGAAAAATGTTTTCATTAAATAAGAAAGGGAATACATTATATTCAGCGACAGAGTACCACTACAAAAAAAAAAAAAAAAAAAAAAAAAAAAAAAAAAAAAAAAAACTACAAGAAAATCCTAAGTGCTAAGCCTTGAACTTGGGAGCGGGATGATCTTCCTTCTAGCTCGACTGGGAGGTAGAAGCGTCCTTGGCCTTAGGATCAGCTTCTTTGGTCTTGGCCTCTGCTTCCTTCGCCTTTGCTGCAGCTTCTTTGTCCTCGGCGACATTCTTGGCTTCTGAGGAGGGCTTTTTCTCCTTACCCTTACCCTTGTCTTTACCTCCCTCAGCCCCCTGGCTTTGATCACCAGCCTGGCTGGATCCCTTCGAAACCCCAGGGGGAGGGAGAGCATCTTGGATAGCCAAGGGCTGCTCAGAAGTGTCTGGGGCGATGGCGGTAGAAGAAGGGATGGCATCGGGGGCTTCACGAATATCTGGATGGTAGTATATGCTCCCCGATTGCCTCAGAGCAGAGTCTACAGGGACTCTTGCAGCGCTAAGGGCTTTATCCCATGTCGCGTCACAGTAATCCCTGCATACCTCGGAGAGCTCCTCGGCAAGCCTAATCTCTGTCTCTTCCACGCCAAGTTGATAGAAGGCCTTTTTCTCAACCTTAGCTGCCTCCTTGGCCAATTGAGCCACTTCCCTGGTCTTCTGTAGCTCGGCCTTAAGATCCATGACCAGTTACCTTTCAATAGCCAGATCAATCTCGGTCAGGTGCAGGTTTTGGCGTTGATCCTCAACCTGCCTTTCCACGGTCTTTAGACCCGCCTCAGCACTCTGGCGGGCCTGATCCGCCTCTTTGAGCTTCTCGGATAGCTCAGCTTGTTCTTGTTTGAGAGCCCTCAAGGACTTCTCAACATCAGCACGAGCGAGATCCACAACGTTAGCCTCATTACGAGCATCGCGCACCCACTCCTCGGCCATAAAAATTTGTTGAGCAACCTGCACAAAAACAATGGAAGAATCATCTGAGTAAAAAAGTAGGGAAAGAACAAAAGCAAAGCTTAGCATTGAAATTCAAAGATGTCATAGATTACTTACCATAGCGAGGTCTCTCTTCAGAGACAAGAAGAGGTCATTCTGCTTAAAGCGCTTGTACACCTCCATGTCTCTCGGGAGGAAAAGAGGCTGCTCTAGGGCTTCAGCAAGGTAGTTCGCATGCCCCCGTTGGAAGTCCCTAACTAAGGCATTCCAAGGGATGGCAGCCCTATCCACCTCGAGCCAAGGAGACCAAAGGCGTTGCAGGAGGCGCACATCGGCCCTAGTTTGCTCCTCTTGGCTATCAACAAAAAAAGACCTCTTATCCTGAGGATCTTTGGCCACCTTCTTCTACTTAGCCCCCTTTTGAGGGCCCACCTCTCCTTCTTCGAGCTCCTGAACTGGCCTTTTCTTTTTCAGATCGGGAATAACTTTCAGTCTAAGTTCAGCAGGAAGTGAGGGAGGGGGAGGAAGAAGTGTGAGTGGAACTTGGGACTTAGTGGTTTCCTTTGAAGTTGACACTTTATTCCGGGCCGCCATGAGATCCCTTAAGCTCTTGTTGCCCTTGTTCAATGCCATCCCATCTTCCTCTTCTTCGGAGGAGCTGTCTGGGCAGGTAATCACCAAAATGGGGGCGTGAACACTAGAGTGCCTGTCAGTTTTGCCCTCGGCGTCCGAGATGGTGACTATAGGAACCCCTAGGTTCTCTTCTTCTTCTTCGAAGGGGAATTTTTCTATCTCCTCCTTTAGTGATAGACGTGAAAAGGCAATCTCCTCTTCAGGTGCTGCTATTGCTTCAGGTAGAATTCGTTGAAGTGGCAGCGCAACTGGTGGAAGATCGTCTCGGGCTAAGAAACTTGGCTGCGAAACGTCAATCCGAGCCAACCTTGGGTCACCCGCTTTTATGGCGTTGCCGACGTCTTGATATATCTTCGAGATTGGCTGGAAGTCCAAAATTAGGTGGACGGCTCATAGCTGTCTGTCTTCACTTACAAAGATTTTGGATCTTAGTTAGTAGTTGAGAGCGGCAACGTTGGTGTGGCTGAGCTTAGGAGCTACGTGCCTTTTATCTGCAAAAATAGCCGAGAGGCAAAAAGTGGTTAGAAAGTTAAAATCCTTCATCAGAAGAAAGCAAAGTGAAAGGGAAATAACGACATGGTTAGGGTTAAAGAATATAAATCTCTTACTAAGGAACCTAACTCTAAGGTACCCTACCTGGCTCTCCCTCTCGGACTGGGCAGTGAAGGCCATCATGCCACACTCCTGAAGCTATCACATAGTTGTCTTTCATACCCTTGTTAGATTTAGGCAGGCATGATACTAGTTTGACGACATCAGATCGGGACTTGAGATAAAATCCCACGTTTTTTAGGGAGTGGCACTCGTACATGTGAACCACGTCATGCTAGGTGAGCCCTAAGCGCAGATGTTCGTTGAAAGCATCAACACTACCTAAGACCCTAAACAGGTTGGGCGCACATGGATGAGGGCATATTCTATGGTTGATAAGGTAATCTCATGTTATCCTACCCATGGGGAGAGTCATTACCCCTTCTATGAAAGCTATCATAGGGATGATGACTTTCCCCTCTTCTCTTTGTGACACTATTTGTTCTGGGGAATAGTATCGTAGAACAACCTCCCGCGGAATGTGGTATCTATTCTTAAAGGCCTCTATTTTGGCAGGGGAGTTTACTAAATGCTTGAATCTATCCATCTGGACAAGTTAAAAGGGGAACGACTAAAAATAATAAAGGGCGAACTAAGAACTAGAAGGCCGAGAAGAAAGGTCGAGGAGAAAAAGAAAAATTTAAAGAAATAGAAACTTACAAGAACTAAGAAGTGCGTAAATCCCTGAAACTTTTAGAAAAATTTCAAGGATTTCTCGAAGAAAAGGTATGGGAAATCTAGTCACTTAGGAAACTTTGTGAGTTTGAATGCTTGGGATCTTTGGAGAGTTTGAAGACTTGTGAAATGAGGAAAATGATTTCCCCTGATGCTCTATATAAAGGACGAAATTGGGTGGGAGTTATCCTGCTCAAAACCCAATGAGAAATACCAGCCATTGGATTAGCGCCTCATCGCTGGATAGGGGGAACAACACGCCGCCTGGTGCAATTAATGACGCCTCACGGGCTCCGAAGCGTTAGTAGCAATCATGGGACGCATAAATGGCACTCCCACATGTGCAAGTCAAGGGACATAATAATATTAATGCCAGAAAGATCAAAACCCCACTTTTCTCCTCGGACGAGAGAAAAAAACTAGAGTTTTGAGGGGCTATTGTAGGGTTAAGAGCCCAAATCATGTATTGGGCCTTGGGTCTTGACCGAGAATGTGAGCAATTCGAGGACGAGTGAATGGTAATGAATGGTTCAAACCCAGGACTCAATGAGCGAAATACAGATAGGAGGATAGTCCGAGGAGGAATATCTCTTTGGATATGATAAGTACATCTCAAAGACGTTTTCCAACAATCACGATGACCTTCCAGGAAGCTCCAGTGATAAAGATGTGTATCATGAACGTCCAAGGACAATGGGACCTCAGAAATATCTTAGGGAAAGCTGCTACCACCGAATTGAATGCACTGCAACTACTTTCCTGGCCGCATTTATGTTGAGGAGACCCCTGAACAGTGTTGTCTTGGCTACCACAACTCACAGAAAATCAGAGAGGGTGTCTGATGGGACAGGCACTCAAGTGAAGGCTCAAATAATCAACAAGTGTAGGATCAAGATGGTCCAGGGGGAGCTATATAATGTAAGAGACCCTCCGTAAGAGAGGGATCGGAAAAAATAGAGAGAGAACACTGTAGCAATCTAAATTGTACTTGTACCTAATTGTGATCAATTTATAAAAAGTGAAACCTTCTCGGACTATAAATCCATTAATATCAAAATCTCTTATTTGTGTTTGATTGTCATTTAATCCAGTACTAGCCGTTGTCCAACTCACTAAGGCCTAGTTCTTTGATCCACTCTCTACAAATTCATTGTATTGGGCTCATTGGGTCAAGATCATACATCTTGGGCTTGGGTTGCGAACCGGGTCCTTATAATTGATATTAATAAGTTGTAACTGAAATAACATCATTTTCACATGAATCTACTGTTAACATTATTTTTATTAAGACTTATGTTACCTTAGCACTTGTGTGTTTATAGCTACACTTATTGGATATAGATATAAATAAAACTAAGAATTTTTGTTTGAAAGGCCAAACTATGATATTTACATATTAAGACAAATTCAAAGCACATACATATATAAACATGCATATAAAAATACAAGTTGAAATTTAATAATAGACACAATCATAACTCATAATTAAAATTTTATATAAAAAAAACTCATAAATATATTGTATACAAATGTCAATTTATATATATATATATATATATATATATATATATATATATCTACAAGATCATTTTTGAGCAATGGCGTCCCAACAAACTTTAAGGTCTAAGAAGATATATTTAAATGGGGCATTTTTGTTATTACTTTAACTAGTTTTTAATATCATAATTTTTTTTTTTATAACAAAAATCCATTCTTTTTATCTTGTAATATGTGTTTTTTTTTTTTTTTTTGTTGGGGGGGGGGGGGGGAAGAAATACTAAAGTTATAACAAATTTTACTACAAAAAACTTACAAACGATGTAGCAATGAATGTGATTAGTCATGACATTTCAAGAAAATAATAAACAAATATTTGAATGAATGATGTTAGAGATATTATAAATTTTACAACATAAGGCTTATAAAGATATATCACCAATCACAAAAAAAAAAAAAAAAAAAAAAAAGTAATTTAAAAATGCATTTAATAGGTTGTTGACGTCCACAAATCATATTAATTGTCACATCAATTTATAAATGTTTTGAAGTAAAATTTATAGTATTTTTTAACATTTTTTTTTATTTGAATTATTTCTTGTGAGCAGTGACACATATTTGTAAGCCCTATGTATTTAAAGTTATAGGGCAAAACTTAGATACAATACCTTAGGTATCGTTTTAAAATTCAGCCACATGTCTGACTAAATAACTCAATTAACGGTGTTAACACAGTCTGTTTATTTGTCTCTTTCTTTTCACTTTTGTTTTCAGTTTCCCAAGATGTTAGAGAACCCGTGAGAAAACCCAACCTCTTTAGCTTTTCAATCTCTCATACTTCTAAATTTTTAAAGAAATCAAGATTTTAGAAAAATGAAAAGGCTGACTTAATTATGTGCATTGCATTGTCAACTAAAGGTTTGTTGCTTCTTGTTTGCGACTAGGGACATAGTTAGAGAAGTAGAGAACTTTAACGAACAATAAACAATTTCATGTAATCACAGATCTATGAATGACCATACCCAAAAACTCCATGTTTGGAATCCAACCAAAACCATCATGTCCTAACAACCAAAACAAACCCAATCCCCAAACCCACATAAAATCAAACGAGGAGTGGAGAAAAGATAAATTAAAGGAAAACTAAAGAACAAATAAAGAAAGAGAAGAGGAGGAGGAGGAGGAAGATTGGCGACCACCGCATCACTGTTGTGCTTTCGATGGTTGCAGAGCTCATGGGTTTCAGGCTTTAAGCCTTGGGGGCCTAGGCTAGACTTCAGGGAGAAGAGCAAACCCAAAAGAGACCATGAGAGTGGCTAATGGTGGCCTGCTATGGCCGCCTTTGACAGCAGCCATGGAGGTTCGGTGGTGGAGAGATCTTAAAGTTTGAGATGAGAGTGAGATGATGGAGGGATATAGTTAACAGAATTAGAGAAAGAGAGGGTGTTAACACCGTTAGCTAAGTTATCTATATATATATATAACTTAAACTTCTGAAACTCTCACAATTTTTCACGCCAGCACAATATTTAAATAAAATTATCATTTTATTTAAATAAATTTTTTTTGTTTAGTCTAAACTTAACAAGGAGTGAAAGTCTATCTCTCTAACAAGTCCAACTTAAACTCAAACTCATCATTATCATTTTTTTAAACAAAATTATTTTTGTTTAATTCAAACTTAACAAGAAGTGAAACTCTCTTTCTAATAAGTACAACTTAAATTCAAACATTGATAATTTATCTCCAAATTTGTGAGGTTAATCATGAACACTATAAAAGTAAAGCAAACCCCAATATTTTTTCTTAAAGCCGAGTAGAGGCATGAGCTCTTCTTATGTTATTTTCTTCTCCACTACTTTGTTAAAAAAATAAAAAATAAAAATTATGGTTTTTCATGTATTTTTTTAAAAAATAATTTTGGTACATGAACCACCAAACTCTCTTTAGTCTCTTTTTACAAGATAAAAAAGCTTGCTATAATTGAAATTATTCTTTCGAATGTAACTCATCTTTCTCTTATATTTCCCTATTATTTAGTCATATATATTTTGTTTTGTTTTAATAATTTCAAAGCAGTGAATCATCTAATTCTTTAATAATTTTTGGTTTTTTAGAAGTTTAGGGCCGTTTGGTAACCCTACTCAACACATATTTTTCACATTTCAAACACATTTACATACATTTCAATACACTTTTTTCACCCACACGTATATCAAAAACATCCAAAATACCTTACTCAAACTTAGTTATCAAATGGGCCTTAATATCTAAATTTTTGAGTTATTTTTTTGCAGTATTTGAAACTGTCTGACAAATTTTTTGTAAGCCATTGCACATTCAAGCAATGACTTCTTCATCAAGTTGTAACACAAATTGAAGTCATATAATAGCAAATCATGCAATGGTATAGTTTTTTAAATTTTTTATAAAATTATTTTAGTTTACCTCACAAATAGGTAGGTTCCCATATATAGCACGAGTTAACAACTAATTTTAATAAGATAGATGGCTGAATTTTAAAAGGGGTACCTAAAGTACTGTATTTAAGGTTGTATATCTATGTTTTACCCAAAGTTATATTTTGTTTAGCATTACTCAATTTTTTAAGACTTCTTAAAAGTAGAGGTAAGTAAAATTTTTCTTTTCTATATCTCAAATTTTTTTTTTTTAAATATATTTTAATTTTTTATCCCAAAATTTGAGAGCCTTTCTCCGATAAGGGCGCCTTAGGCGTAGGCCTAGGCCGGCCCTGTTTTTGAGAAGAACTTGTCACCTTCTGTACACTAAACGTAAAAAGACTTTATTGATGGAAAAAGAAGTAAGCATCCATCAAAACTCGTGTCAGCATAGCATAACCATTGTATGTGCATTGTGCTGCCAGTGCCAGAGGTAACAACCCATAAAGATTCAGAACTCTCTGATCATTTGCTACCGAGTTTCCTCTTGAGTCAATGGTTTCTCATCCTGTTGCATAGCAATTTCCGTGTATATCTACAGAACTCTCTGATCTTTGAGATTTTACTCACAACTCTTTCTAAAGGCAGAAAATTAAAAAATCTCTTATCAGAAAGTATATGATGTTTCAGGAACTCCACATCAGCAACTAGTTGGTGTTTCTAAACTTAATAAAAAATTGACACCTGTCTAAAAATAACATATCAGTACGCCTTACCTTATACACCTGAAAAGACAAATATGCCCCTGGAAAATTTCAAACCCCCGCCTAAAAACCATCTTTCCCTAGCAAAATCAAAACTCTCCTTCTCCTTCTCTGCTCTCTCTCTCACCGAACCACCATTTGCTCTCTTTCTTTCTCTCAAGTCCAAAGCTCCACAGCCACTGCTTAGCATCACCGCCGGAAAAATTTTCAAACACTCGCCCTCTCTTGCTTTTCCCCTTTTTGCAAAATCAAAATTTTCATCTCTTTCTCCCTTCGTTTCTCTCTACACCACCACAGCACACCAGCACCTCCATGGCTCCATCTTTTCTCTCTCAACTCCAAACCTTGACAGCCGCTGCCTAGCATCGCCGCCGGAGATAGAGATACACTGCCGATCATCACCAGTTCCGACGAGACCGACCTTTGTCTCGTCGGAAAACGCCTAAAACTGTCTCTTTCTTGGTGTTTCCAACCACTAACACTGGAAGTTTTCTCACCACTTCTAACATCAGACGTTGTAGGAAGGTTTTATTCTTCTCTTTTTGAATTTATTTTCTGAAATTTTATGTTTACATGTGTTTTGTTTTGTTTTGTTTTTTATTTATGTTTTATAAATTGACATATACATTCATATCTAGAAAGGAAACTTGTACTGTTTGATAAAATGCTTCAGTGAGAATATTGATTAGATGATGAATTTATATATTATAGCACAATTGCTAGTAGTATTTGGAGTTGAAGCACTTACGAAAAAAAAAAAAAAAAAAACCCAAAGAATGGTGATTAGATGATGCATAGGAATCGGAATAGCCAAAGCCTGGGAGACTAGCAATTCCGGATTAGCTAAGTTAAGTAGTTTCTGGATTAATAAAAACCATTTGTGATCAGTGTCTATCCATACCAATTTTATATGTACATTTCACTATCTATCTATCCACACATACACTCACATTTCACCAACGTTACAAATCTGTCCTGCAAGAATTCATAATTCTTTTATTAGAAATTGTTATCAACAAGATTTTGGTGTGCATCCTGCATGCATACTGTTAGACCAATTAATTCAGTCACTACTTTCCAGGAAAGAAACCTAATCTGACTTGAGTAATAAGCTCACCCAACTGGTGCAGTGACTTGCATTATTTGCTTTTTCATAGTTGGAATTTTCACAATTTGTTTCATTCTTTGTAATAATATTTTTTCATGGTGCAGGGATGGATGTGATGCTTTTGTTCCGTTGTTTTTGCTGAAGGAATTGATTTTGATAAATAGCTTCTTCCTAAGAGTCTTCTCTAAGGTATTCAATCTATCTTTTTGTTCTTTTCTTAGTTTAAGTCTTTGGTTGAGTTATTCTGAAAAATTATGATGTTTTGATAATTGGTGTAAAGCTCATTTGAGTGTGTGTTTGTTTGTGGCTGAGGAACAGCGGGTGGCTGGTAGCAATTTTTTTTTTATGACTTTATGGTGGTTAATGTTATGTTGTTCATTCAATATTTTTTTTTCATAATTAGGTTCGACTAGTCATGGACTTTTCAAAAAATGCTTTTGTTGCAATTGGGGACAATGATAAAAGGGAAAATTTTGAAAATGTAACTTGGGTGAATGTGATGAATTTAAAATTGGAATGCAAGTGAGGTATGAAGAAGAAGCATATAACTCTTTTAAATTGTATGCTTTAAAAAGGGGATTTAACATTCGAAAAGCGGTTAAACGAGAGTATAATGGTGTTATTAGGCAATGAGAATTTGTGTGTTCAAACAAGGTTATAAAGTATCATAATTTAGATGTAAGAATGGGTTGTTGTGCTAGGATCCGGTTTGATATAAAAAATGATATTTGGAGTGTTTCACACTTTAATGACACACAATCATGAATTTGCAACTCTGGAAGAAAGATGTAACTTGAGATCGGGAAGGAAGGTGCTACCTGCTTATGGGAATATAATTAGCATAATGGTTAGCTCAAGTATAAAAGCAACAAAGTCTTACTTTTTATCAAAAGAACTTGATGGTGCAAATAATGTTGGGTTCTCATTTTTTTCCCCCTAATATTGTTCTCTCTTTTTTGTAGGGCCCTGCAAAAAATTCTGGACGAAAAGCTCTTTTGGATAATATTTTGGACATTATACTGCACAGCTAATGGACAACATTTTTGGACAGCATTTTCAACATTATTGCATAGTGCAAGAACATCTTAGATAGTCTTTTTAGATAACATAGCTGAAAATTTGGACAAGTGATTGCATAGCCAAACACTAATTATTGTTGTCATTTTGGAAAACTTTTGTTACTAATGAAGTTACTCAAACATGATAGATTTTGTGTATGTTTGAGTAGACTAATTATATGCAAATGCTAGAAGTTTTTAATGCAATAGTACATTTTATTCTTTTATATTAGTTTCAAATTGGTGGTGGAATTGCAATGCTAGATTGTTGCAGGTGCTATATTGTTCAGTGCTATATTGGGATGAATGATAGCACTCGTGAAGAGTTTCAGTTAAGGGGATGATATAGTGAATGACAATATTTTCGTGCTAGAATATTTCTTTTTTGTTATTTTGATGATATAGTGAATGGCTGGTGCTAGACCTTTTTTTTTTTTTTTTAATAATTTTTTTTACAAGTGGTGAAGGGGATTTTTTTTATTTTTTTTTAGGGGAGAATCGTACAATGCTACAAGCTGCTCATTTTTTACTCAAGTCTTACAATAGTTGAGTTCACAAGTGAGAATGATTGCCCCATTATCATCAAGCCAAGGAAAAAATGAATTACAACCATTCATTTCTACTTTTTTTTTTTTTTTTTTTTTTCAAATCAATGTCTGTGTGTTCTCTTTTTTCTTTCTTAAAGTTACAGAAAGATATGTTGGACATGTGACCAAATCACCCATTATATATATAATTTTTTTTTTTTTTTTACAATAAACCAATCTTTATTAAAAATAACAAAATTGAAATTGTACGACCTAGAGCATCCTTAATGATCACATATATCATACGATCAAGTAAGGCCACAATTTACAAAACCATTCCAATTGTTAACAAAGCCCCACTTAGCAAGCTCATGAGCTACTTGATTTACATCTCTCCTAACCCAAATGAAACTTGGTCAATCTCATTTGCTAAGTCCAGCACATCTTCAAGTATAGTCCTTAGGCTATTGCTTATATGTGGTTGCTCCAGTACTGCTATATGCTACTGAAATTTATTTTCTATGACAGCCATTATAAACAAGCAATCTTAGACGATCTGCAAAACCAATTCAAGGTTGGTTAGTTGGTCGCTTTACTCTAATACTAAAGCAAATTAAAGTAAAATTTAATGGAAAAGACACACCCACAAACAATAGACAATATTGAATCTAGTTACTAGTTGGCAGATTTTTGCTTTGAAAATTTCAGATTTTTGATTTCAAACAAAGTAACCAAATTAAAGTTGAAGACTTCATATATTAAAAATAAAATAAAATAAAAAACCTTTTTAAGAATAACCACAAAAGAAAGCTACTCTTCATTTGTTAATGCATTCCAATGTTGCTCACAAGCAACTAGAGACCACCCCTTAAAAAGAGGACATAGCATATACAAAAAGGATCCTATCAAAATGCATAATTAGCAAGAGCACATCTAATTTGATTATTTCCCAACATTCAATGAATCCATTCTAATGATTGTGGTACAAAGTTACACGAAAACATAAAAATTATTGACAGACTCTATTGCTTCAATCGTATCATCACCAAGGCATGTGCACAAATTAAGAATCAAAATGCTAAATCAAGTAATCATGCATGAGTTCCTATAAATTGATAAAAGCAATAAAGTGCAGCAGCTGGACAAAAACAAGAAATCAAGCCGTTCAAAATAGTTCAAAACACACCTAGCAGCAGTAAAACATCAATACAACTATAGCATCTATAAAACTTACAATACCAAAACAACTACAAAGGTCTACAACTTACCCAAAAAAAAAAAAAAAAAAAAAATCTAGGGTTTATACAAAAGGAGCTCAGGTCTGATAGATAACCACAAAGAGTACAATAGACCAACACCTTTCTGTGTTAGTATACAAAGTGTAATGAGTCTTACCATTTGGACCAACAAAGGCGGACTTCCCTCTTTAAGAATAATCACGCCAAAGGCACACGGTCATGGTAGCAAATAAAAAAATTTCAAACCTTTTTCATGTCCCTTCTTGTGTTCATTATATAAATTTCAATCCATACACTGATCAACAGAAACTATGTATTTGGCATGAGGACAACAGATACAATTATATATGTATAAATGAAAACCAAAGAAGTGCAAAAGACCTGAAGAGAAGACTGAGTGAATCTCGTAGAGGTCTAACGTTAGAGACAGGGTGTTTGAGAGGCAGCTCACACAATATGATTTAGTAACTGAAATAAGCAACATACTAAATAAAATCAGCAAGGTTCCATAACAGAAACTAGTGCCATAATGCAAACTAAAAGAAACAGGGTATATAAAGCCAATAATAAACATGACTGATGTTGATATAATCCAAAGGTATCTAATGAAATATACCAAATTCCTCTTTATTTATTTATAAGGCAATATAGACTATGTGCAAGTAACAAAGTACACTGCTAACAATATATACACATTACCCGCAAGGAACTATCGATATTAATCTAGGCAGCTCAATCCCAAGTAAGTTTATAGACATTGATAATAAAATAGGGATACAAACTAAACCAAAATACCAAACCACATCAGACTTGTCTCTTCACTAAACAAAACACCCATATCTTACACCAAACCATAACACCAAACCCCATCAGACCCATCTCTTTCCTAAACAGAAACACTCAAATCTCACACCACAACATATCTTACAAGGGTCTATCTTTCAATTGAGTCTTGGTTATAAAAAGTAGGCCCCTTGTAAGGTGAGATTATGAAGCCAAATCAATCATCATAAAAAGATTGACCCTTGTAATTTCGAGAAGAAGAAAAAACATACAAATAAGATGTGAAAAATACAGAAAATAAACAGAAAAGGAGAGACAAGAAAACCTTCTTGCGACTTTAGGTGTTGGAAGTGAGGAAAAAGCCTCCGTCGTCGGGGTTGGAAGCAACGAGAAGGAGATACGATTTTGGGGTTTTCCGAAGAGACAAAGGTCGGTCTCGTTGGAATTGGTGACGTTTGGCAGCGCAGCTCCGGCGGCGATGCTAAGTAGCAGCTGTGGAGCTTTGGAGTTGAGAGAAAGAAAGAACGAGAGAGCAGATGGAGGTGCGGTGAGAGAGAGTAGCAGGGATGGAGAGAGACTTTTGATTTTGCTGAAGGGGAAAAAGGTGTTTAGGCGGGGTTTGAAAATTTTCAGGGGCATATTGGTCTTTTCAGGTGTATAAGGTATGGTATACTGACATGTTATTTTTAAACAGGTGTCATTTTCTTATTGGGCTTAGAAACACCGACTAAGTGCTGATGTGGAGTTCCAGAAACATCGTATACTTTTTCCTTATCAATAGTGGATACAGATATATATATATATATATATATATATATATGCTATCTTTTCTATCTCCTTGCTTACTGTGCCCTGCTGACTCTTGCGATACTCAATATTAGAATTTATGGTAGGTTCGGTCTTGCTTTTTTTAATTTTGATAAATAGTTTCAATATACGATGTCTCATATTAAAAAAAGCAAGACCCAACCTACCAGAAATTCTAATATTGAGTATCGCAAGAGTCAGCAGGGCACAGTAAGCAAGGAGATAGAAAAGATAGCATATATATATATATATATATATATATATATATTATCATATCAATACGCAAATTGGATTTTCTTTTTTGGTATGCGTGGATCATATTCTTATTTGAAATAATAAATTTTATTAATTGAGTTAACTAAAACATACGTTTAATTCACTTGCTTAAAGTCCTGTAACAACTAAGAGCATTCGCATTCAGTGTTTACAAAAAATTCTATTTTACCATCTCAAAACTCACATTATTATTTATACCATACCATTTTTTAACACTCCAAACATCCTAACTTTTATTTTCCTATTATACTCATTAAAATAATATTTTTACATAATAAAATAATATATCCCAAAATCACCATCATTAACAATGCAACACATTATTTATTCTTTCTCTCTCGTTCTTTCTGTTCAAGAAACAACCACAAATTTACAGAAATCACCATCACCGACCACTTCCACCGGCCACCATCAACACCAACACAACACCTCACAAATAATATATCCCGACCACCATAACCACCATCGGAGCTACCGACAAAGCCCCACAAACAGCATCGATCAAACCCAGAAACCCACCAATCTCCACCGAGAAACCCACCAATCTCAGCCATACCCACCTCTTCCTTTAGGCATCGATCACAATAGAAAAAAAGAAAAAAAAAAAAAAAGAAAAGAAAAAAAGAACCGAGAACCCAGAAGAACCCAGAACTCCAAAATCCAAAACACGACTTGAACTGCAACCCACCAAAAAAAATGAACCAATCTCAGCCATACCCACCTCTTCTATAGGAGTTGGGTACAGGAACACACAAATCTCCGGTATGTTTTTAGATCCGAACCCATTCTTTTCGACCCATTTGTCAAGTTCAATAGCTTCGCCTCCCACACTACAAGAAAAAGGGGCTATTGCGGCGGGCCAGAACCGCCGCTAAAGCCCAAAAAAGCGCCGCTAAAGGTACATTCCACCTATAGCAGCGGGTGCTATTGCGGCGGGTTGTCCCGTCAGTGTTGCAGTGCCGCTATAGGTCAATTGCGGCGGTCGCAAAAAGCGCCGCTATAGATTTACCTTTTAGCGGTGGATGAAGGTTTATTGCGGCGGGCATAAAACCGCCACTATACGTGTTCAGAATTCATGCATTGACTTTTAGCGGCAGGCATACGGCGCCGCTATAGGTCCTTTTTTTTTTTTTTCCTTCTTTTCTTGTGGGTTTTAAAACCACATTTTCAAAAAGCTGGAAACTAAGCTATACCAAATAGGCCTAATCAACAACAAACTTGTTTCCTCATATGCCATTGAAAATAAATAATAAAAAAACCAAAATTCTAGAACACGATTAAATTCAATTGTAATTGAATACCATTCCAACAATATTTCCACTAAAACCCACATTTTCAAAAAGCTGGAAACTAAGCTATACCAAATAGGCCTAATCAAACTTGTTTCCTCATATGCCATTGAAAATAAATAATAAAAAAACCAAAATTCTAGAACGCGATCAAATTCAATTGTAATTGAATACCATTCCAACAATATTTCCACTGACCTCAAAATCCAATACCAATAAAAAATAAATTACAATACTACAACAAATTAACCAATTAGATCTCAGAGGCACTAAACAAAAAAAAAATGTAAAATTAAATCATCTCAAGCAACTCTTCCTCATCTTTTCATTATTAGTAGCCACCCTTATGTTTCCACTTACCCAAGTTAATATTCTCATTTCATCCACACTCATTTTATGAATATGTTACTTCTTGATAGCTGAACATTCAGCAACCATATAGCATAAATTGTAAAATTTTCCCTTTCAACTTAACTAGTATTCTATAATCACACAATACACCCAAAGAACTTCTCCACTTCATCCACTCTTATCCTATAAATCACACCCTCTTCAATATATACGTCCTTAAGAATTATCAATCCATTTGTTCTCACACTAGTTACAACTATGTTATATATATCCTTAATCTTATCTAAACCCACCCCATAATCTGTCTACACAGTCTATAGTCCTCTATCATACACTCTCTTAATCAACAAAACCCGTACAAAAATCATTACAACCTTCTCTTTCTAAATAAGAATGAAAGTATTATGCAAGAGAAAAAGATGAATATGAATTATCGATCCATTTGTTCTCACGCCAGTTACAACTAGCGTTGTACATATCCTTAATCTTATCTAAACCCACCCCATAATCTCTCTACGTAGTCTATAGTCTCTATCATACACACTCTCTAAATCAATAAAACCCGTACAAAAATCTTTACAAGCTTCTCTTTCTAAATAACAATGAAGGTAGTATGCTAGATAAAAATACAAATACATAAATGCATTTTAAGTAGAAAAGTAAAATCTTAGCATAGTTACCAGGAGACCAAGAGCTTTGAGCTTGGCATCAGCCTTAGGAAATTTCATTTTATTTTTCCACAAAAGCTTCTGAACATCCTTATTCAACCCATTACACTCATCACTCATCTTCTTCTTACCACCCAAAACACCATCTTTATCTTTACTTTTATGCGTGCCCAAAAACCTACAAGCTAAGCCATAAGGACACGGCTCCTCTGAATCCAAAAACGGGCACTCCCCTTCTATATCCTCCGGTTTCTGCATTTCAAAACCAAAACCAAAAATCAAATTTTTATCACTCAAACAAGAAACTACAAACTAATTCAAACTCAAATTCAATTCAAAAACCTGAGCTTTAAACCCTTCAACGTCGTGGCTAAATCCGCACTTATCATTGTAAGGACACAAAGTGATATCTCCGGTTTTCGCAATCAAAGGACAGATATTTTTTGATGATTTTTGATCCTACAATGTTATCGAAACGCTTCGTTTAGCATATACAATATACTGTATGTATGTATGAATATGAAAAAAAGCAAAAAGTTAGGGTTTTGAGAGAGAGAGAGAGAGAGAGAGGACCTGACGGCGTTCACGTTTGAGATGGCGTTTGGATTTTTTGTCTTTGACAAAGGGGAAAAAAAAAAGCGAACCTTGGACATCCAGTAATATTTTTACATTAACTTACAAGTTACAACAGCACAAAATTTTATCTTTCAACTCTCACGCAGTATCAAAAACTATTGAGATTACCATTCCTAATTTCCTATATGACTTCTTCTCTTCTTTACTAATGTGTGGGGTTACCGCTGTTATATGAAAATTACTACACTACCTTATTTTTATTTTTATCAGTAAAGGGAAAAAAAAAAAAAAAAAAAAACTTTTAAACTTACCTTCTAACTCAACACTAATTGTAAACACCAATAATTAACTTTAATTAGAAGAGTATATTTTAGAATCCTAAATATTCATATTGGAAATCCAAAGGATAGTTTTGACTTTGGTATCAACATTGTCAAATAAAAATCTTTGTTCCAATGTGTGTATTGTTCTATAATCCACCAATCACGGTATGTGACATGTCTCTTCTTCTTTTTCTTTTTTTTTTCTTTTTTTAAATTAGACATATGACATACTATAATTGATACAATATAAAGTGGAACAATTTTATTGGGACATAAGATTTTTTGTTGGTCCTCCAAAATTTTTTGGAGGTGAAAAATTCCAGGCAAAATCCGGTAATATTCACTATCCCACATGAGATATGAAATTGTGGGGAAGTATCTAAGTCCATTAATGCTAAAATCAAAAGTATCCCCATTTTTTGGGTTAATAACAGAAATGAACCAGCCCAAATTCAGGTGGCATATTCTAAATGGTAAATGCCACTGGTAAATGGAAAAAATAATTAATAACTACTCCTAATTTGACAAAAAAATTAAATCTTAATTACTAATTTGACAATTGAAGTAAAAATATCTAGGGATTAAACCAAACTTTAGCCTTATTTTTTAATTAGCCAAAAATAGAAAGTCGACATATGTGTTGGAGTCTAATTTCAAAAATCTCCCATTGAATTATATGATAATATATGATATTCACAACCAAACAACGTATATGATATCCAGACTAAAATATTAAAATACAATATCTAGGAATTCCTATCAATTTCTTCAACATTGTGTTTGAAAAGAATTAATCAAAGTATAAGAGAACAAAACAATAACAACAACAACAACAAACTAGCAAGAATTAAACACGCACAAAAATGTCCATTAAAAAATTCACACTCGACATAAACGAATGCCAACAAAAAGTCAAAAACAAAAAAAAAAAAAATTCTTTTCTTGTCTGTTATTCACATCATATACAAGTATAAACAAAACTATCAATTCCTTTTACCCTCAAAACGAATCAATCTAACCCTAACTCATGTTAACCACCGAGGTTTTTAAAAAAAAAAAAATTACCTCAAAACAAAATGATAAAAATATAAAAGCCCACCGGTAAGTAAGGTTACAGTCAAATAAGGCATCACTTAGGAAGCACGAACACTTTATTTGAGTACTTTGAACAGAGAGGAGACCCACCTGGAGATGATGGCAAGTATGAAAGTAAAAGCTGGAGTGGTCTTCAGACCCAACTGAGCGGCTTTGATGGCGGCCACGTAGCCACCAGGGCCACCGCCGATGACGACGACGACGTTTTCCTCAGATCCCGAAGCGAATCCTCCACCTTCGCGATGTCCGCCGCCTCCGCAACCACCTCCACCACGGCTGTAGCCTCCGCCACCACCGCCGCCTCCGTTATCACGAGACTAAGCCTCGTTGACTGTGATGTTGCGGCCGTCAAGGTTCTGGCAGTTCATTCCTTCGATCTACCGGTTTCACGGTCGTTGATGATCTGAAAACAACAAAAACCACAACAACAAAGAGAAAACACACCAGATCTAGTCAGATCCACATCCAAAAATCATCAAGCTAAGCAAAAAAAAAAAAAAAAAACTAACAAAACCGACCGATCTTCGCTTTTTTTTAAAACAAAGCTGAAGATGAACGTACCGATTTGTATGAGTAATAAAAGAATCAGTTTATAGTAACAGAGAATCAAGTAACAGAGAAACAGAGCAGAGCAGATCAGATCAGATCAGATCAGGATTTTTTTTTTTTTTTATTTGGATCGGCGGCAAGGATGAGGCAAGCGTCTGTGTAAAGACGAAAAGAAAAGAATGAGGGTGAGGGCGTGAGGCGGCTGAAGTGAAATGTAGAGAGTAGGGTTTTTTCTTTTTATGTTTTAAGTTGATGTATAAAACGACGTAGTTTTGTAGGAGAGAAAAAAATAAAATATTAAAATGTTTCTAGCATGGTTCGAACCCGGGCCAAGTATACTAACATGCGTGCCTTACCACTAGTCTAGTGGTACACATCCTGAAACATTTTGTACATATTTTTATTTAATAAATATTAGTCGGTTTGATAGAAACTTAAAAAATGAAAAAATAGAGCTGTTCAGAAGGCTCAAACCTGTGACATGAAGTTCAAACACACACGTAATTACCACTTAGGCAACTTACATTTTACGATTGTACCTTACCTATAATAATATATATAGTGCATATAATAATAATAATAATAATAATAATAATAATAATAATAATAATAATAATAATAATAATAATAATAATAATAATAATAATAATAATAATAATAATAATAATAATAATAATAATAATAATAATAATAATAATAATAAGCCTTTTTGGTCTTTTTTTTAGTCATCGAGGGTATTTTAATATTTTTCAGGCATAGGGTATTTTGGTCATTTTATGGTTTTAAAGTGTTTCGATTGTTATAAATTACTAATTAATGACAATATAATTAATACTTCCAATTATGTAAATATATTTTAATACTACAAATTAATGAGTATAATTTAATAATTAATAAGAGTTAATATAATACTTCAAATTAATAAAATATAATTTAACACTACAAATACAAATTAATAAAATGAAATATATTATTTAATAAAAATATTTTTTAATAATTCAATATGTTCTTAACATGCATGCCAATTGAATGTAATTTACCACTTGATTTTTAAACTCATCTTTTATGCGTTATTTTAAACTACAAAAATTTGAATTTAAATAATTGATTGATGATATGGCTATTAATCTTTCATCACCTTGAAATTTTTTAAGCATGAAAAATATATGAAGATAATGTACTCTAACGGTAGATTTGTCAAAATTCACATTGAATTAAAAAATGCGAGGTTGGGTTCAAATTACACTTGATGTAACTCTAAAAAATGTTACACTAGCCAATAACTTATTGTTAAATTCATATTATGCAAATCCAACCGTTGGATCATATTTTCTATATGTTCTTAACATGTATGCCAATTTTCATGTCAATCGGATGTAATTTAATATATGATCTTTCAAGTCATCTTTTATGCGTTATTTTAAACTACAAGAACTTAAATTTAAACAATTGATTGATGACATGACTATTAATCTTTGATCACCTTGAAATTTTGTAAGCATGAAAAATATATGAAGATAATGTAATCTAACGATAGATTTGTCAAAATTCACATCGAATTAAGAAATATAGGGTTAGGTTCAAGTTACACTTGATGTAATTCTAAAAAATGTTACACCAACCAATAACTTATTGTTGAATTCATATTTTGAAAATCCAACCATTGGATCACATTTTCTATATGTTCTTAACATCCATGCCAATTTTCATGCCAATCAGATGTAATTTACCATTTGATCTTTAAACTCATCTTTTATACGTTATTTTAAACTACAAGAACTTGAATTGATTGATGACATGACTTTTAATCTTCGATCACCTTGAAATTTAGTAAGCATGAAAAATATATGAAAATAATGTAATCTAACGGTAGATTTGTCAAAATTCACAACGAATTAAGAAATATAGGGTTAGGTTCAAGTTACACTTGATGTAACTCTAAAAAATGTTAAACCAACCAATAACTTATTGTTGAATTCATATTTTGAAAATCCAACTGTTAGATCACATTTCCTATATGTTTTTAACATGCATGTCAATTTTCTTGCCAATCGGATGTAATTTATCCTTTTATCTTTAAACTCATCTTTCATGCCTTATTTTAAACTACGAAAACTTGAATTTAAACAATTGATTGATGGCATGGCTATTAATCTTTGATCACCGTGAAATTTTTTAAGCATGAAAAATATATGAAGATAATGTAATCCAATGGTAGATTTGTCAAAATTCACATCAATTTAAGAAATATAGGGTTGGGTTCAAGTTACACTTGATGTAACTCTAAAAAATGTCACACCAATCAATAACTTATTGTTGAATTCATATTTTGAAAATCCAACCGTTGGATCACATTTTCTATTTGCTCTTAACATGCATGTCAATTTTCTTGCCAATCGGATGTAATTTACCCTTTGATCTTTAAACTCATCTTTTATGCCTTATTTTAAACTACGAAAACTTGAATTTAAACAATTGATTGATGACATGGCTATTAATCTTTGATCACCGTGAAATTTTTTAAGCATGAAAAATATATAAAGATAATGTAATCCAACGGTAGATTTGTCAAAATTCACATCAAATTAAGAAATATAAGGTTGGGTTCAAGTTACACTTGATGTAACTCTAAAAAATGTTACACCAACCAATAACTTATTGTTGAATTCATATTTTGAAAATCCAACCGTTGGATCATATTTTCTATTTGTTTTTAACATGTATACCAATTTTCATGCCAATCGGGTGTAATTTACCATTTGATCTTTAAACTCATCTTTTATGCGTTATTTTAAATTACAAAAATTTGAATTTAAACAATTGATTGATGACATGACTATTAATCTTTGATCACCTTAAAATTTTGTATGCATGAAAAATAGATGAAGATAATGTAATCTAACGGTATATTTGTCAAAATTCACATCGAATTAAGAAATATATCGTTGGGTTCTAGTTACACTTGATGTAACTCTAAAAAATGTTACACCAACCAATAACTTATTGTTGAATTCACATTTTGAAAATCTAACCGTTAGATCACATTTTCTATATGTTCTTAACATCCATGCCAATTTTCATGCCAATCAGATGTAATTTACCATTTGATCTTTAAACTCATCTTTTATGCATTATTTTAAACTACAAGAACTTGAATTGATTGATGACATGACTTTTAATCTTCGATCACCTTGAAATTTAGTAAGCATGAAAAATATATGAAGATAATGTAATCTAACGGTAGATTTGTCAAAATTCACAACGAATTAAGAAATATAGGGTTAGGTTCAAATTACACTTGATGTAACTCTAAAAAATGTTAAACCAACCAATAACTTATTGTTGAATTCATATTTTGAAAATCCAACCGTTAGATCACATTTCCTATATGTTTTTAACATGCATGTCAATTTTCTTGCCAATCGGATGTAATTTACCCTTTGATCTTTAAACTCATCTTTCATGCCTTATTTTAAACTACAAAAACTTGAATTTAAACAATTGATTGATGGCATGGTTATTAATCTTTGATCACCGTGAAATTTTTTAAGCATGAAAAATATATGAAGATAATGTAATCCAATGGTAGATTTGTCAAAATTCACATCAAATTAAGAAATATAGGGTTGGGTTCAAGTTACATTTGATGTAACTCTAAAAAATGTCACACCAATCAATAACTTATTGTTGAATTCATATTTTGAAAATCCAACCGTTGGATCACATTTTTTATTTGCTCTTAACATGCATGTCAATTTTCTTGCCAATCGGATGTAATTTACCCTTTGATCTTCAAACTCATCTTTTATGCCTTATTTTAAACTACGAAAACTTGAATTTAAACAATTGATTGATGACATGGCTATTAATCTTTGATCACCGTGAAATTTTTTAAGCATGAAAAATATATGAAGATAATGTAATCCAACGGTAGATTTGTCAAAATTCACATCAAATTAAGAAATATAAGGTTGGGTTCAAGTTACACTTGATGTAACTCTAAAAAATGTTACACCAACCAATAACTTATTGTTGAATTCATATTTTGAAAATCCAACCGTTGGATCATATTTTCTATTTGTTTTTAACATGTATGCCAATTTTCATGCCAATCGGGTGTAATTTACCATTTGATCTTTAAACTCATCTTTTATGCGTTATTTTAAATTACAAAAATTTGAATTTAAACAATTGATTGATGACATGACTATTAATCTTTGATCACCTTGAAATTTTGTATGCATGAAAAATAGATGAAGATAATGTAATCTAACGGTATATTTGTCAAAATTCACATCGAATTAAGAAATATATCGTTGGGTTCTAGTTACACTTGATGTAACTCTAAAAAATGTTACACCAACCAATAACTTATTGTTGAATTCACATTTTGAAAATCTAACCGTTAGATCACATTTTCTATTTGTTCTTAACATGCATGCCAATTTTTATGCCAATCGGGTGTAATTTACCATTTGATCTTTAAACTCATCTTTTATGCGTTATTTTAAATTACAAAAACTTGAATTTAAACAATTGATTGATGACATAACTATTAATCTTTGATCACCTTGAAATATTGCATGCGCAAAAAATATATGAAGATAATGTAATCTAACGGTAGATTTGTCAAAATTCACATCGAATTAAGAAATATAGCGTTAGGTTCAAGTTACCCTTGATGTAACTCTAAAAAGTGTTACACCAACCAATAACTTATTGTTGAATTCAAATTTTGAAAATCCAACCGTTGGATCTCATTTTCTATATGTTCTTAACATGCATGCCAATTTTCATGCCAATCGGGTGTAATTTACCATTTGATCTTTAAACTCATATTTTATGCATTATTTTAAATTACAAAAACTTGAATTTAAACAATTGATTGTTGACATGACTATTAATTTTTGATCACCTTGAAATTTTGTATGCTTGAAAAATATATGAAAATAATGTAATTGAACAGTAGATTTGTCGAAATTCACATTGAATTAAGAAATATAGCGTTGGGTTCAAGTTACACTTGATGTAATTCTAAAAAATGTTACACCAACCAATAACTTATTGTTGAATTCATATTTTGAAAATCCAACCGTTGGATCATATTTTCTATTTGTTTTTAACATGCATGCCAATTTTCATGCCAATCGGGTACAATTTACGATTTGATCTTTAAACTCATCTTTTATGCGTTATTTAAAATTACAAAAACTTAAATTTAAACAATTGATTGATGACATGACTTTAATCTTTGATCACCTTGAAATTTTGTATCCATGAAAAATATATGAAGATAATGTAATCTAACGGTACATTTGTCAAAATTCGCATCAAATTAAGAAATATATCGTGGAGTTCTAGTTACACTTGATGCAACTCTAAAAAATGTTACACCAACCAATAACTTATTGTTGAATTTAAATTTTGAAAATCCAACCGTTGGATCACATTTTCTATATATTCTTAACATGCATGCCAATTTTCATGTCAATCGGGTGTAATTTACTATTTGATCTTTAAATGGGAAGACGAAAAAATAGAGGGAAATTTAAATGTCTATTGCGGCGGGTCAATGACCCGCCGCTATATCTAAGATTAATGCCGCTAAAACAGGTCTATTGCGGCGGGTCATTCGTCCGCCGCTGTAGTCTGCCGCAAAATACTTGAGCTATTGCGGCGGTTCATTGACCCTCCGCTATATCTAAGTTGAGTGCCGCTAAAACAGGTCTATTGCGGCGGGTCATCAGCCCGCCGCTATAGTACGCCGCAAAATACTAGAGCTATTGCGGCGGGCATATGGAACGCCGCAATAGATCTCATATACAGCGGCGGGCCAAAAAAGCGCCGCAATAGGCGACATATAGCGGCGGTTTTTGCACCCGCCGCAATAGGCCCGTCGCAATTGCTCAGTTTTCTTGTAGTGCCACTCTCTTAGCGTAAACCGTTCAGCTCATGCTTTCGGTGTAGAGAAAAAAAAAAATTTCAAGTGCTTTGGACTTTTGCGAATGGATTTTGGTTTGAAATGTGCAAAAAAAAAAAAAAAAAAAAGAAAAAAAAAAAAAAAAAGAAGAAGAAAGGACCCAAAACACAAAACACGAGAGAGGAGAAGGATGGTGTCTGATGGTGTCTCTGATGTCTGATGTGGTTTTGTTTAGGTTTGATCATCAGTTACTACTCCAGAAATTTTTTTCAGGGTGTTCCTTAAAAAACATAATTTTTTCTAGTGGCAACTTCAGGAATTTTTCCCAAATGTATTGTTGTTTAGTTGTTTCATTAATTTGTTCGTCTTTTATAAACTATAATTTATTATATTGTTGTTTCATTAATTATAAAATTATTAATTGTTATTTAGCCTAACATAATTTAATTTATTTATCTTTTATAATGTATTGGTTAATTAAATTAGTAATTATTGTTTATTAGTTGCTTTTCCCAATTAATTATTGGTTATTTAATATCCCAAACAAACAAAATTAATTAGTTCAACTAATTACTATGGTTGTTTGATACTTGGAATATGATACTATTAATTAACAAAAAAAAAAAAGTCAATAAATTGTGCAACACAAAAATTATATAGGTCGTATAGCTCAAGTCCAAGTCTAAAAAAGAGTGATTTATTACATATTTTATGACCATTAGTTGAACTAATCAACCAGCACACAGCACACAACCATATTTATTAATTATTAGTTGCACACTTGCACTAGCAACACACAGTAAATCAGATAAAGCCAATTGATTGTATCTCACCAAAAGACACCAACACCAACACTAAGAGACAATTAATAATCTCACCTACACCAACACCGAATAAAGCCAAAAACAGGGTAAATATTAATAAAGAGAGACTGAGATGAAGAGAGAGATACTGAGAGAGAGTCAGAGAGAAAAAGACAGAGAAATACCTTGAGGGAGCACCAGAGCAGGGAGGCTGAAGGCTGAGGTTGAGGCAATGACCGTCACTGATGACCGATCTCCGATGAGGGGCGACAATGTGCTCTGGATTGCGACTAGACCGATCTCCGATAAGGGGCGACGATGTGCTCTGGACCGATCTCCAATGAGGGGCAACGATGTGCTATGGACTATGATTGGACCGATCTCTGATGAGGGGAGGCGTTGCTCTATTTTTAGGTTTGCTTTAGCGTGATTTCTGATTTAGTGATTTGCTTTGTATTGGGTTTTTTTTTTTTTTTTTTTTTTTTTTTTTTTTTTAAATTTGAGGGTGTTCCAAATTTTGATTGAGGGTGTTCCTAATTTTTTTTTAAGGGTAAACAAATAAAAAAAATTTTAATTATTATATATAATTTTTTTTTCCAGGTCAGGGTATTCTTGGAAACACCCAGAGCATAACGTGGCGTTGCCACTGTTGATCATTGATGTGTGGATTTGGACTTGGAAGGAGGATGGTGTTTGGGTCTGAAGAGAGGAGAGAGCAGATGAGAAAGAGAGAAGGAAGAGAGAGAAGAGAATAGAAATAATGAGAGAGAGGAGAGAGAAATTTTGGGAATTAGAAATAGAATAAAATAATAATATTTTTTTTACAATACCGCTACAGTGCCATTCTACAAGACTTGTAGAATGGCACTGTAGCAAGATTGTAAAAAAATTTACAATTCTTTGCTTTTGCAATTCTGGATGTAGGACCTTTTTGAGGGAAAAATGCTAAATAAACCTTACGTATAGCATTTAACATTCCGGATGTGAATGGTTTAACAACCTATATGCAATGTTCATTATTTGTATCTAAAAACTAAATTTGCCCAAACCAGCGTAGCTCACATCTTTATTTTCTCAATTTCAGACTACTCTTTTGAAACTTTTTGAAAAGCTATACAAGTTTTCTTCAGAAATCTGTATTTTATTTTAACAAAAAATATTCTATAGAAGAGAACCATGCTATGTGCATGGCCTCACTTCATTTTATATGAAGTTATACACAGCATCCATAAAAAATAGAATTGTGGAATTCAATATCCCTAATTATTTGGGTTAAAGTGATTCTTCACTTTCTAACATAAGAAAATAAGGTGAAACTATGATAGGATAGTATCGTATCAATCTTGATAGAAACTTATCCTACTTTTACCTATAATGATTAAATTAAGTTCTTCAATAGATTAATGCTTCTTATAGAAGATATAACAAAGTGAAAAATGATCATTTAACTGTCTTTTCCTTTTTTAACGAGAGCTATTTATTTTTACCTACATTGATGAAATTTGTGACAATTTAAGATCTTCCATAGGTTAATGCAGTAAAGGGACAAAACTATGTATAGACGAGGAAGGACCATGACCTCCCTGAAATTTTGAAATATTTTTACTAATATATAAAATTATAAATGATTAAGTTGAAATATATTAAACAACAGTTATTTGTATCTTTTATTTTGTTTATATTCTGATAATATTTAATAGATATTAATTTTATTTTTTATGTATCAATTTAGTTTTAAATTTTAATATATTTTCTATTCTTGAATGATCAAAAAAATTTGGTTCATATTTTGGTCCTCAAGACAAATTCTGTCACTGCTGGGTTATAAAGTTTTTACACAAGACACAATAAAGTGGAAAAAAATAATGCAAATGCTTCTTTAAAAAATTGTAGTCTTTTTGTTTTTGCTGTCTTCTGTATATGTTCTGTTATCTGCCATTCAAATTCAAGTAAAAAAATTAGGTGTTCTAATCTTACACTATGTCTATCTAAATTGTTTATAAATTTACTTGAACTATTAGATAAAATTTTAAAAAATTATGAGAAAATTACCTATATGAAAACTCTAGAAGATGCTACTCCTAATATGCATATTATTCACATTATAATAATGATAAATATATTTTACAATTAAATCCTTGTAAAATTTTAGAGTAATAGGGATAAGAATATCATATTATAAGAGATGTTGAAACCATTAAGGTATCCCTTAAAATTGTCATTATAACCTTATTTTTTTAATAATTCAATAGTTACAATGAGAGAAAAGGGTTTTGAAGTCTAAACTCTGGACATCTAATTAAAAGAACTAGGTGATATTAATTAAAAATTTGGACAATTATCATTGTAACCTAAAAGAACGTAATAATATTAAAATAAAAGATACTCTTGCTAGTTGCTACATGCATTATCACTCCTCATTTTATGTTACTAGTTAGGGCAACACGTGCAAGGCATGTGCTTGCCATGGAAAAAGAGTAGTAATTAAGGTCAATTCTAGATTTTATTTGTATCACAAAAAATATATATAAATTATTTGATTTTTAAAGTATATAAAGATTTACATTATTCAAAAGAGACATTAATTTTAAGAATTTTGATAACTATGTCGTAAAAAGTTAATCTCATTCGTATAAGAATTTTAATCAACCACAAAGTTAAGGTCACATCTTATATCAATGTGAATTCAAAAAAATTCATATAAGATTTTTTTAATACAAATATAAGTGAGTTCGTAGGTTTTTCTTTTTTATACAAAAATATTGTTATTTTAAAATATTAACATATAATTATAAATATTTAAGTGAGAATTTTGTAGAATACAATTGAATATTATTACTTTTATTGGCCTACCGTGGATTTAAGGTTATTGTGGTAAGTGAGAATTTACACACAATGTCACATGTGTGTGGGTGTCACTGATATAATTCATGTGATATAGATAAAAAAAGTTATATTTAAATATTTTCAATTCAAAGACTACAATATAGCCACAATCATTATCTGTTTCTCAAAAAAAGCAAAGTCACAGTCATTACGTAAAATACAAAAACATTCCAAAGGGCCAATAATAACAGTTCAAATTTATAAATGTCAAGAAAAAGAACAAAATCATAAGCTAGGTCATGTACAAAATGGCTCTAAAGATGACAATATTTAAATAGTCAGGGTTAGAGTCATTACACATGTGAATGTTCTTATAAAGAGTGATCTCTCTTTTAACGTAAGGGGGTGAATTGTAGTGACCCAAAAAAGGAGTGTTGCACATATGAATTTTTTTAAGAAACTTAGGTGCAAATCACTTCTCCCTCATTATAACTATAGATTTTTTTTATTATTATTATTTTTTTAAAATTTAATATGGAATTACAGTACCCAATTGCAGATTGGAACATGAATTCGGTGAGCTAATCAAAAAAGATTTATTAATTAATTTTTACGGTGGTAATGATTTGAGAATTTTAACTTAAATTTGGGTTTTTTAATCTTTACTTACGAAATGTTCAAGACCCATATGGATTTGAACGTCCAATTTCACTTGTGGCATTTTTTTTTTTTTTGGAGAATAGTTATGGTTGGTAATAGAATTTAGAAATGGATAACATAGTAATCGGTGATTTTTTTTAGGGTTAAAGATATTTTGCATAAAGTGATACTGTGATGGAGTAAGTGGTTAACTATGATATTAATTAAATTCTTATTTAGGTATTATTTATTTATTTTGTCTTAGGCTTCAAGGATCATAGCTATGGACTAGTGAAACTTATGCAAGGTAAATTTCAATTAACTGGTTATATGTGCTGTCCTAATTTTTTTTTTTTTTTTTCTCTTTTTGTTCTTTATATGTTTCCTTTGAAAAATTCTAGATTTAGAAATTCTCTATAAAGATGACCTTGATACGTTCCTTAGAATTCATTTCCTTTATATTTATAACTTACGACTTTCTTCTTGTTCTTGTAATTTGTAAATTGAACTCTTCAAAACATTTTTATATCTTGTATTTTTATATGGAGAAAGTTTAGCCACAAAATTAGCTGTAACCTTACCTTACTCAATATTTTTTTATTGGAGGTGAATTTTAACAAATCCACTATTGGATGACATATTCTTCTTATATTCTTCATGCTTGCAAAATTTCTAGAAAATTAAATATCAATAGCTATGTTATTAACAAAATTTTCAAATTGCATGTTTTTGTAGTTTAAAATTATGCATAAAATATAAGGTTATAGATCATATAGTAAATAATATCCAATTGACACAAAATTTGACATGTATATTAAGAGAAAAAAAACATGCAATTCAACGGTTAGATTTTCAAAATGTGTAATAATATTTATTTTATTGAATAATATTGTAGTTTTAAGCTATAACCAATATTGTAGCTAAACTTTGTCCTTTTTATATCTTGTAATTATGGTGTAGTAATTATATATATATATATATATGTTTTAATCTATTTTTGATTATATCACTTGAATTATATTAGTGACACCCACCCATATGGCCATTACCCGCAAACCCGCACTGTCAGTGTCACCCACGTTTGTCCAATTGTTGAAAGCGGAACCATGCCTCCAAATCAGTTAACACAAGGTTTTTTAGTTATTGACAGTGAGCTTCACGATGAGAAAGAAGAATTCCAAAAAGATCCTATAGAGTTGAGGGAATTATGAACGACCCTTGAGGCCTGAACATTGCCACCGATATTTTCAAGTTGACACCACCATTGGTTGTGGACCTTGTGGTGGAGTTCTATATTAGAGAATTGAAACTCGGGTTGCATAATTAGAGGAACGAATTTTAGTTTGAATCAGGTAAATGGGCGCCTCCAAAATTTCTTAACCAACGATAATTTTTTTAAAAAATGGATACTTTTTTATGAGAAATATTAAAACCTGTCAAAAACATCAATTATTTTTATCTTTTTACATATAATAAATTTTTAAAAATATTTTCAAAACTGATACCCTTAGGGTATCTATTAACTTTATCTTCTAATTTACACAACAGTGACAAATACCACTCTCTTCTCCATTTCTAATTTTTCGTCAAGTTTCAAAATTTTGGAGCTCCCCATTTAGATTTGACTAAGGATTTTTTTTTTATCGTTTGTCATATTAAAGTTGTGTTAATTTTTTTTATTAAATTTCTTTTTCAAATTTCATTTAGAAAAAATTGTGTGTTTTTTACAACAGTACTTACTATCTCTATAAGTTAGAATAAGTATTTTTTATCAAATGAAACTACATCATTCATATCAAAATCTAATAAATAGAAGATATGTATATTAAAATTACTACCAACTAACACATTTTTTATTTGTCAATAGGGCAGTTATTTTTCAAAAACATATCTCTCACTTGTTGAATTTTAATAGACGTTGCCATCAAATCCCAGACACTTTCATGCGCTAGCAATACAAAGCCATGTGCATGTGTTTCCATGTGCTCCATGTACCGAATCTTGATCTGACCACACGTTAGGCCATGTCAGCCGTAAGGCCATGCCACAACGTAATTATTACAATGCCATGTGAGCAATTTCAGACACATCAGCTTCCACATAGACACTAGCATCTCCCTCTATCACTTATATTTAATATATATTACGGATAATTACACTTTGCTCACCTGTGGTTTGCCTCTAATTCTATATGCCTACCCGTGGTTCAAATTTTGACACTTTACCCATCTGTGATTCTCACCGTTTATGTGCCGTGTACCCACCTCTCTCTCACCATTACTCTAACATAGAAATATGTAAAAAACTCACTCCCATCCAAATCAAAACACTCTCACTCCCAAAAATCACTCACTCCCATCCGGCTTGCTCACCAAAAATCACACACTCTCACTCCCAAAAATCACTCACTCACTCACTCCCATCGTGCATGCAAACTGAGCCGAGGAAGACAGCTCCTCTGTTCAGCTGTGGCAGGAAGACTCACTCACTCCCATCGTGCAATATGCTTCGCTTCACTTGAGATAACTGGGATTTGATCATGCATGCAAACCGAGCCGAGGAAGAACAGTTACTCCTCTGTTCAGCTGTTGTAGGTAGATCATGATTATTGCTTTTTAATCTTTGAAATTTAGGGTTCTAAATTGGGTTTTAAAATTCTTTCTTCCAAATTGGGTTTTTGCTTAACCATGGATCTGGTTAAGCAAAAACCGAATTTTTTTTTATTTTTTTATTTTATTTTATTTTATTTTATTTTTTTTTACAGTTGCTCCTCATTTTTATATGTATGCTTTATAGGCTTTGATCATCTTCATTTATAAGTTTAAAAAACCCCCAAGAAATTGAAAAAAAAAAATTGGAGCTGTTGGACCATAGTCTCTGTTTTATTTGGCTAATCATGGTACTTGGGTTTTTATTCATTTAGCTTCCAACCATTTTCATGTTCAATTTCACAATTATGAGTGATTGAAAAAAACCCAATTTGGTTCTAGTTAATAGGTGGGTCAAGTTACTTAGTTGGGTGCTGAGGTGTGCATGTGGTGCAGATTAGCTATGTGTGTGGTGCTGCATGTGTGGTGCTGGTGGGGTGCGTGTGTGAGTTGCTGATGAAGGATGCATGAGTTGCTGATGAGGCGTGCAGGTGTAGCTGATGAGGTGTGCATGTGGTGCTGATTAACTGTGCGTGTGGTGCTGCTCTTATTACTACTCTTATCCATATAGGTATTGAGTCTTTATTAACAATAGAACTAGATACCTCATTTTTATATGTATGCTTTATAGGCTTTGATCATCTTCATTTATAAGTTTAAAAAACCCCAAGAAGGAATATGCTTGTCATAAAAAAAAAAATTTTGAAAAAAAGGGGCAATGCAATTGGGTTTTTGCTTCTATTCTTCAATGTGGAGCTGCTGGACCATAGTATTGATTATTGCTTTTCTACTTTCTCTTTCCATGGGTTTGTCTCCCAAAAACAGAACAAAAACTTTTAATAATATTGTCTGTTTCTGTGTTGTGCTTTGTGTGGACCACAAGACCACATGATACTTTTCCACATGCAAGCCCATCTCATACTTTATTCTGTTGTGTTTTATATGCAGATGACTGACTTGGCATTCAATTTTGAGATTCATCATGGTGGCCAGTTTGTGTGGAACCCAAATTTGGTATATTTAAGAGGTAGTACTTCTTTTGTTGATAATGTTGACCCAGATAAACTTAATTATTTTGAAATACAAGATATTTGTTCTGATGTGGGGGCAGTTAGTACAAGTAGATTTCATTATCTTATTCCTGGAGGTAATTTGGAGCAAGGGTTAAGGCTTATAAATGGAGATGATGATGTAGTTTATATGTGTGAGATTCATGCTACATGGCCTACAGATAAGATAACACTATATGTTGAGGGTGGTGAGGAGCCACTTGCAGTCGAAAAACCATTTAGTAATGAGGAAGTAGTAAATGATGATGATGTGCATGAGATGGGTCAGAATGATGATGATGATGTTATTGTGCTGCATGAGGGAGGTAATGTGGATGCTAATGGAGGTGGTGGACAAGATTTTGATTGGTTAGAGGAAGGGTTTGAGGGGCCAGATTTTGATGATGATGTATTTGGAAATGTAGATGATGGGCCATCTACACATGAGGATCTACATGTGTATGCAGCCCCACATAGGACTACTGCAGCTGACAATGACCCACCTTTTGAAGAGGGTGAATGGATTGACCCATCTTTTGAAGATGACATGGAAAGTCTAGTAGGGTTTGATGATGATTTGCTAGCACCAACTGCTGCAAAAGAACCTGAGTTTAATGTCCAAACTGACATGAGAAAACCAGAGTTAAAGAAAGGAATGAAGTTTCCAAACTCTAAGGTATTTAGGGAGGCATTGAAGGAATATGCTATAAAGAAGCCAGTAGATATCAAGTTCAAGCTGAACGAGAAGAAGAAGAAGATATCAGTTTATTGCATAAATGAATGTGAATGGAGGTGTTATGCATCTCAACTACCTGAGGAGTTGACATTCCAAATAAAAACATTCAATTTAGAGTGCACCTGCCCTAGATCCTTCAAACACAGCCAAGTGACTTCAAGTTATGTTGCAAAGAAGTTTATGCAGGAGTTTGACAAAAACCCCAATTGGAAAGTGGCTGGTGTTCAACATCATCTGAAGCAAGTACTTGAAATTGACATAAGTTACAGTCAAGTGTATAGGGCAAAAAGGAAAGCTACTGACTTGATTACTGGGGATTAACAACTGCAATATGGGAAGCTTAGGGATTATGCAGAGATGATAAGATTGAATGATAAAGGAAGTAGGATTATTTTGCAAATTGAAATGGAAGATGAAAATGTACAGCCCAAATTTAAGAGAATGTATATCAGGTATAATGCACAAAAAGTTGGTTTTTTGGGAGGTTGTAGACCAATCATTAGTTTAGATGGGTGCCACCTGAAAGGGAGATTTGGGGGGCAAATACTTTCTGCCATAGCTAGAGATGCAAATGATAATATTTTCCCAGTTACATTTGTTGTTGTTGAGCAAGAGAACAAAGATTCATGGGTATGGTTTCTGCAGCAGTTTTCAGATGACATTGGGAATCCAGAGCAACTTAATCTGGTCTTCATCACTGATAGACAAAAGGTATGACCTACAATTGTACTAACATATTTAACCCACATATTTAAAGTTCAATAATACATGCTTCAGTTCATCTCAACATGTTTAACTAACATATTTACTTGATCTCTTTTGTATATGAATTAGGGCCTTATACATGCAATTGAGATGCTGTTCCCAATTTGTGAGCATAGGTATTGTGTGAAGCATATCTATAATAATTTCAAAGTGGATCATAAGGGCTTGGAGTTGAAGGATGGACTGTGGAGATGTGCTAGAGCCACAACAATCAGGGAGTTTGAGAGAAGAATGCAGGAAATGAATAATTTGGATGTCAAGACATGGGAGTATCTTGCTGACATCAACCCTGCACAATGGTCTAAGTCTCACTTTAGTAGTAGAGCTTTGTGTGACTGTTTAGCTAATAACTTGAGTGAGTCTTTTAATGCCATGATCTTAGAAGTTAGGGATAAGCCAATTTTAGCAATGTTGGAGTGGATCAGAGTTAGGCTCATGACTAAACAATACAAAAAGATGAAAGGTATAGCAAAATACACTGGAAAGGTTTGTCCTAATATTCAAGACAAATTAGAGAAGTTAAAACATGAATCTATACCTTTCAGTGCTACTCCAGCAGGCAGCTTCATGTATGAGGTTGATAATGGTCGTGAGAGACATGTGGTTGACTTGGCTAAGAAAGCATGCAGCTATAGGATTTGGGATTTGACAGGACTTCCTTGCAAACATGGGATCTCTACTATTGTAAGAACCTGGAGAAAGTGGAGGACTATGTGCATCCTTGTTATTTGAAAGAGACATTTACTGAAACTTATAAAGAGATAATACAGCTAATGCCTGGCCAGTTTGAGTGGGTTGAGACTAACCAACCTGCTTCTGTTGCTCCTCATGTGTATAAACCACCTGGCAGACCGCCAAAGCAAAGAAAAAGAGATCCTGAAGAGCCAAGGAACCCTTATAGAGTTTTTAGGATGAACAAGATAATCCAGTGTGGGAAGTGCAAGAAAGAAGGACATAATGCAAGAGGGTGCAAGGCAGGCATCACTAGTGAAACTCCATGGCAAGGAAGAGATAGACTTTCTAAATCAGCAGCTGTAAGTATTTCCATGCTTTGAACTATATTCATTTCCTCAAGTATTTCATGCGTATGTAACTTGTACTACCCTTTTTGTAGGCACAAGGCAGTAAATCTACAAAAACAAAGCAGACTGCAACACCTCAAACTGCATCTCAGCCACCAAGTACTAGATCTCAGCCTGCATACAGAGTTTTTGGTCAAACTGCATCTCAACCTGCACCAAACAATAGATCTGAGGCAGCAACTCAACCTCTAACTAGATCTAGGGCCAACTAGTTCTCTTCATCCTCACAACTGAGCTTCCATACCCCTAGAGAGACATGAGATTCTTTACCATCTCAGGCACCTCTGCTTTCTTCTATTTTGTTTATTTTTTTCCTCTTACTTGCTATTGTTGGACTATCTTGCTAACTGTTGGATTTTGGTTATGCAGCCAAGTGCATCTGTGAGCACTAGTGGTGTACCAAGTCAAGGAAGTGGTGGTGGTGCTGCTAGGGGGTTTAAAGGTAGAAAGTTTCAACCAGTTGGTGGAAAGGGCAAGAAGGCAGTTGGCAAGGGCACTAAAAGCAGTAAATGAAGATGGAAAATGTTAAAGTTTCAATCACTTTTTTTGTTATAGTTCACACGCTTAATGTATTTGCTTAAAGTATTTGCTTAAGCATGGTCAAGTGTCAAAAACAATATTGGCAATTTTGGTTGGAAGATGTGTATGTCTGATGTGTGGTGGACTAGTAGTTGGGTTTTGGTTGGAAGATGTGTAAAGTCACAGGATGTGCCAAAAACAATATTGGCAATTTTGTATGCATGTGACATAAAGTCACAATGACTGTCTCCACTTTTATTAATGTTAATGTGCATTGACACAGGATAAAGTATTTTGTTGTGTTGTGCTTGTCTTTGCTTTTGGTGGATTTACACAGGACTGTGTTTTTCTTGTCTTGTGCTTTTGGTGGATTTACACAGGTGTATGTATTCACACAACAAATCATGTATATGTGTAAAACATGTTCCATTTATGGGCAGGTGTGCATTGACATAGCAAACATGTTCCATGTTCCATGTTCCATTTATTAATCTTGCATTGACACAGGTGTATGTATTGAACCAACATGTTCCATTCATGTTATTATGTTATCAACATTTCCACATAACACTTTGTGCCAATATATATCAATCACAGAATGAAGTAAAAAAAAAATTATACTAAAGTATATTTGCACAAAAACAACACTTTCCATTTCAGGAGATAGATACAATAATCAGAGACTTTGTATTTCAATTACCCAATAACATTTCAACATCCCCCCCAAGCATCATGGCAGATTAAGGTTCATCACTCTTACATTATTGTTCACTGAGGCAAAACACAACAACAACATTACAAAAATGAAAAATAACCATGACAAAACTAGTGCCACCTTGTACAATCTCTCACTCTCTCTAACCCTCTTAAGTTTCTCCCTAGTTTCTACATAAAGCTCATGAGTTTCTCTTTCCCTCCGGTTAGATCTTTCTTCCATATCCTTAGTTGTCATTTCTCTTTGATTTGCAAGCTGCAGTTCATTCTCAAGCATATTTATCCTTTCACGGTCACTCTTACAAGTTTCATTATCCACCCACTGAAAGAAGCCACATTTGGGACCAATCTGATCATTACAATTATAACAATTAATTTCACAGTTCACATTTAATCACAACTAATAATTCAATTCAATTCAAATACAACAATGTAATTGTATTTTACATTAAATTGACTACAACTGAGGAATCTTCTTCTATAGTTACCAGCTTTTCGACTTATTCGTAGGGCACAATTCTCAAGAGTACATAAATGATCATCTTCGGCACGGTAGAAACCACTAGTTGTAGAGCCATTGCCAGTTGATGAAGACATAGCAAAAATTTGTTACAAGCTTATAAACCAACAAATCTGTTACAAGTGGCATAGTTCAAATAGTTGTGCATGTGACAGCTTAAACCATTGTTAACACTTATCAAATTAAGTAAGTTAAACTCACTGTACCTCACCACTGTCTAACTGCCTAACTGCCCAAAGCTAGCTAGCTATATCCTAACTAACTAACCATATTAACTAACTCTCATGCTATACAATACTGGTGTGGAGAATACAAGTATATATTGCCAACTAAGCAATTACAATTATCACCTATAGTACAATATCATTGTACACTCTAGCAGCACTAATGGATGCACACCTCATCAGCTACACCTGCACGCCTGATCAACAACTCATGCATCCTTCATCAGCAACTCACACATGCACCCCACCAACACCACACATGCAGCACCACATGCACAGCTAATCAGCACCACATGCACACCTTAGCACACCTCATCAGCTACACCTGCATGTCTCATCAGCAACTCATGCATGCCAACTCATTAAACCAACCAAGGCAAGTCAGTCATACAAAATCACAAAATTGCAAAAATAATTATCTCATGTTTTGGTTCTCAATTGTTGTTAGATAGCAACATAATTTGATATTCAGAAACCTCATTGTGGGCATTCTTTTTAGGGCATTATTTTTCTTTGTAAGTGTGTGAATATTAATATGAAAATTTGAAGCAAACAAGAGCTGGTGAATATTCAACCCAACATCCTCAATGAAACTTAGAATCTTAATAAACTCTTGTAATCCAAATCGGCCTTCAAAACAAACAACACCCAAACTAAAGCAATTAATAATCAGATTAGTAACAGGGAATAAAAGTTAAGACAAATCACATATATCTCATGCGTTGATTGTCAAAAAAACCATAATAATCGTTTATTAGTACTAAAATCACTCATAGTTGTGAAATTGAGCATGAAAATGGTTGGAAACGAAATGAATAAAAACCCAAGTACCATGATTAGCCAAATAAAATAGAGACTATGGTCCAGCAACTCCAATTTTTTTTCTTCAATTTCTTGGGGTTTTTTAACTTATAAATGAAGATGATCAATTTCTTGGGGGGTTTTTTAAACTTATAAATGAAGATGATCAAAGCCTATAAAGCATACATATAAAAATGAGGAGCAACTGTAAAAAAAAATTGGGTTTTTGCTCAGAAATTTCTTCAACTCGGAAATTTCTTCGACTCTGTAAAAAAAAAAAATTTGGGTTTTTGCTTAACTAGATCCATGGTTAAGCAAAAACCCAATTTGGAAGAAATAATTTTAAAACCCACTTTGGAAGAAAGAATTTTAAAACCCAATTTAGAACCCTATATTTCAAAGATTAAAAAGCAATAATCCTGATCTACCTGCAACAGCTGAACAGAGGAGCAACTGTTCTTCCTCGGCTCGGTTTACATGCACGATCAAATCCCAGTTATCTCAAGTGAAGCGAAGCGCATTGCACGATGGGAGTGAGTGAGTCTTCCTGCCACAGCTAAATAGAGGAGCTGTCTTCCTCGGCTCGGTTTGCATGCATGATGGGAGTGAGTGAGTGAGTGATTTTTGGGAGTGAGAGTGTGTGATTTTTGGTGAGTAAGCCGGATGGGAGTGAGTGATTTTTTGGGAGTGAAAGTGTTTTGATTTGGATGGGAGTGAGTTTTTACATATTTCTATGTTAGAGTAACAGTGAGGGAGAGGTGGGTACACAGCACATAAACGGTGAGAATCACAGGTGGGTAAAGTGTCAAAATTTGAACCACGGGTAGGCACATAGAATTAGAGGCAAACCACAGGTGGGCAAAGTGTAATTATCTCTATATAAATATATATATATATATATATATATATATATATATATATATATATATATATATATATATATATATATTTATTGCCTCTCTTCCTGATTTAAAATAGAACCACATTTTTTTTATAAGACATCAAATGTAGTTCTATTTGATGTCTTACTTATTAAATATCATTTTGTTTGACAATTTGTGTTAGTATGATAAATTGTGTATGCTAGCTGGTGCTACTACTTACAATTTGCAAAAGATGGCAGGGAGCAGCAAATAGTTGTAATTAATACTGCTACTATTCTATTTTGTTTTTCTCAACTTTAGACCATGATTGTCACTATCTGCTCCACCAACACAACAACTATTTTATTTATTAATTTGCTCATAGTAAATCGAAGATCCAGCCCTGAATACAAACCACACAAAGGTGGCAATTTGATAGAGGGCCAAGGGTTTTTATGCACATATTGCATACACTTTTTTTCTTTTGGAAGTGTGTATATCAGATCTGGAAAAATTCCATGTGAGATTTTGTGTATTTTCTGATTACTACCTTGCCAAGGGAGTTTGTCCAGAATGCACAAAGTTCATTCCACTAATTTGGTCTAAATCTATCTCAAAACCCTCCTCATGCTTCCGAGCCAACTCCATTGCCAAACATTGCTTTAATTCCATCACTACATAAGTCATGGTTGGCCTTTTGGTGGAAGTGAAAGATACACAACTCATTGCCACTTCAATTGCTTTCCAAATAGAATTAATGTCAAGGTCTCGTTCTAACCTCGGATCCATAATATTCTTAACATCCCCTCTTTCGACCATGGAATTAACCCATTTAATTATATGAACTTTCTCAGGAGTTTTAGTAATTGCAGGTTGCCCTGTGATTATTTCCAATAGAACAACCCCGAAGCTAAAAACATCACTCTTCTCGTTCAACCGGTTTGTTGCATAGTACCTGTAAGCCAAAGAGGTAACGTAATCTATACCCAAGCAAAATGAGAACCAGGTTATTAAATGATCTACTATTCCAAGTTTTATGGTTAGTTTTGTGATTCGAGTTAGGTAAACTTAAAAATATTACTGTATTAGTATCTTTAACCAAAATGTGTGTTTGACAATTCCATCTTCTCTAGTTACTTTGGTCAAACTATAATACTTGGATCAAAGGAAAAAGAAAAGAAAAGAAAAGAAATTAAGGGCTTTTATATATAACAATGGGTTTTTGAAAAACTTCAAGAATGGTCGTATATCAGCGAAAATTTCTTATAATAACCATGTATACTGTATAGTATTCTGGGGACTTTGAGTAATTGAATTGATATATGATTGATTTTAGGTTAAGTTTGGAGAATTCAACATAGAACTATTTGAGTATGCAGAGTATAAGATATGTGAACTTTTCCTTAATCTATATATATATATATATATATATAAAACCGAAGCTTTTGAAGCTTCCACAATTTTTCACGTCAGCACAATTTTTAAATATAATATAAAAACAAATTTAAAATAAAAAAAAAAAAAACATAAAACCGATGTCACGGGAAATTCAGCCACATAGTAGTAATATATAAATCTCTTAAAACCTAAACCTAAACCTAAACCTAAATGTAAGGACTAAATATTTATGTGCCTTCTCTTGCTTTCCTGATGTATTTGGTTTATGGAACATTTGCAACGTAGGATCCAGGTCACGGAATGCTGACAAAATTGATTGGGGAGAGAAGTTCAAAGGTATATAGGTTTTGGAGTGTTTTGAACTTCAGCCAGATAATAAGATCTTTCTGGAATTGATTTCAATTTTTCCCAAGGTAAGGATGTGTCGTAGGTTGACTGGTCTTCAAGTTATAGTATCCTAATTGAATAGCTTTATTTTACTAATACTTCTGTCATTCTTTGCAGTCTCATGCTTCACAGATTTAACTGGTCTTCAAGTTATAGTATAATAATTGAATAGCTTTATTTTACTAATACTTCTGTCATTCTTTGCAGTCTCATGCTTCACAGATTCTTGGTTTTAAATTTCAATATGAACTGATTCCAATTTTTCCCAAGGTAAGGATGTGTCGTAGGTTGACTGGTCTTCAAGTTATAGTATACTAATTGAATAGCTTTATTTTACTAATACTTCTGTCATTCTTTGCAGTCTCATGCTTCACAGATTCTTGGTTTTAAATTTCAATATTATCAGCGTATGGAAGTAAATAGTCCTATACCATTTGGGCTGTATAAGCTTGCAGCTTTGTTGGTGAAGGAATATATTTTATGAATTGGTAAGTTAAACAATGTTTCTCAACCATTTAGTCCTTACGTTCAGGTTCAGGTTTAGGTTTAGGTTTAGGTTTTAAGACCAAGAATCTGTAAAGCATGAGACTGCAAAGAATGACAGAAGTATTAGTAAAATAAAGCTATTCAATTAGTATACTATAACTTGAAGACCAGTCAACCTACGACACATCCTTACCTTGGGAAAAATTGGAATCAGTTCATATTGAAATTTAAAACCAAGAATCTGTGAAGCATTACTTGTAACACTCTTTTCAATCAGTGAAGCATGAGACTGCAAAGTTAAACACTCTTTTCAAGGAATATATTTTATGAATTGGTAAGTTAAACAATGTTTCTCAACCATTACTTGTAACACTCTTTTCAATCAGTAATATATTTTCTATCTTTGGTCTCAAAAAAAAAAAAAAAAGTCAGGAAGTTGGTTACTTTCTGAGTAGTCAAGCTCACTTTATTTCTTCCATTTTCATTTTCAAATTGTTTGATAACAATTATTTATGAGGCCTTCGTTGAGTTTGTCGCATTAAAAAAATTATGAATTTTGGAATAAGATCAGACTTTTAATGTTTGATTTTTTGTCGTTTATGTATTTTATGCACTTGAAGTTTTGGGTTCTTGTTATCTGTAATATTTGAAGCAATTGAAGTTTTGGATTTCTTTTTTCTCTAATATTTGAAGATTCTTTTGGCATACGAATTATTCGAGTTTAATTTTGATTTTTATTTGATGAATAATATTTGGGGTTAAATATTAGTCTTTGAGAAAGGCTTTACATACTTGAAAAGTAAAAACCTAATACGTGTGCGATCCTTTTTGTATGCGTAGTTCATTTACGTGACAAATACAGGTCCAAATTTTTTTTAAAAAAAATAGTGACTGTCAAAATTATGTAATTTGCTGAGCCTTATAGCTTAATTGGTTGGAGTTTCTTAGAGATTCAAACAGAAAAATCTTAGGTTCAAATCCCCCACCCCTTTTGTAACTATTGATTTATCCAAAAAAAAAACACAAAACACAGAACAAAAAAACAAAAATATGCAATGCAAATACTTACTCGGGGTCAAGGTATCCTGGGGTGCCAACAACTTTTGTTGAGACATGAGTGCCACCTTCATCAGGGATAACTTTAGACAGCCCTAAATCAGTTAGTTTTGCCTGAAAATTTACATCTAATAAGATGTTTGTAGACTTCATGTCACGGTGGATAATGGGTGGCTTGCAACCATTGTGCAAATACTCCAATCCTTCAAAATTGAAAATTCAATTTCAGACACAATAGTTCAATTACATTGGAGACACACACACACACAGAGGCAAATATGTACTTGCTGACCTTGTGCTGAGTCCATCGCTATTTTGAGTCTAGTTTCCCAACTCAGGAAACTTGCATTTTTATCTGTAAAGAATAATAGATCCAACTAAGTAATTACAGTTTAATAAACTCACAAATTGGAAGAAAGTTAATATTTTTCTAGTGAAAGATTCTTAGTATGATCAATACCTGACAGATGCATTGCCAAGTTTCCATTTTCCATATACTCATAGATGAGCCCCAAATTGGTGTTTTCATGGCAATATCCAACAAAAGAAGTTATGTTTTTGTGATGGACTTTTGAAAGAAAATTGGCCTGTAGATTAAGGTCACATCTTATATCAATGTGAATTCAAAAAAATTCATATAAGATTTTTTTATACAAATATAAGTGAGTTCGTAGGTTTTTCTTTTTTATACAAAAAAATTGTTATTTTAAAATATTAACATATAATTATAAATATTTAAGTGAGAATTTTGTAGAATACAATTGAATATTATTACTTTTATTGGCCTACCGTGGTTTTAAGGTTATTGTGATAAGTTTAATATGGAAATTGGTCTGCAGGCCGAATTACTCAATTCTCAGAGGCAGCTCCTGAAATATTTTTTAGGATGGTCATTAAAAAGCTTAAATTACATAAAATTTAATTAAAAGAGATCTTCATATATTGACCCAAATAAAACACATACACTCACACAAATACATAAAGTCTTACCATTTCTATCTACAAATTTTTTTTTTTTGAAATTTTTGCATGATTGTCTCATTAGCAAGTTACATCTCTATCAAAATTATAGTTAGATAAAAATTTTCTTGGGATTTTTCTTTTTGTTTGTAAGGACCTAATATATTGTTAAGGGGAGTAAAGTTTAAGGGCAAAGTTTGGCTACAAACTTAATTATACCCTAAGGCTACAACTCTTATTAAATAAATTAACATGGTCAATTTTGAAAATCTAATTGTTAAATTACATATTCTTTATTAGACATGGCAAAACAGGTCAGAATTTTCTGACTTGACCCGAAAAATACCTGACTCGAACTCGATTTTTTGACCCGAAACAAAAACGGGTTGACCCATAACCCGACCTGTGTTTTTTACGGGTCAACCCAACCCGACCCATGACCCAAACCATTTCTTAAAACTTTTTTGTTTTGGAAAAAAAAAAATTAAGACAATATTGGTTTAATTGTTTGTTATGAGTTTTAAGGAAACAATTGAAATATTTACATAACTGCATGCAAATGAATTAAAAAATGAATAGTTGAGCATTCTATAATGAGTAAAGATTTTTAAATATCAAATAGCAAAGTATATGCCAAGATAATCTGGTTATAGTAGAATTAAAAACATAAATTTAAAATTGTAGACATGTGTGAAAAACATTCATAAGTGTGAAAATAATGAAACCAAAGTATCAAATTAGCATAAATTATGAATGCTTAGACCTATTTTTTAACTATTTATGTCCAAAATAAACAGTTTTTCAAAATAAATTATGATATTTCTTAGAGTATGTGTTGCTTAACAATGATATGATATTCATAAAAGAGACTATATATAAATAAGCAAACAATCAAATTTTAATATATATTTTCAAATTAAAATAGAGTGCCAACTACAATTGATAATAGATTATAAAATTAATTTTCAAGATTGTAAATTTCTTATATGTTTTTATTCTTTATCAAATGAGTTATCCAATAAATTATTTGTAATTTTGTTTTATACTTTGGAATGTTGATATTTTGTAAAAATAAAACTTGTGTACTTGTTTTACTTATCTTTGTGTTATTTTGTTTTAGTTAGCAATGTTGGGATTTGTATAATTTTAAAATTATTGAATAAGTATTAATAAGTTTAACTGAGTTCATTTTTGATATAAGTGGTGAATTCAAAGTAATGCATTTTACATCAAATAATTTGTTGCATGACTTTCCAAATAGCAAATACATGTTATTTTCTTTATAAAAAAATTTATATGAGAAATACGGGTTAACTCGACTTGCAACCTGATTGACCCAAACCCCTTTTTAACCCGCTTAAAATGATTCGTTTTTGACTTGCAACTAGATTGACTCGACCTGAACCCGACCCGACCCACCCGTTTGCCATGTCTATTCTTTATGTTCTTAAAACGCATGTTAAATTTCATGTCAATTGTATGTTATTTACTTTTGATCAGTAAATTTATTTTTTATGTATAATTTTAGACTACAAAAATTTGAAATTTAAAGATTTGATTAATGACATACCTATTAATTTTTGATCTTCTTGAAATTTTGTAAATATGGATGATATAAAAATAAAATGTATTTATTTGTGGATTTGTCAAAATTCACGTAAAAAAAATATTGAATAGAGTTATAGTCTTAATTTACAACCAAGTTTGTTACCAAATTTTGTCCAAAATTTAATTATGTTGGGCCTAAAATATTTTAGGGTGGTTACAAATATTTTTTAAGGATTAAAAAATCATAAATTTTTAAAATTTATATATAATAAAAAAAATTTAGGTCAGAGTGGTCCCATGACCACCCTGAACTAAACGTAGAGCCACCAGTGTCAATTCTCTTGCTTTTGCTCTCTCTAGCTTTCTTTCACTACGTTTTCTTTTTTCTTTCTTTCTATTTCAACTTGGTACTAAAATGGCACAGAATAGACACGCAATAGAGGTCAAATCTCATTCTAGCTTAACGGAACCCTTAAATCCATAAGAAGTTCCTTGAATCCACCAAAGAAAAAAAGAAAAGGAAACCCTTTCTTGAAAATATCATTAAAAATATGAGTTCAAATTTTTGTTTACATAGTGCAAGCCTATTTAAGGCTTATTTTGCAAGTCAAAACATTCCTAAACTGATCTTATTTAAAACCCTAATAGGACTCTAATTTGACTATAAAACCCATAAAAGCACTTAAAATCAAGCAAATAAAATCTTAAATACTTTAATTCAGAAAATTAACTAAAAATATAAAATATTAATAAACGAATACAAATTACCCCTCATATTTTTTCCTACATCATTAAACCGCAATTTCTATTCCTCAACAACCTTCGTTGTAGCCTACATTATAAACATTAGAGTTCACACCTAAGATCTAATTGACCGAGATCCCATCTATACCAAAATTTCTCAAATGTACATTAGAGTCCTCTCAGATTTGTAGTGTTGAGGTCACAAATACCTCTATAGACATCCTTCACATGTCTCGCATGTGCTTGGAGTCCTCATACTCCAATTTCATCCCGGCGACATGCCTGCTGACTTACTATTTGGCTTTCATGAAATGTTCCTTCCAAACAATACGCATGTTCGAGACATGTCTATTTGTGCTCACACATATTAGAGATCTTTCCACATCTTTCACATGCATGCATCGTGTGCTTCACCGGGTTTCTTCATCTTTGATATACTTTTAGTCATTTCTTGGTGGGAACCGATTCATTCAATTGGCACTAAAGACTTTCTTTCCAAACTAGAGTTTTAGTGGGATGCCATCATGCCATAATATTTTTAGATACTTCTTCCATAAATATTTAAACCATAGTTTTATAATAGATAAATATTTAAACCATAGTTTTATAATAGCATGAGTTACTGTGGTTTTCAAGGTATGAATACTGCACCAAATATACATCTATATATACTCTACATTGGGTTCATTGTAAGTTATAACATATAGTAGTTCAATATGATAAATATATAGTCATTAAGGATATTTTGCTTTAGACGTATAAGATGTAGGCCAGTATGATTATCTTTCGTTAAAATCAAGTTATTTATCACTCTCACAGTTAAGAATATTTGTTACCTACCTCTGCTTGAAATTCCTTATACCCTTGAACTGATGAATGTGAAAGCATCTTCAAAGCAACTTGAAAGCCATCTAAGTAGCCATGATAAACTGTTCCGAAGCCTCCTTTCCCGATAACGCTTTCAAAATTGTTGGTAATGCTCTGGAGCTCCGAGTATGTGAACTGCTGTTTCTTAGACTCTAACACCATACCTTGTTCATTGGATACAAAGTTCACCTCCCTTGCTGGTGTATCTGCTAAAATGTGACAATTTAATGAAGCATATGTTATCTTTGTCCCTTTTGCTTCCACGGAAAATTGACATTTTAGTGATTTAAAACTGGGATACCCAAAAACGTCCAAGCTTCAAGAATAAAACATAAATAGTTATTATACCTTTTTTCCTCCTTTTAAGGTGCCACAATAGAGCAATTCCACTTGATAAGAGGATGGCAAATCCAACAACTGCTGCTACTACTGGAACAACAATATTCTTTTTGTTTTTGCATTGACTGGACACACAAGGATTTGGATTTGGATTTCCTCCATTACTAGCAAGATTTGGATTTCCGCCAACACTAGTATCAACAATGAAAGTAAAACTTTAAACTGCAGCTAATACCAAGAACCTCTTGATCTTCTATCTTATACTAACGGTAGCTATAGAACTACTCTTAATGATTTGGCTAAAGTTTGGATATATCATAGCACTACTTTATAGAAAAAAATTTGGTGTCAAGGGAAAAATTATTAAAACAGAAATAACGATAATCCTCTGAGTAAATAACAGACCTGAGAAAAAGTAGTCCCTTATTTGAACTTTCAATGAGTTCCATGGGAATGGACCCTGAGAGGCTGTTATTTTGAAGGATTCTGTGAAGATAGAATATCATGATTTCCACATTCTTACAAAAATAAACTGACAGTGTAACTTGAATCCTGAGTAACTTACAGGACACGCAAAAGTGGTAGCTGTGACAGAAAAATGGGAATAGTTCCATTTAAGCTATTGTTTGATAGATCCCTGAAATAAGCAAGCTATCATGTTAAATTAATATCAGTCACCACAAAAGGGGAAAAAAAAGTGCTATCTAGTTTTAATTAGCAAAAAATTGAATATATCTGGTTCATTTGAAATGCTTACAAATACTGTATCATTGTGAGATTTGATATGAAAGGAGCTATCTCCCCAGTCAATCCACTTGAGGATAAGTTCCTAATTGCGAGATCAACAAATTGAGATTTGGAATAAATTAAAATATTAGGATGTATACTTTATATATTTAGAAGGCATAAACTTACGAGGATATGATGCCGGGTGAATCATAACTATTGTAGCTGCAATTAAGACCGTCCCACGCGTAATCTTTAGGAGCACAAGGATCTCCCTGCCAGTTTCTCTTTATTCGATATATGGATTTGATATTCTTGATAGCATCAACTAATTATTTCATAGGCATAAAATGAGAAATATGAAAGAAGTTAAAGAAACAAATAATGAAGTAATGATCATATACAAATTAAGCATGTGGTGCTGAATTTTTATGCGGTAAGAACATACCATCTTCTTGGTCTGTTTGTGCTTGTAAAAACTGTTTCAATGTGTAGAACTCGACTGCGTTGAGAATGGGCGGAAGGGTTGAAGTTTCAGTTTGATTTATCCAAATCTGAAAATGTTGTCCAATTTCTCCATCTGGGCTGCTGTGTACTGTACTCGTGGATAAGTACCTGGGAACAAAAGATCCCTCCCACAAATTCCCATTCAAAAAGATGTTGCATTGTCTAGACTGGTTCGGTTGAAGGTTTTCTAATTCAGCAAAGTGCATGTAGATATATTGGATAACTGCGTTACCACCGCCAGGAGTCCAAGTAATAAACATGGGATCATTTATATTGAATTTTGTGACTGCAGTACTCATGACTACTTGCGGTACTAGGTAATAATCGGGGTGGCCTATGCCATCAATCGTAAGATTGGTAGCAATATTTTTCCATATATTTGTGTTCAAGGGTGGCTATATGCGGTCAAAAACATCATCTTTGTACCTAAGTAAAATAATTTCATATCAGGCTATTTGTTTGAAGGCCAATTAACAATTACTCTTAGGGTATTTATTAATAAATTATTTTAAGAAAGTTTTAATATCACTTTTATAAGAAATATGAAAAAACTGATAAAAAAAATCAATTATTTTTTTTCTTTCTCATAAAAAATTTCTAAAAATATTTTTTAAATCAATGTATTTAAGGCATCCATTAACTTTACCCTTGCTTGAAAATAATGGTATTAAGTCTTACTGAAAGGATAAAAAACTAAAAATGGCTTACCTGTGACTAGGGGTGGCAATTTTTATCCATATCCATGAACCCACCCATTACCCACCTTATTTGGATAAGTCTTAACCCAACCCATTTGAATATTTGAGTTAAATGGGTAAAGACCCATTTGATTATTTAATTAGATGGGTCTAAATGGATAAACCCACTAATACCCACTAAACCCATCTAAAATTTAAATAAACAACATAAAATCTAAATTTCTAGAAAATGACTAAAATACCCCTGAAACTTAAAAAATGACCAAAATACTACCAAAACCCAAAAAATGACCAAAATACCCCCAAAACCTAAAATTACCAAAATACCTCCAAAACCTAAAAAATGACCAAAATACCCCCAAACCCCTACAAATGACCAAAATACCCCCCGAAACCTAAAAATGACCAAAATACCCCTAAAATCCAAAAAAATGACCAAAATACCTCTGAAACCCAAAAAATGACCAAAATACCCCTAAAACCTAAAAATTACTAAAATACCACCAAAACCCAAAAAAAGACCAAAATACTCCCGAAACCTAAAAATGACCAAAATACCTCCAAAACCCAAAAAATAACCAAAATACCCTTGAAACCCAAAAAATGACCAAAATACCTCTGAAACCCAAAAAATGACCAAAATACCCCTAAAACCTTAAAAATTACTAAAATACCACCAAAACCCAAAAAATGACAAAAATACCCCCGAAACCTAAAAATGACCAAAATACCTCCAAAACCCAAAAAATGACAAAAATACCCCCGAAACCCAAAAAAATGACCAAAATTCCCCCAAAACCCAAAAAATGACCAAAATACCTCTAAAATCTCTAAAATGAGCAAAATACCCCCCAAAACCTCTCAAATGTCCAAAATATCCCCAAAACCCAAAAAATAACCAAAATACCCCCAAAATCTAAAAATGACCAAAATACCTCCAAAACCCATAAAATGACAAAAATACCCTCAAAACCCAAAAAATGACCAAAATACCCCCAAAACCTAAAAATGACCAAAATACCCTCAAAACCCAAAAAATGACCAAAATACCCCCAAAACCCACAAAATGAGAAAAATACCTCCAAAACCTCTAAAATGAGCAAAATACCCCCCCCCCCCCTAAACCTCTAAAATGTCCAAAATATCCCCAAACTCCAAAAATTACCAAAATACCCCAAAAACCCAAAAAATTACCAAAATGCTTCCTAAACCTAAAAAGTGACCAAAATACCCCCTAAACCTAAAAAATGACCGAAATACCTCTGAAACCTTAAAATTACCAAAAATACCCCCGAAACCTAAAAAATGACCAAAATACCTCTGAAACATGTAAAATGATTAAAATACCCCAAGACCTAAAAAATGATTAAAATAACCCCAAAACCTAAAACAATGACCAAAATACCCAAAAAACCTAAAAAAATGACCGAAATACCCCCAAAACCTAACAATTACCAAAATACACCCTACACCTAAAAAATTACCAAAATACTCCCTAAACCTAAAAAATTATCAAAATACTCCATAAACCTAAAAAATGACCGAAATACCTCTAAAACCTAAAAAATAACTGAAATACCCCCGAAACCTAAAAAAAATTACCAAAATACCCTGAAACCTAAAAAATGATCGAAATACCCCCAAAAACCTAAAAAAATTACCAAAATAACCCCAAAACCTAAAAAAATGATTGATAAAAACCCCTGAAACCCAAATTATGACCAAAATGCCCCTAAACATGTAAGATGACCAAAATACACTTGAAACATCTAAAATTACCGAAATAGAGGTTTCAGGGTATTTTGGATGTTTCAAGGATATTTTTGACAAATTAAAGGTTCTAAGAGTCTTTCATTCATTTTTTAGGTTTCGAGGGAATTTCGGTAATTTTTTAGGTTTCGGGGTTATTTTGATCATCTTTTAGATTCTAAGGGTATTTTAGCCATTTTTTAGGTTACGAGGGCATTTCTGTCATCTTTTAGTTTTGGGGTTATTTCGGTAAATTTATAGGGTTTAGAAGTATTTTGGTAATTTTTAGGTTTTGGGGTATTTCGGTAATTTTTTAGGTTTCGGTGGTATTTTGGTCATTTTTAGGTTTCGAGGGTATTTCGGTCATTTTTTGGGTTTCAAGGGTATTTGGTATTTTTTGAGTTTCGGGGTATTTTGGTATTTTTTGAGGTTTTGGGGGTATTTTGGTCATTTTTAGGTTTTGGGGGTATTTTGGTAATTTTTTGGGTTTCGAGGGTATTTTAGTAATTTTTAGGTTTCGGGGGGTATTTTGGTCATTTTTTGGGTTTTAGGGGTATTTTGGTTATTTTTTGGGTTTTGGGGGTATTTTGGCCATTTTTTAGGTTTTGGAAGTATTTTGGTCATTTTTAGGTTTCAGGAGTATTTTGGTCATTTTTTGGATTTCAGGGGTATTTTAGTAATTTTTAGGTTTCGGGGGTATTTTGGTCATTTTTTGGGTTTTGGGGGTACTTTGGTCATTTTTTGGGTATTTTGGTCCGAGGGTATTTTGGTCATTTTTTGGGGTTTTGAGGGTATTTTGGTCATTTTTTGGGTTTTGGGGGTATTTTGGTCATTTTCTGAGTTTTGGGGGTATTTTGGTCATTTTTAGGTTTTGGGGGTATTTTGGTCATTTTTTAGGTTTTGGGGGGTATTTTGATAATTTTTAAGTTTCGGGGGTATTTTGGTCATTTTTGAGTTTTGGGAGTATTTTGGTCATTTTTTGGGTTTCAGGGGTATTTTGGTCATTTTAGAGATTTTTGAGGTATTTTGGTCATTTTAGTGGTTTTTAAACATATTTGGTGATTTTAGAGATATCAAGGGTATTTTGGTCATTTTAGAGGTTTCATGGGTATTTTGCTAATTTTAGAGATTTTGGGGATAATTTTGGATGTCCAAGGGTATATTGGTAATTTTGGAAGATTAGGGGTATTCGCATCATTTTAGGTATTTAAGAGTATTTTGGAGGTCAAGAGGGTATTCAAGTAGTTTTAGAGGTATTTGGGTTATATTGGGTTAAATGGGTGGGTTACTAATTAAATAGGTTGGGTTGGTAATGGATAATTAATTTATATATAAACGGGTCATAAATGGATAAATGGGTAATTATACTTTATGACCCAACCCGCCCATTTGCCACCCCTACCTGTAACTTCTTTTGGTTTGTGAACCGCAATCAAACCGCTTAACGAGATCCAGTGATCCTGATTTAGGTATGTAAGTATTGTTGTTCAAAGGTCTTACCTCTAACACTGATACGAAAGGTGTCCCGTTGTCCGTGTTCACAAGACAAACATAGATGTCTTCTGATAAGGATAGATGCATAATTTCCTTCGTTAATGTACTTGATGCATCTGTCACTGCCACTGTGTCCCACTTGTTTACTCCAAGATACAAATCAAATTTTGGGATTTTGCCTATGCCATCATGGTTCCCATACATGAAACTTGCTTGGATCAAATAGTTCCTGTTTTTTCCTGGTTAAGGTCTTAATGTGTAACAATTTTTGGTTCCTTCAGGAAAACTTCGGACAGTCCAAAACTACTGTTCAAGAGAATTGGTTCTGTATTCGACTGAAATATTCCCATTTTTACCTGTTTCTGTGAAAGCTAAGTCTGAAGTGTAATTGATTTCTGTTATTCCATCTTTATAGCTTGAGTCATCTGGTATCCCACAGTCTATGCTGATGAAGCCTGAGATACAAGATGATTAGCTTTATGTTTAGTGTGCAACAATTGATATATAGTGGTGCTCAAAAGATTTAGATTGTCAAACCTAATTGATCCTCCTGGGAATGAACAAGGACTGTGAGAGCAAAAGCACCATGAAGTATTATTGCAAATGGAAAATGCTTTGCCATTTCCAACACTGTTTCCTTTCCTTGGAATGCCTTTTCAGATTTCAATCCTATAAATAGTGCTTTGCTCTAAGTTGGATGTTGAGCAAGTCTTACATTGATAAGATATAGTATTTGAGCAACCAGGTCAATTACTTATATGTAGTGAAGAATGATATATCATGACCCGAATTTTGTCTTTGTCAAAAGACACTAACATTTCTTTATTCTCAAAAAAAATAAAAAAATTCCCTTTCAAATCCATCGGTTGGCATTGTCTTTAAAATACTTGAACCAAAAGTCATTGACAGTGAATGCAAATACATTAGGCTCGTTTGGAATGAGTTCGGTGCATGAGTTTAAACAACAATTTTTAAAATAATGTGAAAATTATGGTTTTATGAGTGTCCTGCAAATACATGTTTAAACTTTAAAGTATTTATAATGCAAAAAAAAAATTGTTTAGCATCGTATCTCTAATAACATTTTTTTCAAAATTGAAACAACATAATAATGTTGTTAGGTATGAGTATGTGTTTTTAATTAGAAAAAGTGGTACTTATTCTAACATGACCAACTGATTAAACTATTTTTAATTTAAGGAGACTGAGAGAAAACCCTCATGTGAACCAACAACTCTTCCTTTCTTCTTCTTCTTCCTCTTCGACCCATTTTCCACTTTGATGTGAAGATAGATCTCGGTGGTGGCACATGCTTAAATGAGAGAGAGATGAGCTTTCTTTTTTCTTTGAGAGAGAGAGAGAGAGAGAGAGAGAGAGAGAGAGAGAGAGAGAGAGAGGGGTTTCAGTTAATGCATTGTAAAATCATGAAAATCCCATACTTTTCAAAATATTTTTCAACAATGTCACTTACCATTGTTACTCGAAAACTGAAACTGCTCCCAATGTGTTCTCAAAATAAAATGTTTAAACATCCTAAATTGAAAACTATGACTCAACTCTTAAATAAACACTCCTACCAAACACAATTTTTTTTTTAGTCCACAGTTATTAGTGTTTAAATATTGAAAACTATTATTTGAACTCACATGTTGGATCCAAACTCATAGGCTTAACTCTTTTAGGTCAAGTGATGTCTTTATTTGTTATATTATCTACTCAATTGGAAGCTTTCTAAGGTGTTCTCTCCCCTATAAGTGGTATTAGAGCTCAAGGTGTGTTCGACGAATATGGCAAGGTGTTCAAGGTCCTTTTTCTAACAGGAATAGAGCAAGCCTAAAGGGTTCACACAAACAATCTTGGAGAAAGACCTAAAAAATGAGTATTGCTATTTGTGCTAGATCACAGTGAAGTGTGTGGTTCTAATAGACAAGAATGTACATGCTAGCTCTCATCAATGAGCGCGTAGGGTTCATACATGGTTCCCATGGATGTAATACGATGTGATGGTGATAGAAAAGCCCCAAAGGCAAGGAGGAGAGCTAGTAGGACTTATTCATGACTGACAAAGAGATAGAGACACACGTGAGAGGAAAATTGTTGGATATATATGTGTGAGTGAAGTCCCACATTGTAATGAGAAGGGTGAGTGATTAATATAACATTGTTGAGCTCAAACTCATAGATTTAAGTCTTTTAAGTCAGGTGGTGTTCCTATATATTATATTATCAATTCAATATATTGGAGGGTCCTCAAGGTATTATCTCCCCAATATCATGGAATTGACAGCCAAACAAATAGTAAGAGCTGTTCCAAAGCATAGATGGCTGAGTAAGACAATTTGTACACTTTGTTTTCAGACTGCCCCTCTTGAAATCAATTGTTAAGTCATTGTATATATTATCCAAAGTCATAATCATAATTAGTCCATCACGATAAATGGACTGAGCGATTTATATACATGCATGCCATGACGAACCTTTTGAATATCTAAAAAAAAATAAATAAATAAAATAAAAGGTTTGATTTCTTCAACTATTCCAATATGCATAGAGACTTATTCAGCTCTAATAGATTGAACAGCAACCTGACGTACTTCAAATGAAGTTTGGCAGTGGCTTGAAAATATCAGCAATCGAGACTCAAAGTGGTCCAAAGTCCGCGTTTTGTTTTCTAATTGTTAGGGCTGGATCAAATGACATCTTTGATGGCCCGCCATCGTTCATGATGTGGTACCTCAGTTATCAAAATGCCCATTCTGCTATCATTTTTATTTTATTTTGTTTAAGTTTTTACCTATGACACCTGTTTAATTATGATAATAGCTATTTATTATTAGATTAAGACATCAATTATTTTTTAATGTAGGGAGTGATTGAATCATAAATCTTTTATTCAATTATCAGAAACTTTACCAGTTGAGTTAATTGAAACCAATCAATGGACTATAACTTAATTTATTATGATTGCAAAATGGCTACTTGCAAATTTTTGAATTCATGTCATATATTTGCACATTCAAGTATAAGTGCTTGTAGGGTGTGGAGGGTAAGGATCGGGGTTCAAGTTTTCAGGTGAGAATTTCACACACATATACAGTTTAGATTAAAGTAGAATTTCTATCTTGTAAAAAAAAAAAAGTAACTATAATATTGCCTTTTCTAAAAGAAAAAAAAAAAAAAAAGTAACTAATAATGCCATCATATAGCTGTGAGATTTATTAATGAAAAGTACGATTAATGATTCAAACATCCATATCTTCTTAAATAAAAAAAATTAAAAAGCAAAAAAGAGATCAGAGACTTTGGCCTTTTATTACAGAAATTAGAGGCCGAACCTTATCCAAAAAGTTTTTGCTTACAGTTTCTAGGGATTTAGGGGAGGCTCTATACATTTTTTGGTTTAAGGTGAAGATTAAAATGACGTATTTTATATTTTTAAATAGTTACAGACAAAACAAACTCTATTTATATAAATTTACAATAGATAGAATTAAAAACATTCAAGCATAAAAATCAATAAAACTTGATTATAGTGTTACTAGCCTCATTACACGCTCTTTGCGCATGCGATGAGGCTTTTTTTTTTTTCCTTTTTTGTCTAGTGTCATAAATTTTTTTTTTTTAATAAGTTTGATTTTGAAGACATGAATTAGTAGAAAAAAAAAATCATATTTTGTAGACATTTTAAGTGGTGTTCGACATATATTTTTATTAAGTTGACCTCAAGTTTCTTCTTGCTAAACTAAAGTTTAAGGATATTTTTGAACTACATAAAAGTCCAATTTAAAGAGGAGAATCCTCTTATAAATAGTATAAAAGATGCATAAACAAAATCAATAAAAAACGTATTTATTACATCACTCAATAAGTTGGATTAAATAACTCAATACAATATACCTAAAGAGAATATATATCTTAAAAAATAAATACTAAAAAATTATAATGAAATTATATTTTTCTTAAGTTAATTTTGATATTAAGAAGTAATTAACTATATAATATAATTGATTAGTTTTTTTTTTCACTAAACTTAATTTTATTTTTGAACAATTAGTGTGTGTATATATATCCAAAGTAAGTGGATTTCATATTCTTTAAAAAATAGAAAATAAAAAAAAAGGACAAAAATTGCCATATTTCACTCGATTCTATGAATCAAACACCTCACGTTTAAGTGGAGTGGGTGTGGTAAAAGTAACAACTTAGTCAATAGGTTGTGGGTTTTTTTTTTTTTTTTTTTTTTTTGGTCTGGTCCAAATTGTCTAGGGATAGAAGGATGAAATTGTTATCTTAGGATAAATTACTAGAGAGATGCTTCCTATATGAATCTAAAAAAAAAAGAGTTGCTTCTTACTTTTGGTCAAAAATACGTGCACCCTAAGGTGTAGGATAATCATACTATTTTAAAGAAAAGTTTCAAATCATGTAATTTGACTAGGATAATCATACTATTTTTTTTTCATATATATATATATATATATATATATATATATATATATATTCTTTCCTTTTACATCATATAGATATTTTGTAACTAGTCTGCGACTTTGTCAATAAATTTTGATTCCTTAACTGGTTAAATGTTCACATTGGAGCACTAAGGATTAAGTGATTAAGTTGTAATGACTCAACTTATGTTTACATAAGATAAGACAATAGCACCACATTAAAATATAAATCTTCTGTACCATTTTTTGTGTACCACTCTTTGTTAAAATTAATACATGACAAGTTGTGATTGGTGGAACATAGAGTTAGTACATAAAAAATGGTGTAGGAGATTTGTATTCCCACATTAATTCTCTAGGATTGAGATCAACACCTGATGCAATACATCTCTTCCCTCTCACAAAACTTTTTCACTTTTTTACTTTTTTTATTCAATGGTTGAAAATGAAAGTTGATTTTTTCAACTCTCAATCTCAGCCATTAAGAGGTATTACACATTTTCTCAATCCAATTCTCTGTAGGGTTTTCCTCATTTCTTATGAACTTAATCATCCTATAGAGTTGAATTGCCTAAGCTACTCCCCTTCTTTTGCTCAAAAAAAAAAAAAAAAAAAATCCTGCTCCCTCTACCCAATCCATTATTAGGTCACCCAATACTGCCAAAGCCCTCCATCCTTAAATCTTAATCATCATGTAACTTGAAAATCCTTTCCTTCATTGATCCATTGGGAATTACAAGTCATTTAAAAATTTAAATAACATGAGAGTTTGTAAATTGTTAGAATTAGAAAATAGATTATGAGCCATAAAATAGATTCTCTCTATTTGTAAAATGGAGATGATCCTATCACTAAATACATCACCTTCACATTTTTCAAATCCCAATTATGAACACAAAAATCTAGACAAACTCATTTCTAGATAGAGAAAGACCTACTAAGAACCCAAGTTAAGTTCATCAAAAAAAGAAAAAAGAAAGAAAGAATGAACCCAAGTTAACCCTATAGCATGACCCACAAAAAAGAAAAACAATCCAAACATTCACTTTAATAGGCAAGCTGTCGTGGGTATAGACCTTGCAAAAAGGTCAGGTAGATCAAATTCTAATTAGATTTGGGTAAAAATTGTCATTTAAAACAAGTTACAAAACCTATGACCATGATTTGGTCTTTTGAGGATCAAGCTATCTTTGTTTGCTTCTTATTTTTTCACCTGAAAAAAATAATAATAAATAAGAAACTTAATAATATTGTCTTTTAATTTATTTCAATAAATAAAAGAATAAAACAAAAAATACTAAACAAAAAAAAAAAGTTACACTTCTGTTTTTGTTTTCCTTTTTTACCTTGTCAGGTCGAAATTGTCTTGGAATAGAAGGATGGATTTATCTTGGGAAGTTAGGATTTAAGCAACTTTTTGGGTCAGCATGAAATTATTAAGGACAAATTACTAAGAGATGGCCGCTGGTTTTGGTCAAAACAGGTTAGACCGGGTAAGTGGATTTTAGCTAGACGTGGCTTTGTATAATTTTATAAAATGATCTCTCTCTCTCTCTCCATATATATATATATATATATCCTCAAAAATATACAACATATTCTAATATTTATAAACAAATAAAAAAAAAAAACATATTTTTAAAAAATCATGAATCAGACTGTCAGAGATCTAATACAATATTTACTGGCAACAAATAATGGAGGTCTGCATTTTGACTAATGACTAGGATTGAGATTAGGTGAAATATTTAAGGTATTGCATCTCATACAATTACTTTTAATAGTTGAGATTGATAGTTGTGAAAAACAACTTTCAATCTTAACTATTGATTAAAAAAATTAAAGAAAAACTTTATGAGAAGTAAAAAGTGAAAGTTAAAAAAGTAAAAAGTTAAAATTTTTTGAGAGACAATTGAGGTGAATTGCACCCACCGGATCCTAATCCAGTGACTACATATCAACATGACATTTCTAAACGGGGTATAAGTCATTACCAAAAATCAGTTACAAAATCATCGTGAAAAATCTCCCTTAGAATATGCAACTTTATCAGCAAGTTCTGAGTCAAACAAATGCAAGGTCTATAATCGGAAAAAGCCTGGTCTGTAATTGATAAGTAGTTGACTAACCACTTGTAGCTCCAAATTTTAACTCAATGGTGGTAGTATTTGAGACTGGTATTTGGGAAGTAAGGTGTGATTGATTCTTATGCATAGGTGCTTCTCCCTTTTGTAGTGGTGAAAAACTGACCCTCGTAGAACATGAGTTTACTTGTTGAAATTGATGACTACATAACTTTTTGTGTGGTGGTATTGTGTTTGCATAGGTGAATGAGCTGGTCTTAGATTTTCACCTTAGGTTTTACCGGATTGAGGTGTTTAGTGACTTTAGTCACGTGGCTTGGGTTCAATTTAGTTTTTTCCTAACAATGAAATGAAAAGACTCCAGCTAGAAAGCGTGGGTAGAAGTTGAATGTATATCATTTGTACTATTTTTTGTATTATACTTTACACTCCATCAATTGTGATATGTCATATATCAGAAAATAATGGTAATTCTTAAATATTAAATTATTAATACTTTTGAGAGGGTTTAGGCTTGCTTAAACATGTTTTAGCTCTAACTAATCAATGTCCACATGCATCGATCATTGGATTATTCATATATCCCACACCCTCAAAAGAGGACTCTAAGTAGCATGCGTTGAGTCAAATTACTACCCCACCACCAAACTCAAAGCTGTGTAATTGTATATGGTACAGGGTTGAACTATGAATGCACTATATGAATACTAAATTTTACAAAATACTTTAAGTAACAACTTATGATTAAATTGCATTACTTACACATAGAATCATCAATGGTACTTAATGAAAAAAGAAAATTATTATGTACTAATTACAAGTTGACACTTATGTATATTGCGAAATTATGTATGTATTAGATGTGTCCCTAATTCTCAAATTTTTTTTTTTTTTTTTTTTTTTTTCGTTTAAGAACCATGTTCTTGGGTACAAAGTCGGTTGCTAGGCAATGGAGTCCCTAGACATAACCTATGCGGAGCCTTTGCTGCCTTTCCTGCTCAGGTAACTAATTCATTGGGCTAGAGAGTCCCTTGATGGATAGGGTTGGACCTGTGGGCCCCCATGAGTCCAATGCCCTATGGTGTAGCCTTAGTTAAATTAAGCCCACAAAAATATAGAGCTCCAAACAATTCAGTCTAATGGATCTCAACAGGCTTGGAGCACAAAAATTGGGTACTGTCTTCTTTTTTCTTTTTCTTTTTTGATAAGTGTAGTGTCTCTATTTGATTTATTGAGTATGGGCTTAGTTAATAAATCCAGCACAAAAGAGAGCTTCCGCAACATTCATCTCACGGGCTTAGAGATAATATTGTACTTAATATTTAAGTCTATGATAGTTGTTATCCATTCTTCGATTTAAAAGTTTTTCGGCCCATGATTTGGCTTATGGGCTTTTGAATGTAATGTTTGGGGGCCTGTGACCATCTCTAATTCTTTATACTACCTTTTTTGAAATCACGACATAGAGGGAGCCCTTCCTTAACTGTCATAATTCTGTTTTTGCAATAAAATCATTACTCATAATTAATTTTTTATAAAAATAAATTGGTGACAATTTCTTGTAAGAAATAGCGTTTGCTTTTTAATGCAAAATTATAACAGTCTTCCAATATAAATAAATGTGCATTTTCCTGTAAGATAAACAGTATTTTTCTAGACAAGTTAAATACTTTTTCAATGTAAATTTAACATACCTAATCTGAGACAATATACAACATATTTTTCAATTACTATCAATTTGCACAGTCAAGGAATTAAGACACATTTATAAATAAATAAAAGAAGCTAAATTCAATTTAGTCTCATAACTTTTTTTTTTTTTTTCAATTGTCAAATTAAGTCACTAAGGTTTATTTTTGTTAATTTAGTACCTCACTTTGTCAAAAAGAATTAATAGGTTATTCCATCCAAATCTATTAGCAAACAACCATTTCAAAATTTTATTGGAAACATTCATGAGATTTTTCATTTAATATATATAGATCTTGTTGCTTGATAAATTTTACTGAAAACATTCATTTTGCTATTGATTTGGACAAAAGTACTTAATTGACACATTTTGACAATTGAGGGAAGTTATGGGATGTCGATTAAGCAAGATTAATCAAAAGAACAGAGAGGAGAGAAGAAAGACAACATAGAGATTTTATGTGGTTTGGAATTGTGGCTACATTTGCAGGAGCAAGCGGCTAATAATCCACTATATATGGAAATTTTGGATTACAAAAGTGTTTGATAAATAGTATTATGCTCCATTTTGTCCATTACATTACATTGCCCTCCACTTCACTTTGCTGCGCCCATATAGCCTTATAGGTAGTGACCTAGAATCAAATATGAGCCAACTCCAACAAGGGATTACATTAATAAAAATTAAACTATAAAACTAATTTGACAATTGAAGAAAAGTTAAAGAATAATTAATTTTTTTATTTTTTATTTGGAGATAATCAATTAGGTTTTGACATTAAAAAAAAAAAGAAAAAAAAAAGAAAAAAAGAAGAAGTAATCAAAGATGAAAAAAGAGGAGGTAAAAGGTACATGCTAAATTAATTGGTAAGATCTTTTATTTTTACTCAAAAGACCAATGATTTAAGCCCATTTTCATTTAAACCAAAAAGGGGAAAAAAAAAATACACATTTGGAAATTGGGGTGTGTGGTCTAGATATTGGTATCTCATTTGCATTTGTTCATTTCAAAGCACCTTGAGCTTAGGCTGTATCCAAATTTCAAATGTAATACATCTATATAAATATCGATATTTGCTTAAAGTTCTGAATTTTGGATATCAAAGTCCAAGCTTAAGTAGCCACAAGGAATTCTAGTCCATTTTCTATGGAGTAATGCAGAACCAACACTCACAGCTTATGTAGCATGTTATGAGGCTACATGTAATGTTCTGTAGGAAACACCAATACTCTTTGTGAAATGGTGTGGTTTTTTCTGTGTCCCTACACTGTCAACATTTTTAGGCCATGGAGTTACTAGACACAGCCTAGACGTAGAGGTCATGGAGTCAGAGTTCCCTTGATGGGTAGGGTTGGACCTGTGGGCCCCCAAGAGTCCAATGCCATATGGTGTGGCCTTTTAACTCCATTGGGTTTGGAAGTCCATTACTGTGTAGAATTATTCTTTGATTTCATTGCACTCAATGCCTTGTACTGAAGTCAATGGATCTCATTATCCTTTGGGGCTCAAAATCTTGTAGTGTCTTCTATTTGATGCATTGGGCATGGGCATAGTTAAATAAAGCCCACAAAATAGAGAGCTCCGAAACAATTCATTCTAATGGATCTCACTAGGCTTGGAGCACAAAATCGTGTAGTGTCTTCTGTTTGATTTATTGAGCATGGGCTTAGTTAATAAAGTCAACACAAAAGAGAGCTACCCTTGACATTCAGCTTATGGGCTTGGGGATAACATTTGTGCTTGATATTAAGGCTTTGATAGTTATTTTCCATTTTAGTATGGCAATTTTTTCGGCCCACGAGTTGGCTTGTTAGTCTTTTAGGTATAATGTTTGGGGGCCTGTTACCATCTCCTCTATACCCCTTTTCTTGAATTCACGATATCGAGAAATCATTATACAACAAAATTCACACCCCACCCCCCCGCCCCCCCCCCCCCCCAAAAAAAAAAAAAAAAAAGGGTTTTCTGTTCAAACGAAATTAAAAGCATTTTTTTTAAAAGGATATCAAAATAGGTCTTTAATATTCTTTCGAAAAAAAAAAAAGTCTTCAATATGTTTAAATTTAAGATAAGTAATGTTTTTTCAAGCAAAATTAGTAGTGTTTTACAAATTACAATCAATTTGAACAGTAAAGAAAAATTAGTATGCATTTTCCTATAAAATAATTAGTCTTTTGAAGAAAAAATATATACTATGTTCCTATAAATTTAAGATACATAGTCTTAGACAAGATAAAACACATTTTTCAAAGAAATTAAGAATTTAAGATACATTTTTTTAAAAGAAATTAAGAATTTAAGATACATTTTTTTAAGAGGGCTAAAATTCAATTTAGTTTCTCAACTTTTACTTTAATTGTCAAATTAAGTTGCTAAGGCTTATTTTTATTAATTTACTTCCTCACCTTGTCAAAATAATTTAATATGGCCATTCTCTAGAAATCTGTAAGCAAAAGATACAATCTAAAAATTTTATTGAAAACATTCTTGAGATGTTCATTTAATAAATCTTGTTGTTTGATAAGTATTGTAGGGACTGGGTTCGCGCACTTCTTTCGATTGAGAAGCGAATTCGAGCCCAACTAGCCCAATACAATAAATTTGTAGAAAGTGGGTTCAAGAACTAGGTTTTAATGGGGATTACAACGTCTGGACACGGTCATGAATGGGTTGAGTTACGGGCATGTAGGCCGAAGCTAAACCTTCCATCCTCGGGTTTTTCGTCCGGGAATCTTGATGTTCTTATTATCTCTTTCAAGCTAGGCTCCAATGGTTCTGGGGACAATACATACTGTTCTTGGCCTCCTTTTTCTTTCTCCTCATTCATGGAGGATTCCATGCATTATATAGCCCCTCTCAGCTGATCTCGACCCTCCATCTGTTGATCATGCAGATCATTACTCGAGTACTTGTCCCATCAGCCATCTTCCCCAACTTTCTATTAGCTGCGGCAACCAACGCCGCACTGTTCAGGGGTCTTTTCCTCATTAATGCGGCCAGAATGTTAGTTGGGCGCATTCAATGTGGAGGTGACAACTTCTCCTTGAATTCGCTCGTACAATGTACCTCCATGTATGTTCCATTGTACTCATCCTCCCTTCTGGGGGTGCTCAAGGGGGGCTGCCTTTTGCCGGCGTCAAGTCTTTCCTGTCTGGAGTCGGGAGTGCCGAGGACACAATCGTTCTCGGCAATACCTCCAGGCCACTAGGACTTTATTTGTACGTTCTCGGCAACATACATCCTCGGCTTGGGCCTTGGGCCCTAGTATAAAGTGGGCCGGTCTTGTCGGATTCTTAGGCCCCACAAGTATTATTTGACAATTTTACTGAAAACATTCATTTGCCTTTGATTTGGACAAAATGACCTTATTGACTCATTTTGACAAATGAGAAATGTTGTGAAAAATTTATTAGCCTATGTCCACAAGAGCCAGTGTCTATTATCCACTTTCTATTATAAGAAATTAGAGGGTTACAAAAGTGTTTATATGATGTAACTAGGGGCGGAGTTTTGGGTGGGGGGGGGGGGGTGGGGAGCTCCTTGACCTTTCAAAAACCCCCTCCCTCTAGTATTTTCGGTATATAAAAAAAGGACAAATTTTAATGCCCCCACCCCCCCCCCCCTAAATTTTTCTTTAAAAAATGTAATGCATTTATATAGTTGACAAATGCATTTTTTTTTTTATTCCCACTTCATACATAGTTCATTAAATTATATTTGCATTTAATGTATATATACCGTACGTAATTTAAATATATTTTCATTTTTATTAAATTTCATTTAATGTATACCATACTGGATGTAACCATATTCAAAACACTTCTACTGTTATTTGATAAATAGTTTACGCTCCATTTTGCTCTTTACACTCCATTCAATTTCCTCCACTACGCTTTGTTATGTTCATAAGGCCCTTTAGATCAAATATTAACCAACTCCAAAAAGGGACTAAATTGACAAAAATTAAACTTTAAGGACTAATTTGACAATTGAAGAAAATTCATGGGACAATGAATATATACACACACACACACTTTTAGTCCTTACATTTTGGGGCGATTTGCACTTTGGTCCCTACTTTTTTTCCTTGAATGCAGTCCCAAAAATTGAAAATTTGTTTTCATTTTAGTTTCTATCGTCATCTCATTTATGAAAATTGCCTACATGGCAAAGAGGGTGTACTGTTGGCACACCTAGTGCCTACGTGGTCATTAAAATAATATAAAAAATTTTATTTGACATTTAAAAAATGTCATGTCAACATTTTAATATATAAAATAAGTCATATCAAAAAAACAATAAAAAAAAATTAAAAATTCCGATTTTTAAAAATAATTATAAATTCTGATTTTTCTATAAAAAATATAAATTCTGATTTTAAAAAAATATATATAATATAATATAATATATTTTTTATTTTCATTATTTTTTCGGGAAGAACATGTAAAATTTTCCTACATGTTCTTCCCAAGAAAATGATTGATTGTTCTTCATGTTCTTCCCCAAGAACATGGTTGCCCATAAAATTAAAAATTCAAGATTTTTTTTTCTTTTCTTGCATTTTCTTAGCAACTAAAAAGGCAAAAACACATACAGAACCATGATCAAACTCAGCAATTCTAACACAATCAACTAACAAAATTCAAACTACGGTCATCAGATCAAAAACACAAAACCAAAAATACCTAAACCCAAAGCTAATCCTCATCAATAAAATACACCAAAACACAAGCCAATCCTCATCAATTTTAGATCTGATCAGATCAAACCACAGTGACCTACCCAGCCACTATCGATTTGGGTTGAGAGAGAGAGATTTCAGTCAGCCATGGATCTTTAGCCATGGATTTAGAGAAGATGATAGGCCATGGGAGAAGAGAAAGAGAGCTCAGATTTGAGATAAGGGAAGAAAGAGAGGGATTGGGTCTTTAGCCATGAGTTTCAACCATGAGAAAAGAGAGAGAGAGTTTGAGATGAAAAAATATAGAGAGAGCTTAGGTTTGAAATAAGAGAAGAGAGAGAGAAAGATTGGGTTCATTTGCTGGTTGTTCTTTGATTTTCACGGTTAGTGTATGCTTATTAGTATTTGTTTTCTAAAAAAAACAAATGGAAAATGAAAATTGTCAAAAAAATTTAAGGAATGATTTTAGTTTATATATATATATAATTTGGATGCTAATGTGGATGTTATGTGGTATTTATTATTGTTTACATCATTTTTTTATATATTTATTTTGATGATTATGGGTACTTGGTGTGCCAATTGTGCATTTGGTCTGCCACCTAAGTAATTTCCATTAGGAAGAAAACGGTAGAGACTATAATGAGAATGCTTTTTTAATTTTAGGGACTATATCCGGGGGGAAAAAAAAGTAGGAACCAAAACGAAAATTACCCCAAGAGGTAGGGACCAAAAATGTATTTACGCCAAAAAGATAATTAATTAATTTTTTTTTTTTTTTAATTGAGAAGCAAAAGATAATTAAGTTAGAGGGGAGGTTATGAAAGTTTTAAATAAATTAAATAAATAAAAATCAACCGTGAAGAAGAGAGAATTTAAAAGGTGCTTGCTAAATTAATTAGTAAAATATATTGGTCCATACGAAAGATGTATGGATAAATCCCATTTTCATTATTAAAAAAGAAAAGAATTAAAAAAAAATGACACATGGAAATTGGGTGTGGGGCCGGAAACTGGTATCGCATTTTCATTTGTTCATATTAAGGTTCCGTTTGGCATTAACTTAAAAAGCCTTTTTTTTTTCTTTTTTTACTATTTAGTATAATTTGGTACTATTTATGAGTTCTCACTTTACTATTTCAGCTACCTTTTAACTTTATCTGCAGTGTTTTTAGTAAAAAATTTTAAGTTTTAGCTAAATAAGCTGTTCTTAAACAGATGCTAAAGCAACTATTTTTTTTTTAGAAGAATGTTAAAGCAATATTTTTTTTTTTTTTGGGAACACATCTTAAAGCAACTTGCGGTCTTAAGCTGAACCCAAATGTACATCTGTATTGGGAACAACCAAATAAGTTGTTCCCAAACGGATTCTAAAGCAACTTTTTTTTTAAAGAAGAATGTTAAAGCAATTTTTTTTTTTTTGAACACATCTTAAAGCAACTTGCGGTCTTAAGCTGAATCCAAATGTACATCTGTATTGAAATATGAATATCCATTCGGCCAAAACTAGTGGGTTTTGGAAGTGAAAGTCCAAGTCTCCACTCGGCATTTTACTGTTCTAGTCCATTCTCCATCTCATGTTGTATACTTCAATACCCCGATTGTAATTTTACTGTTATATACTTCATTTATCATTTGGAAAAGTTGAATTGACAAATTTGATACATATAGTTCAATATTACAAACAAGTAGTCCGTTAAGACCGTCAATATGTACTGGTTTTAATACAAAAATAATGCGAATAATTGAAGTATAATATGCATTGAAATAGGTTAAAAAGCAAAAAAGTTAAGTTATAGTACATGCACCAATTTCATTTGTGGATGACTATTTACCGTGCTACAGGATTGAGTTCAGTATCCAGATTCATATTGTTCATTTCAATTGTATAATTTGATTCACCCTCGTAGCCCTCCTTTTGAGCAAATTCCGTTGTCAGACACTCCTTTAGTTCTGCCACTACTTGACTCATGGTTGGTCTTCTAGTGGAAGTGGAAGACACACAAAGCATTGCTATTTCAACAGCTTTCCAAGCAGAGTTCATGTTGAAAGCACCCTGCAACCTGGGATCAACAATATTTATGATATCCCCTCGAGCAAGCATGAAACTTACCCATTGACTTATGTGAATATTTTCATCTGCGAATTTTTCTATCACAGGTCGACATGTGATTATCTTCAAAAGAACAACACCAAAGCTATACACATCACTTTTTTCCGTCAATCTATATGAACTGGAGTACCTGTAAGTCAATGTATATTATAATTTTAATAGTTAAATTTTCATTATAACAATTTCAACTTATTTCAGTTCGTCTTTAATCATTATTAGGTCTTATCCATTTTCTTTTAAAAATTGGTTGCATCATTGTCAATTATAAATACCACTATTGTTATTTAAAAAACAATGAATTTTAAAGACAATAATTAAATTGATGTAAAGACTCACTCGGGATCCACATATCCAGGAGTGCCAGCAACATTAAATGTTGACACATGAGTGTCGCCATCAGTTGGAAAAATCTTTGATAGTCCAAAATCAGCTAATTTAGCATGTAAATTTTCATTCAACAAGATGTTTGTAGTCTTCACATCTCTGTGAATTATGGGCGGTTTACAACCGTAGTGCAAATACTCCAATCCTAAAGTCAAAACTCCAAATCATTTATGGGAAAGGTTAAAAGAAAAAACATTATAAAATAGAATGATGCAAACCAACTCATTGCTTACCCTGTGCTGCGTCCATTGCTATTTGAAGTCTCGCTTCCCAACTTAAGATATTTGTATTCTTACCTGCATTCATGATGAAAATTCCTTAACCTTTCTATTTGTGTTCTTCAAATAAGCTTGGTCATGTGGTGATTAAAAGAAGACTAAGTTCAGAAAGAATTTTTTTTCCCTTTTATTTTTCTTTTGTTGCTAAAACATAGTATTTTATATTTTTGGAGAATCAAGATATTGAGCCAAAATGTGGATTCTTTGCTTAGTACAGTAGTACTTCAATTATGACCAAACCTGAAAGATGTGTTTCTAAGTCTCCATTAACCATGTACTCATAGATGAGTCCCATGTATGTTTCTTCGTAGCAATAGCCAACAAGGACAGTCAAGTTTCTATGATGAACTCTCATAAGAAGTTTCATCTGTAATCAAGAAGTAGCCGATATTAATTTTATATGAAAATGTGTCTATGCTCAAGGATATAAGTTAGACTTGCTTGCCTCTGCTTCAAATTCCTGGTACCCTTGCACTGATGATGGAGAAAGCATCTTCACCGCTACTTGAGTATGGCCAATGTAGCCATGGTAAACTTTTCCAAATCCACCCTTACCAAGAATTCTCGTAAAGTTGTTGGTAATATTTAGGACATTGGAGTATTTAAATTGTTGTTGAATTGATTCAAATGACTTGGGATTAGCACCTAGAATTCCAACAGCTAAGATCAACATGAACATGATAGCTTTGTATTTGACAAATGAATACATTTCTTATATTTAAAGTTTTCACCTTTAGTCTTGTCTTGTTGCTTTCTCTTTCTAAGCCCCCACAAGATTGCCGCAACAGTCAATGAAAGGATAAACAAACCCCCAACTGATCCCACAATTGGAATGACAATATTGTTCTTCTTATGGCATGAATCGGATCCACAAATAATGGAATTTTCACCCATACTAAGATTGAAATTTTCACCCAAACTAGCCAACAACAGGGTTGATGGCAGCAATCGAACGCAAGGCAAAGAAATATAATTAGAAAACTTGAGCAAAAAAAAAAAAAAAAGAACTTAATTTTTTCTCATGCCTGAACTTATCTGTAGAAATATTATCTTTATAATTTCTGTCTATGCAATGGATTTATGTGATTCTATAATATGCTTATCTTCACAAGAGCAAGAGACTGTTGATATATATATATATATATATATATATATATCTAATATGCTTATCTTCACAAGAGCAAGAGACTGTTGATATATATATATATATATATTTTGGGTAAACTACCCCTGACCTTTTCGGTATATTTCAATTTAATCTTTAACGTTTCAAAAGTGTCAATTTAGTCCATAACATTTTGGTACTGTATAAAATTAGTCTCACTCCTTAAGTGATGGGTAAAAAATGCTGATGTAGCTAACAACTAAAATAAAAAATCATTTTTATATCAACTCAGATGCCACATGCACTTCTAACCTGGATTAAACTTAAAAAATAAAAAAGAAAACAGTAAAAACAAAAAACAAAAACAAACAAAACCCAGCTTAATTAGGAAGACGGCAAATTATGATAAAATCCTAAATGAATCATGATCCCAAAATCTATGTGGGGGGTTTTTGTTGCTAAGGTCAGATTGCCAATGGGGAAAGGGACATAGGGTTTGTAGTCATCACCAGAGTGAGGTCCTTTGTCGGAGCGAGTGGAGGAGTTGTATGGCTTGAGTCGCCATGAAGCAGCTCGCGTCCTCTGGCGATATAGTCATGAGCTGCTGGATTTTCTAGTGAAATTGGAGGAATTCGAGACTGGTTTCGTCGGGTGTAGTTTGGACGGGGCCAGATTTGGCTCCATTGAGATTTCAGACTTGAGAGCTCTGATCTCTTGGAATTTAAATCAAACACTTCACTGATTAAAAACAGAACCAGATAATGTTTACCTCTTGCACGTGAGGAAAATTTTGAGATTTTTTTATTATTTTATTATTATTATTTTTTTGGTTATATAATTGGTGAACAATTTGGGTTTGCAAGGTCTGGGATGAACGAATTCACCTTACAAGCCAGAGCGAATGTTAGCATGATTTGTTCAATTCAGTGCTGGGTTTTACTCAATTTACCTTCTTGTTGATAAGGTGATTGTGACAACAGAGCACAATGACGATAAATAGTATATCTCCAAGCTGGTGGTTCATTCACTGTGATAAGGGATGTTAATGGAGAGCAACTTCGTAGGAGTAATATAAAACGAGTTATGATTTATGAGGCAGGGCAGGTGCTTCAACGGCAGTAACGTTGCTTCTAGTTCTAGATCCAAAGCTTACTTGTACCTAATTATAATCTTTTCTTTACTTGATCGATTTGGTGTCTTCATTAAGCTAGGTTTTATTTTTATTTTTTAAGTTTAATCTATGTCAGCAGTACACGTGGCATCTAAGTTGACATAAAAATTATTTTTATATTAGTCATTAGCCATGTCAATATTTTCCATCCATCACTTAACGATTAGAATTATTTGGACACAATATTAAAAGATTAAGGACTAAATTGACACGTTCGAAACGTTAAAGATTAAATTGAAAAACACCAAAAAAGTTAGGAACTAAATTTGTAGTTTATCCATAATTTTTTTTTACAAGATAGAATGCTGTCGATATTGTTATATAAAAATATTAAAGTTTACATCATATTTATACTGTTCATATTAAAAAACTCTAACCCAGTACATTGGAAACGAAAATACCCTTATAATCAACCAAAAAAAAAAAAAAAACCCCTTATAATGAGGCAGTGTAATGATTTTAGGGCAGCGAAATGTACAATTTTGCACACGTTAATTTATACGCAGTCAAACGTATATAACACTTGAGCCCAATATGAAATATAAAAAATTATTCGTGCTTGTAAGCGACATATTAATTTAAGAAACCTCACAAAAGATATAATATTCATTATACTTTGTTTGTACATTAATTCCTTTTTTTATGATAATTTGTTTACATATATATTAAACAAATTATACTTATAAATAAAATGATTTTAATTTTTTTAGAATAATATATTTATTTAAAAAACTATTATAATCATTTAATTTAAGTAGAATAAGATAAAAAGCATAATTATATTATTACATAATTACCACAAATCATATTGTTTATACACAAATAATTTTTACAAAAGAGAATATATTATTATGAAAAGAAGTTGAGATCCTATGGACAAAATGGGCTTTTGCCCTTTTTGGGCAAAGTAATTAGCCTTTTACCCTTCTTCCCAAACTAAATAGGGAAATGCCTCTCTTTTGAAAATCGAGTTTCTTAAAATCGAGTTAAAAAAAAAAAAATTCCGGAGCCCTATAGCGACGTTTTTAAAGACCTATAGTGACGTTTTAAGAACCTATAGTAACGTTTTATAACTTGATATTCATGAAATCGAGTTATAGGCAATAAAATTGCCTATAACTCGATTTCATGGATATCAAGTTACAAAACGCCACTATAGGTCCTTATAAACGTTACTATAGGTCCTTGAAAACGTCGCTATAGGGCTTAAATCGATTTTTAAAAACTCGATTTTCAAAAGAGGGGCATTTCCCTATTTAGTTTGGGAAGAAGGGCAAAAAGCTGATTAGTTTGCCCGAAATGGGCATTTGGCAATTTTGTCCGAGATCCTATTACTCTATTAGTTCTTTTTAGATCACATTGAAAGTAGCAATAATGTTTTTCTTTTCCTTCTCTCTAACTTCCTTTTCTTTTTTTTTTTCTTTTTATAATTTCTTCACCTTCATTTCTATATATATATATATATATATTTTTTTTTTTTTTTTTAATTTTACCTTCATTTCCCTTCTCTTTAGTTTTCGTTCTGTTTTTTAAATGAGTTTTCACAACATACGAGCCACCATCTCTAACATATTAAATAATTAATTATCTTCTGAAAATGTGAATTAAGAAGAATCACAATAATAAAGAGTTCCCCCTCAAAAAAAAAAAAAAAAAAAAAAAACAATAATAAAGAGTTCATCTTTTATAGAACCATACCTTAATGACAGTGAACCATTCTCTGATCTTTCCATGAGTTTAGCTGGAATTGAACCAATAAGTTGGTTTCGTTCCAAGTTCCTGCAAAGGGAGAGAATATGATTTTCCTCTATTCTAACCAAAATATTTGTAGTGTAAGTTTGAAAATCCAAGTAGCTTACAGAACCCTTAAATATTGCAATTGAGATAGAAAATCAGGCACCGATCCAGTTAGGCTATTGCTTGATAGATCCCTAAAATCAGAAAATCACTTACAGTTAGTATTGGTTGTGATAAATATATATATATATATATATATATATATATATATATATATATATATATAACTTGGTTTGGTAATCATTGTCATTTTTCTACTTTTCGTAATCATGCATGTGAATTATAGATACTTACAAATATTGTAACATTACAAGATTTGATATGTCAGCAGAAATCTCTCCGGTCAATCCACTTGAGGACAAGTTCCTGTTCACAATTACGATTTACAATAAGCTAGTTAGGGATGCTTCAAAGTTAATTAGTTTCAAATTCAAAAGGCTTATTTGTGTGGGAAACTCATAAAGGCTTATTTGTGTTAGCGGATCGCAGTTCTGTAACGGTGATAATCACAAACTACACCCGTGTCTGTAGAAATAAATAGTTTCTGAATGCAATTGAGGGTCCTGGTATTTACAAGTAAATTATATCTCTTAGGAATAGACACATCTGTATGAACAAATACATCAAACTCCGTCAGTGACATTATTATTCATTACCCAAATTACCAGTTTCTCTTTGTTGAAGAAAATAGTGCTTTTGTAAAACACCACCATTCACCTAGTGGAGTTATTACATGTGTGAGGGTGTACCATACTATGATGTGAGAACTTATTGCATTCATACAGTAATAATATGAAGATACAAACTTACAAGGATATTATTCTAGGGGGATTATAACCATCACAATTTAATCCTTCCCATAAGTATTCCCGTGGGGCACACGGATCTCCTTGCCAATTTCTCTTTACTCCGTAAGTTGACTTGATCTTTGTTATGGCACCAACTAGTATTATCATATAAACCCATGTTAACTAAAATTCGATGTAAATGAGGATACTAATTATATTTGAAAAGCATTTGTAGAACAACACATAACATACCATCTTCTTGGTTAGTAGCTGACAGTGAGAGATCTTTTACTGAATATATCTCAAGTGCATTGACGATGGGAGGAAGTGCTGAACTATTAGTTTTAAAGATTGAAAATTGATATTTTCCCATAGGCAAGACCGATTGGCTATATAAAGTAACTGTTCTTAAGTATGAAGGAACCAAAGATGTATACCAGTCATTCCCATTTATAGTAACATTGGATGATCTTAACTGGCTGGCATTTAGCATTACAATTTCAGCAAAGTGCAAGTAGATATAATACTGGGAAATTGGATCATCTGGCACCCAGTAGAAGTCCAAGGGAAGGCTATCATCTGTTGGTGTTGCAGCAGTCCTCATAACAACAGATGGTGGCTGGTAATTATTGTGAGCATTGGAGTCAATGGTAGACGAGGTCCTTAATTTAGTCCATTGATTGTAATTGTGGGGAGACCATATGCGATCATAAATGTCATCCGGGTACCTGAGTAAACATAGATGTTCAGTGTAAGGCAGGAACTAATTAAATTTATGTTCAAACAGATAAACTATGTCATGGCATTATATTTATTTTTGTGTAATAATGCAAAGGTGCAAAGGTGTATCTTATATAAAATGACTCACCTGTAGTGATCATTGGTTACTGAACCAATATCCAATCGCAAAAAGAGTGCCAATGTTGAGTTGCTTACATACGAATCATTGTTCAATGGCCTCAACTCTATTGCTGATATAAATGGTGTCGTGAGGCCCGTTTTTACAAGACAGACTTGTAAATAATTTTGAGATGGGACATGTATGAGCTCCTTGTTGACACTAGAAGATGCATCCTGTATTTTGACAGTATCCCACAAATTTGGTCCAAGATGCACATCGAATCGTGGTAACTTACTTTGTCCATCATAATTCCCATACAAGAAGGTTGCTCGGATCAAGTATTTAATGCCTTGCGTAATGTTTATGCTGTAACAATTCCGGATTCCTTGAGGAAAGCTTCTGAGATTCCATGTTTGCTGTAGATTGCTATCTTTAAATTCAGTTGATATCTTCTGACTTATACCAGCGTCTATGAATGCTGCGTCTGAAATGTAATTAATCCTTGTTGTCGCCTCCGGATAGCTGGAATTCGGTGTTAACCCACAATCAATGCTAATGAAGCCTGAGGCAGATAGACAATAATTTCTAAGCTATATGGTTAGTAAACCAAAACAATGCAATACTTACATATATTGCAAGATCTAGATGATCATACCTGATTGATCCTGGGCATGAACTAGATGTATACAAAGAAGACCAACAAGAAATGCAAGGATGAAATTTTTGAACCACCCCATTCCAGACTATCTAATTTTCTTCTTGCATAAGGAAACAATGCTGCGGAAATTTTCTAGACCGTCTTATGCTTTATGCTGTGGAAATGTAGTACTATGACAAAACGTAGTACAGTCAATTTTTCCCATTCATAAGAAGGATTCTCTATTGCAAATTGTTTAATTCATATGCTCCTATTATGGTTTTTTTTGTTAGGTATATGTTCCTGTCATGTCTAATACCTAGAAAGTACCTGCAGAATTTATAATTTAAGTCAAAGTGAATGACAATCAGAGCCACTATTGGACTAAGGTTGCCCCCCAAATTAAAAAATATATATATTATTATATATTTGTGTACTAATTTTAACAATTTTGTTCTATAAAATTATATTTTGTTTTCCTTAAACAATATCATTGATTTTTTTTTTTTTTTTAGCAATAATGCTATACTCTCAAACTTTTTTACAACATTTTTATAAACTGTTTTGGTAGCAAATTCTTCTTAGTTCGCACATAGCCCTACCGTTCATATTATTTTTTACTTACTAATAACCACTTATCACATCAATAATTTATAATAATAAAAAGTTTGTAAGTACTCTAGTATATTCCTCATTTTAGTGACTATAAAAAAAATTATAAAATTATAGATCTAAAATCTAAAACAAAATATACAATAAGGAACAACAAATTTCAGATTCTTAATACTCAGAAGTCTGACCCTATTCTGGATATTTAAAATCATGCACACCAATTTTTAATTGCATGTTGGGCTGCCATAATTTTCACACTCAATAGAGAGGGAAAATAAAAAATAAAAAAACACTCCATAGAGAAAAAAGAAAACCTAAATTTTTTTTTCTATCCTTATGTGTGTCTTATGCTAACAAAGCTCTTTTTATTTTTTCTCACACATGCATATTTTGTTCTCTTTAATTTGTGCACTTTACAAAAACCATAGTCGAGAAAAACCTAAAACTTATTGTCTCTCAAGTGAAAAACCTTTTCTCTCTTGATTTTACTCTCAATTATACTATTTTTACTCTCCAAAAACAAGGACCCTTGAATCAAAGCCATAAAACTTGTGCAACACCATTTTTATATAAGAATTCAATTTTTAATCTTTCAGTGAATGAATATATTATTGATTTGGGGGTATTTCGAACATTTTTAGGTTTAGGGGGTATTTTGGCCATTTTTAAGTTTCAGGGGTATTTCAGTCATTTTTTAGTTTTAGGGGGTATTTTGGTAATTTTTAGGTTGTGCAGGTATTTCTATCATTTTATAGGTTTAGGGATATTTTGGTAATTTTTAAGTTTCAGGGGAATTTCAGTCATTTTTTATGTTTTGGGGTATTCTGGTTATTTTTTAGGTTTTGGAGGTACTTTGGTCATTTTATAGGTTTCAAGGATATTTTGGTCATTTTTTAAGTTTATGGGGTATTTTGGTAATTTTTAGGTTTCGGAGGGTATTTTGGTCATTTTATATGGTTTGGAGGTATTTCCATCATTTTTTAGGTTTAGGGGGTATTTTGGTAATTTTTAAGTTTTAAGGGTATTTTGGTCATTTTATAAATTTCGGGAGTATTTCGGTCATTTTTTTGGTTTATGGGGTATTTTGGTAATTTTTAGGTTTAGGGGGGGTATTTTGGTCATTTTATAGGTTTCAAAGGTATTTTGGTCTTCTTTTAGGTTTAGGGGGTATTTTGGTAATTTTTAGGTTTCGGTAGTATTTTCGTCATTTTATAGGTTTCAGGAGTATTTCGGTCATTTTTTAGTTTTATGGTGTATTTTGGTAATTTTTAAGTTTTGAGGATATTTTGGTCATTTTTTTAAGTTTCAGGAGTATTTTGGTAATTTTAAGGTTTTAGGGGTATTTTGGTCATTTTATAAGTTTCATGGGTGTTAGGTTCTAAATATTTTGTTTATGTTGGCAAACCGAGAACAAAAACATGTCTAGATTAAGTGTTAGACATTGCTTAAGATTGTATAGATCAAGATTCAAGAACATTCAGGCTATAGGGATAAAAACTAAGGTTCTGTGAAGCTCAACCAATCGAAGAATAGACTCGACTGATCAAAAATAGCGAAAAAATAGATTTTGCAGATTTTAAATTGGGCCCAAGCTGGTGAAAATGTTTAGGGTTTCATTCCAACACTTCTAAGTATAAAAGGAAAACCCTAACTATGTTTTGAAGACTCTTGGAAGACTTGTGAGTTACTCTTGTGAGATCTAAAAAGTTCTGTAACCTTCTAACTCTACAAGTGTCTAAAGGAATAAGATCTACAATTAAGTGCTTGTAGAATCTAGTTGCTGCTACAAGATCAACAACTGGTGATCTAAACCTTTGAGTGGGATCTCAAAGTCATAAGTGTGGGAGCTCGTGTTTAACAAATCCAAGAGAGAAGAGTTCGTGGAGTCAGAGCTTGTACGTAGTTGTGTCAGTAAGTTCTACTAGAGATAGTAATAAATTTAGGGTTAAATTTTTTGTAAACTTCAATTCTTTCTAGTGAATTTGTTTACCTTGAGGATAGTTAGGTCAAATCTTTTTCAGGTTTTTACCCTGAGACGATTCGTTTTACTAGTTTTCCTAGGATGATCATATCTATGTGTTATCTTCTTTTCTGCTTGTGCATGATATGGTATTTTGCTATTTAACCTACATCTCATAATGAACCTAAGTAACTACTTGGTTTATTCATTAGGTTTAAACAATCTATTTTAAAGGGGTCTAAACAAACAAACAAACAATGGGGCATTTTGGTTATTTTTTATGTTACGGGGGTATTTCAGTCAATTGGAAGGAAAAACTATTTTAGTACCTCTAAATGTCATGGTCAAATTATGTCCTATATGTTTAATAACCCAAACTAACATCAATAGCACAACTACAATTCATCATTCACATACATAAGCACGGGTTACATACTAGTTAAAGATAATAGAAAAATATTACAAATTTGATTACTTATTAATTATATATTAACGTGTCACCAAATCACAAAACAATAATTTAAAAATTAATTTATTATGTGGATTAAATAACACAAATCATATTTTAGACACCTATATTTATAAATATTTAATAGGAATTTTAGAATACTCACAGTTTCTAGGGAGGCTCAAAGAATTGAGATTTAAAAAACCATTATCAACTAGTAATTTCCTTGTTCTTTCAATAAAAACTGTCATACTTCACGGCTGAGATTGACGTAAATGTAGCGCAAAACCAAACAATTTGGTCACTAAACAGTAAAAGATTTCTTATGAAAAAACAGGACTTTGAATTCCAGCACACGGTTTTGTCAAAGACTCAAGAGCTCACTGAATGAGCTGTCATTTCCTGTCACAAAAGTGTTTGGCTTTTTGAAAAATTAGGAAGTTTGAAAGAAAGAACAGAGAAACTTCAAATATGTAGGCGAAAGCAAAAGAGTCAAAAATATCAAACCTGATTACTTGTTCATCACGCTCAATCTAATAGTTTATATACAAATTATTGCTATCTTTGTGGATTGGATTTAAAAGTTAATTTATTATGAGGATTAAATAACACAAATCATATTTTAGACACCTATATTTATAAATATTTAATAGGAATTTTAGAATACTCACAGTTTCTAGGGAGGCTCAAAGAATTGAGATTTAAAAAATCACTATCTACTAGTAATTTCCTTGTTCTTTCAATAAAAACTGTCGTACTTCACGGCTGAGATTGACGTAAATGTAGCGCAAAACCAAACAATTTGGTCACTAAACAGTAAAAGATTTCTTATGAAAAAAACAGAACTTTGAATTCCAGCACGCGGTTTTGTCAAAGACTCAAGAGCTCAATGAATGAGCTATGTCATTTCCTGTCACAAAAGTGTTTTGCTTTTTGAAAAACTGGGAAGTTCGAAAGAAGAACAGAGAAACTTCAAATATGTAGGCGAGAGCAAAAGAGTCAAAAATATCAGACCTGATTACTCGTTCATCACGCTCAATCTAATAGTTTATATACAAATTATTGCTATCTTCGTGGATTGGATTCTAGAGCTCCGTTTCTTACGCAAATTCAAACACATGTTTTCAGTTTTTAAATAACATTACATGTATTTTCACACATTTTTTTATGCACACATATTTTTTAAAAAATTAAAAATTATTATTTAAATACACGTACCAAACGGGTCTTAAAGCATTTTGTCAAAGAATCTTTGAAATAACCATAAAGTCAACTTCATAGCATGAGATTGAGATTATGTGCAATACCTAAGGTAACGTGCCTGATGCAATTGGTATGGATGGTTAAGATTTAAAGTTGTAAAAAGCAACTTTAAATCTCAACTATTAAATATAAAAAATAAAGAAAAGTAAAAAAGTATAAATAAAAAAGTAAAAAAAAAAAAAAATAAATAAATAAAAAATGTGAGGGACTTGGGTGAATTGCACCGGATCCCAATCCCCACAACATGCACGTTCACTTCCTAGCTTCATTCAATTCATCAATTGTGAGGTTAATGAAATCCTTTCTTTTTTCTACCAAAAAAAAAAAAAAATCCTTTCTTTTTGTCTTCTCATGCGGATATACCGGTACCTGCATGTATAATAATGTATTTACTAGATTTTATTATTTTATTTAAAAATGAATAAATATGAATTTATTGCTAAGAACATTTGTATTAGCTTGTCCAAAAATTTATTTTTATTTTAGATAAAAACTTACTTTTTAAAAAAAAATATTTACATAACCATTATTTATTATATTGTCTATTTTATTAAAATATTAAAATTTCTTGATATTTTAGTTGTTTATCAATCTTCACACATCATTAACACCGTCCACTCTATTTAGTGGTGGTTTTAGGAATTTTTGTAAGATGATAGTAAGGACTCAATTTGTAACGACCCCAAAATGGTATTGGGTTCGCACGTTAAAGGCCCAAACAATAAAATTTGTAGAGCGTAGACTTTAAAGGCTAGGCCTAGGTCACCGGACGGTGGTTGGTCATGGTGTTCATACAGAATTAAACCACGTTCGCTCGAGGAGTCTTTCTCCTCGATACGGTCTGGGAGGCTCTGGTTCTTGGCCTTTTTTCCCAGCCACTTTCTCTGAATTGCTTACTTTTCCTTTTATATTAGCCTGTACCCCTCATCCAACGTCCACGTGTGGGTTCGACCTTCCAGGACTGATACTTGTCCCATCAGCCCATACCCAAAGTGGTTGGGGGTGGTTGTAAAAGCTGAAGAGTATGGTCCTGTCAGGTGCAGAGTGCTTTATTGCAGTACTGGCAGGCTTTTACTTGGGCCGCTCCTGCATTGTGCTCGCCCTTTCTTTTAGGGGCACTATGGCCGTTCGGGACTCCCATTGTGCGTCCTCGGCATTACCTTTCCTCGGCCCAAGCCTTGGGCCTTAATATAAAATGGGCCGGGGTCATAAATTCTCTGACCCCACAATAGCCCTTCAAAATCCTGCTGTCCGGCCTCTTGGTCAGAAAGGAGGGTTTTGGTGATGCTAAGCCTTTATCACAGTTTGTCTAGTTTTGCCCTTCATTAATGTCAGTGTCTCTTCATCTGCCTAGGAAATGCACCGGGTTACGAGACATTCTTTTAGATTTATTCACGATGCGCTCCTGCTGTTTCAATGTACGAGGCGCATCTTTAATAAGTTCCCTTCACGAGGCCACTCAAATCTGACGGTTATAGATGGCGTTGGGAGTTGAGTGGATACTATCTCGTTTGCAGCTCCTTTTGGAAATCTATATAGATTAAATGCCACCAAACCTGCCTTCCATATAAGAAGCAAGGCAGGAGGTCATTTCCTTTACGCACAGACCCTTCAGTCTTTCTAAAGTCCTAAACCTTCAACTACGCTCAAAGTTTTCCTTATCAGCATAATCAAATCTTAGAGTGTGAGATGTTTGAGGTAAAAGCGGGGGAGAAGAAACCACATCCTCTCCAGAAGCACCGGGTCCCTCCGAAACTTAAGATGGCTCGGTCAGGGCAGGGTAGGCAGAGGCTCAAGATATTTTTCCCCTTCCTTCAGCCAAAATCCGAAGCAGGTGTTAATCGCATCGAATTCTTGGTGCAACGGAGCCGGGGTTGCTCATTATCAGTACCGTCCGCTCTCTTTCGAGCATAGCTAATATGGCACCCGCATGATAGGAGTTAGGGCTAACGCAGGGAATAAGCATCCCTGCTTCTTCCTCTCTTCCTTCACTGGTGCCTCCTTTTACCTCCTCTTCTTCTTCTTTCCCATCACCGGATCCATCCTGGTGCTTTTACTTCTTCCTCTTCTTCTCCTCATCCATCAAAGGGGGTCACCTTCTCATACATAATCGCCACTGGAGCAGAGTTTAGAAAGATTTGTCGTTTCCTTGCATCTTTTTGCTTTTGCTTTTATAATTAGCTTCCTGTATTGGCTTGTTTAAGCCCCTCATTGTACGCTGTACTACTTCTTTATATTAATAAAAGTTGACATTATTTTATTCTAAGTATTCTTTCTTTTCTACAATAGTTATGCTGTGAATGGGTGTGCTTTTATATGATTATCTTCTATTTATTTTTTATTCTGAACGATACTTAAGGCCGAAACCCTTGTTTATGAAAAAGATATTATTCTAAACTTATCGAAACTATTCGGCACAATAATGCCGACCTGAAAAAGGTTACATACCTAAGACTAGCCGAGATGACAGCTAAATGCTCGATACCGTGTAGGAGGTAATCATCCGAGAATGGGTAACCCAAAATGAACCGCTCATGCAGGTCGCTATGTACTAGGGTACTTTGCCACCTTCCTGATAACCTTCATAACCTTGGCCATTTTTGGCATCCGGTCCAAGGACCGAAGTACAACCATACCGAACTTGAACGCTCGTTTGCATCAGTTCCCTTAGAACTGAGGATCTGTGGACAGATCGGGATCTTCACTCCGTCTAGGACTTAATCCAACTTTCAGTAAATAATTTTCCCGTAGGTCTGAGCAATCTAGAATTCTCTTTAAGTGGTCGGTTTCCTCATAGGTTTGAGTCTGAGGACCATGCAAGACCTTGGTTCTGTCCAAAACTTAGATATTTCTTTAAGTAGTTGGTTTCCCCATAGGTTTGAGTCCGAGGACCATGCAATACCTTGGTTCTGTCCAAAACTTAGTTTGTCTTTTTGACGTACTTGGTTTCCCCATAGGTTTGAGTCCGAGGACCATGCAAGACCTTGGTTCTGTCCAAAACCTAGTTTTTCTTTTTGACGTACTTGGGGGTTAGCCCCTTGACAAGGGTACGGGGCATTGACTTGGTGTTGGGAGCCCCTAGAACTACTCATGCCATTGGCACTCTGCAGAGTAGGTTTGAGTGGGAGCCGAGTTAGAGCAACAACTGCTGGAAACGACGGAGAGGCTTTCGCCTAACTAGCCCCTCCGCCAAAACTATTTCTTTTAAGGGACTCTAGCCGACAAAGGATTGATCCCCCCATGACTAACCGCCGCCCGTGCCAACGCACAAGCCTTCCCACAGATGGCGCCAATTGTAAGGACTCAATTTGTAACGACCCCAAAATGGTATTGGGTTCGCACGTTAAAGGCCCAAACAATAAAATTTGTAGAGCGTGGGCTTGAAAGGCTAGGCCTAGGTCACCGGACGGTGGTTGGTCATGGTGTTCATACAGAATTAAACCACATTCGCTCAAGGAGTCTTTCTCCTCGATACGGTCTAGGAGGCTCTGGTTCTTAGCCTTTTTTCCCAGCCACTTTCTCTGAATTGCTTACTTTTCCTTTTATATTAGCCTGTACCCCTCATCCAATGGCCACGTGTGGGTTCGACCTTCCAGGACTGATACTTGTCCCATCAGCCCATACCCAAAGTGGTTGGGGGTGGTTGTAAAAGCTGAAGAGTATGGTCCTGTCAGGTGCAGGGTGCTTTATTGCAGTACTGGCAGCCTTTTACTTGGGCCGCTCCTGCACTGTGCTCGCCCTTTCTTTTAGGGGCACTATGGGATGCCGAGCACGAGATCGTCCTCGGCCATATCCTTAGGCCGTTCGGGACTCCCATTGTGCGTCCTCGGCATTACCTTTCCTCGGCCCAGGCCTTGGGCCTTAATATAAAATGGGCCGGGGTCATAAATTCTCTGACCCCACAATGATCATTAAGAAATTTTAATTAAACAAAATTTAATAAAAAGATAATTTGAATAGTTCGAGTTGTCAACACAAAAAAATGCAAATGTATTAAGTTTTACAACTTCATTCTACTAGTTTTCATATTTCAAAATTATACAAGATAATTCATTATCATTTGGCATTATATGTTATCAATGTGGGCAGGGGCAGAGCCAAGAATTTTTGTTTGGGAGAGCCAAGTTGCAACACTAATATATCTCAAGACAGGCCCCCACACACATATATTTATATACACACACACTATTTTATTTGATAAGTTATATATATACACACCCAACCAAAAAAAAAAAAAAGTTTAGTATTATTTTCAATCAAAATTATGTTTGATGACAATCTTTCATAAAATAAAATTCAAATTTTCCATTTCATTATGAAATTCTTAAAAAATTTCATTTTAAATACAAATTATCAAATTTTATACTAAAGTAAGTAAAAAATCTTTTAATTCAACTAATGAAATTCTTAAAAACATAAATGATCCAAAACTTGAAGGAATAAGTTAGGTTCCAAACATATTTGAAACTATCTTGTTTTAACCCATTATGTGGCAACTAAAGACACATTACATATGTAATTTTAGTGACAAGATTTTTTTTTTTTTTTAATGAGTTAATGACTTGTTAATCGCTACATAATGGGTTGAAAAAGATAGATTCAAACATGTTTGATGCCAAACTTTATCAAATATTTAACAGATATAGGAGCACATTTTACAATAAAAAATAAAATTACATCTCTATAACTGTTAAACCAATTATTTTTTTCAAAAGCATCATTGGACTAATTCAAATATTTGGGGGGGGGGACTCTTATTTTTGTAGACTAAAGTTTGAAAACATTAAAATAATTATATATAAAAAAATTCAAAATTTGAGGGGGGGGGGGGGGGAGGCCCCCCACTCTTGTACATACCTCTGCTCCTGAATGAGGGTAGATGTGACCATTTTATTTTGTTATGTTTATATAACATTTTTATTTTTATGCAGTTGTCAATATCTGTTTGTAATCAAATTTGTAATATTTTACCATAAAAAAAATTGTAATATTTCTATTATCTCTAATAAATTTAATTTCATAAATAAATTAAAGGTAATAAAAATATTACAAAATTGATTACTTATTTCATACTAAAGGGCAGGGACTTTTGCGAAAGCTGGGGAAGTATAAGGAAAATAACAGAAAAACTTCATGTAGTTAAATCACATGATTCACATTAAAATCAAATGTGTGCCGAGAGAGAAAGAATAAAAAGGAAAAGTTTAATGACACAAAAAATTACACAACTTCTTTGTCTCCTCATATCTGGAATTGAAAATTAAGTCCCATGGGTTTTCTACAAAGAAATAACAAGTTTCATATATATATATATATATATATATATATTAAATAAAATAAAATAAAATAAAAATCATTCTTTGAAAGTATTTTCACCCAAAAAAAAAAATTGAAAGTTTGGACAATTTGAAACTTTTTTTAATTTATTTTTTTCTATGTAATGTGAAATTAAAATTATGAAAAAACATTTCACCTCTTCAAAATTCCATGAATTTTTACCACGATAAGCCTATTTATATCATCAGGAAACTATAAATAACAATTTACTATCATATGAACCGACAAATTTTCAGTGAGAAGATGACCGAAAGTGTGAAAACTGGGAAGTTTGACGGAAATAACAGAAAAACTTCAAATGTGCAGGCGAGAGCAAAAGAATAAAAAAGATCAGACCTTATTACTTGTGCATCACGCTCAATCTCATAGTCATTGATGTCAACGTACAGCTCAGCCAAATAGAAAATGCCCACCTCACCATCCCAACGTCATATACCCAACGTCATACAAAAAAAATTATTGCTATCTTCTTGTTCTGCAGCATAGCGTCAGAATCTTTGAAATAACCCATTGGCGTTTGTTACTCAATAATACACACTCTTTGGCCTTTTAGAGTTGGTTTGAATTGAACTTATTATTATTGAAACTGAAAATTAAAAATTGAAAATTGAAAATATTGTAGTAAAATAATTTTTAAATGTGTAAATAGTATTATGGGACCTGTAAACAGTGCATGAACAGTACATAAACAGTGTATGAACAGTATTTTTTGTCCCCTACACAGTAAAATCTTGTGATTTTACTGTTCACGCGCAGGAAAAAAAAAAATCCCTGAAAACGCAAAACGTGAACGCCACTTTCAGTTGAAACCAAACGGGTACTTTGTAATAATCAAAACACAGTTAATTTTTAGGCGGAACTACAATGCTAATCTCTAATGTTTACATACTGAGTACTTTTGATTCCTAAAGTTTCAAGCAAGCGTCATTAGTACCTGAAGTTTTAAATATGAGTGTTACTAGTCTCTCTATTGACTTTTGTTAGTTTGTTTGTCTATGTATCTAATGGAACAATGATGCGACATTTCTTAAATGATGTGGCAACCTATTTATTATTAAAAAAATTGTACATCATATTATAAACATAGAACCGGGTAAATCCAAATAATGTGGGTCTTCAACACATCAAACTCATTAAAATTGGATCTTTCTCCAAAATCAAAGAACCTAGATTATTTCTTTCATTTTCCTTCATTTTCTCAAAATCCAAACAAGGTATAGAAATATGTTCAATTCAAAATCAAATAACTAATATATATTTTAAAGGATTTTGCTCCTACAGAACTCCGCTGTAGTAGCAGCACTAAAAGAAGATGGAGACGGCGAGTTCGTCAAGGCCTATGCCACTCATCTCAAACACTCTAGTCGGATCTCTCACTATGCATAAACACTTATTTTACATGTAGATACATATATTCGTTGAACCTAAAACTTTGTATTCTTTAGTTTCATTAATTCTTTGGGTGAGAAATGGAAGTGATCATTCTATTGAGTATTTGCCGTTAACCATTTGATCAAATACATATTGAAATTATTATACCGTAAACATTTAATTTGAGGGTCTAAGGATTTTTTAGTGTTCAATTTTGAAAGATGGGTATTTTTTTTTCTTGAGAGATTTCTACTTGGTTGTGTATATATAGATGCAATTATGTAGATACCTCCAGCCTTGGTTACAATCTCTCTCTCTCTCCATAAACATATTACTTGGTCCTGTTTGGATTCCAAGAAAAAGGAGGAAAAGATAACGAAATCTAGGAACTTTGAATTTGGAGAAAGACATAGGTTTGATGTATTGAAGACACATATTATTTGCATTTAGCCAATTCTGATGTGTATAATATAATGTATAATTTTTTAATAATAAATAGGTTGCCACGTAATTTAAAATATGTCACATCATTGTTCCGTTAGACACATAAGCAAACAAACTAACATAAGTTAATAGAGGGACTAATAGCACTCACATTTAAAATTTTAGGAACCAATAACGCACACTTAAAACTTTAGGGACCAAAAATGCTCAATAGACAAACTTTAGAAACTAACAATGTAGTTTCGCCTAATTTTTATGTGCGCAAAAGTGTGTGTATCAGTGTCTGTTTGGGAACAATTTATCTAGTTGAAATTGAATTTTTTTTGCTAAAAGTATTATAGATAAAACTAAAAGGTAGCTGAAATAATACATTAAGACTCATGAATAGTACCAAAGAGTGCAATGAAACCCATGAATAATAACAAAAATATTACAAAATTTATTATATAACTTTCACAAACTCATATGACACTACAAACTAATGTGGCAAAAAATAAATTTAAAATAATAAATAAATGAATCATAATGGAAATATTACAAATTTTATTACATAAAATTTATTATCACAAAATCACCAAAAAATATTTTAAATATTAATTTATTATGTGGTTTATATAGCACAAATCATATTTTAGACATTAATTTATAAACTTTTTAAAATAATTCTAACAATTTTCCTCCCAGGTCTGGAGTGAGGCTCAATGAATTGAGATTATAAAAACAAATTATCTAATTTCCTTATTCTTTTAATAGAACTGCCATTCAATAGGAATAAAAATTGAGACAAAAAATAAAAAAAATAAAAACCTTCAAGGCAGAGATTGACGAAAAAAGAGTAAGAGATTTATTACTTATAAAAATTAAAAAAAAAAAAATTGTATTCTAGTACTCAGTTTTGTCAAAAGCTCAATCAATGAGCTTGTAAATTCCTGCCATAAAAGTCTTTAGCTTTTGGGAAATTGGTGCCAACGAAGACCGAAAAGGAACAGAAACTAGAGAGTCAAAGAAAAACGACATTTCTTAACAGCTTTCGAGGGCAATGCATAATGAGAATTGGTGATCAGTTTCCATACAGGGGGACAGAGATTGACTGACTGATCGAGAGAAGGGAATATTTCTTTCTCTTAATGAGAGACTGAGAAAGTGAAAGGGAATAACAGAGAAATTTCATGTGACTCATCAGGCACTCTGCTCTCTTAACTCTCAGGCTGTCACATGGACAAACTTATCTAGTAGCTTAATATGAAAGGGAATAGAGAGAGTCAAAAAAAATTGAGGCGCTGCATAATGGGGAGATTGACTAACTTTATAAGGGAGGAAGATTTTCCATTTCTGAGTGAGAGACTGGAGTGTGAAATGAAAACTGAGAAGTGAAAGGCATACAAAGACGCGCGCGGACACGCATATATACTGAAGCAAATGCATTTTTACTATAGTAGCATCTAAAAATAAATGTTACTTTATATAGTGGAGTTAGATTCAAATGTGAAGAAAGTTTAACTACAAACTAGTAAACTAGTTTAACTAACTAGCAGCACAGGACTCAGTCAATCAAGCTTCTAGGTTGAATAGTAGATTTGATTCTTACGTGATGAAATTGTCGTATTATACATATAAAAACAATGGGCGGTAGGGTTGTGGGAAATGGAGATCCTAGGCATGAACTAGACATAGAAGAGCAAAACCACCAATCAATTCTAACAGAAAGCAGAGTATAACAAACACAGTGAAGCTAGAGAGAAAGAGAGAGAGAGAGAGAAAGAGAATCAAGATTAGAAGCTTTGAGAATTTCTGAATTGAATTAACAAACAGTTACAGAAAGATTATATATAGCCTAAAGAATTAAGAAAATAATCTAACCACCTCTAAACCACTTCCTAATTACACGAATCAGCTTCCCAACATCTGATCATTACAACAAACCATTGATCATCACCTTACACATGTTAATACAAATAAACTAACTACACTACAATATAAAAGCTACATGTAAACTGATTATATTTGTACAGAAAGCTACAGGTCGTATTTGTAGTTGAGGCAATTGTCATTTAATGACAAAACACAAGAATACTCTTCCCCAATGCTCTGCCTCTCTGCCTATTCTGATATCTCATCTTGATATACTTTCATCTACCTTCAAACTTTGACATTCCCCCTCAAGATGAGAATCTGATCTGTTGCTTGCATTTGCATCTGTCTTCTTTGTAATTGATCTATCATCATCTAAGAGTGTACATTCCCCCTTAGGAAGAGAAGCTGAAACATGAATGTTCATAACATTCATTTTACTTAACAAATGTCTCAACTGTGAGCTGTTAAGGGCCTTAGTGAGTAAATCTGCCAGCTGAGTGTGTGTGGGAGTGAAAAACAGCCTAATTACATTGTCTTGTACCTTATCTCTAACAACATGACAATCAACCTCTATATGTTTGGTTCTCTCATGAAACACAGGGTTTTCTCCAATATAAATGGCTGCTTGATTGTCACAAAACAGAAGAGCAGGTTGAGGATGCCAAATCTCCAAATCCTTCAACAATGATAGCAGCCAAGTCAGCTCACACACAGTGACAGCCATAGCTCTGTATTCTGCCTCAGTTGAAGATCTAGACACTATAGATTGTTTCTTAGACTTCCAAGAGATTAAGGAGTCACCTAAAAATATGCAATAGCCTGTGGTTGATCTTCTGGTGTCTATACAAGCTACCCAATCAGCATTTGTGTAAGCCTTCAAATGAAAATTTGAAGATGCAGACAAGAAAATTCCTTGACCTGGACATCCCTTTATGTACTGTAAAATCTTGTAAGCTGCATCTAAGTGAGGCTTCCTTGGTTTGGACATGAATTGACTCAACTTGTGAACCGGGTAGGCTATGTCTGGTCTGGTGATTGTTAGGTATATCAATCTACCAACTAACCTTCTATAGACTCCAGGATCAGGTAACAAAGTACCTTGCAGCTTGCTCAACCTTAAATTTTGCTCCATTGGTACTTTACTCGGCTTACAAGCTGACATACCAGCATCCTTTAGAATCTCCAAAGCATATTTTCTTTGGCATAAGCTGATCCCTTTGGCTGATCTGGCTATTTCAAGACCAAGAAAGTACTTCAAACCTCCAAGATCTTTAAGCTTGAAGTGTTGATCTAAGGAAACTTTGAGTGCTTCAACCTCTTGAACATTGTTGCTAGCTATGAGAATGTCATCAACATAAACAACCAATACTATGAAAGAACCACCAAGCCTCCTTGTAAAGAGTGAGTAATTAGCCTTGGATTGCTTAAAACCAAGCTGTTTGACAACATAACAAAATTTTGCATTCCATTGCCTTGGGGCCTATTTGAGTCCATATAAAGACTTATTTAACTTCCAAACAACATTCCCCTCTTTCCTGTGAAAGCCTTGAGGGAGTTGCATATACACCTCCTCATGTAAATCCCCATTCAAGAACGCATTGTTGACATCTAACTATACCAAGTGCCACCCTTTCACAGTAGATATAGCAAGAAGAGTTTTAACAGTAGTTAACTTGGCAACAGGTGAAAAAGTGTTAGTAAAATCTAATCCCTCTTGTTGAGTAAATCCCTTAGCAACTAGTCTTGCTTTATACCTCTCCACAAATCCATCTGCCTTGTACTTAACCCTATAGACCCACTTGCATACAATTGCCCTTTTGTTGGAAGGCAAAGGAGTAAGTGTCCAAGAATTGTTAGAAACCAAAGCTGCAATCTCAGCATTCATGGCATCTTTCCACTTAGGATCCTTAATAGCCTCATGATAGAATCTTGGTTCAGGGATTGAGGTAATAAGGGAACAAAAATGGGCATAGGAAGGAGAGAGTTGGGAAGAATCAATGTAATTAGAGAGATGATATTTAGTACCTGATGGGTGAATAGAACCTGACTTATTGTTGCTGAGATGAGTGGACTGTGTAAGTTCATTTGAAGTAATGGTGTTGCATTTTTAATCCTTCAAGTATGTAGGAGCCTTAGAAGGTCTAGAAGATCTTCTTAAGGAAGGAATAGATGCAAGTGGATCATTTATAAGATTTTGAGCAAATAAGGGATAGTAACAGATTCTGCAGAAGTGGAATGACTAGAATCTGATATGGCAGGTTTGGGTACAACAGAATCAAGAATGACATTATGGATAGAATCTACTGCTTGATGTGAAACTTGGGTAGGATTACAAGGGGAAGGAGAAGGGTGTGAAGGTGGAAGGACAGGATCAAGAAATATGGCATCAACTGGGGTTGCTACATTAGGACAGATATGAGGAAAAGATATAGAGGCTTGTGGTGAAGTGATAGAAGAGATGAAAGGAAAAACATGTTCATGAAAAGATACATCCCTTGAAATGAAAATTTGTTTGGTTATCAAATTCAACAATTTGTAACCCTTGACACCAAAAGGGTATCCAAGAAAGACACAAGGAATAGATCTAGGAGCAAATTTTGATCTATTGTGAGCTAAGGTAGATGCAAAACATAGACATCCAAATACTTTTAAGTGATTATAAGAAGGAGTTTTGCAATAAAGTTTCTCAAATGGAGTTTTATGATCCAAAACAGTACTAGGCAGCCTGTTAATAATGTGAACAGCTGTCAAGACACAATCCCCCCAATAGCAAAGTGGTATATTTGATTGAAATTTCAATGCTCTAGCAATGTTTAAAATGTGTTGATGCTTTCCCTCCACAACTGAATTTTGTTGTGGAGTAGCAACACAGGAGTGTTGATGTACAATCCCATGTTGAGCATAAAAATCTTTGAGAAAAAATTCTTGAGCATTGTCAGTTCTAATTACTTTGATATGAGATTGAAATTGAGTAAAGATCATGTTGTAAAAGGAAATTAACAATGTCCTAGTTTCTGTTTTGGATTTCATTAGATAAACCCAAGTGGATCTTGTAGCATCATCCACAATTGTAAGAAAGTATCTAAAACCACCATGAGTTGCTTTAGCAAAAGGTCTCCATACATCACAATGTATTAAATCAAAAGCATGCTCAGATATATGATTAGAATTAGGAAAGGGTAATCTTTTAAATTTGGCAATGGGACAAACAACACATTCTTTATTGGAATGAAAAGAAGGTACATCTGATACACAGTGAGAAAGTTTGTCATCAGACACATGTCCTAATCTAAGATGCCATAAGTATGACTTATTGACAGTAGAATCATTAGAAACAGAATGAACAAAAGATTTGAAAACTGACTCTAGGATAGTAGTTGCTTCTAAAGCAGTCTTGCAATTTTCTGTTGTTTGCAGCAGATAAAGATTGTGGTGAAGCTTACCCAATCCAATCACTCTCCAACAAGTAAGGTCCTGTATAAAACAGTAGTTTGAAAGAAAAACCAAACAGCATGATAATGATTTGGTTAATTTGCTCACTGATATTAGATTAAAAGAAAAAGCTAGGACACAAATCACATTTTCAAGAATCAATGTTGGGGTAAGTTGGACTGTGCCTATGTGTGTGACAAGAATCCTTTCACTATTAGGCAAGTGTACAAAGGATGACAAGGAGCTAGTTATGCTGGTGAAAAGGGATATAGAATGAATGATGTGATCAGTGGCTCCTGTGTCTAGAACCCAAGTTTCAGCATTATGAGCTATTTTATTTGAAGGATTTTCAGAAAAAATTGAATTCTTTAAATTAAGGCAAATAGAATCCTGGAAAGAGGCACAAGAAATACCTGAAAGAGCAGAATTGGCTGCATGAACAACATCTTGACTGGTAGAGGAAGAAGCATGAGAGCTCAGCATTGATAGTAATTGCTGGCATTGCTTAGCTGTGAATGGAAAGGAGCTTGAAGCAGCCTCAAATTGACCATTCTCACCATCAAAAATCACTTGATTTGCCACAGAAATTTTGCCTTTTTGCTTGTATCCTGGTGGAAATCCTACTAGTTTGTAGCATTTTTCCATGAAATGGCCAAGTTTTCCATAATGACTACATACAGGTTTATCCTTGCCTTTGTTCTTTCCTCCTTGATTGAACCCTTGAGCCTTGACTGCCAAAGCTGTTGAATCAACTGACACACCACCTCCATTGAAGCCTAAAGCCCTCTGTCTCTCTTCTTGTATCACCAAAGAGAAGGCTTTGTCAATTGAAGGACTTGGCTCCATCATCAGAATCTGAGTTCTGACTTGTGAGAAAGCTTCATTCAAGCCATTGAGGAATTGCATCTTGATGATTGAAGAGTATGATTTTATCATTCACTCCACAAATGCATCAGCCACATGAACAAGATGGTGAAGGCCTGAGATTGAGTAACTGATCCCATGATGCTTGAAGATTAGTGAAGTAGGTAGTCACGGTTGAATCTCCTTGCATAATTGTTGAGATCATCTTCTGAAGCTGTGAAATCCGTGGACCATTAGCTTGTGAAAAACGGTTTCTGAGCGAATTCCAAACCTCCATTGCAGTGTTTCTGTAGATCACACTTGCAGTAATGTGAGGTGAAACGGAATTCAGAATCCATGAGGAAATCATGGAGTTATTCTTCGACCAAGCAATTTTCTCCAAGGGTGTGACAGCCATAGAAATCATGACAGAGCCATCAACAAAACACAGCTTGCTCTTCGCATCTAGTGCCATAAGCATAGCCCTAGCCCAATTAGGGTAATTGTCCTCAGTCAAGAGCTGAGTAACAAGAATCGCACCTGGTGACTCTCCATGGTGCAAAAAGAAAGGGCTTCTCGGATCCTCCATTGGAGAAAGCTCACGATGAGCATTAGGTTGAGAAGCAGTGGAAGAAGGAGCTTGATCTTGATTAGCCATTAATGGAAGCAAAAGAGCTCTGATACCATAATAGAAAGCAGAGTATAACAAACACAGTGAAGCTAGAGAGAAAGAGAGAGAGAGAAAGAAAGAGAATCAAGATTAGAAGCTCTGAGAATTTCTGAATTGAATTAACAAACAATTACAGAAAGATTATATATAGCCTAAAGAATTAAGAAAATAATCTAACCACCTCTAAACCACTTCCTAATTACACGGATCAGCTTCCTACCATCTGATCATTACAATAAACCATTGATCATCACCTTACACGTGTTAATACAAATAAACTAACTACACTACAATATAAAAGCTACATGTAAATTGATTATATTTGTACAGAAAGCTACAGGTCGTATTTGTAGCTAAGGCACTTGTCGTTTAATGACAAAACACAAGAATACTCTTCCCCAATGCTCTGCCTCTCTGCCTATTCTGATATCTCATCTTGATATACTTTCATCTACCTTCAAACTTTGACAAATTCAAACATAAAATGGTTTGCAACCCCCATCAACATCATAGATAGAAAGATGGAATATCTTATCGATCGACATGGTCAATTGTCATTTTCATTAGAAAGATTTTCTTGCAAATTGACCGTTCATAAATTCTTTAACTTGTACGTTTCTGACCTTTTTTAGTTCTCATATATAAAGTACCTATAAAATTATTTTAATTGATATATATATTTTTAAGTCCAATAGGGTTACAAAAGGGTTGATGTCTCAGCAACAACTCAAAATTTCATTAGCGAAGTCTTTAAACAATAATCAAATGCAACTTGTTCACAAACCAGCAAAGCTAGTTTTGAACTGTATCAAAATAATATCTTAATTTCAAGATTGTGAACATTTTTTCTTTCGCTGAATTGAAGATATTATTTAATAAAAACAAGAGGGGCTTGAACCTTCGCCATTGTTAAGCATATGGGGGAGGCTGGAGATGGGGATGGTTACATGCTCAATTTATTCAATAAGTCTACCTCAAAATTTGGAGAATGATAATTGATTGGCGAGAATCTAGTTGCTCTCTCCTAGGATGGTTCTCTCCAAAGACCTCTTCTAGCAGTGTAGCATTGTCGTCCCTTTTACGGAGGAGTCCGAGTCCCTATGAATAACTCAGTTATTCTCAGGTTAGTAAGGTTGTTTTTCTGGGGTTACAAGGAAATACTTCTTTTATCCTCCCCTTTTCTTCTTGCTCTACGAGCTTAGTAATGGACGATTTTTCCAACCGATGGAAATCCCTCTCGCTATCAGAGAAGGAAGGCACCGACTTGTCCCTGAAGCCCGACCAAGCTTCATCTGAGTTCTCCATGGTAGCTAGGTTCCTTATGAGATGACCTATCAACCTTGATGCCATTGCAAACACCTTCAACCCCCTCTGCAAACCAAAAACGAGATTTCAGATGAAATTCATTGGTGACCATCTTATCCTCTTCTCTTTTGACTCCAAAGAAGAGGTTGATAGAATTCTAGCAGCTAAACCCTGGAGTTTTGACAAATGCATTATGGTACTTTCGAGATATGATCACTCAGCACCAACTAATGCATCGGACATGACCACAGTATCCTTTTGGGTACACGTGCATGATATCCCACTTCATTTCTGAAATAAGGAGGTGGCGGAACAGATTTGTGAGGTTATTGGTCTGGTTACCAAATCGGAGAACCTACACGACTGCGACGGAGGTACTTTTATACGTACTCGTGTCGATGTGAACATCTCTATGCCGAGGTCGGCTCATCACCCTTGATAGCAACGAAGTCCATTGGGTCTCTTTTAAGTACGAACGCCTCCCAAACCTATGCTATTGGTGCAGCTGCCTCACTCACCCTGATAAGGACTATGAACGATGGATAGAAAGCGAGGGTACGTTGAACAAAGAGGAGTAACATTATGGGCCGTGGCTCAGAGCAGCTCCGTTCATGGCATCCAGAAAATCTTTTCTCTCCGTCCCGGGCTTCTACGCCAGTAAGAAAACCAAAAAACCCAGCCAAAAGCAAGCCGAAGTTCATTCCCAACAGCGGGATTCCCCAACCACGGCGGTAAGCGAACTCTCACCAGCTTTGTCGCCGAAAAATCAGGAGCACATCTTGTCTCCGAAAATCAAGGAACATGACGTGAACCTCGTCTCGAACAGTCCCAAAGTTCAGCCAACTATTGACACGAATTTCACGGGGCCCCCTTTTTTGGTTCCCCTTCTGAAACCCACTCAACCCATAGATTTTGATCAACTCATTGAAGAGATTGATGAGGATATTCATTGCTTTGACAATGTGGACTCAACATATAATAACCCAAGTGACGCCTACTGGGGCCGAAACCCATTGCTTGACAACGAGCCAAAAACTAACAGAGGCTCACCTTCCAAATGCTCCCACACTAAGCCCACTAATCCAAACCCACTCAATGATATTACCAATACCCCCTCGGCCCAAAACTTGATGAATCCAGCTAATGACAAAAGATGGGTGAGGATGCAGCGTCCCACTCACATATCAGATGAGGCAAAGGTTGTGGTCTCTTTTGGTAAACGTGGTCCACTACCAATCATAGAATACTCCAGGTCCTAGAAACGAAGAGCAACGCCAGGCAATGACTCCTCAACCCCCTCACCTCAAATGGCGGTGGCTGGCAAGCAACCCTGCCGATCTCGATGAGTCTGCTATTTTGGAACGTGCACGGGCTTGGGAACTGGTGCACCCTTCAAGAGCTCGAGGGGTACATTCGGGCACAAGATCCCATCACCCTCTTCTTGGCCGAGACGTGGGCGGGTGAAGCTAGGCTGATTAGTTTATGCATAGAGTTGGGTTTTGACCACTACTGGGTTACTCCACAAGCAAATCGTCTAGGGTGCCTAGCTTTGTTTTGGAAGAACACAATAAAGATTGAAGTCATCTCCTCATCGCCGAATCATATAGACGATGTGGTTGGGGCTTCGACGGATGAGAAGTGGCGCCTTATAGGTATATATGGCTTCGCCAATCCAGCCAAAAGGGGGACACTTGGTCTTTACTTTGACAGCTCCTATCTTGCCCTTCGATGTTGTGGCTATGCGCTAGGGATTTCAACGAAATCCTCTAGTCCCATGAGAAATGTGGTCTGGGTCCGAGAAGCGAAAACCAAATGAAAGCATTCCGCGACGTGTTAGATAAGGCTGGGTTGAAGGACTTGGGTTTTGTAAGGAAGAAATTCACTTGGAAAGGCCATCGCCCCGGTGGTTTGGTGCTTGAGAGGCTGGACCAGGCTGTTGCAAACAACTAATGGCTTTCCAAAAATCCAGGTATGAAAGTCCAACACCTCCACTCTAACTCCTCAAACCATCTAGCCATCATTGTAAAACTCGAAGGCATCATCCCTAAACCAAACCGCCCCTTCAAATTTGAACAAATGTGGCTACAGGATAGAGGGTGTAGTGACACAGTCACTAATGCCTGGGTCAACCTCTAATGGGGGCTACAATGCTAGAGGTAGTAGGGAAAATCCAAACTTGTGGGGCAAAACTCACAGAGTGGAGTAAAAATAGCTTTGGAAGCATTAGGAAGTTGCTTGAGGAAAAGAAGAAACTCCTAGCCAAAGCTGAAATCGGACCAACTAAGGGTAGGGATCAATTATTGGTAAAAACTCTCCAAAAGCAAATTAATGCTTTGCTCGACAAGGAAAGCTAGATGTGGCAACAACGCTCAATGGCGCTTTTTCTGAAGTGTGGAGACAGAAATACCTCTTATTTTCATAGCAAGGCCTCCCAACGGTTCCGAAGAAATTGAATACTCGGCCTTAAGAATAATCAGAATGTTTGGTGTACTAAGGAGTCTCAAATTAAGAACATTGCCTTTGAGTACTACCAATCCCTGTTCTCATCCTCTGCCCCATCCGATTTTGATGACGTCCTTTCCACGGTTCATCCTTCAGTGACTGATGATATGAATTCAATGTTGCTTCGGCAATTCAACAGGGAGGAAGTCGAAGCAGCTATGAAGCAAATGAAGCCCATCACAGCCCCGGGGCCGGATGGCATGCCCCCACTCTTCTACCAGTCCTTCTGGAGCACTGTGGGTGTGGATGTCTGTTCTGCCGTCCTTAATTGCTTGAATAACTGTAAGATTCCAACTGATATAAACCGCAATCATATTGCTTTAATTCCAAAAGTTAAATCTCCGAAAAGAATTACTGAATATCGTCCTATAAGCTTATGTAATGTGATCTATAAACTGGTGTCTAAAGTGTTAGCAAACAGGCTCAAAAGTATTCTCCCCTTAGTAATTTCAGAAAACCAGAGTGCTTTCCAGGTAGGTAGAGTAATCACGGATAACATCCTAATGGTTTTTGAAACATTACACTATATGAAGCATCACCAGAATGGTAGTTCGGGTTTCATGGCCTTGAAGCTCGACATGAGCAAGGCATACGATCGTGTTGAATGGAAATATTTGGAACTTGTGATGAAGAGAATGGGATTTGCAAATAGTTGGGTAGCTTTAATGATGGAGTGTATCTCCTCGGTCAGCTACTCGATCCTTATCAACGGTGAGCCCTCATCAATCATTCACCCAGCCAGAGGCATAAGGCAAGGGGACCCACTCTCCCCTTACCTATTTCTTTTTATTATGGAAGGCCTCCATAGTCTTATTCAACACACTGCAGCTTCGGGTCAAATCAGGGGTGTCTCTATATGTAAGAAAGGTCCTTGGCTGACTCACCTTTTCTTCACCGACGACAGCTTTTTCTTCTGCAGAGCTTCTATAGCGGAATGTCACAAGATTCAAGATCTTTTGAGTAGTTATGAAAGAGCTTCTGGTCAGCAATTAAACAGGTCAAAAACCTCCCTTTTTTTCAGCAAGTCAACTTCACCGGATTCCATTGATCAAATTACTAATTTCCTTGGGGTTCAAAAGATCAAACAGTATGAAAAATACCTCGGCCTGTCGACCCTAGTGGGTAGAAACAAAAAGGCCAGCCTCATGTTCATCAAAGAAAGAGTTTGGGCCAAGTTGCAAGGCTGGAAGGAATAACTTCTCTCTCAAGCAGGGCAGGAGGTGTTGTTAAAGGCAGTAGTGCAGGCTATTCCAACCTTCGCCATGAGCTGCTTCAAACTCCCCATCACCCTGTGCAACGACATAGAGCAGCTAATCCGGAAGTTTTGGTGGGGCCATCAAGGGAACCATAGGAAAATACATTGGTCAAAATGGAGCACGCTTTGCCTCCCAAAGGAACTTGGTGGTATGGGGTTCAAGGAATTACAGAAATTTAATGACGCCATGTTGGCAAAGCAAGTCTGGAGGCTTCTTGAAGAAAAAAAACTCCCTGTTTCACCATTTTTTCAAGGAAATTTTTTTTTCCAAATGGGAATATTTTTATTGTGAAGGAAGGTAGCGGCTTCTTTGCGTGGAAAAGCATCCTCAAAGGAAGAGAGGTCATCCAAAAGGGAGCCAAATGGAGAGTGGGAAATGGCGAAAATATACTTATCTATCAGGATAGGTGGTTGCTTGAACCCCAGTTCACTAATATTTAGTGCCCCCCTCTCTTCTATGGCTGTGATGCGCAGGTGTCAGTGCTGATTGACAAAGAGAGGTGTTGTTGGATTGAAGATGCAGTTGACAACAACTTCGTACCCCACGAAGCTAGGATGATCAAATCTATCCCTTTATGCTTCACTGATGCTAAAGACAAGTTATACTGGTCGAGCATGGTGGATGGGGCTTATTCGGTCAAGGCGAGCTACAGATTTCTGATTGACAACAAGCTGATCCCAAATGTAAGTCCTCTAGCTCCCTACCATCCGAAAAGCACTTGGAAGGGGCTTTGGAAATTGAGGATCCCCAACAGAACTAAAACTCTAATGTGGCGTGCAATCTCAAATGCTCTTCCAACCCGAGTCAACCTGGTAAAGAGAAAAGTCCTTACTGATGCTACCTGCCAGCTCTGTGGGCTAGAATAGGAGTCTACATTGCATGCCCTTTAGTCATATCCGAAATTGAATGGGGTCTGGGATGTGCAATTTAATTCACTTAGGGATGAAGTGAAAGAGTGCGTGACTTTCATGGAAGTATTTCAAATGTGCATGGAGAAAGGCCACCCCTTTGATATGCTTGCTATGTTAACATCACATGTTTGGCTCAGAAGGAACAAGCTAAGGTTGGGTGAAACAGTGGCCGAACTGAGATTGCTAAACTCTTTGGCGAGAGACGCTCTTCTGGAGTTTCAGCATGCTCATTCCGTAGACCCATCTCTTCCTTCTACCCATAGCCAAATCAAATGGGAGCCTCCCCCCATGGATTGGTTCAAAATCAATTTCGATGGTGCCGTCTTCCAAGAGAAAGGTGAAGCAAGTTTAGGAATCATTATCCGCAACGACCATGGTCTAGTTATGGCTGCCTTAACACAAGTTATTCCTCTGCCCACTTCAGTGGAGATGGTGGAAGTGTTGGCAACAAGGTGGGCTCTAATCTTTGCAAAAGAGCTCACCTTTGATCATATCATCCTGGAAGGTGGCTCCGATATTGCCATTCATGCTATGAAGTGTGATAGTTACTCTGTTGCAAGCTTTGGTCATATCCTCGCCGACATAAAGTCCCTGGCTGCTCAATTCAGGCACGTGGTTTTTAGACACACTCGTAGACAAGGAAACAAAGTCGCTCATAACTTAGCAAGAGCAGCTTGTAATTTTTATCCTTTCTGTACTTGGATTGAGGAAATCCCTGTAGTTTCTGTTGTTGACTATAATGTAGAAATTATTAATGAATAGTATCTCCCTTCCCTTGGTTTTGGGGTCGGTTTCTCAAAAAAAAGAAAAAAAAGATTGGCAAGTTTGCCTTTTCATGCTCACAGCTGATAGGTGATAGCACAATCGGGAACATAGTAGTGGACATGCTTTTTGTCATCTTATACGTACCTTATATACTGCGAAAAATAGAAAAGAATAGTTTAGCTACTTAATCAGTTGTCCTTGTTGGGTGGATTCTCTTGCAAATCCACAACTCATCAAATTAGCAAATATAGGGAATCAATCTTTGTGCCACAAGTTCTACTACAATCCTATAATGGTAAACTATAAGTAGTAAAAAAAAGAAAAAAAAAAAAAGTCCTTATAGAAGTGATAATATTCACTATTCATAATCATGTTTTGTACATGCAGGATACTTGGTGAAAATAATTATTTTAACTCTAAGTCAATGCCATTCCAAAAAAATAAAAAATAAAACCTCCAAGTCAACGAAAAAAAGAAGTCATACAGGCTAACGTCCATAATATGCTAAAGTCGCGTACCATATTGAAATAGAGCAGTATTTAATACACCGAAGTCATATAGGCGACTCTCACTCTCGGTCTCATCGGTGCGTGGGTTAAAAAGCTCACAAATTCACAAAAAATTGAATGGTTTTTTTTTTTTTTTTTTTGGTTACTGTAAAGTTGTTGAAGTTCTATTTCTTCTTGTACAAAAGTGTTTTGTTTCTTTCTGTTGCTTGTACAGGTCTTCTTTGTCTACTTCATTTCTTTGATGAAGTAGTTTCTTCTTAATATAATTTTTCTTATCTATCGAAAAAAAAGAAAGTTGTGGAAGTTCCTATATGTGTTCTTCTCTTAAGTTGATTAAAAATAAAAATCAATTCCTTTGGATAGAAATTTTGTGTAATCTGTAAAGAAAGTTTTCGTTTAAATCTGTCTATACTAGGATTGTATCCTTCCCATTTGAAATATATATATTTTTGATAGTTAAGAAAAATTGTATTAAAAACTAGGATTGTGTTCTTTTAAAAATTATTTTTTTAATTAATTTTCTGGATTTTTTATTTAAGAAATTGAAAAACAAAAACAAAAACAAAAATGTGTACTTAAAGGTAAGCAACCACTTATCAAAATCTAACATAGAGTCCAAATTGAATAAACTTAAAATTAGAGGACTCAAGTGAAGTTAGAAGCATAAAATGAATTTTGGTCAAACTTAAAGAGTATAATTTACATATTTACCTTCTTTTCATGCATTCTCCTTTCGTTATTTAATTTGGCAATAGAGCTACATTCTACCTCTTTCAATAGTATTCTCTACCATCATTCCAAGTCCTTGCACTTAGCCACCAGTCCATCACATTTGGTTGTGTCTAGTGTATTAGGCCAACTTTTAGCTTTCAACCTTTATGTAAAGCTTTTTAAAACTTTATATTTTCAATGTTAATGTCAATCAAGCTTATGTCAAGGTCATTTGGGAACGTGGGTAACCTTCCAAGCCACTTGATCCCAACCCCCACAAATCCAATCAAATTTATTTCCATGGCCCAATCTAATGATGCTACCCATAGCGGATTCAAAATGTGGCTGTTTTCTCTAATGGCAGGAAATTATGGCGTTGTCTTTGGTGAAATTTCCAACCAACCTAGCACCAAAGAAGGATGAATGAGAAAATGCCTTTGCTATATACCTTAAAGGTTGAGACAGTATTCAGTGCAAGATGCTGTCGTAGTTGATCTAAGATTTGGTTCCCATCATCAAGAGTCTCTTGCCAAAACTTAGAATTTTGAAATGCAAAGGCAATCTGATATTTTCTCGCCAACTGCTGTAATTTCACTCAAGACGTTGCTTTAAGAGTTTCAGATTATTATTACAAGAAATGCATTAGGTACCAATTCAGTCCATTATTTATTTATTTTTCCCAAGTTTTTGATACGCGGGAACAATCGTTTGCTCCAGATTCTCCACTAACATGTAGACGATATGAAGCACTTTACCAAATACTGTGATTACCACAAATTTATACACTTCATGATGCCTCTTCGAGATGACTTTGAGCCCTCATCGGTCTCACTATTGCGCATGGTACTCCTCATCCATTTTAGGATGCTGCTTTCATAAAGCTCGTCTTGAGGAAAATTGGCAGTCTACCCCAAATTTAAATAAAATAAAATAAATGAAAAAAAAAAAAAAAAAAAAAAACCTTGTACTTAAGAGTTCTCCAAATTTTATTGGCTGAATTTATAGCTCGAGTTTGAGATTAATAGGTACATATCACAAATAAATTGTCCATCATAGCTACAAGTTCTAACACATAATGATGTGATTACAAATAAATTGCAACGACATAATAAAAGAAAAGTAGACAAAGCAGGAAAGCTTCAAGATTCAGTATGAAAATTTTAATTCTTGGAACAACTTAAGAACTATCTTGCTGAAGGACTAGTTCTAGCAGTCACATGGATTGAGAAAATTGGACTTGAATCATTTGATTCAGTCACACCATCCTCCTTTCTTCGAGCTAATTCTGTTGCCAAGCATTCCTTTAGATCAATAACTACCTGACTCATGGTTGGCCTATTGTGGGGATTTTCAGATACACAAGTTAGGGATACTTCAACTGTCACGTCTCAAACCCAAAAGAGTCCAAAGCATGAGAAATGCATCCTAAGGGTACCTGTAGATTTTTTTTTTTTTCCTTTTTGACAATTCAAACTTATAAAGTTGTGATTTACAACTATATTTTATGTTGGCTTTATTCCATGACAAAAAGTGTTGTAATTGTTTTAATTTATTTCCTTGTATTTTGTGAGATCTACTTGTAAGGGTTGTGTGAGAGAGAGAAAGTGTGAAGACTCAAGGCTATTGAAGACTCAAGGCTATTGAAGACTAAAGCTGTTTTTGCAGGTAGCTCGCGAGTAAGCTTCCCACGAAGTGATGCATGTGCCCTGCATATGACTAGAATGCGAAGAGTCAGGACAAGATGGAGACAGTTGGTTTTCGCGAGTGTTTCACGGGTAAGGCCTTCCTGCGAGATACCCGCGAAACAGTCTGTTTTGCTGAACTGTCATTTCTGATACACACTATCTGTACTCACACTATATATACCCTCATTACCCACAAATGTATATGAGGCCATTTAGAGAGAAAAACCCTAGATAGGTTTTCTACAACACACACAGCCATCTTTTAGAGAGAGAATATCAAGGTGTAGAGAATATCTCCTCCTTGAAAACCCTAAGTTTGTGTAAAGGAAAACTCCTCTAGATCTCACAAGAGATTTACACAAACCGCAATTATGAGCAACACTAAAACGTGGCTAGGGTTTGCCTTTTATACTTAGGACAAATAAGAAACCCTAAAAACGTTTTAAAATAGCTAGGGCTGAGTTGGAAAATTCTGCAGAAAAGCAATCTGCCCGACGTTCGATCGGTCGAGCCTAAGTTTCGATCGATCGAGCCAGGCCAAAAGGCACAATGCTTTCTGCTTTACACTCGATTCCAACTTTACATTGACATACAACTTTGAGCTAGCTTTAAACACTTCTAAACACATTGTTTTGATCATAGTTTGCCAACAATACAAATTAGAGTTCTAAATACATAAAGTCCTACACTTTAGAACCTAACAAACTCCCCCTTTGGCAATCCGTGACAAAACACATCTTAAAAGCTCAAAGTTTACAATATGAAAAGCCCTTTACAAAATAATGTTCATAAACCAAATTCAATCCTAACTACTATCCATCAGTTGCAAGTGTAGACAGCAGCTCAATTGAATCAACCTGTATATTTCCTGAAACACTAAACAAAATGCATAACCGCATGTGTGGAAATAATACAAGTAAACAAAATAACTTCTTGATTTCAAACAACACACAAAATAAAAACATATATCAATGAATAACTCATAAATATAAATTAATAAGCAGTTTGAAATAAGAAACAAATAAAGTACCAACAAAAACATAAAACTCCCCCTAACATGAATATCCCATCAAAAACAAGGTAAGAGCTAAAAATGTTAAGTACATAGTGAAGCACCTAGATACAATCTAAAAACTTCACAAGCTCCAACCAAAATTACAAAGTCTCCCCCTAAAAAACAAAAACCTACAAGTACTCCCCCTTTTTGTGACGGAATGCCAAAGGGCAAACAAGATATCCATCATCAAAAGGGAGGTGGTCTAAACTGTGCCAACTCCGCACGCAAGGCACAGATCTCATCAAGTACGTTCACAAAATCTGTTCTTGAGCCGCCTGAACGGTCAAGACATGATCCAACGTGCGACGAATGTCTGAACCATCCGTAGCAGTCGGTGGAGGAACAGCAGCATCAGCATCAGCAGCAGCTGTACCTGTAGAAGAGGAAGGAGGGGGAACACTACAAGATGACGCACCACGAGGACGAGGACGAGGAGGAGGACCTCTCAACTGAGCAGCCCTCTGACGAAGAAAGGTGGCACCTATGGGAGCTATCACATGAACAGGCTCACCTGACGGAAAATCATCTAGACCTAAGTAGAGCAAAATCCTATGAATGAAAATAGGATGAATCAGTGCATGCCCTATGGCAGAACTCCTATGAACCTCGTTCAAAGAACGAAGGAACAAGTGAGGAAAACTGATAGACGCTCTAGAAGCAAAGGCGTACAAAAACACACATCGCTCTAAAGGGATGGTGTGGAAGTGAGAGATAGGCCACAAGGAATGACACGCAATCCTAAAGAAGAGATAGGCCATCTCGGTAAGCTCAGCGGACGTGATCCGAGGATCCGAACCCCACTGGATAGATGACCCAGTGATGTAAGACATAACAACATCTAAAGAGGGTGACTCATCATAGGGATAGTCAGCATCACGAACAACCGGCACCCCAAGAGCCTCAGCCACCACCCGAGGGGTAATGATGAACTCTACACCTCGTATCCAACTCCTAACAAGGGTGTTGGAATCATAGATGTGGCAAAAGAGATTCGAGTAGAACTCTCTAATCAGGGCGGTCGGAGGTGGATGATCTATCTCTACAAGAGGCAACCAACCCCTAGACTCAAAATTGGCCCTAATGACCGGATCAAGCTCATCAAACACAACAGCTCACTCAGACCAGATCTTACGCCTACAGTGCAAGGTGTCATAGGCTTCTCTACACTTATCATTCTTAAACAACTCAACACTAGGTGGAGACTCAGAGGAAGTGGAAGTGGTCCTATGAGCTCTAGTTTTCCTAGGCATGGTGCTAAGATAAGGATCAAAACACAGAGCGAAAGAACAAAAAAAACACAAAACCAAAACCAAGGGCAGACTGCAAGTTAGCACAAAAACAAAAAAATAGAAACAAGATCTATATGATGCATGAACAAATTTAAATGTCATGATGCATGTGCTAGTGCAGTGAATTGAGTCAAAAAGATTCAAATTACAAAATTGGCTTGCATTTAAAGATGTTTAACACAAAAACCCCAAAATATAAAAACCACTTGATCAATTTTAAAAAAAAATTGACGAATTGATCATTACACATGATGGAAGAACAACAATAATGACCAATTACATCAATTGGAGAAGCCAATTTCATCAATTTAAACCAATTTGACAAAATCCCCAATTCGGATCAAATTCAAAACCCTAGAATTTTCAATTTTTCAAAAAACACCAAATTGATCAAATTAAACTATAGGAAACATCAATATAACATCATGGCACAAAAACCCATTGATCAATTACTCAAGAATTGGCTTGAATCATCAAAAACCCAATAATTTTGAAGATGCCGAAAATAGCCATGAGAATGCATGAAAAATGCATGAAAACAAGAAATAAACTTGAAAAAGAAGGGCAAAAGGGTCTTACCGGCTTCTAAGGACAAAAACCTTGCAAAAATCTTGAAGGAAAACGACAAAAATTGATGGTGGAGCCAAGAGCCAACGCGGAGAGAGAGAAAAACTTGAAAAAGTTTGAATAGTGACTTTGAAAAAGTCCTATTCTGCCTTTTTAAAAAAACCAGATACACGAGTTTCGATTGGTCGAAAATCAGTCTCGACCGGTCGAAACAGACAGAGACTCCCTCTCTCAAAAAATTTAAAATTTTAAGAATTTCGATCGGTCGAAAAACAGGATGGACCGATCGAATCAGGCAGAGGCTCACCAAATTTTTCTGGAAAAACACAATTTTTGAAAAACAAAAAGATTTAACTCAAAGCATTGAAATTTAAGAACAAAAATGCATGAGTATGAGATGATATGATTTTCCAAACAAGAGTTTTAAGCCCAATATTCCCAAAAACAAAAATTTTGCATTCTCCACAAATTTTCAAGCAACAAATTTAGTTTGCACATAATTCAAAGTGATTGCAAAAACTTGGTTGGTCAGACCATAACCACACACAATAACATGTACAATGTTTAGCAACGAGTAACTCGTGTAGTGTGTGCGACTAGCAAAGACATGAGATACATGTGAGGTGATATGTGAATAGCAATCAATCACAAAGTCTACAAAATTCATCACAAAGAATTTAAAAGAGACTATCACCTAAAGAGTTACATCATATAACTCCCACATCTCCTAGATCATAAGCTTGCAATCATGTAAGTTTCTTGTATTTATGCCTCATAATATACATTCCAATTTTAAGTTTATGTGAGTTTGGCATCAAGCCTAATAGTACACACCAATTAGATTTTAAGAATTAAGCACTTTTACCGAGGCTTCACCTTATGTTCTTTTTGTGCATGTGCTACACTTTCTCGAGCACAAAATCTTATGATATGCACTAAGGTGTTCATGATTGGCTAGTGAACAGTGGTGAGATGATTATTTATACCTTTCTCTAAAAGTTCATGTCCGACAGTCAAAGACATGTGACTTCAAGATCAAGACAAGGTAATCAAAAACCATACACATCTTTCCCACACAACATGCACTACAAATCTTCAACTAGTGAAGTGTAATAAATAAGCTCATCAAAGCTAAACAAGGTACAAAAGACATGTTATGTGAACATAAATTGACCAACATTGTTCTCAAAAACCAAGAAGAATAGTGCAAAAACAAAATGTGCTTCCCTTTTTTTTTTTTTTTTTTTTTTTTTTTTATAAAAAAAAACACCTAGAATGAAATGCATGAATGTTATGATATGCAAATCCTAGAGACACAAAAAAAACAAAACCAAAGAACAATGGTCACAAAGGGTAGAGCAATGAAGCACAAGGACCATGTCAGAAAGACTCAGTTAGGTCGAGTCTTTTGCATCCAAAACTTTTTAGATGCACCACGAGCATTGGAGTTCTTATTCACTTGAGAATGATTACCAACTCCAGGATTGGAATAAAGGTTTAAAGCCTTTACCAAATTACCAATAAGTACCATAGGATCAAGTGCTTGAGGCACAGGTACTTTTGGTTTGTTTGCTCTCTTTGCAGCTTGCAGCTTGTAGCAATTTGGACGTATGTGTCCAGTCTTTCCACAAAAATGACAAACCCATGTAGGTTTATCATGTGTCTTGTCCTTAGATAGGGTAGGCTTCTTAGGCTTAGATTCTTTCAGATCAACCCTAATCTTCCTAGATGATGAACCTTCTAAGGGTTTAACAACCTCACTCACAGGGGGTTTGACAGTTTCACTCACTATCTTACTCACCGAAGGTTCAAAAGAAGAAGATGAAGGAACAAACTTAGTGGAATGGGGGGCGGACACACAGATGCTATCAACATAACCTAAACCAGTTTTGTCAGAAGATGACTTTTGAACACTCAGCATTTGATCAAGTTTAGAACTAGCAGATCTAGCAACAGATAAATCATGTTCCAAGGATTTAACTTTATCAAGTAAAAGCATATTTTCAGTTTTCACATTGTTCAAAAGGTCATTAGCATCAAATAATTTAACAAGCAAATTTTTCTTTTCAAGCTCAAAAGATTCAATTTTCTTTAGGCCAAGTTCAACATTCATAGCATCCTTTGCAGCAACTTTGCAAAGTTTGTTATAGGCCTCTTGAAGATCTGCATCTTCAGAGAGTTCCCCATCAGAAGGGTTCTCTTCAACAGATATGCTCTCATCAACTACAGCAGTAGCAGTGAAAGTAATGAAGTTTCCATCCTCATCACAATCAGAATCATGATCAGAAACTTCACCATCACTAAGGGTTACAGCCATAGCCTTACCCATAGACTTCAAGTAGGTTGGACATTCAGATTTCAAGTGTCTATACCCTTGACATCCAAAACATTGAGAGCCCAAAGAATTATTGGAAGATTGACCTACTCTTTCTCTAGGTTTATCATTGTTATTAACCTTAGTGGGATCATACTTCCTAAAATTTCTAGGTTCAGCAGTGTTTGTGCCTCTTGCCTTTCTATTGTTATTCCTGAGAAAATTTCTAAAATTCTTGGCAAGATAGGCAATCTCTGTAGCAGAGAGCTCATCATCAAATCCACCACTATCAACATCATCAACTGACTTAAGAGCCATTGATTTGGATTTGGAAGTTTTGGATAGATCCAACTCATAGGATTGAAGAGATCCTACAAGCTCATCAACAGGGATGGAGTCCACATCCTTGCTTTCAGTAATGGCAGTTACCTTGGGTCTAAAGTCTTCAGTCAAAGATCTAAGAATCTTCCTAACAATTTTAGGTTGATCATAGATTTCACCCAAGTTAAAAGCAGAATTAACAATATCATTTAATTTAGCATAAAATTCATCAAAAGATTCATCATCAGACATTCTAATGCATTCAAATTTAGAAGTCAATTGCTGCAATTTATTTATTTTGACAGCCTTTGTGCCTTCATGCACAGTCTGGAGGATATTCCAAGCAGTATGAGCGATCTCAACATTCGAGATTCTCTTAAATTCCTCCATAGAAACAGCGTTAAAAATCGCATTCATAGCCTTGCTATTAAACGAAGCTGCTTCTTTCTGAGAGGTTTGCCACTCATTAGCAGGAGTAGTGGGCTTCTCCCATCCGTATTCAACGGAATTCCACACCCTCTCATCAATGGATTTCAGGAAGGCTTTCATCCTTAATTTCCAGTAAGCATAATTATTCCCATCAAAGTGAGGAGGAATAACTAGAGAGTGTCCGTGTTCCATGACAACAGGGGTCAAGGATCAGCTCAGTGATCAAAGGATCAACAACAAAAAGAGCTACCTGCTCTGATACCACTTGATAGTTTTTAGACCCCTTAAACAATTGATCAAACCTAGGTAATTAGCCAAGTTGTTACTTAGTCCAATTAAATAAGTCTAGGTTATCACAATATAAAAGATCAAATCATGTTAAGCAGCGGAAAATAAATAACACAAGATATGATCACCTAGGAAACCAAACCGGTAAAAACCTAGGGAGGATTTGACCTAGCTATCCTCAAGGTAAACTTGAATCCACTATTAGAAAGAATCGAAGTTCATACAAAAGGACTTACAAGCACCTCCGCTCGACTTCCTAATGCTACCAACCAGTAGAACTTACTGACACGACCACGTGCAAGCTCCGAATCCACGGACTCCTTCTTTCTTGGATTCCCACCAGCTATAAGCACCCCCGCTTGTGTATTCTTTAAGCTTTAATGTCAGCAACTGTTTTGATCATCAAGGTGTAGAGAATATCTCCTCCTTGAAAACCCTAAGTTTGTGTAAAGGAAAACTCCTCTAGATCTCACAAGAGATTTACACAAACCGCAATTATGAGCAACATTAAAACGTGGTTAGGGTTTGCCTTTTATAATTAGGACAAATAAGAAACTCTAAAAACATTTTAAAACAACTAGGGCTAAGTTGGAAAATTCTGCAGAAAAGCAATCTGCCCGACGTTCGATCGGTCGAGCCTAAGCTTCGATCGATCGAGCCAGGCCGAAAGGCACAATGCTTTCTGCTTTACACTCGATTCCAACTTTACATTGACATACAACTTTGAGCTAGCTTTAAACACTTCTAAACACATTGTTTTGATCATGGTTTGCCAACAATACAAATTAGAGTTCTAAATACATAAAGTCCTACACTTTAGAACCTAACAGGGTGTATTGCAAGATCCGATTAGCTAGAGAAGATAAAGGTTCGGCGTAACCTCGTTGGAGCAAGAAGTTTGGAGGGCTTAGGTACACTGGATAGATTAGGCTTGGAGGGTTTTCTACTGTTCATATATTCCAACTTCATTCTCTAGTAGATTATTGACCACTTGGAGGGCAGTGAAGAGGTTTTATGCTGAGGACTTCGATTTCCTCTTCAATAACACATCGCTGTGTTGTCTTTGTGTTTGCATCTCTTTTCTCTTAATCTTTGCCATTTAATTTCTACTGTGGTTGTGATTTTATTTGGTTTAGATTGTTTTATCAATTCTGTTTTAGCTTATTTTCATATTCCACACATACATTGTTTGATAATAAGCCTGAATTGATATGTTGTAATTTGGGGGTCTAAACGTTCAAGGTGTTTTACATACTATTTGAACATTCAATTAGTATCAGAGCGGGTACACTTGTTTTGATTTCATTACTTAAGTGTGATCCTTGACCCTTTGTGTGTTTTGCCATGGATAATTGTCACGCCCCAAACCCTAAAGAGTCCAAAGCATGAGAAAGACGTCTCAAAGTACCTGTACATTTTTATTCTTTTTCCTTTTTGACAATCTAATCCACAAAAATCATATCAAGTACTAATATCAAGAATTATCATAATAATTCCATTGAATATACTCTCAAAGTAAGTCAGAGCTCTAAGCATTAATTACAATGACCAACGACTACAAAATAATAGAGGTCTGAATAAATAATTACATATCATCAGCTTGTACCATAAGTGGGAATAACGTCATAACCACTATAATATACAAAAGAATGGGTCAAACCTATTCTAAGATGTACAACATTTAATATCTCCATTACAAAAGTTCAGCCTCCATCAGTAGTTAGTCTAACTACTATTAGCCACCAAAAAGCTGTCTCAAAAGATTGTTGCCTACTCTGAAAAGTTTATAAAATAATGGGATGAGACAGAGCCTAGTAAATAGCATATTTAATGGGGGTGGAGGAAATTCAAGTTTCATTTTCAATAATAATAATATGACAAGAATGATCTAATAATGAAACACAAAGTTTCTCAAAGTAAATACCTTGAAACTATATACTATAATCTGTGAGCATCAACAATATAATTTCCAAAGTCATAATATCTAACCTAAGATAAATTATCACAAATATATCACACTACCACATAGACCAGTCAGGGGATCCACCCATTCACAACTGGCATGATATTGTCCTCTTTGGTATGCAGACTCTTGGCCCTATGGACAGCAGCCTCACACATACCCTCAAGGTTTTTCTCTCTCCCTATGGGCAGCAGAGAGAGCGCATCAAATAGGACCTTTCTTGCATGTGGTCTCTTGGCCCCATGGGCAGCAGCCTCACCCACCCACAATCAAGGAACCTCTTCCTCCCATGGATAGCAGGGAAGAACGCGTCATCCAAAGTAAAAGGGTACTGATTTGGATTTGATTCTATTGTCACAAAGACTACAGAAACCAAATCAGGTGATCAACGAGAAATCACACATAGCATGGTCTCAAAACCCCATAAAGCTCACAGTTATATATTTCCTTTCAAATACATAGTTTATAACCAGATAGTTTCAGAAAAACCTTAAATAATCTAACTTCCACAAAGTTTGTAAGGTTTTCAACTTCATTCTTGTCAAAGATTTTCTAACAATTTCCCATATAACAAGACAAGATAAGCATCCTTAAATTTTCTAATATACCATAACATCCAAGATTTCCTTATCAAAGATTAAATAAAATATGCTTATTTTTCCATATCAACAATTCATGCATTTCCCCAAATGCAATACAAAATATGATGTACTTTTCATATATAATAGGGTCACAACACAATACTTTTAAGAAAACATATATCCATATATAATTTTCCAAAATGTGTTTGACCCAAAAACAACATTTATAAAGCATGGTTATTTTCCAAAAATCCCATTAAAAAGCTACTTACCTCGCAACCGCAAAATCCTAATTCTCTAAGCTCCAAGGAGATTAGCTAGAACCTAAACAATATCAAGTAAACCTATTACAATAAGTATAAAGCTTGAAATTGCATCTAGCCACAATTTAGGAATTGCCAAATAATCACTTAATTAGGCAAGTCTAGTATTTAACCTCATCAATAATAATATATTTCACTTCCATAGTTTCTCAACAAATTGATTCACAAGGCATAAACTCCAATTTATAAAGTTAACCCATTTAATATCATCTCCAACATTATGACTAGCTTTTATAAAATTTACACTACATCATTAAGAGACCCATGAAAGCAAAATCAATATATCCTCCAAGACAAGAAATTTAGAACTTCTACTAACTCCAAATAAACCCAATGGCAATGGAAAAATTAAATTTACCAACCATCACCTGTTATAACTTAAAACCCCTAAATTTTCCACCATAAATAAACCTTAGGTAGTCATCATTTGCACAAACCATATACCCACTCATCAAATAATTCCACCAACACAAAACCCATACGTACAAATACATAAATATCACTTCCAATGCTCATAAATCATATGGGTATCATTATTAAAGTTTAGATAAACAATAACCTCAAGCAAAAGTGTAAAACCCACCAAAAAGATGAGAAATTTTTACCTCAAAAAAAAGATGTGAAGGTGTTTATGGGTTCCCAAGAATTTTTCCGGTGATCTTGTCGGAAAAATGATGGTGGAAATGTTGATTTGGAGTGGGTACCGTGGGAGAGGATGAGGGAATATGAGAGAAATGTTTGTGTTGTGCTGAGAGGAAATGAAAAAGAAAGAAAACAATTGAAGTGAGCCAGCCAAAGAGTAAAGAGATAAGTGAATGAGTGGTGGGTAATGGGGTTAGGTGGGGCTTGGCACGTGGGAACCCAAATTTGATCCTGACTTCTTCTCTTTTTTTTCTTTTTTTTTCCTTTTTTTTTTTAAATATAATGCTGACTGGGACGTTACAATAATGCTTTATATGCTTCTGTGGATGTTGTTGATTGTAACATGCTATATGTTTGTGAAAATGCCTCTATGAGTGTTTATTCACATGATTATGATACTGTGTTACATGAATCTTTGGGTGTTGTTAATATTCCTAACATCAAACTCTTGAAGAAAAATGCTAAGAAGTTTCATAAGAATTTAAGCAAGTTTCATTGTGAAAAGGATAATTTGATTGCTAAGCTCAATGAATCCAACAAATTGGTTGAGAAATATAAAAAACTTGCTGAAATTTCTCTTGAAAAGCTGAAAGAGTTTGAATGTTTGAATATGGATTTGGATGCTAAACTTGTTTTGTCTAACAAACTTGTTAATGATCTTAAATGTGAAAATGAATCTCTTAAGATGCATGTCAAGTGTTTGATTGCTGAACCTATTGCTAAAAAGGAAGATAATATATGTTGCAATCATGTTGTGGTACCCGATTTTGTATCTAATGTGAGTTCTTTCTCTAAAGACAAATCGGTGTACATTCCTCCACACAAAAGAAACCAAAAAGTAGAGAGAAAGACTCTTAAGCCTAAGCCTCTCTTTAGGTCCCATCCTAGGGAATTGTGTGGATCTAAGTTTGTTCCTACTTCCTACCATTGCGTTGTGATCGGTCACATAGAATCTCAATGGTCCATGTTGAAGAAAGAACAAAACCATGGTGCTAGATCCCTCCCTAAAAAGCCTAATGGACCTAAACACATTGTTTTGTCACCATTGTGGTGCTTTTGGTCATCTAAGACCTTATTACTCTAAGTTTCATGCTCTTAAAAGAATCAAAAGAAAAGAGAAACTTGAGCTTTTTGGAAGTTATGCTAAAAAAAAGTAAACCGAATTTGAGTGAAAATAGCATGTTATTAAAGAAAGTGTTTAATGCTCTTAACTCCTTATCTATGTGCATCTCCGGTTCTCATTCTTCCAACCCTCGTCTCACCTCTTATGAGACACTCATTCCAAATAATCATTCACTTTGGATGAGGAATGGTTCCTATGGTTGATCTTTTACTCTTTTGGTCCTTGATCTAATTCTTTCGATTTTTGTTGGACCCTTCATGCATTAGATGCTTCATTGTCATGCATTTGTGCATCTTGCATCTCTTTATATACATTGTTTTGATTATTTTCGCATTTCATCTTACTTTTATGCTTTTGTTTTTCTGTGTGTAAAAATCCTAAAACACATAAAAAGTGAAAAATTCAAAAAGTTTGATCGTATATGTTTGAGCACATTTCACATGTGAGTTTGGCCTTGTACCTTCGTACTAATGGCGTAATACATTTATGAGCTTAACTTGTTATGTATGCACATATATCTCTGTGGGAGAAATCTTGAAAACTATGTGTGATTGTTGTAAATAGATCTTCAAGCTTGTCATGAATGATTGGTCAAAAGTCTTGATGATCTTGATACTTGGATAGACTTGTACCTATATATCTTCCCACCATTATTTTTATGTTTTTGCAATAGAGTTCACCAAATATAAATCTCAAAATGAAAAAGAGATTATAAGTTGCAAAAGCCTGTTGCACATACTAGTATTTTACTAGGGAAAAGGGAAAACGACTTTTGCATTGATAAGTATGGTGCTCAAAAAGCCAAAGGCTAACTATCAATGTTGAAATATCAAAAATTTCAAGTACCGATCTCAAAAAGAGATGTAGTATCCAAAAAGTATCAAATGTTATGATTATATAGAAACCAAATAAAAAGCTTCTAAATTTTGTAATCATTCTCTTATGAGAGGTTATATATGTTCATTTTTATAATTGAGATAGACCATTTGTTTTAGTACCAGTTATGTATGACTTGATTGAATTGATCATTGAAGGTTCACTCTGATCTAAGGACTATTCCACATTTAGTACTCACCCACAACACACAAGTCTAATGTTCAATGAATATCTATTTCATTTGTGTGATTGTACATGTTTAAATGTGATATGTGTGTGCTCAACCATATGTGGATCAAACCAAAAAGATTTTTGTTCTTTTTGTTAGCTTTTGGAAGTGATTTGTATCACCCATGTTTTTCAAAGTTTTTTAAATTGTTTTTGTATGAAAAACATGTTTTTTAGGTGTTTTCGTGACCTATTTCATGTGTAAGCTCAGCTAGGAGTTAAATGATCCAATTCTCAAGTTTTTCAGCTTTGGGTAGAGAGTTTCGCGACTGTTTCGCAGCTGTTTCGCGAGTAAAGCTTACCAACAAAATACCAACAAAATTACCAGCGAAATTTTCGCTAGAAGCTAACCAGTGAAATTTTCACTAAAAGCTAACCAGCTTTTAAAGGGCATTTTGTGGGTCATTTGTTTTAAACTTCTCTCATCTTCTCCCAAGCCCCTATTTTCATGTTTATATATCTAAACCTAACTAAATTCAAGTGTTTTTCATTCCATTAACATTTCTAAGGTAATCTTTAATTCTTTTCATTGATTTTGATCATTAGATTACGTTTTTGGGGGCTTTATGTTCATAGTTGGGATTTTTCTTAAATGGGAGTTGGAAAACTTAATTTTTGTCAATCTTTTTTATTGGACTTTGTTTTAAATGATGATTTGCTTTGGATGTTGACCTCTTGTGGCATAAATAACATGTATTTAGGCAAGATTTTCATATGTTCATGCATTGTTTAACATACATGTGTAGTGTGTGCACTCTAAGTGTTTGATAAAATGCCCAAATGACATTTTCTCATTGTTTTGGACTCCGATGAGTACCAAATTTTGGAGATCACCATAATTATTCATGTTTATCATGTTTTGATCATTGGTGGTGTGTTTTATACACTTTGTCCCATGAGTGCTTATTCATGCATTGATCATGCATCTTACATGCGCACTAGTTGCACCTTTGCTGCACACACTCTAACACTTAATATGTTTTGTATTCACTCTTACTAGTTAAGTCTTTTTAGACCTTTTAGCACATATAACATGTTCTTGTGTCTATGTCATGCCTAGGTATATATCATATTCCATCATCCTTAGCATGTCATGTTCTTTATACTTTGTAGCATTTTTTTAAAGATGTTTTGTCTTTCGTTTGATGTTCATTTTCTCATTCATCTTGCACCATTTATGCATCATCTTTTACCCTTATTCATATTTTTTTTCTTTCTCTCATTCCTCTTGATTTATTTGTCTATTCGTGACAAAATGGGGGGGGGGGGGGTATACTAAAGAGTATACTGAAGTTTATCGTCATTTCTATATGACTCATGTGCACATTCTTAGGGGGAGAAATTCTACCTCGTGCACATTTGTAGGGGAGAAAGCCATAGGGGAGATACATATACCAAAGGGGAGAAGACATTTTTTTAGAAAATCTTGTTTTGTTTTGATTTATTTTATACTTGTACCCTAGTAGGATCTTGTATCCTAAATGCAAATACTTCGTGTATTTTGCATTGGTTTAGTGTTGGACATGCATACATCCTTATGCTTTTGTGTTGCATGTTCGAATGATAATTTGCTTTGCTATATGATCATTGTAGTCTTTTCCACATGTTTGTTATGTGTTTGATCAAGTTGCCCATATGTTTCACAACATGTTTACTTGATCGTATTTTACTTGTTACATTATACTTGTCCTTTTATTACTTGCTATACCTTGAGGGTCTAATGTGTTTTGTGCAAGTGTTTCAAGTTACAAGTATATATGTTCCAAGTTTATCACAGCTTCTAGATTTAAGTGTGAGTGGGTTTTGTCATTGTTCCTAAACTCACGTTTAAGTCTAGAGTATGTTTTAGGGTGTTTTGTCACGGAATAGCCAAAGAGGGAGATTGTAAAGTTGTGATTTACAACTATGTTTTATGTTGACTTTATTCCATGACAAAAAGTGTTGTAATTGTTTTAATTTATTTCCTTGTATTTTGTGGGATCTATTTGTAAGGGTTGTGAGAGAGAGAGAGAGAGTGTGTGTGTGTGTGTGTGTGAATACTCAAGGCTATTAAAGACTAAAGCTGTTTTCGCAGGTAGCTCGCGAGTAAACTTCCCGCAAAGTGATGCATGTGCCCTGCACATGACTGGAATGCGAAGAGTCAGTACAGGATGGAGACAGCTAGTTTTCGCGAGTGTCTCGCGGGTAAGGCCTTCCCGCGAGATACCCACGAAACAGTCTGTTTTGCTGAACTATCATTTCTGATACACACTATCTGTACCCACACTATATATACCCTCATTACTCACAAATGTATGTGAGGCCATTCAGAGAGAAAAACCCTAGATAGGTTTTCTACAACACACACACCCATCTTTTAGAGAGAGAGCTACTCATCCTTAGTGAGAAATCATTGTAGCCTTTTCTCCATCCCTCTCCCATTGTCATACCTTGAGAGGAGATTTGTACCCAAATACAACCCACACCTATTCAGAGTGTAGAGAGTGTTTTGGAGCTTGGGAAGCTTTGGGAAATTGCCAAAAGAAGCCGGTGAGGCTTGGTGGATGCAATCGGGCGTATTGCGGGATCCGGTAAGCTAGAGAAGACAAAGGTTCGGCGTAACCTCGTTGGAGCAAGAAGCTTGAAGGGCTTAGGTACACTGGGTAGATTAGGTTTGGAGGGTCTTCTGCTGTTCATGTATCTCAACTTCATTCTCTAGTGGATTATTGACCTCTTGGAGGGCGGCGGAGAGGTTTTACACTGAGGACTTCGGTTTCCTCTTCGATAACACATCGTTGTGTTGTCTTTGTGTTTGCATCTCTCTTCCCTTAATCTTTGCCATTTAAATTTCTGCTGTGGTTGTGATTTTATTTGGTTTAGATTGTTTTATCAATTTTGTTTTAGTTTATTTTCATATTCCGCACATACATTATTTGATAATAAGCTTGAATTGGTATTTGTAATTTGGGGGTTTAAACGTTCAAGTGTTTTACACACTATTTGAACATTCAAAATTGTAAGAGATCTCTCTTTAAGCTCCATTCTTTTCCACAGGATAAGAGTATATAACCACACTAAAATCTCCATATTATAAGTCAGAGCTCTATAACACATTTACGAACAATAATTAAAAATTTTGTGTCTCCACATGATACATAAATATATTACAAAACTCCAAATGATTTAAACAGAAAGCCCCAATGTTCTCTAAAATATGCAATCCCAACAAAATTCTTGGGCTAACAAGCCTTAAGAGCCCAACTTCTAATAAAATTAACTACTGGTAGCTCCCTTAAAAACAACTAGATCGAATCACCAACCATTAATAATGTAAGTCTCCCAATTCAACATAAAACTCCAATCACTATCGATAAGGCAAGCTCCATTCCCATGATATAGCTAATTAATCTATAAGACTGTGAAAGATTAGGATAAGCTAAAGCCTAGTAAGTAGCATAATTAATGGGGGTGGGGAAAATGCAAGTTTCATTTTAAATAATAATAATATGACAAGAATGATTAAAAAATGAAACATAAATTTTCTCAAAGTAAATACCTTGAAACTATATACTATAATCTGTGAACACCAACAATATAATTTCCAAAGCCATAATATCTAACATAAGGTAAATTATCACAAATATACCACACTACCACATAGACCGGTCAGGGGATCCACTCATTCACAACTGGTATGATATTGTCCTATTTGGTATGTAGACTCTTGGCCCCATGGATAGTAGTCTCACCCATACCCTCAAGGTTTTTCTCTCCCCCCATGGGCAGCAAAGAGAGCGTGTCAAATAGGACCTCTCTTGCATGTGGTCTTTTGGCCCCATGGGCAGCAGCCTTATCTACACACAATCAAGGAACCTCTTCCCCCCATAGGCAATAGGGAAGAACGCGTCATCCAAAGTGAAAGGGCACTGACTTGGATTTGATGTCGTTGTCACAAAGACTACGGAAACCAAATCAGGTGATCACCAGGAAATCACACATGGCATGGTGTTAAAACCACATAAAGCTCACATGTTACATTACTTTGAAACACATAGTTTATATCTAGGTAATTTAAGAAAAACCTTAAATAATCTAACTTCCACAAAGTTTGTAAGGATTTCAACTTCATTCTTGTCAAGAGATTTCTATCAATTTCCCACATAACAAGACAAGATAAGCATATTTAAATTTTCTAATATACCATAAAATCCATGATTTCCTTATCAAAGATTAATTAAAAGATGCTCATTTTTCCATGTCAACAATTCATGCATTTCCCCAACACAACACTTTTAAGAAAACATATATCCATATATAATTTTGCAAAATGTGTTTGACCCAAAAACAACCTTTATGAAACATGGTTATTTTCCAAAAATCCCATTAAAAAGCTACTTACCTTACAACTTGCAAAAAGCCTAACTCTCCAAGCTCTAAGAGAGATTAGCTAGAACCTGAACAATATCAAGCAAACCTATCACAATGAGTACAACGCTTGAAATTGTAGCTAACTACAAATTAGGAATTACCAAGTAAGAACTTAATTAGGCAAGCCTAGTATTCAACCTCACATGTAATGTATTCCACTTCCAAATTTTCTCAAAAAAATTTAATTTGCAAGGCATAGACTCCCATTTATTCTCATAAATCATTCAAGGTGCCATATCTAACATCAAAACCTCCATACTTTATAAGTACTTCCCACAAGATTTATATAACATCATCAAATGACCCATGACACCAAAATCATAATTTTCTCCAAGACAAACAATTTAAATCTTTAACTAGCTCCAAATAATCAATAAAAATTATATTCACCATCTATCACATGTTGTTACTCAAAACCTCTAAATTTTCACCATAACAAGCCTTAGATAGCCACCATTGTAAAAATCATGAACTCACTCATCAAATACATCCACCAAGACCAAAACCCATACATATAAACACATGAATTTCATTTCCAAAGCTCTTAAATCACATGAATATCATTATTAAAGTTTGGGTAAAATAACCTCAAACAAGAACATAATACCCATCAAAAGAGATTAGAACTTTTACCTCAAATAACTTATGTGAAGGTGTGATGTTCTTAAGGGTTTTCTGGTGATCTTGCCGGAAAAATGGTGGAGGTGATGAGGAGTGTACCGGTGGGAGAGTGAGGGAGAGGAGTGTGTGTATGTGTGTTGTGTTGAGTGAAAATGAAAGAGAAAAGAACAAGAATGAAAGTGACCAGACAAAGAGAGAAAAGAGAGAATTGTGAGATATGTGGTGGGGGAGGATGGGTTAGGTGGGACAGGTGTGGGGCTTTTTAAAAAAAAAAAAAAACTGAACCTTTTTTTTTTTTTTTTTTTTCCTTATTTCTTCAAAACTTGAGTCGTTACATTCTTCCCCTCTTATAAAAATTTCGTACTCGAAATTTTACGTACCTTGATCCTGAAAAAGGTTTGGGTATCTTGACAACATAACGTCCTCAAGCTCCTAAGATGTCTCTTTCACCAAATGATTCTTCCAAAACACCTTTACCCAATATATTGTTCTATTGTGTAAGACTTGCTCCTTACGATCCAAAATCTCTATCGAAATTTCTTCATATGACAAATCATCTCTAATTTGAATAGGCTCATAGCTCAATACATGTGAAGGGTCAGGAATGTATTTTCTTAACATAGACTCATGGAAAACATATGAATTCCTGACAGGGCCGGTGGTAGGGAAATTCTATATGCAACTTTGTCCACTCTCTCCAAGACCTCAAAAGGCCCTACAAACCTAGGGCTTAACTTACCCTTCTTACCAAATCTCATTATCCTTTTTACCAAGTCTCATTACTCCTTTCAATGGTGCAACCTGCAGGAAAACTTTATCTCTAATTTCAAGTTCCAAATGTAATACATCTATATAAATATCGATATTTGCTTAAAGTTTTGAATTTTGGATATCAAAGTCCAAGCTTAAGTAGCCACAAGGAATTCTAGTCCATTTTCTATGGAGTAATGCAGAACCAATACTCACAGCTTCAACTATGTAGCATGTTATGAGGCTACATGTAATGTTCTGTAGGAAACACCAATACTCTTTGTGAAATGGTGTGGTTTTTTCAGTGTCCCTACACTGTCCACATTTTTAGGCCATGGAGTTACTAGACACAGCCTAGAGGTAGAGGTCATGGAGTTAAGAGTTCCCTTGATGGGTAGGGTTGGACCTGTGGGCCCCCAAGAGTCCAATGCCATATGGTGTGGCCTTTTAACTCCATTGGGTTTGGAAGCCCATTATTGTGTAGAATGATTCTCTGATTCCATTGCACTCAATGCCTTGTACTGAAGTCAATGGATCTCGCTAGCCTTTGGGGCTCAAAATCTTGTAGTGTCTTCTATTTCATGCATTGGGCATGGGCATAGTTAAATAAAGCCCACAAAATAGAGAGCTCCGAAACAATTCAGTCTAATGGATCTCACTAGGCTTGGAGCACAAAATCGTGTAGTGTCTTCTGTTTGATTTATTGAGCATGGGCTTAGTTAATAAAGTCAACACAAAAGAGAGCTACCCTTGACATTCAGCTTTATGGGCTTGGGGATAACATTTGTTCTTGATATTAAGGCTTTGATAGTTGTTTTCCAGTTTAGTATGGCAATTTTTTCGGCCCACGAGTTGGCTTGTTAGGCTTTTAGGTATAATGTTTGGGGGCCTGTTACCATCTCCTCTATACCCCTTTTCTTGAATTCACGATATCGAGAAATCATTATACAACAAAATAAAAATAAATAAATAAATAAATAAATAAAATTTGGTGTCAATTCCCCATAAAAAATAGGGTTTTATTTTCAAAGGAAATTAAAAACTTTTTTTTAAAGCATATCAAAATAGGTCTTGAATATTCTTAAAAAAAAAAAAAAAAACATGTCTTTAATATGTCTAAATTTAAGATAAGTATTGTTTTTTCAAGCAAAATTAGTAGTGTTTTACAAATTACAATCAATTTGAACGGTAAAGAAAAATTAGTATGCATTTTCCTATAAAATAATTAGCTTTTTGAAGAAAAAATATATACTATGTTCCTATAAATTTAAGATACATAGTCTTAGACAAGATAAAACACATTTTTCAAAGAAATTAAGAATTTAAGATACATTTTTTTAAGGCAAAAATGCAAAACTAACCCTCTAACTTTCACATTTTTTCATTTCAATCCTCTAACTTTCAGTTTTGTCAATTCAGTCCTTTAACTTTCAATTTTTGTCAATGCAGGACTCCATTACAACTCAGTTAGTGGCTGCCGTTAATGTCACTGAAACGACGCCGTTTTGCATTTTTTTTAATTCGGAATTAAAAGAAAATAAGAAAAATCTGAAAGAAGAAGAAGAAAACATTAAGGGGAACGACGACATCAAAACCGAGGAATCAATAACCACATTTTAATTAAATTGAACCCGATACACAAAATAACACATTTCAGATGTGGTTTGGAGATCTTCGATGGTGATTTGGTGATTCCTCGGAATTTTGAATTGAAATGTGTTATTTTGAGTATCGGTTTCAATTCAATGAGAATGTGGTTATTGATTCCTCGGTTTTGATTTCAGGTAAGGGGAACAACGACATTCCTCTTAATGTTTTTTTTTTCATATTTTTTTTTAAAAGATTTTTCTTATTTTCTTTTAATTTCGAATTAAAAAAAAAAATGCAAACGGTGTCGTTTCAGTGACATTAATGGCAGCCACTAACTAAGTTGTAACGAAGTCCTACATTGACAAAAATTGAAAGTTAGAGTACTAAAATGAAAAAATGTGAAAGTTAAAGGGTCAGTTTTGCATTTTTGCCTTCTTTTATTAAGAGGGCAAAATTCAATTTAGTTTCTTAGCTTTCACTTTAATCGTCAAATTAAGTCGCTAAGGCTTATTTTTATTAATTTACTTCCTCACTTTGTCAAAATAATTTAATATGGCCATTCTCTGGAAATCTGTAAGTAACACTACAAGAAAAACGAGCTATTGCGACAGGCCTATTGCGGCGGGTGTGAAAACTGCCGCTATATGTCGCCTATTGCAGTGCGTTTTTGGCCTGTTGTTGTAAATGAGATCTATTGCGGCGTTTTTTAGGACCACCGCTATAGGTAGGGTTTTTTGCGGTGCCCTACAATGGCGGGACATAAAACCGCCACAATAGACCTGTTTTAGTGGCGGTAACTGAGATATAGTGGCACTCCAAAACCCCGCCGCAATAGGGATCCTTTTTGCGGCGCCTTTTCTTAGTTATAGCGGCGGGTTGGACCGCCGCAATAGACCTTTAAATTTCCAAATTTCCCTCTTTTTTTTTGCCTTCCCACTTAAAGATCAAATGGTAAATTACACCCTATTGGCATGAAAATTGGCATGCATGTTAAGAATATATAGAACATGTAATCCAATGGTTGGATTTTTAAAATATGAATTCAACAATAAGTTATTGGTTGGTGTAACATTTTTTAGAGTTACATCAAGTGTAACTTGAACCCAACCCTATATTTCTTAATTTGATGTGAATTTTAACAAATCTACCATTAGATTACATTATCTTCATATATTTTTCATACTTACAAAATTTCAAAGTGATAAAAAATTAATAGCCATGTCATCAATCAATTGTTTAAATTCAAGTTTTTGTAGTTTAAAATAACGCATAAAAGATGAGTTTAAATATCAAATGGTAAATTATATCCGATTAGCATGACAATTGGCATGCATGTTAAGAACATATAGAAAATGTGATCCAACGGTTGGATTTTCAAAATATGAATTCAAAAACAAGTTATTGGTTGGTGTAACAATTTTTAGAGTTACATCAAGTGTAACTTGAACCCAACCCTATATTTCTTAATTCGATGTGAATTTTGATAAATCTACCGTTAGATTACATTATCCTCATATATTTTTCATGCTTACAAAATTTCAAGGTGATTAAAAATTAATAGCCATGTCATCAATCAATTGTTTAAATTCAAGTTTTTGTAGTTTAAAATAACGCATAAAAGATGAGTTTAAATATCAAATGGTAAATTATATCCGATTGGCATGAAAATTGGCATGCATGTGAAGAACATATATATCATGTGATCCAACGATTGGAATTTCAAAATATGAATTCAACATTAAGTTATTGGTTGGTGTAACATTTTTTAGAGTTACATCAAGTGTAACTTAAACCCAACCCTATATTACTTAATTCGATGTGAATTTGACAAATCTACCATTAGATTACATTATCTTCATATATTTTTCATGCTTACAAAATTTCAAGGTGATCAAAGATTAATAGTCATGTCATCAATTAATTGTTTAAATTCAAGTTTTTGTAGTTTAAAATAACGCATAAAAGATGAGTTTAAAGATCAAATGGTAAATTACATCCGATTGGCATGGATATTAGCATGCATGTTAAGAACATATAGAAAATGTGATCCAACGGTTGGATTTTCAAAATATGAATTCAACAACAAGTTATTGGTTGGTGTAACATTTTTTAGAGTTACATCAAGTGTAACTTGAACCCAACCCTATATTTCTTAATTCGATGTGAATTTTGAAGAATTTATCGTTAGATTACATTATCTTCACATAATTTTCATGCTTAAAAAATTTCAAGGTGATTAAAGATTAATAGCCATGTCATCAATCAATTGTTTAAATTCAAGTTTTTGAAGTTTAAAATAATGAATAAAAGATGAGTTTAAAGATAAAATGGTAAATTACATCCGTTTGGCATAAAAATTGGCATGCAGGTTAAAAACATATAGAAAATGTGATTCAACGGTAGGATTTTCAAAATATGAATTCAACCATAAGTTATTGGTTGGTGTAACAATTTTTAGAGTTACATCAAGTGTAACTTGAACCCAACCCTACATTTCTTATTTCAAAGTGAATTTTGACAAATCTACTATTAGATTACATTATCTTCATATATTTTTCATGCTTACAAAATTTCAAAGTGATCAAAGATTAGTAGTCATGTCATCGATCAATTGTTTAAATTCAAGTTTTTGAAGTTTAAAATAATGAATAAAAGATGAGTTTAAAGATCAAATGGTAAATTACATCCGTTTGGCATGAAAATTGGTATGTAGGTTAAGAACATATAGAAAATGTGATTCAACGGTAGGATTTTCAAAATATGAATTCAACCATAAGTTATTGGTTGGTGTAACATTTTTTAGAGTTACATCAAGTGTAACTTAAACCCAACCCTATATTTCTTATTTCAAAGTGAATTTTGACAAATCTACCGTTAGATTACATTATCTTCTTATATTTTTCATGCTTACAAAATTTCAAAGTGATCAAAGATTAGTAGTCATGCCATCGATCAATTGTTTAAATTCAAGTTTTTGTAGTTTAAAATAACGCATAAAAGATGAGTTTAAAGATCAAATGGTAAATTGCATCTGATTGGCATTCATGTTAAGAACATATAGAAAATGTGATCCAACGGTTAGATTTTCAAAATATGAATTCAACAACAAGTTATTGGTTGGTGTAACATTTTTTAGAGTTACATCAAGTGTAACTTGAACCCAACCCTATATTTCTTAATTTGATGTGAATTTTGACAAATCTACTATTAGATTACATTATATTCTTATATTTTTCATGCTTACAAAATTTTAAAGTGATCAAAGATTAGTAGTCATGCCATCCATCAATTGTTTAAATTCAAGTTTTTGTAGTTTAAAATAACACATAAAAGATAAGTTTAAAGATCAAGTGGTAAATTACATCCGATTGGCATGAAAATTGGCATGCATGTTAAGAACATATAGAAAATGTGATCCAACGGTTGGATTTTCAAAATATGAATTCAACAACAAATTATTGGTTGGTGTAACATTTTGTAGAGTTATATCAAGTGTAACTTGAACCTAATTCTATATTTCTTAATTCGATATGAATTTTGAAGAATCTACCGTTAGATTACATTATCTTCATATATTTTTCATGCTTAAAAAATTTCAAGGTGATCAAAGATTAATAGCCATGTCATCAATCAATTGTTTAAATTCAAGTTTTTGAAGTTTAAAATAATGAATAAAAGATGAGTTTAAAGATCAAATGGTAAATTACATCCGTTTGGCATGAAAATTGGCATGCAGATTGAGAACATATAGAAAATGTGATCCAACGGTAGGATTTTCAAAATATCAACCATAAGTTATTGGTTGGTGTAACATTTTTTAGAGTTACATCAAGTGTAACTTGAACCCAACCCTATATTTCTTAATTCAAAGTGAATTTTGACAAATCTACCATTATATTATTTTATCTTCATATATTTTTCATGATTACAAAATTTAAAGGTGATCAAAGATTAATAGCCATGTCATCAATCAATTGTGTAAATTCAAGTTTTTGTAGTTTAAAATAGCGCATGAAAGATGAGTTTAAGGATCAAATGATAAATTACATCCGATTGGCATGAAAATTGACATGCATGTTAAGAACATATAGAACTTGTAATCCAGCGGTTGGATTTTCAAAATATGAATTCAATAATAAGTTATTGGTTGGTGTAACATTCAATAATATCACCATACTGTGACATGGCGGAGTAGGAGCAAAAAAAAAAAAAAAAAAAAAAAAAAAAAGAAAAGAAATCAATCACAATACCTAAAAGTGAGAAATGCTTTCGGAACAAATTATAAGTGGTAAACTGTTATGTACAGAGTGTTTTGAACACAATTGTAAACTTCTAGAATTGAAAGTTTCCATTTTTTTTTTTTTTTTTGGTAAAAGAATTTGATTTGTTTTGTTTGCTGTTTGATTGCTGATAAATTGGAGGGAAAGCCAAGAAAAGGAAATTAATGTTTTTGGGCTTTACCATGCGTTGGTTTCTGTGGGTTTGGTTTGCTTAAAAAGATTTGGAATTTGCAACTCTTTTGTTGTTTTATTTGGTTTTCTTGGCAAGCAAACAGGGGTTGTGTTACTCTTTTCTTTTTAACCTTTTTGTCAAAGTTCAAACTTTTGATAATTTTGATTAATATTTAGTGTTTGCTTTCCTCACCAAGTACCCTGTCCCTCAGCAGAGGAGTAATAGAGAAAGAGTAATGAAATACTCTGTTATACTGCAAAGTTAGTTTTATACACAGGAGTGTTTTTTATTTATTTTATATATATATATATATATATATATATATATATATATATATATATTTTTTTTTTTTTTTTTTATGTTGGTAATTGGTTATTGTAGAATCAGAAAATTGTGTATTGGTTTTGGGGTTCTTTTTAGTTCCCAATTGATTTCTTGATGGGTTTTTACCTTTTATTCTTTCACATGATTGTTGGGTATTTTGAATGATTGAATGATTAGTTCATCAATTCAGTCATGGTGATGTGCCCATTACTGTTTCCATAACCTACTCTTGCATTTGTTATTGTGGAAGTAAATTTGGACGTTCAATAGATGAGCGATTCTGAATTTATTATATTCTGGTTGTAGTTGTAGAGGTTTGTAGAGGTTTAAAGTCCTGGTAAACTAATCACCTATGTGTGTAATTCTTTGTGTTTTGAAGTATGGTTAGCTGTTGATTGTTGTTTGTTCCAAAGAGAAACTATGGAAGTTTCTATTTGATGCGGTACGAATCTAACTATGTGGAATTTTGGGCACTGAATTAGATTAGGGCCAGCATAGGAATGAAGAGAAAGGTAGTCCTTAAAATCATAGCTGGAGTCACAGATTTTTGTCTTTAGAGATGGGATTCTTCCCCATGTATTATGGTAATTGCCAGCTGGGTGAAAATTAAAATTTTCTTCTATTTCCCTAGAAATATTAAAAGTGGTCCTTTTTTTTTGATAATAAAAAAGGACTTGTTAATGAGCACTAGCTCAAATGGAATCTCTTCCGCTTTTAAAAGCATTACCAATAAAAAAAATTATGGTTCTATGACTTATATTGTCAATATGATTATTAGGGAGTTAAGATTACTTGGGGCATGTAGGAATTGGCATCCAAAGGTGGGATCCTCACATTGGGATACAACTTAACTCTGTTGGTTCCTTATTTGTGATGTTAGCTTTAAAGGGGGGAAAATATGCCTATCCTACTTTGGTCCATAAAATTTTCTAAGGTTATATAAAGATGCCTTTTGCGCATTGGCCTCAACTTTATTTTTTCCTTATTATTATTTTAATTAAAGATGCATGTTATACTTGTTGAGGAACAATATTTCTATTTATGTAAATAATTAATGGATTTGGATTATGTTTTCATGATATCAACAAAGATATAAAGGGCTTGAGCTGCGCCTCTGACTTGTGGAAATATCATACCATGGTCTCTGGATTTTTTTTACTCTTGTTGTTTGTGTCCTTTGTAATGATTTTGTAATGATTGTCAGTTTGGCGTTGACTGCATTGTTATACAAGATTCTATAAATGCCTTGCATGGTCTCTTTAGACTTACGAAATTTCAGGACCTCAATTGATGAAGCATCTTTTGGCTTTTACGTAGAAGTCTCATCACCTATTGAGAGTTTATTGTCTATGCTATAGAACACGTGCTTGGTATTCGTCAACCAGTTGTTCTATTATTCTCCTTTATTGCTTTTAGTCAATATATTTATATTTTAACTTTTAAAGTAAAATTTAACTTAATAGGCTTCTTATATACAAGCAATTAAGATTGCAGTATTTTTCCTTTAAAATATATAATTTAAACAAAATCTTAGAATTAATGTTTGTCCTTAGACACGTTAAGGAAGTAAAGCCTTGTAGTTTGAACAACCACAATTTTTGGAAGTGTTTTGAAGATATTTTTAAACACTTTGGAACTTTGATTGTGGTATTAGCTTGGAACTCGGATGATGGTTAGAGACAATATTATGTATTTGATACTATATATGTTAATATAATGTTAGTTTGGAGACATTTGTAGTGTTATCTAGTTACATTTGTGGTATTGTCTTAGAGGAGCTAAAATTATTACAGGTTATTTGTAATAAAAATGTGGTTTTAGAACCCAGCAAGGCAAAAAAAAAAAAAAAAAAAAAAAAAAAAATCTATAGCGGCGGGCAAAAACAACCACTAAAGGACTAAAATTATGATATAATTGAAGACTTATAGCGGCGTTTATAACCCGCCGCTAAAAGGTACATAGGATATGTTGTACATGAAGCCCTATAGCAGCGCTTATTGACCACCGCTAAAAGGCCACTTGACCCGAATTGTAAACCTCATATGGTGGCAGGTTTTAGCCCGCCGCAATAGACCAAAAGCACCTCTAAATGGTAGATCTATTGCGGCGCTTTTTGCGACCGCCACAATTGACCTATAGCGGCACTGTAGCACTGACAGGACGGCCTGCCGCAATAGCACCCGCCACTATAGGTCAAATGTACTTTTTTGGGCTTTAGCGGCGCTTCTGGCCCGCCGCAATAGCCCTTTTTCTTGTAGTGCAAACGATTCCATCTAAAAATATTACTGAAAACATTCTTGAGATGTTCATTTAATAAATTTTGTTGTTCAATAAGTATTATTTGACAATTTTGCTGCAAACATTCATGTGCCATTGATTTGGACAAAATGACCTTATTGACAAATGAGAAATGTTCTGAAAAATTGATTAGCCTATATCCACAAGAGCCAGTGGCTATTATCCACTTTCTATAAGAAATTAGGGTTACAGAAGTGTTTATATGATGTAACTAGGGGTGGGGCGTGGGGTCATGGCTCCTTGACCTTTCAAAAAACCCCCTCCCTCTTGTATTTTTGGAATATATATATATATATCTGGACATAAATTTTAATGATCCTCCCCCTCCCCCCAATTTTTCTTAAAAAAATATAATGCATTTATATAGTTGACAAATTTATTTATTCCCACTTCATACACAGTTCATTAAATTAAATTTGCATTTACTGTATACCATATGTAATTTAAATATATTCTCATTTTTACTAAATTCCATTTAATGTAGACCGTATTGGATGTAACCATATTCAAAACACTTGTACTATTATTTGATAAATAGTATTACGCTCCATTTTGTTCTTTACATTCCATTCCATTTCCTCCACTACGCTTTGTTATGTTCATAAGGCCCTTTAGATCAAATATGAACCAACTCCAAAAAGGGACTAAATTGACAAAAATTAAACTTTAAGGACTAATTTGACAATTGAAGAAAATTCATGGGACAATGAATATATATATATACATAAATACACTTTTGGTCCTTACATTTTTGGGGCGATTTTCATTTTGGTCCTTACTTTTTTTCCCTGGATGCAATCCCTAAAATCAAAAATTCGTTTTCATTTTAGTCTTTATCGTCATCTCATTTATGAAAATCACCTACATGGCAAACAGGGTGCACAATTGGCACACCGAGTGCCTACGTGGTCATTAAAATAATATTAAAAAAATGATTTGACATTTAAAAAATGTCATGTCAGCATTTTAATAAATAAAATAAGTCACATCAGAAAAACAATAAAAAAATAAAAGATTCTGATTTTTTAAAATAATTATAAATTTTGACTTTTCTAAAAAATTAAAAATTCTGATTTAAAAAAAAAAATATATATATATATATATATATATATATATATATATATATATAATATAATAGTTTTTTATTTTTATTTTTACTTTTTATTTTTACAGAAGAACATGTAAAATTTTCCTACATGTTCTTCCCTAGAAAATGATTGATTGTTCTTCATGTTCTACCCCAAGAACATGGTTGCCCATAAAATTAAAAATTCAAGATTTTGTTCTCTTTTCTTGCATTTCCTTAGCAACTAAAAAGGCAAAAACACATACAAAACCATGATCAAACTTAGCAATTCTAATGCAATCAACTAACAAAGATCAAAAACACAAAACCAAAAATACCAAAACCCAAAACTAATCCTCATCAATAAAATACACCAAAACATAAGCCAATCCTCATCAATTTTAGATTTGATCAGGTCAAACCACGGTGACCCACCCAGCCACTATCGATTTAGGTTTAGAGAGAGAGAGAGAGAGAGAGAGAGAGAGAGATAAGAGTTCAGTCAACCATGGATTTAGAGAAGATGATAGGCCATGGCAGAAGAGAAAAAGAGCTCAAATTTGAGATGAGGGAAGAGAGAGAGGGATTGGGTCTTTAGCCATGAGTTTTGGCCGTGAGAGAAGAGAGAGATAGATTGGGTTCATTTGCTGGTTGTTCATTGATTTTCTCGGTTAGTGTATGCTTATTAGTATTTGTTTTCTAAGAAAAACAAATGGAAAATGAAAATTAAAAAAAAAAAAAATTAAGGAATGATTTAGTGTGTATATATATATATATATATATATATATATATAATTTGGATGCTAATGTGGATGCTATGTGGTATTTGTTATTGTTTACATCATTTTTATATATATATTATTTTAATGGCCATAGGTACTTGGTGTGCTAGCTATGCATCCTGTCTGCCATGTATGTAATTTCCGTTATTAAAATAATGGTAGGGACTATAATGATAATAATTTTTCAATTTTAGAGACTGTATCCGGGGAAAAAAAAAGTAGGAACCAAAACAAAAATTACCCCAAGAAGTAGGGACCAAAAATGTATTTACACCAAAAAGATAATTATTATTATTTTTTTTTTTTTGGGAAGCAAAAGATAATTAAGTTAAAGGGGAGGTTATGACAGTTTTAAATAAATTAAATAAAAAAAAAAAAAATCAACCGTGAAGAAGAGAGAGAAGATAAAAGGTGCTTGCTAAATTAATTAGTAAAATATATTGGTCTATATGAAAGACCTATGGATAAAACCCATTTTCATTATTAAAAAAGAATATAATAAAGAAAAAAATGACGCATGGAAATTGGGTGTGGGGCGGAAATTGGTATCATGTTTTCATTTGTTCCTATTAAGGTTGCGTTTGGCATTAATTTAAAAAATTAGTTTTTTTTTTATTTTTATTTTTTATTATTTAGTTTATTTTTACTATTATTCATAGGTCTTATTACATTTTTTGGGTACTTTTCATGGATTCTACTCTATTATTTCAGCTACCTTTTAATTTTCTTTGCAATATTTTCAGCAAAAAGTTTTTAGTTTCAGCTAAATAAGCTGTTGTCAAACCAACTCTAAAAAGTAACTATATTTTTTTTAGAAGAATGTGAAAGCAATTTTTTTTTTTTTTTTTGAACACATCTTAAAGCGACTTGCGGTTTTAAGCTGAATCCAAATGTACATCTTTATTGAAATATGAATATCCATTTGGCTAAAACTAGTAGGTTTTGGAAGTGAAAGTCCAAGTCTCCACTCGGAGTTTTACTATTCGAGTCCATTCTCCATCTCATGTTGTATACTTCAATACCCCGATTGTAATTTATACTGTTACATACTTCATTTATCATTTTGAAAAGTTGAATTGACAAATTTGATACATTTAGTTCAATATTACAAACAAGTAGTCCGTTAAGACCGTCAATATGTACTGGTTTTAATACACAAATAATGCGAATAATTGAAGTATAAATGCATTGAAATAAGTTAAAAAGCAAAAAAGTTAACTTATAGTACGTGCACCAATTTCATTTGTGGATGACGATTTACCGTGCTACAGGATTGAGTTCAGTATCCAGATTCATATTGTTCATTTCAATTGTATAATTTGATTCACCCTCGTAGCCCTCCTTTTGAGCTAATTCAATTGTCAGACACTCCTTTAGTTCTGCCACTACTTGACTCATGGTTGGTCTTCTAGTGGAAGTGGAAGACACACAAAGCATTGCTATTTCAACAGCTTTCCAAACAGAATTCATGTTGAAAGCACCCTGCAACCTGGGATCAACAATATTTATGGTATTCCCTCGAGCAAGCATGAAACTTACCCATTGACTTATGTGAATATTTTCATCTGCAAATCTTTCTATCACAGGTCGACATGTGATTATCTTCAAAAGCACAACACCAAAGCTATACACATCACTTTTTTTTTCTGTCAATCTATATGAACTGGAGTACCTGTAAGTCAATGTATGTTATAATTTTAATAGTTGAATTTTCATTATAACAATTTCAACTTATTTTAGTTCATCTTTAATCATTATTAGGTCTATATCCATTTTCTTTTAAAAATTGGTTGCAACATTGTCGATTATCAATACCACTATTGTTATTTAAAAAACAATGAATTTTGAAGATGATAATTAAGGTGATGAAAAGACTCACTCAGGATCCACATATTCAGGGGTGCCAGCAACATTAAGTGTTGATACATGAGCGTCGCCATCAGTTGGAACAATCTTGGATAGTACAAAATCAGCTAATTTGGCATGTAAATTTTCATTCAACAAGATGTTTGTAGTCTTCACATCTCTATGAATCATGGGCGGTTTACAACCATAATGCAAATACTCAAATCCTATAGTCAAAAATCCAAATCATTTATGGAAAAGGTTAAAAGAAAAAACATTATAAAATAGAATGATGCAAACCAACTCATTGCTAACCCTGTGCTGCGTCCATCGCTATTTGAAGTCTCGCTTCCCAACTTAAGATATTTGTATTCTCACCTGCATTCATGATGAAAATTCCTTAACCTTTCTATTTGTCTTCTTCAGATAAGCTTGGTCATGTGGTGATTAAAAGAAGATAAGTTGAGAAAGAATTTTTTTTTTTTTTTTGCTAAAACATAGTATTTTATTTTTTTGGAGAATCAAGATATTGAGCCAAAATATGGAGTCTTTGCTTAGTACAGTAGTACTTCAATTATGACCAAACCTGAAAGATGTGTTTCTAAGTCTCCATTAACCATGTACTCATAGATGAGTCCCATATATGTTCCTTCATAGCAATAGCCAACAAGGACAGTCAAGTTTCTATGATGAACTCTCATAAGAAGTTTCATCTGTAATCAAGAAGTAGCACGATATTAATTTTATATGAAAATGTGTCTATGCTCAAGAAATATAAGTTAGACTTGCTTGCCTCTGCTTCAAATTCCTGGTACCCTTGCACTGATGACGGAGAAAGCATCTTCACCGCTACTTGAGTATGGCCAATGTAGCCATGGTAAACTTTTCCAAATCCACCCTTACCAAGAATTCTCGTAAAGTTGTTGGTAATGTTCAGGACAACGGAGTATTTAAATTGTTGTTGAATTGATTCAAATGACTTGGGATTAGCACCTAGAATTCCAACTTCTAAGATCAACCTGAACATGATAGGTTTGTATTTGACAAATGAATACATTTCTTATATTTAAAGTTTTCACCTTTAGTCTCTTCTTGTTGCTTTCTCTTTCTAAGCCCCCACAAGATAGCCGCAACAGTCAATGAAAGGATAAACAAACCCCCAACTGATCCCACAATTGGAATGACAATATTGTTCTACTTTTCGCATGAATCGGATCCACAAATATTGGAATTTTCACCCAAACTAGCCAACAACAGGGTTGATGGCAGAAATTGAACGCAAGGCAAAGAAATATAATTAGAAAACTTTAGCAAAAGGCGAGAAGAACTTAATTTTTTCTCATGCCTGAACTTATCTGTAGAAATATTATGTTTAGAATTTTTTTCTATGCTGTTGGGACCATAATTTGATTTTCTGCCACCACTCTAAAAACAGGCCCGCATAGTGTGATGTTGAAGGCCATAAAAGATTTGAGTGTGTCTTCCTTATCACCAATTAGTTTTGAGATAGAATGACATAACTCACATCTGACTAATGGTATCAGAGCCATGGTCATAGATTCGAATCACGGGAGTATTATTGTGAGAGAGAGATTGTTGAGGGACCACAATTTGACTCCCTACAACTACTCTAAAAACAGGCCCACGTGGTGTAATGTCAAATGCCATAAAAAATCTGAGTGTGTCTTTCTCATCACCAATTAGTTTTGAGGTGGAATGACATAAGTGACGGTCCAACATTATTAAATATCAAGCACCGCCTCTCTCACTTTCTCTAGAAATATCTAGAGTTTATCTCAATTTCTCCCTCTCCGGAATTTCCTAGAGACTTCCTTGACTAAATAAATTTCAGCTACAACTTTGTACAATATACAGAAGCTTGGAGAAAGATAGTATTTTATTGTCATTAAAAAGATGAAGCCAGAAGCTTCTTAACCGACATAGAACACATAGAACAAGTATAAATATAGAAGTGGTCCTCAGTTTTTGTGTGTCAAAAAGCACCAAGCCGTGTGAGTGAAGTATTGTGCGAAGTTAGGTGATGTGGTGTGAAGTGTTGGAGCATTCTTAGCAAAGATGTCAAATGCTATAATTTAACATCAAATTTTAAAAAAGCACCCTCCATCAAAGGTGCTAGATGTTATTAAATGAATAAAGAATAAAGAAAAAATATTCAAATGAAGTGGTAAAATAATAAAACTTTTGATGTTGGATATATTATAAAGTAAGTTGTTAAAAAGAATAAAGTAACTTTTTGAGATGTTAAATACTATATTTTATAGCATTCTTAATAAGAATGCTCTTAGGTGAAGTAGTATGAAGTCAGGTGCAGTGTGAAGTGGTGTAAGGTGAAGTGAAGTGTGGTGTGTGTCATAAGCCAAGTGTGTAGAGCGGTGTGAAGCAAAGTTGAAAATAAAGTCTTGGTTGTTGTCAGTACCTAGGTGCAAGGCTGGCTCAATAGGTGATGTAATTGATGCAATCGCTTAAGGCCTCTAAATAAAAGAAGACCCCCACTTGTAATAAAAATTATATATATAATATATTTATCTATATATATTTTAATTAAAAAAATTAAGTACTTTTATTGGTCAATAAAATGCATTAAAAAGGCTTCATTGTATCCTAAAATGCAAAAAATTAAAAAGGGAAAAAATAAAAATAGTCAAACTTCAGCTAACAAAATTAAATTTTAGGAGACAAATTTATTAACTCATTCTTGAAATATGCTAAAATCAAAATTAATACTAGTCAAATTCATTAATAATACAACATAATTGTCTTGAAATATGCTAAAATAGAGATTATAAATTTCAAAAAAAAAAAAAAAAAAAATCTCTCATCTCTCTATCTCTCTACGTCTCCATCTATATTCTTACCTTTCTTTTCTTCATCTTGATTCTTGATCTTTTTCTATAAACTTAGTCTAGCTTGAAATCTTTCTTTGTTGATTCCCTTCAATTCACAGTAAATTCAAAATTGAAAAGGGGAAGCGTGGGTCGGGCGCATACCAGAGGTAATCTTCTCCCCCTCTCTATCTTTTCGAAAACTAAGATGAGAAGTCTGCTATTTATTCAAATTAAATTTTATATATATATATATATATATATATATATATATATATATATATATATATATTTTATAGTCTATTTCACTGCATGATTGATTGATAGGAGTCATAGGACACGTTTTTTGCACATAGCCATAGGACAAGCTGGACATCTACATTACACAATAGCACAGGCTGCTTGCACATTGCACAATTGCACACTATTAGAAGAACTTAAATACAAAAACTTAATTAGTAATTTTGCATCTCAAAAAGCAAGAAAAATAGATTTTAAATAAAAAAAAATTCAATATATATTATTTGATTAATATTTAAATATAAAAATGTCCCACTTAAAATTTTCGCCTAAGGCACCCAAAGTTGTTAAGCCGGCCTTGCCTAGCTGTCTAAAGAAGTGAAGCGTGTACAAGTGTACTTGGTGAGTAAGTGTCGTGTGTGCAGTGCACTAGTGTCAGTGTATGTGAGTCAAGCATTAGTGTCTATTAAATGTTGTAATTTAAAGAGTCAAGTTTTAAATAAAAGCTCTTTGTTCAGTCTTTTGTTCAACAATTTGGTATCAAAGCTTCCGCTGACTCAACAAACATATGCAATAGATTTATGAGTATACATTAACACATCTATTCCTTGTGATGGCCAAATCACATTGTACCTGCACATGTATCAAAAGTAGCAAAGAATTTTGCGTGTTGTGTGTGAAAACATCGCAAGAGTGCATAAGCGTCTCATGTTATGATGATTTGAGATATGAGAAAATCAATTTTACTCACACACAATCATAACTGCTTGATGGAGACTATTACCTTCGAGGTACATCCTATAACTCCCACATCTCCTAGAAACATGCTTGCAACTATATTTAAAAGCTTTTTGATTCTTTTGCTTTTGATTTTTCTTTGCATGTTTTTTATTTTGAGCATATCATACATAGGCATATAAGAGAGAGAAGAAATACCCAATTATGTTAAGCTAAAAACATCACAATTTTTCTATGTCGAAGCATACAAATGTTATTCATGATTGACGGACTTTAGTGATGAGATGGTTATTTATGCCTCTCTTAGGATTTTTTAGCCATTCCCATCAAAAAGAGTGATATGAGTGTTAAGTGCAAGAAATTACTTAATCGTACTCATCACAAACACGAACCACAAAGCTCACTTGCTTAGTTGTGCATTGAGATGCTCATCTAAGCTACAAAAGATACAAAGTTTAGAAAACTTTGTTTCAATGGCCATCTAAGGTACATAAGTACCAATATAAACAAACACACACTGTTTTTGTATTTTTATATTATTATTATTTTTTTTTTTTGAAAATAAAATAAAATAAAAACTAAACAACTAAACAAAAACAGAAAAACAACATGAAAGCATGAAAGAAATGTGTAGATGCATGAAAGCATGATTCCAAAAGCAGATAAGAAATCAAGCAAAAAGAGTACTACTTTAGGTAGAAAGAATTAAAGTAGAGGATAAACAGAAAAGATAATTAAGTCTTAGGCTCTTTTCTCACTCACACAGCACGAGTCTTTGGCCGTGAAGATGAAAAGACATATGTTCTAGTATGTCTACTAAAGGACATAGAAGAATTAGAATTCTCCTTAAATTGAGTTAAAAAGCTCAGGGCTTTTAATAACTCTCCAAACAAAGGTGTAGGTCCTTGAGAGGAAACCTATGACTATTTGGACACTTGTTTTTGAGGATACAACTTAAAATAATTAGGACGAATGTGTCTAGAAACACCACAATGATGATAAATATGATGTCTAACAAAGGATTTAGAATTAGACAAATCAATTATGGATTTCATATTTTTATCACCTTTCTCAGTTTTGAGCACAAGACACTCTTTGATCCAGAAGCCGTGGAAGAGGAGGGACCTGAGGAAATAGCATATCCTAAGCCAGTCTTATCAGAACTAGGCTTTTGAGCACTCAATATCTCATCAAGCTTTGCACTGGATATCCTCTCTATTTGAGTTCGAGCTTGACTAAGTTCAACCTCAAGATTCTTGACCTTCTCTTTTAATGAGGTGTTTTCCACAACAAGAGCCTCAGCTAACCTTGTAATTTCATCTAGTTTGACTAACAAATTAACTTTGTTAGTTTTTACCTCATTAATCTCTTTTCTACAAAGATGACAAGTCTTTTCAAATTTTATAAATTCAGTGCATAATTTATCATGGGCTTCCTGAAGGGTCAACTTCTTGGATACTTCATTATTAGAAGAATCCTCACTGTCACTAGCACTCTCCACGATCACCTTATCGGTTGTGGCAGCAAAAGCCATAAAGTAACCACATTCATCCACATACTCATCAGAAGAGTCATTCTTAGTAGCACTTTAGGTAGCAACCAACCCTTTATCTTTTGACTTCTTGGTCTTTTCCTTCATAAGGTAGTTTGGGCTCTCTATCCTCATATGACCAAAACCTTTGCACTTATGGCACTAGATGAGGAGTTTCTCACTCTTACCTTTCCTAAAGAGTTTAGATTTCCTAGGAGGTTTGTCCTTATCATTTTTCCTATATTGAAAAAGCTTGATAATCTCATTAACTATGAAGGTTAGATCCTCATCCTCATCATTATCTTCATCTTCATATTCACTTTCATCTTCATCTTCATATTCGCTTTCATCTTCATCTTCAAAGTCATCAATATCTTCCTCTATACCCTTAAGAGCCAAGTTTCTACTCTTTCCACCTTTTCCCATTAAACCTAATCTCATCTCATAGGTTTGAAGGTTCCCTACATACTCAGTCAAAGGAAGTTGATCAATGTCCTTCACTTCTTCAATGACAGTGATCTTGGCATGGAATCCTTCAGGTAAGGACCTAAGAATTTTCCTAACAATTTTGAATTCTGCTATAGATTCTCCAAGATTGAAAGCAGAATTCTATGAGAGACCGTGCCCCTGGCCCGTTTTATAAGATGTTAGGCCAAATCCACGTGAATGGGTGAAGTCGTGTTATTGCCTCTCAAAATGGAGGTTCGACTGATTATATTTTCCCCTTTAGATTAAGGGTTTTGCAATGGAGTTGTCACTTATTTAATTATTGGAATAAATAAGAAAACCAAAATTGAAAAATTCCTCATTTTATTAATTTGTAATTGAATTTACATTGATCATAGGAAAATTACATGGCTTTGGTTCTAGATACAATCTAAAATAAAGTATATGGTTTTGTTTCCTAGTTACAATTTAAAAATCGAAAATTACATGGTTAAGAATTTGATCTACTAACTCTTGATCTAAGTTCAGAGGCTATGTTACAAGGTGGGAAGGTGTTAGGCACCCACCTTACCCGATAAAACCGGTCTTCTAGATTATGGTGGCCAACATTCATATCACATCATCCAATATGTTATCAATCAATTTGCATGTTGAATTTAATGTGTGTGTATGTGATAAACCCTAATTCAATTTATTAAGTATTGCATTTGGATTGAAAAATAAACTCTAGTGAATGTATGTGGATGGTGATATCTTAGATTCAAGAATTTAAAAGAATTATTAAATAAACATTTTCTTCATGTTTTTTGATGTGGATTTAAGATTGAAGCTAGTGTTATGCACAAACATATGATAAATAACCAAAAACATATGAAGAACACATAAGAACATTTAAGAACATTCAAATATATTCAAGAGAATTTAAATAATTACTATCATGCTTTAATCCTAAATTCTCATCATGGCAACACAAAAAACAAGTTAGGGAAAGGGATTATACCTTCATACAAGATCCATATGGTGGAGGAAGAGACTCTTGGTAGAGGTCCTAAGGGTAGAGGAAAAAAAGAGTTAGGAGAGGAAGAGTGAGTCTCACTTAATACCTTGAGTCTCAGGAAGATAAAGATATGACGAGACTACTTAATTTCACTAGAATTCAAGAGAGGGAAGAGATGGGGTTTTATGTGTACCTTGGAATGAAGGAGAGGGGGGTTTATATAGTAATGGTGGAGGAAATATGAATGGAAGATCATTTAATGAGGGTTAACAAAGAATCATGAATCTAGATCTCATTTTATCCTTAGGAGAAATCTGGTGCATTAAATGGAAAGATTGGTGGGAGTGAGGAGCAAACCAAAATTCGGTTTTCCCGTAGCTGTTGTAACAGCATGTAGAGCCAACTTCGAATAGTCATATCTAACTTAATTCTGATCGGAATTGTCTTGTTCTTGTGCTCAAATTGAAGCCTCAAATGTTTAGTTTCTGGAAAAATTAACCTCATTCACAGATTCAAATTATTCTGAAAGATATTGATGAAATGGTGAGTAGAGGTCATTTGTTAGAAAATGATTTTAGCACAATTAATATTAATAGGTCCCAAATTAGCTCCCAATTAATATTAAATGGCTCCAATCACTCCCATTTCAGACTTAATTGATTCTAAATTTATCCTAATTAAAAGATAATTGCACAAATTACTCATTGAATAATTAATGTTTAACTATCTAGTTAATTAGGTGTATGCAAACCTACAATAAAATGTAGTTCTAACCAATCAAATTATGATACATAATCGTTCTTAAATTGATTATACTTATAACCAATTGAAATCAATTATTCATAATCACATATAGTTGGACTCAATTTATGATAGTGCATCTCGGCCATTAGAACTTAATTTGATGATAACTTTTAATCTGATGGTCCGATTAGGACTTATGATCAGTCGATTTGATCGTTACAGCATCAAGATCATTTTGGTGAAATGAGATTAAGGATCTAATGACTAAAATCAAGATGCATATTTCCAATGTGAAATTACCCTTTTACCCTCAACGTGAGATTAAATACGGGTTGCAAAATAGGGTGTCAACAAATTCACAATATCCTTGAATTTAGCATAGAACTCATCAAATGTCTCATCCTCCTCCATCCTTATTTTTTCAAAACTACTAGTGAGTCTTAGAAACTTCACAGTCTTTACTGCCTTGGTACCTTCATAGTTGGTCTCAAGAATGATCCATGCTTCCTTGACAATTTCCGTAGATGATATTTTCTTGAATTCCTTATTGGTCACCCCACTAAACAAAACATTTAAGGCTCTACTGTTGAAATTTGCCGCTTTCATTGTTGCTTCATCCCAATCTACCGATGCTTCTTTAGGCTTAATCTAGTCAACTTCAACAGCTTGCCATACTTTTTGACCTAGAGCCTGAAAAAAAAAACTTTCATACGAACTTTCCAGTACACATAATTAGTGCCATCAAATAAAGGGGGAATCAAAAGAGATTGTCCACAATCCATGACAACGGGAGTCGAGGATCACACTCAGGAAATTAATCCAATCAGAGTGCACTCGCTCTGATACCACATGTTGGGAAATTTTAGACCCCGGTTGATAGAATTAATAAGTTTTAAATCCAAGTAGTTAATTAGATTTATTATGAATAAACCTTGTTAAAACAAACAAACATTAATATCATGTCAAAATCATGAACAGTGGAAAAGTAAATAAAATAAGATATGATAACCTAAGAAAACCAATAAAACACACTACTTTCATAGTAAAAAACCTGGGGGGGAAACCTTTCCGAAAAGAAATTCACTATAGTAAAGAGAAGTTTCAGATCTAGTACAAAACTTTTGTCCCTAGACTCTACAATCCCTGAAGATGAACTTACAATAGAAACCTTCTACCGCTTTAGAACCTCTAAACTTTTCAATATATGAACGCTACCCTTTTGCAAGAATCCTAGTACATTACTAACCAATGATGCATGACTCCTAGTACGTGACTGAAAGCTCAAATTTGCATGAAAACACAAGAATTGTTTAGACCCCCAATTTCAAAATTACCAACAAAAACAATATATGTTCAGAATGATGAATATAAACTATATCCAAATTGGTAAAACACTCTAAACCATAAATAATCACAAATACAGCAACAATTAAAAGGTAAAGAGTAAAGGAAGAGAGATGCAAATACAAAGATAACACTGGCATGTGTTATCGAAGAGGAAACCGAAGAACTCAGCGAAAAACCTCTCCGCCGCCTTCCAAGCAGTAAAATAATCCATTAAAGAATAAAATTGGGATACACGAATAGCAATAGACCTTCCAAGTCTAATCTACCCAATGTACCTAAACCCTCCAAACTTCTTGCTTCAATAGGGTTACGCTTAACCTTGTCTTCTCTAACTTTTTGAATCTCACAATAAGCTCTATATTGCATCCTCCATCCTTGGCATCTTCCAATACTTCCTAAGCTCCAAAAACACTCTCAATACTTTGAATGAGTGTGGTTAGTGTTTGGATACAAATCTCCTCTCAATGAGTATAACAATGGGAGAAGGAATGAGAAGAGACTACAAAGATTTTTCTCTAGGAATGAATAGCTCTCTCTAATAGGGTGGGTGTATTGTAGAAACCTCTCTTAGGGTTTTTCTCTTCAATAGGCTCATTTTTCAGCACTTTATATTTCTTGGGTATAAGGGTATTTTATAATAGGGTATGAGGTGGAATGTGAAAAGTTAGTTTTAAGCAAAATAGGGCATTCTAGCGACTCGGCCTCGTGACTAGAACGAGTCGCAAGTTTGAGTCGCGAATTAACTGCCAAGCCAGACTGTACTTTTTGTCCTATAATACTCCAACTGTCGTGACCCTTCTGCTTCCTACATGCTTCATACGTGTGGCACTTTGGTGACTTGCTAGTCGTGAGTCAGTTGCAAGATCCAGTCGCGAGACTCCTCTTGAATGCACACAAATTAAGTTTCTTCACATTCTCACACACAACCCTTACATTATTCATATCTAAATATAGGGTTTCTACATGCTAAATTATAAGCAAATTTGACACAAAATAAAGCCAACACATGGTTGATTAAATTCAACTTTACAGTGACTAACACACCAACTTGAGGAAGATGTTGTTGGCTATAAAGTTCTTCACTTCATCTAGACGATGAAGATCAAAAAGCACTTGGTTACAAAACCCTAAGGCGCAAAGATGCAGTGGCTTCTTTCAGAGAGAATTAGGCACTTGGTCACTTTTTGCACGTGTTCTTCTTGTATTCTCTTATGTGATGACTTTCAAAATAAGCCTTATATATGTCTAGGGCTGTGAGAAAAGAAACCCTACACATACATGTCAGCATGGGTCGAAAATCAGATTTAGAAATTCTGATTTTGTAGATCTCGATAGATTTTTCTGTTGAGCTTTTGTCGAACTTCTATTGAATTTTCTTCATTAAACCTCGATAGATATGAATTTGTCTAGCTATCTGTCGAGATTCTGTCCAGCTTCTATCCAACTTTAATGAACAGCTTTTGTTCTCTTGTTTGTTGGTCCAATTTTCATGGCTTTAATACTTGGCTTGAATAACATGTTTCTTGAAGTATTAAATCCATCCTAGATCTACCCAATTACAAATAAAGTGCGTTTTATTAAGGATTAGTCAATTCACAATAATATATGTTCTAACAAGTTCCACATATGTCCTAACAATTAAAAAATCCACAAAGCGGCATTTGAATATATTTAAGAACTATGAATAATCTGTAAGTCTTCGTCAAAATTCAAAGAAAGAATTGCAGCTATGACTTTTTCATTGTCCAGAGCAAGCTGTTGCGTCATGCCACCATTTTTGATAACTCGTCATCTCCAGTTGTAAGATTTCTTATTATAGGAACAAAACCATACGCTAGAGAAGACCAAATCTTTCTCCAATCTTTTGACTCTCACTGAATCAGCCATATGCAAGTATTTATTTAAGACTTTAAAATTTCAGCTGAACCGAGTGGATAAAAGAGTATCATCTTCCTATTAAAAATAAATTAACCAACTTGACTTGCGTCTTGGCTGTCTAGTGTTCAATACATTAGACTTGTAAAAATGATAATGCGTGTTTACTTTTAGTCATGTGTCATAATCTTGATGGTTCCATTATATTGAGGCATTGGACAAAAATTTTGACTTAAATAAACTGGCTTGTCATAGTGGTTATCACCAAGGACGTGTCACAATCTTGGTGGTTCCAATATATTGAGGCACTGGACAAAAAATTTGACCTAAATAAACTGGCTTGTCATAGAGGTTATTGCCAAAGACGTGTCATAATCTTGGTGGTTCCAACATATTGATGGCATTGGACAAAAATTTTGACTTAAATAAACTAGCTTGTCATATAGATTATTGCCAAAGACGTGTCATAATCTTGGTGGCTTGTCACAGTCTCATACCTTATTGCCAAAGACTTGGTCTATTAGATAATTTTCCCATTCAACAATCTAGATAAACTAGTAAATAATGTATTTTATATAAAATTCCTCAATTAAATTTTATGTACAAGAAAATAATTAATAGAAAAGGCCAGCCCAAGAAATTCAGGCTGCATCCACCCATGTATTGGAATTTATCATTTTTTTTTTTTTTGAGAAAGTATTGGAATTTATCTTGAAAAGACCAATGGAAGGAATTTATGTATGGAAAAGGCCACCGAAAAGAATTTACACCATAGTCACCCACTCATAGGAATTAATACTGAGGACCACTCAAACAGAAAATTTGGATTTTGAATTTTAGGGATTGAAAGATTAGATCGATTCTCTTCCTACGACTCAACCAGCTTGGTCTGCCGCGATTTTGACCTTTCCCTGATCATTGGTGAGTGAAACCTCGGATCCTTAGCCCTACCCTTTGCGATATTTATGATATGTTTCTTATAGTAACTAGGGCTATGAATTATGGTCAATAAACAGTACGAGTTGCAAGTGATGGAGTTGCAAATGTATCTGCGGGTTCAGGAATCATTGACTGATCAAGAACCGCTAAGCCTACAATACATGTAATAGTTCCTAAAATATGATTTTTATGAAACTCTACTGGAATTTGAGCTTCACAGATTTCAACTAGAATTTGAGAGTTCTTATTTTACTGATCACCGTCAGATTTTGAGTGTTATGGACCCCACCAAAATTTAAGTTTTATGGAACTCTACCAGATTGTAATTTATAAAAAATTATATCAAAATAAAATAAAATCTAGAATGTATGTTGGGTTATAGATTGATCCCAATTAATTAATTAATTCAATTACTCAAGTTGATTAATTAGGTCAAATTGCATGCAAATTATGGAGACACACACAAAATCACTAAATAAAATAAAAGTGCAGCAAAAAATAAATTGATATGGTGATTTGCTGGCTAATGAGGAAAACCCCTCGGACGGCAAAATCTCCACTGGATGATTTTCAAGTCATCAATCACAAGAATCACTAATTAAGAACCAAGTGATTACGGATATAAGGAATCTTATTACTACCATGGACAATCCCAAATTACTAACCTACAGTTGAACCTTTACACCAATCCCTAATTGGACTAGATCTTGTAGAAATTTATTTCCTTCTACACAGGTCCCAGTACGTGACTAACTTTCCAGCAACTGATGTTTGTTGTTGGATGTAGAGTTCTTAACTCCAATACATATTGAAGATCTGGAAGCACTAAATTACAAAACCCTAAGGTGCACAAAAACACAATAGCTTTTCCAAAAGTATATGAGTTCTCTAATTGAGTCTTTGTATCTTTGATGACTTTAAAATAAAGTTTTTATACACTATGATTTTAGTAAATGAAACCCTAGTAATCCAAGTCATCATGAGCTAAAATTCTAATCTGAGAATTCTAGATCTGCGTAGCTTGATAGATCAAGAGGTGTTAAGCTAGTGTTAAGGTCCTTTATTTAATCTCGATAGATTCTAGTTTCGACACTAGTGTTGAGATTCACTATTTCAGTGTTTCTTCACTTATTTTTTGATTCAATCTTCTTGTATTTAATGATATCACTTGTTTTGGTTGCTCAATGTACTTCATGATATTCTAAGCACATCTTAGATCTACTCAATTACAAGTAAAGTGCATTTTGTCAAAAGATATGCCAACACAAAAAAAATTACTAACCCTAACAATATATAGAAACCTAAAAATCATAAAATCATATAAAAAAAAAAAGTAAAAATAAACAAGGCGAAAATGCACTTTTGGTCCCTACATTTTGGGTCAATTCTTATTTTGGTCCTAAAATTGATTTTGCTACTAATGTAGTCCCTAAAAAAAGAAAATCATTATTATTTTGGTCCTTACAATCAACCTACTAACGGAAACCTTCTACGTGACAAACAGAATACTGCTTGCTGATGTGGCACTGACGTGACGCTGATGTGGCCATAAAAACATTATTAAAAAAATTATTTTGCATTTTTAAAGTACCACCTCAGCACTTAATTTTTAAAAAAAGCCATGTCAGAAAATTTTAAAAAATAAATTAAATTAAAAAAACCTTAAATCTAATTTAATTAAAAAGAATTTCTTAATGTTCTTCAACTTGTTCTTCATTTTACAACATGTTCTTCATATTCTTCCCAAATCAAACCTAGCAACCAAGAACTCAAACCCATCACAAGAACACAAACACAGCAACCCAAGAACTCAAACCTATATCACTAGGACATAAATGAAAACAAAAAGAAAAAACTCAAATTCAACACCTCAGAGATCATCAAACCCAGCACCATCAGATCTACTACAAATCAAGACCATCGAATTCTTCATGTTCTTCCCCAAATTCTAACACAATCAACACCGAATTCTCAACAAATCAAATCCATAAACCTAGTTAACAAACCAATCCAGATCAAACCCAGATCAAGAAACCAATCGCAACAAACCCAGATCAACACAATCAAACCTAGACCAACACAATCAAACCCAGATCCCACCACCATTGACCGGCACAATCAAGCCACCACCACCCTGCCGATCAAAAACATTTCTCCATAACATGAACTTCAGCTCAAAAACCCACAAAAATTCCAGAACATGACCACCACTGCCACTGAAAAAGTCACCAAACCCACCAATCAATCAATAAACCCATGCCAAGACGGTGGCCAAGATCGACGAGCTCCATTGTGGCCGAGATCGGGATGGAGGTTGAGATCGGCAAGCTCTATTTTGGTTGAGACAGTGGCCAAGATCAAGTTCCATTCTCTCTAAACCACCGCCGGCGCCTTTCCTCTGGATCTGCTCCAAACCGCCTGCCTCATCTCATTCTCTCTCTCTCTCTCTCTCTCTCTCTCTCTAAACTCTTTTTTTTTTTTTGGTAGAGCTCTCTCCAAACTCAGATCGTTTGATACTTTTGACTAACTCACTTAAATAAAAGTAAATACACTTAAAACTAAAATGATCTAATGATTAATTTAATTAGATTAATAAAAAATCGTTTAAAACTAAAAAAGTAAAATTTTTGTTTGTTTTTTATTTTTTAAAATTAAAATTAAAATTGAAGAATTGAAAATTTTTTGTTTTATTTTTTCATTAATTAAAATGCTGAGTTGGCATTTAAAAAATGCCAAATAATGTTTTTAATAATGTTTTAATAGCCATATTAGTGCCACGTCATCAAGCAGGGTACTCCGTTTGCCACATAAGAGGTTTCCGTTAGTAGGTTGACAGTAGGGACCAAAATAGAAATGATTTTCTTTTTTTAAGGACTACATTAGTAACGAAATCAATTTTGAGACCAAAATGAGAATTGACCCAAAATGTGGGGACCAAAAATACATTTTCGCCAATAAACAAATGAGAAATTTTAATGTACATTTGTTGTCAGTTTGTCCTACGTCAACAAATTCACTTTTTTTTTTTTTTTTTTCTTTTTCAATCAATTATGGCGATTGATTGATTTAATTCAATCCCAAAAGTATTATAGCCAAAATTACTAGGGTAAGAACACCAAAATTTCTATGAATAACCTTTCCTTGAAAGAATAACCATGAAACTAGCTCTAAAGAAGTACACTATAATAAAATTAATTATAATTTATACTTAATTTAAATCCAAAACATGAGATGAAATCAAATACAATAATATCTCCTCTAGATTTAATACAACTCACTAGCTACATATTTCAATTCTCTATATTAGAAACACACCCAAAAAAAAAAAAAGAAAAACTATTTATAAAGAAATTCTATTTTTCTGTGTCTCACGGCTAGCAAAACTCTCTTTATTTTCTTTGCACTCTCACATAAGCATTTATAATTCTTTTTTCATTTCATTATTTAAATTCATGCCTTACAAATTCTCTTTGATTTGTACGTTGTACAAAAATCTTAATAGAGAAAACCTTAAACTTCTTGTCTCTCATATTGTGCTCTCTCTCTCTCTCTCTCTCTCTCTCTCATATAATTTTTCTTCTCTCTCCAAAATGGTGGACCATTGAGTGAAGCCCTAAAATCTTTTTCAACCCTATGTATCATTTGATAAAGAATAATACATCACTGTTCTAATAGTCAATAAAAAATTATTTTTATTAACAAATGATAGACTTTTCTTCTATACCAATGAATAGGATTTAAAAAAAAAAAAACCTTAATGGAGACCTAATGGTAAGAAAGTTAACTTTCCATCTTTCACCTAAAGTCCAAACTATACAACTAGCAAAATAACCATGAACGGACCTAGAGGGGGCCCGAGCCCCCTGGTCTAAATTTATTTTAATTATGTATAATTTGCCTGTTTTAAGGTTGGGCCTCTTTCTTCCAATGCTATAGCTCAAAATTCATCCTACTAGCCTTAATGTTTCTCTGGTAACAACATAAGTTCTTCATACATCGGGTGCTTTTTTCTATGGTTGTAGCAAACACCAGTACTCTTTGTGAAATGGTGTGGTTTTTACAGTGTCCCTACACTTTCTACTAAATGGGTTATTACTTGTTAGGCCATGGAGTTACTAGACACAGCCCTAGGCCTTTGTTGCACATGTAACTAGAGCCTAGAGGCCGTGGAGTCAGAGCTCCCTTGATGGATGGGCTGGGACCTGTGGGCCCCCATGAGTCCAATTCCATCGGCCTTTGAAGTCCATTACCGTGTAGTATGATTCTTTGATTCCATTGCACTCAATGCCTTGTTGAAGTCAATGGATCTCATTAGGCATTGGGGCTCAAATCCATATCGTGTAGTGTCTTCTATTTGATGCATTGGGAATGGGCTTAGTTAAATAAAGCCCAAAAAATAGAGAGCTACGAAGTTCGAACAACTCATTTTAATGAATCTCACTAAGCTTGGAGCACAAAATCGTGTAGTGCCTTCTAATTGTTATATTGAGCATGGGCTTAGTTAATAAAGCCCACACAAAAGAGGGCTCCTATCACATTCAGCTCACGGGCTTCGAGATAATATTTAGGCTTTGGTAGTAGCCACCCAGTCTTCGATTGACAAATTTTTTGGCCCACGACTTGGCTTATTAGGCTTTTAGGTGTAATGTTTGTGAGCATGTTACCTTAATACATTCTATCTCCTCTGCCATTTTTTTTTTTTTTTTTAAAAGAATATTAAGTAAGTTTAACACATGGGGAAAGGGAAAAAAGTTTTTTAAAAAAATTTACAATGGTGTATATTCAAAAGAGCTTAACTCTTGGATACACAGTATAAACTTTAAATTTCTTTAACTCACGCTTGAATTGATGACATAGAGAAAGCCCCCTTAACTGTCGTATTTTAGTTTTTCAATAAAATCATTATTCAAAATTGGTGACAATTTACCGCAAAAAAATAGGATTTATTTTCAAAGTAAAATAAAAACATTATTTAAAGAAATCAAAGCACGTCTTCCAATATAAATAAGTATGCATTTTCTGTAAAATAATTAAATAAGTAGTCTTTTTCACGAAAAAAAATTATATATTATATCTCCTTAAATTTAAGATACATAATAAAACACTTTTTTTTTTTTTTTTTTTTTTTTTTTTTCCAGTTACAATCAATTTGCACGGTCAAAAGATTAAGATTCATTTTTTTAAAAGGGCTAAAACAGCAGAATGCACAGAGACAATAGAGCACCCGGAATCAGCAAGCCATCTAGGGGGTCGGGGCCGTCCTCCAACCAACTCAAAAACGCCTACCCAATCGCAACCGCAAAAACCAACGCAAGCCTCGCCCATACTCGCTTATAACAACACTATGCCAACAGCCAATTATAATCCTTAGTAGCAACAAGGTGCTCCCAAGTGAAACTAGGGACATAATAGAGCTCACTACCTGCCATTACCCCTATCCATTCCTACCCAATTATAATCCTCATATTCAATTTAGTTTTTTCCTAAAAATGAAAGACTTCTACATGGGCAGAAGTCGAATACAAATCTTTTATACCACTTTAGTATTCCACTTTATACTTTATTAATTATGACATGTTATGTATTAGAGTTGGGAACCTCCTAAATTTAGGCTTGCTTCATCATTAATAACATGTTTTAGCAATAATTAATCAAAGTGAACATGCATCGATCTTTGGATTAATCATGGATCCCACACCCCAAAAGATGACTCTAAGTGACAGCGGTAGCTTTAAAAATTTTTTTCAGGGTGATTATTAAGAAACTTAAGTTATATGAAATTTGATAAAACTTTAATATTATTAATTTTAATTTGATAAAACTTTCTGTTCATAAAATATTTATTAAATCTGAATTGAGGAATTGGTGGCACCAACTAAAGATTAAACAAAAATTAATATGTATAAAAAAAATTAAGCAATGCTAAAAAAATTGATAAACCAATTGAACATAAAAAATAAAAAATAAATAAAAATTATAACATATATACTAGTAGTATGTCCGGGTGATGCACATATTAATTAAATATTATATGTAAAAAAAAATTATAAATATTATCCAAAATATAATAATAATTAATGAGTCACTTGAAAGTCTAAATTAACTATCTTAGTACATGCATATATTGAGCCACTTGAAGCATATAGTGTATATAGCGTGCAAGTTTTATAATATTAAAATTCAAAATTATGATACATGATTAAAATATTTAAATAAAATATTAATTTTATTTTAAATTTCTTGAAATTTTTGGTAATAGACATTTAGCTGGAATAGAGTTTTAATTTTTTTGAAACTTAAGTAATATAGTTTCATGTGTTAAGGAAAGTATTTCCATTCATGATAGAGATTATCTTGTGGGCAAGACAGCAAACTCATTTCCTAATATAATCCCAACAGCTATTGCAGAAACTAAGGGTCCGTTTGGATACAGCTGAAAACTGAAAACTGAAACTGAAAACTGAAAAACACTGTAGCGAAATAATTTTTAAATGTGTGAATAGTATCGTGGGATCCATTTTTAATGAAAAAGTTGCTGAAAAGTGAAATTTGTGGGTCCGTGAACAGTACACGATGTGCTGTGATTGGTCAAAAAAATTTGAAAAGTCAAAGTTTGCGGCTACTGTTCATTGAACAGTGCATGAACAGTAGCCGCAACACTCAAAACGCTCAAAAACGCGTGAAAAAAAAAAAAAAAAAAAAAAAACCAAGCAAAACGCAAACGCAGAAGTTTTCATCCCAATCCAAACGCATTCTAAGTCAACAAGCACCTCTGTTATGGAAAGCTGAAACAGAGGAAATCAATCAAAGTAGCGTGACCCACGTGCAGACAAACTCCACTAATTTGTCACTGCCTTTCCTGTGCTAATATATTCCTTAATATATGTAAATTCCTTGTATATGCTCTATAGTATATATACTCTCCTGGTTGTATCTCATAAACTCAATATAGAGAAATAATTACCTCTTGTATCTTTGAGATTTTACATTATGTAGAGTAAACTATCGGTAATATAGTTTTAAATAGAGTAAACTTCTGATAATATAATTACGCTAAGGTTGATTATATCTTAATTAATAAGAGTGTAGACACTTTTTGCATAGTAGAGAATATGGTTAGGACAATCGCGAATGTAGAAAAATTTTACTGTTAAGCACTTGCTAATTTAGAGAATTAAAGGAAGAACATAGCAAGGATTACTTCGAGGGTAATCAGTTCCTAAGCATAGAGGAGAAGAGTTTGTTTTATTTTCTGGATAGATCTTTTATTCATCTCATGGCAGCTTATACAGAGAATTCCTTCTTAGCACTTTCCGGCCAGCTAACTAACTAATTGTTCAGTAACTAACTCACTAACAATACTAGCAAAAAATGAAATACATGTAGTTTCAATATATCACATTTGATACAAATGCATTATAGCTAACATTTTTGTAATATTTAAAAAATATTTTTTTTATCATACAAATTTAGACAAAAATTTATTACAAACTTCGGATATATGCGAAAGATAAAAGATGGAATCTTTATACAGCACACATAGACAGCTATTTTATTCCACTTTGTATGCATACAAAGAGTTAAAAAAAAAAAAAAAAATTACACATAAATAATGCCTTCAAACGATAAGAATCAATTTTCTTTTTGTGAAAAATACCCCCTTCACCATGATGTTGCCCCATCTCCTCCAGTAACTTCCTTTTATTTAATAAGCATAAATTGAAGGGATCCAACCCTGAATACAAACCACACAAAGGGGGCAGTGTGATAACAGACCATTGGAGCAACCTTTATTATTTTATTTTTTGAAAAGTTTATGTTTAAGCTGGAAAATATCCAGCAATTTCTTCTTCTTTTTTCTCTTTGACAATTACTATCTTGCCAAGGGAGTCTGTTCCGTATGGTCAATTCCACTAATTTGGTCTGAGTCAGACTCAAAGCCTCCATGCCTTCGAGCCAATTCCATTGCTAAACATTGCTTCAACTCCATCACTACATGAGTCATGGTTGGCCTTTCAATTGAAGTGGGAGATACACAAGCCATTGCCGCTTCTATTGCTTTCCAAGAAGAATTAATGTCAAGGTCTCCTTCTAACCTCGGATGCACAATATTCTCAACGTCCCCTTACCCATTTAATTATATGAACTTTCTTAGAATTTTTAGTTATTGCAGGACGGCTTGTGATTATTTCCAATAGAACAACCCCTAAGCTAAAAACATCACTTTTCTCATTCAACTTATTTGATGCATAGTACCTGTAAGCCAAAGAAGTTTCAAATAAGTATTTGAGAAATGCTGTTTTTCTTTTTTAAGGAAATTTGATTGGTTCTAGGACCACAAACTACAACTTTTTATTATAACTCTGACATGAAAAATTGTGAGTGGTTGCCTATCACTTATATATAAACCTATAATTTTTTATTCATCACTCACACTCTGCTACATTACACAAAGAAGTTGTGTATAATTGTTATGACACTAGATTTTTTAGTATTTGAGTATATACATGGTAAGTGAAATTTTATGTAATTAGGATAAAATTATGCATCATACGTGGCTAGTGAGCTTTTCTGTAATTAGGGTAAAAGTTAGAAATATATATATTTTTTATTTATAAAAATTGTTAGTCTTTCTTGCAAAATTTGATTTAATAATTTCAGTTGCTTAATTATAAAATTGCAATTTAGTCCATACTAAGATATTTTCAACTATAATGGTATAGATTGTTAATATATGAATTTAGCATATGTAAGAATTTTGAATCAAAAAGAAAAAAGAAAGCTATTTATTTCTTCATTGAAACTATTGATTTTATTGAAATGATGTTGCAAAGTCTATGATTTTTACAATGCATGATTTTTATTTTATTTTACATTTTCTTATATGTTTTATCCAGATTGTTAGGAAATTGGTTATTTATTGAGTAGTCAAGCTCACTCTATTCCTTCTATTTTCTGTTTCAAATTGTGATGGATGACAATTAGTTTTAAGGCTTTCGTTGAGACTGTATACATTAGAGAAGAAATTATGAATTTTGAAAAAAAAAAAATCATACTTCTAGTGTTTAGTATTTTTGTCATTTAATAGTACGTGCACCTGAAGTTTTGGATTTTTGTTTTCTCTAACATGTGAATATTATTTTGGCTTATGAATTATTTGAGCTTCGCTTTGATTTTTTTTTTTTTATTAATAATATTTGAGGTTAAATATTACCCTTTAGAAAGGCTTCAACATACTTGTAAAGAGAAAACTTATTCATTACTTGTAAGTGTGCTATCCTTTTTGCAAGCCTAGCTTATTCATTATGTACGTTCATTCAAGGTGTCAAAAAAACATAACAAATTTTGTGGAATGCAAATACTGTTGGAAGTGGTAAACTAAAAGGTGCCTTTTGATATTTCATAATAGTGTGTCTTTTGTTTTTTTGTAACTGTTTGTGTTTTTTGTTTTTCCATAACTGTTTGTGTCTATTGTCATTCCATAACATTTTTTGTCTTTAAGTCTTCCACATTTTAGAATTTTTTATTATGAAACAAAGAGTCATGACAATAATCACAACTCTTGTAACTTCACCCTATAAAAGGGAATAGATGTATGATGTGAAAGTGCGTGAGAGAAAAAGTTGTAGTAAGCTCTCAAGGCAGTAGTCTAATCTCTTTGTTTATGAGTTTGAAGTACTCTAATAAAATTTTCATTCCTCTATTTCTTGTGACCGTACTTTGTTGAAATTAAAGTCAAGGTTTTGTAAAGCAAATAAAGTGGTATTAGAGCCAAGTTCTTAGAGCCTATAGTCTTTGTCTACACCATTAGTGAAGATGTCTTCTAACATGCTGCAGCCAAAAATTCCTAAATAGACGAAAGAAAATTATGAGAGCTGGCAGATTCAAATGAAAGTGTTGTTTGGATCACAAGAGCAATGGGAGCTCGTCATTGATGGGTATGTAGAACCCACAAGTGAGTAAGAAGCCACCTATTATGCAGAGCAAAAAAATTTGCTCAAGGATCAGAGGAAGAAAGACAAGAAGGCACTATTTCTACTCTATCAAGGGATGGATGAGTCAACTTTGGAGAAAATTGCCAAAGCAAAGTCGAGTAAAGAAACATGGGAGATTCTTGGAATTTTCTTCAATGGTGTCAATCGTGTGAAAAGAGTTCATTTACAAACTCTTCGTGTCGAGTTTAATTTGAAGTTGGTCATATGAAAGATGGTGAGACTATTGCTGATCATTTTTCACAATTACTTATAATTGTTAATTGCTTGAAAAGTAATGGAGGGAGTATTGCAGATATTCGTGTGGTGGAGAAAATATTAAGATCTCTTGCAAATAAATTTGAGCATGTTGTGGTGCCTATTGAAGAGTCCAAAGATTTGGACTCTCTCAATTGAGGAATTAATAGGATTTCTTCAAGTGTATGAGCAATGTATGGAAAAGAATTCTAGCTCTGTTATCATTGAGCAAGCATTAGATTCAAAATTGAATTTAAGAGAGAAGCCTAATGGCTTCCATGGAGGATATACTAATAGCAACCATGGTAAAGGTCATGGAAGAGGAACATTCAAAAGCAGATCTGCTCACGGACGTGGAGGTAATAGAAATATCCAATGTTTTAATTGCAACAAATTTGAACATTATTCATTAGACTGCTGGTACAATAAATCTGAGGAGCACAATGAACAATCTAATCTTGTTGAGGCATCCAATGTTGAAAAAGAAGAATGTACACTTCTTTTTGCAAAAGAAGAGGAAAATAATTCACAAGATGAGTGGTATCTTGATTTTGGAGCTAGCAACCACATGAGTGGAAAAAAGGAGCTCTTTGTTGAGCTTTTTGAAGGTGTTCAAGGCGATGTCCATTTGGGAAACTCATCCAAATTGCCCATTAAAGCTAAAGGAAAAATTAGAATATGTCAAAGGATTGGTATTTTGCAATTTATCTCCAATGCGTACTATTTGGCAAATTTTAGGTAAATAAAGAAGAGAAGGCATAAAATTAGGCATTAATGAAATAAGTAGACATGTGGCAAATTTTGATTTGTGGAATATAAAGTGAAGCACAAAGGGTGGATAGAATATTTGGACTCAATATCAAATACAACAATGCTTGTAGTAGTTTCAACATTTTCCTATTAGAAAAGGTCTAACACCCATTATATTGACAGTTTAATTGCTGGTCGATATTTAAATAATGAATTCTTAAAAACAAATATCAAATATAGCTTGGCCTCAAACACAAAAGCTGCATTTTTTTTTTTCCTATTAATGAGTTATGAACAATTTTATTTTTTATTTTTTTATTGTCAGTCTCATGATGAGTTGTGAGTCTTGTGACAATGATTAAGCATAACTTATTCAATATGAATTTTGCAATTTTTTACTTATATTTTTTTAGATACAATAGAATATCAATTATGTTGTCTGCTCTATTAAGATTTTTCTTTAATATTAGGTCAAGATACCAATTAGTTTTTGCTGCAGGTGGAATTCAATTTCCAAATATCTTCTTCAATATTAATAGAAGACTTTATTAATTAAGATAATTGAAACCCGCAACTTTAACATGGGTTAGGGAGTAGGCATGTTTCCCATTTACTAACCCTTATCCCATATTGGGGTTAGGCCTTAGGAGTTAGGGCCCTAATTCTTCTTAGAGCTCCAGAGATTTGGAAATTGATTAATATATGCATCAAAATTCAAAAGCCCTAAAGGGAGAGACACAAGCACACAGCATATATTTACTTTGTCCTTCTGCATTTCAGATTTGTAACTTACTCTTCTTGGTACAATAATAGGTAAATCCATTATGTCTGACTGTCATGGTTGTTAGCTTCTTGGTCTAATAATAGGTAAAGCCATTCAGTGCGTGTAGCGTGCACACACATGCTCGCGAAGGAAGAAGCACGAGCTTTGAATTTTAGCTTAACAAGTCTTTCACTTTGCATTCTTTTCATCTTAATGTTTCTTCGAGGTCGTTACTTTGAAGAAAGGTGAGAGAGAATAAGTATAGCTAGGGGCTAAATTTTTTGGAAAGATACCTTCTCTACTGATATGGTAGAGTTGTTGCATATAGTTACACAAATACTAGTTATTAAAACATATTGTTGGGTTCTAAGAATTTAGGTTTAAATGTATTAGAACTTCAATTTGTAATGTTGACAAACCATGATCAAAACATTTAGTCTTGTTTTAGAGTTGCTCAAAGTTTGTTTAAGCGTAAAGTTGGAATCGAGTGTTCTGCAAGATTTACTGTGTAAATCTGCCTGGCTCGATCGATCGAGAATTAGACTTAATTGATCGAAGTTCGTGCAAATTTTTTTTCTGCAGAATTTTCCAACTCAGCCCAAGTCCGTTTAATGTGTAGGGTTTTATGTTTTGCCTTAAGTATAAAAGGGAAAACTCTAATCACGTTTTGAGGTTACTCTTTATGCTGTGTGTGTGAATTTTTTGTTAGATCTAGAGGTGTTTGCCTTTACATACACTTAGGGTTTCTAATCTCAAGATTGATATCAAGAGTTTGGTGATCAATTCAGTTGCTAATTCAAGAGCTTAAAGATACATAAGCGGGAGTGCTTGTACTTGCTGTGAATCAAAGAAAGAGGTAGTCCATGGACTCGGAGTTGTCACGTGGTCGTAGTAATAAGTTTCCTACTCGAGGTAGTAATAGGATGTTAGTGGTCTAAGTCGCTATTGTGTAAACTTCAATTCTTTCATAGTGGATTTGTTTTACCTTGAGGATAGCTAGGTTAAATCCTCTCAAGGTTTTTTACTGATTTGGTTTTCCTGGATCATCATATCATTGTGTTTTTTATATTTCCGTTGTTTTGCATGATATGATATATTTGTGTTAACCTAGATCTGATAATTTGACTAAGTAATCACTTGGCTAATTAACTAGGTTAATCTGGTTGTGTTTTAAGGGGTTTAAAAACGTACAAGTGGTATTAGAGCGGGTTAGCTCTAGTGTTTAGATCCTTTGATCTAAGAGTTGATCCTTGACCTCGATTGTCATGGAACATAGTCACTCTCTTGTTATTCCACCTCACTTTGATAGGAATAATTATGCTTATTGAAAAGTAAGGATGAAAGCATTCTTGAAATCTATTGATGAGAGAGTTTGGAATTCCGTTGAATACGGATGGGAGAAGCCCACTACTCCTGTTAGTGAGTAGCAAACTTCTCAGAAAGAAGCAGCCGCTTTTAATAGCAAAGCTATGAATGCTATTTTTATTGCTGCTTCTATAGAGGAATTTATTGCTCATACTGCTTGAAATATCCTCCAAACTGTGCATGAAGGCACAAAGGTAGTTAAGGTCAATAAGTTACAACAATTAACAACTAAATTTGAAAGCATTAAGATGTCTGATGATGAATTTTTTGATGAATTCTATGCTAAGCTTAATGATATTGTTAATTCTGCATATAATTTGGGTGAAATCTATGATTAACCTAAAATTGTTAGGAAGATTCTTAGATCTTTGATTGAGGATTTTAGACCCAAAGTGACTACCATCATTGAAAGTAAGGATGTGGACTCCATTCCTGTTGATGAACTTGTAGGATCTCTTCAGTTCTATGAGTTGGACCTACCTGAGACAAGCAAATCCAAATCAATGGCTCTTAAGTCTCTTGATGATATTGATATGAATGGATTTGATGATGAGCTCTTTGCTATAGAGATTGCCTATCTTGCCAAGAACTTTGGAAATTTCCCTAGGAACAATAATAGAAGGGCAAGAGGCAAGAACAATGCTGAACCTAGAAATTTTAGGAGAAATGATCCCACTAAGGTTAATAACACTGAAAAACCTAAAAAGAAAGTAGGTCAACCTCCTAATAATTCTATGGGTCAACAATGTTTTGGGTGTCAAAGGTATGGTCATGTGAAATCTGAATGTCCAACATTCTTGAGGTCTAAGGGTAAGGCTATGGTTGTAACCCTTAGTGATGATGAAGTTTTTGACAATGAGTTTGGTAGTGATAAGGATGGAAACTTCATTGCTTTTACTACTACTGCTATAGTTGATGAAAGTGTTGCTGTTGGGGAGAACCCTTCTGATAGGGAACTCTCTGAGGATGCAGATTTACAAGAAGCCTATAATAAACTTTGTAAAGTTGCTGCAAAGGATGCTATGAGTGTTGATTTAGGCTTAAAGAAAATTGCATCTCTTGAACTTGATAAGAAAAATTTGCTTATGAAACTATTTGATGCTAATGAATTGTTGAATAATGTGAAGACTGAGAACATGCTTTTGCTTGATAAAGTTAAGAATTTGGAACTTGAATTATCTGTTGCTAGAGAACAAACTAATAGACTTGCAAGCTCCAAACTTGATCACATGCTGAGTGTTCAAAAGTCTTCCTCAGAAAAAAACTGGTTTAGGTTTTGTAGAAAGCATCTCTATGCCTGAAACTCATTCCACAAACTTCGTTCCTTCTTTTGAGCCCCCTGTGAGTGAGGTTGTCAAACCTGTAAATGTCACACCTCCTAGGAAAATTAGGGTTGATCTTTATGAGTCTAAACCTAAGTCTCCTAATCCTTCTAAGGGCAAGTTGCATGATAGGCCTACCTGGGTTTGTCATTTTTGTGGAAAGTCTGGGCACATTCGTCCAAACTATTTCAAGTTGCAAGCTGCTAAGTGAGCAAATAAGCCAAAAGTACCTATGTCTCAAGCACAAGATCCTATGATACTTATTGGTGAGTTGGTAAAGGCTTTAAATCTTTATTTCAATCCTGGAGTTGCTTAGAATTCTAACTTGAAGAATAACTCCAATGCTAGAGTTGCATCTAAAAAGTTTTGGATGCAAAAGGCTCAATCTAATTGAGTCTTTTTGACATGGTCCTTGTACTTCATCGCTCTTCTCTTTGTGACCATCTTTTTTGTTGCTTTTGCTTTCTTTGTTTTCTAGGATTTGCATTGCATAATATTCATGCATTTCATTCTAGGATTGTTTTTGTTATTTCTTTTCAAAAATAAAAAATAAAAATAAAAATAAGAAGAGGAAAAGGGAAGCAAAATGTGTTCCGCATTATTTTTCATGGATTTGAAATCAAGGTTGGCCAATTTATCTTTACATAACATGTCTATGTACCTTGTTTAGCTTGGATAAGCTTATTTATTGCACTTTACTAGTTCGAGCTTTGTAGTGCATATTGTGTGGGAAGATATTTATAGTTTTTGATCACATGATCTTGATCTTGAAGTCACATGCCTTTGATTGTTAGACTTGAACTTATTGAGAAAGGCATAAATAACCATCTCACCACTGTTTACTAGCCAATCATGAACACCTTAGTGCATATCATATGATTTTGTGCTCGAGAAAGTGTAGCACATGCACAAAAAGAACATAAGGTGCAGCCTCGATTTTAATGCTAAAATTGGTGTGTACATTATTGGACTCTAATTAATTCAATAAATTAAAATTGGTGTGTACATTATCCTAGCTATTCTAATAAGTTTCTGATTAAATAAAAAGAGTGTGTACATTATGAGGCAAATCGAGAAACTTACATGATTGCAAGCTTGTTTTCTAGGGGATGTGGGAGTTATATGATGTAACTCTTTAAGCGATAATCTCTTTCAAATTTATGTGATGAATTTTGTAGAAATTGTGCTTAATTACTATTTACATATCACCTCACATGTATCTCAAGCTTTCGCTAGTTGCACACACTACATAAGTTACTCTTTGCTAAATTTTGTACATGTTATTGTGCGTGATTTTGGTTTGGCCAACCAAGGTTGAAGAATTCCTTGATATTTATGCAAAATGTGTTTGAAGTTTGAGAATTTAAGGAGAATTGATTGAAAATCTTATTTTTGGGAAAACTGGGTTCAAAACAAGTGTTTTTGAAAAGCATTTCATCTCATACTTATGCATTTTATTCATAAAATACTATGCTTTGAGGATTTTCTGCATAAAATTGCTTTGTTTTTCAAAAAACTTGATTTTTCTAGAATTTTGATCGATCGAACCTGTTTCTCGACTGATCGAAATTGCAATTAAAATTTGGTTTGGTTCTATCTGTTTTGATCGGTGCTCAATCGCAGTTGGATCAATCGAAGGCATTTTCGATCAATCAAATCTAAATTTCGATCAATCGAAAATCGCATAGAGAGTTTTTTAAAAACTTTGAGTTTTCACGTGTTCATCAATTTTTCAAAACTTTTCAAACTCTATTCTCTCTTTCTTCGATCAGTCAAGGAGTCAAAGCAATTTTTTGTCGTTTTCCTCCGATTCTTTTGCAAGGTTTTTGTCTTCTAAGGCCGGTAAGACCTTTATACCCTTCCTTTTTCATGTATTTTCTTGTTTCAAGCATTTTTGTCATGCATATTGGGAGAATATTGAACCTATGAAAATTTGGGGTTTTTGTTGATTTAATCCTTTTCTTTGGAAATTGATCAATGGGTTTTTGTTGTGGGACAATATAAAAGTGATCTTTGTGAATTCATTTGATCAATTTGATGATTTGGGAAAATTTTAATTTTCTAGGGCTTGAAAGTACCCGATTTGGGGCTTTTGTTAAATTGAGCTTTAATTGATGAAATTGGCTTGTTTGATTGATTAATTTGGTCATTCTAATATGTTACCTAACTTGTGTAATGATCAATTGATCAATTTGTTGAGATTTGTGAAAATGGGTTTTCAAAATTTGGGGTTTTTGATATAAACTCTATGCTCAAGCCAATTTTGTGATTTTAAAGTGCAATTGAACTTATTCTCACTGCATTAGAGCATGTATCATGTGTTGATATTGTTCATGCATTATATAGATTGTTATTTTCTATATTTTTGTGCTAACTTGTTGTCTACCCTTGGTTTTTGTTTTTTTTTTCTCTCTATCTCTTTTCTATCTGTCCTTTGATCTTTAGCATCACGTCTAGGGACTAGAGCTAATAAGAAATCCTCTTCTTCTTCTGTCCCCACCTTTGATAGTGAGAGGTTCCTGAGTGAGAAAAATCAGGAAGCATATAAGAAGCTGAACCTTCGTAGGAATGTTTGGGCTGAGTGTAAGGTCATTTTAGATGAGTTAGATAGTGAGATTAGGAGAAACTTTGACCGTAGGGACTGGTTGCCTTTGTTGGATGTTAATCATCCTCCTCCGGCTACCTTGATCAGAGAGTTCTACTTGAACCTCTCTGTCCACTCCTATGATTCCAACACTCTCGTGAGAAGTTGGATACGGGGTGATGAGTACACCATTACTCCTTCGGTAGTGGCTGATGCTCTTGGGGTGCCACTAGTCCAGCATCCTGTTTATTCGTACGATGAGTCTCCACCCCTAGATGATATTATGTCATTTATTACTGGTACTTCTATCTAGTGGGGTTCTGATCCTCGGATCACCTCTTACGAGTTGATCGAGACTCATTATCCCTTTTTCCGGATTTCTTGCCATTCCATTTGGCCTATCTCTCACCTGCACACTATTCCTTTGGAGAGATGTGCATTTTTGTATGCCCTTGTTACTGATGCTCCTATGAATTTTCCTCATCTTTTCATTCGTTCTTTTATTGAGGTACATAGGAGTAGTTCTACTGCTCATGCTCTTTTCTTTCCTGTTTTCATTCATAGGATTTTGTTATATTTAGGATTAGAGTAGTTTCCGGCGTCTGAGCTTGTTCATATTATTGCTCCTATAGGTGCCACCTTTCTTAGGCAGAGGGCTACTCAGATGCGAGCTAGCTCTAAATGCCCTAGAGTTGATTCTTCCTCTTTAGGTGTTGCACCTCCTCCTCCTCCTTCTCCACCTCCTTCTACTTCAGGTGATTCGGCTGCAGATGCTTACGTTGATCCAACTACTGCTGTTGTTCCTCCACCTTCTACTTCGAATGACTCGAAAATTCGTCGTATGTTGGAGACTGTCACGACCGTTCCAGCGGCTCATGGTCAGCTTTTGGTGAACATGCTTGATGAGCTTCAGTCTTTGCGAGCGGATTTGGAGAGTTTTAGATGATCACCTCCGCCACTTCCTTTTGATGATGAGTGATTGCCCTTTAGCAATTCGTCACAAAAAGGGGGAGTACATATGGATAGGAGTTTTTGTTGTTAGGGGGAGATTTTTGTTGTTTTGGAGCTGTAGAGCTTTAGATTGTACCTAGGTGCTTCATCATGTATTTATATTTTTTGGTTCATGATGTATTTTGTTTTTTTTTGAGTTGTCTATGATAAGGGGAGATACTGTGATGTGTTTATTTCTGTTTCTTGTTTCACATTGTGCTACATTGATTATTGATTTATATGTAGGAGGTTATTCATGATATATGTCTTGTAGTTTATGCTTATGTGAAATCAAGATTTTATTTTGTTTTACTTGTATTTTCCACACATGCGTTTATGTGTTTGTTAAGTGTTACAGGAATATACAGGTTGATTCAGTCGTGTTGCTGTCTACACTTGCAACTGATAGACAGTGGTTAGGTTAAATTTGTTTTGTTGGGCAAAGTTTTATATTAGGCTGTTTTTTGTAAACTTTGAGAACTTTGTTTAGTTTGTGTTTTGTCATGGATTGCCAAAGGGGGAGTTTGTTGGGTTCTAAGAATTTAGGTTTAAATGTATTAGAACTTCAATTTGTAATGTTGGCAAACTATGATCAAAACGTTTAGTCTTGTTTTAGACTTGCTCAAAGTGTGTTTAAGTGTAAAGTTGGAATTGAGTGTTTAGCAGGATTTGCTGTGTAAATTTGCCTGGCTCGATTGATCGAGAATTAGACTCGATCGATCAAAGTTCGTGCAGATTGTTTTTCTGTAGAATTTTCCAACTCAGCCCAAGTCCGTTTGATGTGTAGGGTTTTATGTTTTGCCTTAAGTATAAAAGGGAAAACCCTAGCCACGTTTTGAGGTTGCTTTTTATGCTGTGTGTGTGAATTTTTTGTGAGATCTAGAAGTGTTTGCCTTCACATACACTTAGGGTTTCCAATCTCAAAATTAATGTCAAGAGTTTGGTGATCAATTTAGTTGTTGATTCAAGAGTTTAAAGATACACAAATGGGAGTGCTTATACTTGCTGTGAATCCAAGAAAGAAGTAGTCCGTGGACTCGGAGTTGTCACGTGGTCGTGGTAGTAAGTTTTCTACTCGAGGTAGCAATAGGATGTTAGTGGTCTAAGTCGCTATTGTGTAAACTTCAATTCTTTCATAGTGGATTTGTTTTACCTTGAGGATAGCTAGATTAAATCCTCCTCAGGTTTTTTACTGGTTTGGTTTTCCTGGGTCATCATATTATTGTGTTCTTTATATTTCCGCTACTTTGCATGATATAATATATTTATGTTAACCTAGATCTAATAATTTAACTAAGTAATCACTCGGCTAATTAATTAGTTTAATCTGGTTGTGTTTTAAGGGGTCTAGAAACGTACACATATTATGGTTTTGATCCCGAGTTTAATTTTTTCTTTGAATTATCAATTGTATTTATTTAGGTTTTAAAAAATATTAATGTCATCCTTGTTATAACTTTGTTTTTAGGTGAATAATTTTCATGACGTTTTCAATGATTTGACATATATACATGTTCGTGTCTGTTTGGACCAACTAACTCTAACTTTTCAACCTTTTAAAACTGAACATATTTTAAAAAGTGACATTAGAAAAACAAATGGTGTTTAAAATTTTAGTCTAAAAGGTCCAATATGTATCAAAAAAAAAAAAAGAAAAAGAAAAAAAAAAGCCCAATATTAAACCACCCTAACAGGTAAAAAAAATTAATTTAATGGCAAATTACTATTTTGTCCCTAACTTTCAGACTTTGTGTAAATCTAATCTCTAACATTTCAAATATTTAGTTTATCAACACTAACTAAAACTTCCTAGACTTCCAATAAAGTCCTCTGTTTCTCTATTCAATTATTTGGTTTGCACTGTGAGTCTCTCTTTCTCTCTATTATAATATCTTCATAGGTCGCTTTGGTTCATTGCTTCTCTCACCCATTTCCTCAAATTTTCTTCTTGTAAATTTTTCATTCCGTGAAGTTTTTTGGGGCCTATTGTCCAATTTGGCTTATTGTGAGTTGAGTTGAGTTTTGATTTCTTAGTATTTATTCTATTCCCGATAAGGCGAAGGAAAAGAAAAGTATAGGGAAAAATAAATTTTCAAATCTTTAGTTTTTGGTAATGAAGATCAAAATAAGCTAAGTTCAAATTTTTTTCAATTTTAGGACATGTGGTAGCTTATGTGGCGGAAAATATAAGATATTAATATTACCGTTAGCAATGTCAATAATTTTTATCCACCATTTAGCGATAGTGACTAGTTTGACACAATAAAAGGTTAAGGACTAAACAAACATGTTTAAAACGTTAGAGACCAAATTGATAGACAAACTAAAGATTAGGGATCAAATAGCTAATTTACCGTATTAATTTTAAGGGTATGTTAACAAATGCACTAAGGGCATTGATTTAGAAAATATTTTTTGAAACGTTTTATAGGAAAAAAAAATAAAGTAACAGATTTTTTTGACAGCTTTTACATTTCTCATAAAAGTAATATTAAAACTTTATTAAAATGATCTATTAACAAATACCATAAGGGCAATCGTTAATAACACTCTAATTTTAATTCTAGTTAACGCAGGAGTTAAGAGTTTGAATAAAGACATGTAATTTTTACAATTTTGAAAATTCATTTAATTAAGAGAAATGCTCTGTCCACAACATTTTTATAACACCTTCACAACAAATTCTAAATGACATGTTATTACTAGCTATTACTGGTAGGCAAAAAAGTAATTTTATTAGTTGGTTCAAATTAGAACCAATAATAAGTTATCACTTATGAATTGTTGTGAAAATATTGTTCACGTAGCACTTTCAAATTGAATTTTAACTTTCAAATTGTGTAAAGAGATGTGGTCCTAGCATTGTTTATGATATGCATTGATAAGAGGTTACAATAAAAGAAATGTAATGTCCACAATATTTTCATAAAACTTTTACAACAAATCTTAAGTGGCAGATTGTTATTAGTAGGAAAAAAAAAATAGTTATGTGTTCAAATTAGAACTAATAACAACTTACCCCCTAAAATTTGTAATGAAAGTGCTATAAAAATACTGTCAACATAGTACTTCTTTTAAAATAAAGCAAGCAATACAGCTCAGCAATAATTCCTAAGGTGTAGAATTAATTAAGTTTTTGAATTGTAGGTTCCAGTTAGCTCAACTGGTAAAGTCTCTGATGGTTGTATAAGAGATCTAGGGTTCAATCCCCGCCTACACCAAAAAACTGATTGGTGTCTTGATCTGATGATAAAGAGCTTTCATCAGGAGCGGACGCCATAGGTTGAAACTCTCTCTCAAAAAAAAAAAAAATTAAGTTTTTGAATTAATATCAAATATATATATCTACATTAAAATTTTTCCTCTTAAAAAGGAAAAAGTATAGTATTTATAATTCATTGATTACTTGGAGAATGTAATGTAAACCACCTAAACGATTGCACCCAAATTTTTTCAAAAACAGTTAAAGATCAAATACATGATTCTCATTTTTGGACAACAACTTATCTTGCTAAAGGATTGGATTCCTTAATCATATTCATATTGACTATATCAACTGAATAATTTGATTCCCCCTCGAAATTCTCCCTTTTAATTGTTTCAGATGTCAAACATTCCTTTAGTCTCACTACCACCTCACTCATTGGTGGCCTATTACTGGAGGTGGTGGACACACAAGCCATTGCTATTTCAACAGCTTTCCAAGCAGAGTTAACGTTGAAATCTCCACCCAACCTTGTATCAACAATATTTTGAATATCTCCTCTATCAAGCATCATTCTCACCCATTGGCTTATGTGGGTGTTTTCATAGGATCTTTCAATCGCGGGCCGACTTGTGATTATCTCCAAAAGAACAATCCCAAAGCCATAAACATCGCTTTTATCAGTCAGCCTATATGAAATGGAGTACCTACAAGCAAATGCATGTCATACTTTTTTTTTTTCATCTTTTGTTTTAACAAGTTCAATTTTCAAGTCATTCCCATTCATTTTAACCGGAAAAGGGCTTGTATCCCTTTCCATTTAGAAATGGTCACACGCTTGTGGATTTAAATAATACTATTACTGTATTTTACAAAACAATTTTGAAGATGATATGTAAACTAAGTTAAATAAAAAAACAAAAAAAAAAACAAAAAAGACAACTTACTCGGGGTCGAGGTATCCAAGGGTGCCAGCAACACTAAGCATTGAGACATGAGTGACATCAGTTGGGAAAATTTTGGATAGACCAAAATCGGCTAGTTTGGCATTAAAATTTTCATTCAACAAGATATTTGTAGTCTTCACATCTCTATGGATTATAGGTGGTTTACAACCATTGTGTAAATATTCCAATCCTACATTTCACAGTAAAAAAATCATTTTTAGAAAAGATGAAGCACTATTAAAAAACGATCAGCAAATAAACTCATTGGCTCATCACTAACCTTGTGCTGCTTCCATTGCTATATTAAGCCTTGCTTCCCAACCCAAGATATTAGTACTCTTACCTGCATCAATAAATAAAATGTGTTAGATTTTCTTGTTGTGTAATTCAATTAAACTAACTTTGATCATGTGACGATTAAAGTATGTTGCTAATGTTAGATTATGTCTCCCCTAGGGCCAAGCTAGGTTGGGTCATATATTATATTGTACTAGTACTACTATTGGTAGGACATGCCTATATATATAAGCAATACTACATATACAAAAAAATTCACAACAGTTGACTTGACAAGTTTTTATTAGTTCTTATTTAGCTCCACCACTAACACTATTTTTTTACTTGCCACTTACAATCTTCCACATCAACAATATCATTTTTTTTATTTTTTATTTTTGGTGTCTATAGAATTTCTCTATGTATATTCCCTCAATTTTTTTTAAAAAAAAAAATTTCAATGATATACTCTTAATTCCTAAAAATATACTGAAAAAGTGGAATCTTCGGTAGATACTTTTATTATGACCAACCTGAAAGATGTGCTTCTAAGTCTCCGTTGGCCATGTACTCATAGACAAGCCCCATGCTTGTTCCTTCATAGCAATACCCGATGAGGGTGGTTAGGTTTCTATGATGAACTCTCATAAGAAGTTTTACCTGCAATTTAAGAAGCGTAATATCCATTAATTTAATATTAAAATCTCTATGTATACATCTATGTGTGCTCAAAATAAATTGAGACATAGTTGCTTGCCTCTGCTTGAAATTGTTGATACCCTTGAACTGATGATAGGGAAAGCACTTTCACTGCTACTTGAGTGTCATCAATGCAGCCTTGGTAAACTTGTCCAGATCCACCCTTACCAAGAACTGTCTCAAAATTGTTGGTAATTCTTACCAGATCAGCGTATGTAAATTGTCGTCGCATTGAATCTATTGACTCTAACGACTTGGTCTGGATGTTGGATTTTGTTTCTACTACCGTAATTGCAAACATCATTAGCATTATAAGCACATAAGTGAGGAGATTTTATTCTTAGTTTAAAATGAATATGCATCTTTTTATATAAAGTTTTTAACCTTTATTCTTATATTTCTGATATCTCCAAAGCCCCCACATGACAGCCGCAGCAATGAATAAGAGAATGACTGATATTGGAATAACAATATTGTTCTTCTTTTTGCATGATCCAGATCCACAAAGACTTGAATTTTCATCCACACTAGATTAATAAAAAGGATGTCAATGAAATTTTAATTAACACATTGAAATATATATATATATATATATATATTTATCTCTTCAATCTTTTCTAGAAGAGTTCAAGTAATATGATGGAAAATTATGAAAATGAAGTGTTACTATTTTCAACAAAAATCATACCGCAATAGTAGTGTACCATTGTTTGATCTTTCTATGAGGTCAGCTGGAACAGAACCAGTAAGCTGATTTCTTTCTAAGTTTCTGCAAAGGTAAAGTGAATATAATTTATATCTTTTCTAACAAATAAATTTGCAGTAACAATCTTAAAATTCAACTTACAGGACCCTCAAGTATTGCAATTGAGAAAGAAATTTTGGTATTGATCCAGTTAGGCTATTGTCCGATAGATCCCTAAAATTGGCAAATTACTTACATTTCACATTGGTTGTCATAAAAATTGTAACCAAATTTGGTATTCATTATCAGATTTTTACAATTTTGTTATGTGAATTGCAAGTACTTACAAATATTGTAACATCGTGAGATTTGAAATATCAGCAGATATCACTCCAGTCAATCCACTAGCAGACAAGTTCCTGATTCAATTTACATTTCACAAAATATTAAATAAGAGATACTAAAAAGCAAAAAGTCCCAATTCATGAAGCACATATCCGAACGAATAAACTTACAAGGATGTTATTCTAGGGGGGTTAATACTATCATAGCTACAATGTAAAGCAGCCCATGAGTATGCTTGTGGGAGACACGGATCACCTTCCCAATTTCTTTTTAGTTCGTATGTTGACATGATATTTGTGATGGCATCAACTATAACATTTTCATATGCATCCAAATAAGTAAGTAAAAAAAAGAAAAAGAAAAGGAAGGCATAATATTGACATGTGTGGAAGAAAACATACCATCTTGTTTGTTTGTTCCTGGTTGCGAGAGATTTCTCACTGAATATATCTCAATTGCATTGATGGTGGGTGGCAGTGTTGAGCCTTCTGCTTTGAACAGTTCAAAGTTATATGTTTGGGCAATCTCCAAGGCCGATTGGCTGCACACCGTGGTTGTGTACAAGTATAATGGAGAAGATATACTCCACCAGTAGTTCCCATTTAGAGTAATGTTTATTGATCTGGATTGATTAGGTTTGAGCTGTTCAACTTCAGCAAAGTGCATGTAGATATAGTATTCGGAAGTTGCACTCTCTGAATCCCAATACATGTCCAAAGGAGCATTAATATTAAATGGTGTGGCGGCTGTACCCATTACAATAGATGGTGGCTGGTAATAATTGTTACTTTGGGAGTCAATAGTAAACGTAGTATTTAAACTTGTCCACTCATTATCAAAATAGGGATACCATATGCGATCATATACGTCGACTGGATACCTAAGAAAACATAAATATTTAGCATAAGTCAGAAACTAATTGTTTATAGATATAATTTGAAATCTTCATATTGGGAAAATCTCAACCCTACCCAGCCTATGGGAACTTTAAAAACCATTCCAACTTGGGTTAGGTTTTCAGACAATTTTGTGAAACCCAATAAAAATATCGGACATCATTCAGTTTTTTAAACCCATTTCTCATTGATAAATGATTGTAATTTACATAGTTGGGCCGAATAATGCCAATATTCCAGTTTCATCAAGACTAAATTTTAAAATGCCAAAATAAATCAAAATAATCAATTTAAACTAAGTTCCAAAATCCAAATTAAATTAAACTAACAGTTCACAATACATATTTTTAAAATTGTAAATAGCAAAAATTTGGCGGGATACTTGGTTGAAAGTTTAACAACCCAAGTTTCAAAAAAAATTTAGAACACAACCCAACTTATCAACCCATGAAAAAGTATTCATCGGTGTTGAGTTGAATGCACACCCTATATTGAATGATATTCTTCTATATATATACATAGAGAGAGAGAGAAAATTAAAGCCAATATATTTACAGTTTCATTAAAATTTTATAACCTAATAATATATATATATAAAAACCTATATAAATTAGAATTGTATGACAGTTTGTGAATACATTGTTTAGTGTATCTAGCTAGAATATGTGTAGTAGTTACCCCAACCACTCCCCTTTGGCATTGTACTCCAAGAAAAAAAAAAAGTGTGACTCATAGTCCGTTTGGGAACAACTTTTTGCTGAAATTAAAAACGTTTTGAGAAATGATAGGCCCACAACACTATCACAACATTTTTACAATAAATCTTAAGTGGTAGGTTGTTACTGGTTGATATTATTGGAGCAAAAAAGTAATCTTAGTGTTAGGTTCAAATTGAACCAATAACAACTAACCACTTATGATTTATTGTGAAAATGTTGTAAAAATGTTGTGGACGAAGCATCTCTAAAATTTTTTTCGGATTTAGATCCTCTAGATTTTTTAGGATACTCTGCCAAATAGATTTCCTTAAATCTTAACCATTCTTTAATGATTTAATGGTCTAGATTTTGCCATGTCAGCATTCTACTAATAATAATAATTTTAATTGTTTTGTTTGCAACATTATTTTATTATTTTAAGAGTATTGTTAGTGGAATGCTGACATGGCATAATCTAGACCCTTAAATCATAAAAGAGTGGTTATAATTTAAGAAAATTTATTGGTAGAGTACTCTAGGAAATCTAGAAGATCTGAATCCTAAAAAATAAGCTAAATAGTAGCAAAAATAATCTAAATAGTAAAACAAACTGGCTTTTTAAGCTAATGCCAAACACAACCTGAAACTTTAATATTGGAGTTAGGACAACAATGATAGCTTGCGTGTAAATCATAGCCAGTTGTTTTGATATTCCAACATCTTCTTCAAATATCAGATTTTCCTTACAAACTATTGTGAAATTCCACCAAAGATGAAAATTAATTATCCAAATATTAAATTAATTACTTGGATTAAACTCTTTATAAACTTAAAAAAAAAAAAAAAAAAAAAAACACTTTTTTACTTGTTCACAAATTTTTTGTAACATATTAATGGGTTTCCTTAGAGTAATTGTCAATAAACTATTTTAGGAATGTTTATATAGCACTTTTATAAAAAATTGAAAAAGTTGCCAATACATTCATTTTTTTTTTCCTTATAAAAACTTTTCTAAAATAGTTAACTAGCAAATACTCTAGGCCTTAGAATATTCCTTAACATTTCACTTTTATTATTGCCAAAAAAAAAAAAAAGAGTGAATATATATGGTAACAATGTTTTAATGAGATCCCGTGTGTATATCAGTTTATTGTCTTATTTGCAAAAATCAAATGTATTGAAAAATATAATATGAATTTTGATTTCTCTCTCTTTTATATATATATATATATATATATATATATATATATATATATATTTGTCTAAGATGAAATTTGATAATTATTTATTAATAGACATTTACTATGATTATGTTTTTATAATCTAGCATTAGCTATTTTATATGATTCTGTTGTATATGGAAGTATATATTCTACCATTTAAGAAAACATACTAGGATAAGATTATAATAAATGGCTTAAATGTAGAATAAAATTGAAATTAAATTTAAAAAATATACTATAATATTAATGTGTATAACAGTAAGGTGTCAAAAGATTATGTGGCACACCATTACAAGGCCAACCAAAAGTTAAATGTATTGGGCTTTATATTTATTATAGATTATAGATGAGAGTATAATTGTGTGTATTTATCTAGCACAACATAAAAAACTCTAAATACTACTTCTGTGTTCTTGTGTTCTAATAAGTATTACCATTTTCTCAAAAAAGAAAAAGAAAAATAGAAATGTTTATCCCATATTAGTTGTGTGTTAAAATTTCAGTCCTTATAACCCAGGCTATCACTACAAAGGTCAGACCTTTTGATAGTGGTACTTTGGTTATGTAATATATTATAAGTCTGTTTAAAAAATTCTAAATATTACTTTCATGTTCATGTGTTCTAATAAGTACTCTTGTTTCCTCAAAAAAAAAAAAAAAAAAAAAAAAAAAAAAAAATCTAACACAACATTATTGGAAGGTGCAAACAGGGCTTTTACATCTAGCCCTTATTGAACTTACTATATTTGTAAAAACCTTATATGACCAATCAAATTCCTTACCACCCCTTCAATCAAAAAAAAAAATTCATTACCACCCCATGTTTGTAACAATTTTATTATTATTTATTTATAGTCAATTTTTTTTTTTTTTAAAGAAATTTATAGTCAAATTGATAATTAACCTATCATCCCTCATTTTCTTTAAGCACAACTAATAAAAAACGATTATGTAATCATTGCCATTTGTAATGGATTTAATTCTATGTTCAAATTAAATCACAAATCTAAACATGTATTGAGAATCATGTTATTTAAAATTTAAAAATGTCGTGACTCTATATACGCTGTGAAATTCCAAACCATTACTGCTTGTGTTTTTTTTGTTGGTAGCAATGCAAAGATGCAAGGAAGTTAATCTTAAATAAAGTGACTCACCTGTATACTGTACGGCTTAGTGAACCAAGATCGTAGCGACTGAAGAGTGCCAATGATCCAGAAATTGTTACATACGTCTTATTGTTCAATGGCCTTAGCTCTATTGCTGATATAAATGGCATTCCGAGGCCCGTGTTTCCAAGACAGACTTGCAAATAATTTTGAAATGGAACATGTATGAGCTCCTTGATGACACCAACAGATACATTCTCTATTTTGACCGTGTCCCACTTATTTACACCTAGATGAAGATCAAACTGTGGTAACTTACTTAGTCCATCATAATTTCCATAGAAGAAAGTTCCTCGGATCAAATACTTTGTGCCTTGCATAATATTTATGTTGTAACAGTTCCTGATTCCTTGAGGAAAGCTTCTGAGATCCCATGCTTGTTGTTGAAGACCAGCCATATATACAGTTGAAATCCTCTGACTTATACCAGTGTCTATGAATGCGGCATCCGAAATGTAATTTATACCTGTTGTTGCCTCCGAATAGCTTGAATTTTCTGGTGACCCGCAAGATATGCTTATGAAGCCTGAGACAGATAAACAGAATATATAATAATACCTTAGTTAAATGGTTAGCTGAGCAAGGAGAAGATTTGAACTCTAGATGATTCATTTGGAAACACCAAGATATGCTTATAGCATCCGTTTATGATAATAACTCTTTATAATTAAGCCAATATATCAATTGGTTTTTTGGTGTTGATAGAGATTGAATTTCAGATTTTTTAATTGACAACAATAATTTTACCAGTTAAGTTAACTGGAGCTCACTGTTAATTCAATAGAGAAAAGAAGGGAAAAAAAAAAAAGAAGACTGCCATACCTGCTTGATCCTGGGCATTAACTAGATGTTTAAGAACAAACCCACCAAGAAAAGCAAGGATGAAATTTTTGAAGCTCCCCATCATAAACATCTAACTTTCTTCTCTCTTATTGGGACAATGCTGCAGAAAATTTCTCCACCATCTTATCCTTTATACTGCAGAATAGTTTAATAGCGTACTACTAAGTAACTAAGTTGTTCTTGTCACAAGAGGGACCTCTCTTTGCATATTGAAAGTTCATCAAATTGGTTAATTCATTTGCAAAACTACCTGCAAAAATATCTGTATTACTCTGAAGTTTCACCTTAGGCTTAGTCTGGAAATTTATACTCATACACCGCTTGGAGTGTATGGAAGGTTTTCCCTCTCCTTAAGAACAAGTAAAATTCCAACAAGTCATAGTAACCGCTTGGAATTTGAATAATGAATTCTGAAAACAATTATTAAATGCAGCTTGGCCACTAACGCTAAAAAGCATTTTGATATTTATAAGAAAGAATACACGTTTCTTACATTTCTTACATAGTATGTTAAATCACTTAAAATATTTCCTTATTAATATCATTTACTATACAATAAAATTGTCATTGCATCAAGTAGCACTATCGTTTATGCTACACATCATATAATTAGCTTTTATCCTGTGTGTCGAAACGTTTCTAAAAAAAAAAAACTTTTATCCTGTGACATTTTTTTTTAATAAATCATGCAGCTAATTAATTATTAATTAATATAATTCTCAATAAAGAAAACATGGATAATCGATACAACTTAGATATCTATATCACATATCTTTAAGATTTTTTGTTTATTTTATTTGTTCTAATATTACCATAATTTAAAATTACAAAATATATCATATCACCTTAATCTTATCACCTTCCTAAACAATATAATGATTCATGCTTATATTAAGATTACATTAATGTAAGATTACAATAACATAATATTACGGTGTAATGTAATATCACGACAAACCAAACCCCCCTATATAATGTATTTAACGAAATGAATTTTGAATATGATAAATAATCTTAAGTAAAAAAAATACTCACTCAGGATCAAGGTACCCAGGGGTGCTAGCAACACTAAAAGTTAAGACATGAGTGCTGCCATCAGTTGGGAAAATTTGGGAAAGACCAAAATCAGCTATTTTGGCATGAAAATTTTCATTCAACAATATGTTTGTAGTTTTCCATAGAAACAACATTGAATATTGCATTCATTGTTTTATTGTTAAAGCTTGCTACTTCTTTTAGGGCAGTTGTCCATTCACTAATAGCAGTGGTTGGTCTTTCCCAACCGTTTTCAATAGAGAGCCATACTCTCTCATTAAGAGATTTCAAGAATGCTTTCATCCTAAAATTCCAAAAAGCATAGTTATTCCTATCAAAGTGAGGAGGGATCACCAGAGAGTAACCGTGGTCTATGACAGTAGGGGTCAAGGATCAACTCTAGGTATAAAAACCTAAAAACAAGAGCTAATCCGCTCTGATACCACTTGTTAATTTGTTTAGACCCCTTAAAACAGATTGTTTAACCTAATATATTAGCCAAGTGATTACTTAGATTAATTATTCAGATCTAGGTTAAACAATAATAAATCATATCATGCAAAGCGGCAGAAAGTAAATAACACCACGATATGATGACCTAAGAAAACTAATGAAACCAAGAGTTTCATGGTAAAAACCTGGGGAGGATTTGACCAAGCTATCCTCAAGATAAATCAAATCCACTATAAGAGAATCAAAATTTTTACAATCAGATTTAACGCTAAATCTATTGCTACCCCCAGTAGTAACTTACTGACACGACCACGTGTAAGCTCCAGATCCACAAAATCCTTCTCTTCTTGGACTTACTGCAACACAAGAACCCACGCTTGTGACTTTGAGATCCCACTCAAAGGTTTCAGATTAGCTTCAGTTATTGATCTTTGTAGCAGCAACTAGGTTCTACCAATGCTTGATTGTAGATCTTGTTTTGGTAGATGCTTGTGTAGTTAGAAGGTACAACTCCTCTTAGATCTCACAAGGAGTAACACACAAGTCTTCCCAAGGTCTTCAAAACGTAGCTATGGTTTCCCTTTTAGATGTGGACAAGTTGGATTGAAACCCTAAACGTTTTCGCAGGCTTGGGCTTTGTTTTAAATATTTGTAGAATCTGATTTCTATGATTTTCGATCAGCCGAATCTAATTTTCAATTGATCGAGCTTGGCTGATTCTGAACTCTATTTTCTGCAATTAGCTTGAACGTGAAGCCTGAAACACACATCCTTGAGCAATGCCTAACACAAAAACTAGACATGTTTTGTTCTCGGTTTGCCTACACAACATGTAAATTTTTAGAATTCCAATAATTTAATCCTAAATCTTTAGAACCTAATAGTATATATAAAGTAGAAGAAGTGCAAGAGGTGAAAATGGTAAGTGGAAACACGTAAAGTTTTGTCCTTTGTGAAAGTGAAGAAAGTTTTGAAACAATGAACCCAAGAAAATAAAGAGTATTTATCCTTTTAATTTTCATTAGTCCTTATCTCTAATGTGGTGCTTAAGAAATGTCTTGATACAGTGAATTTAAGAAAATAAAGAGTTCTAATCTTTTGACTTTTAATTAGTCTTTATCTATTTCAATGTAACAATTGAGTAAAGAATTTATGTGAAAAAGTTTCTTATAAATGAGAGTGCCACATGGTAGAACCTCATGCTCTCCCACATGAGGTCTTTGCTTTTATATATGATAGATTAGAGTTAGCATAAGTTATTTATGATATCCTATTAATGTTTTGTAGGCTTATGGAAATATTATAAAATATTTATGATACCAGGTTTATGTTAATAGATTGTGATAATGGTAGGCTAAATGAAATATCATTCTAATAAAATTTTAATATGATATTTACGTATATTTCCAAGAAATTATTTTTATTTTACTGTTTAATTAATCCCTATATCTAATGTGACTCTTGAGAAATGTCCTGATATAGTGAATTTAAGAAAATAAAGAGTTTTGATATTTAGAATTTTAATTAGTCCTTATCTATTTTGATGTCGCAATTGAGTAAAGAATTCTTGTGAAAAATTTTCTTGTAAAAGACAGTGCCACATGGCAGAACCTCACGCTCTCCCACATGAGGTCTAATATATCATCATATATAAAAGCAAAGACCTCATGTGGAAAAGCAAAGACCTCATGTGGGAGAGCATGAGATTCTGCCATGTGCCATGTAAAAGAGAGAGCCACATGGCAGAACCTCATACTCTCCCATATGAGGTCTTTGCTTTTATATATGATACATTAGAGTTAGCATGAGTTATTTATGATAGTATATTAATGTTTTTTTTTTTTTTTTTGAAAATAGTATATTAATGTTTTATTGGCTTATGGAAATATTATCACATTTATGTTAGTAGATTATGATAGTGGTAGGTTAAATGAAATATCATTCTAATAAAATTTTAATTTGATATTTACATATATTTTCAATAAATATGCATATTTGGCCACACGCGAGTCCCCTTTTTTTATTTGTCTCAAAAAAAAAAAAATATGCATATTTTATTGTTTAATTAATCATTGTATCTAATGTGGTGCTTAAGAAATGTTCTGATACAGTGAATTTAAGAAAATAAAGAATTCTTATCTTTTGGATTTTAATTAGTCCTTATCTTTTATGATGTTGCAATTGAGTAAAGAATTCTTGTGAAGACTTTTCTTGTAAAGGAGAGTGCCATATGGCAGAATCTCATGCTCTCCCACATAAAGTCTTTGCTTTTACATAGGATGATATATTAGAGTTAGCATAAGTTATTTATGATATCATATTAATTTTTTGTTGGCTTATGGAAATGTTATAAAATTTGTATGATATGATGTTTATGATATTAGATTAAGATAGTGGTAGGCTAAATGAAATATCATTCTAATAAAATTTTAATATGATATTTGCGTATATTTCCAAGAAATATGCTTATTTTACTGTTTAATTAATCTCTATATCTAATGTGACGCTTGAGAAATGTCCTGATACAGTGAATTTAAGAAAATAAAGAGTTCTAATATTTAGAATTTAATTAGTCCTTATCTATTTTGATGTTGCAATTGAGTAAAGAATTCTTGTGAAAATTTTTCTTGTAAAAGACAGTGCCACATGGCAGAATCTCACGCTCTCCCATAAGAGGTCTAATATATCATCATATATAAAAGTAAAGACCTCATGTAGGAGAGCATGAGATTTTGCCATGTGGCACTCTCTTTTACAAGAAACGTTTTCACAAGAATTCTTTACTCAATTGCGACATCATAAAAGATAAGGACTAATTAAAATCCAAAAGATAAGAATTCTTTATTTTCTTAAATTCACTATGTCAGGACACTTCTTAAGCACCACATTAGATATAAGGATTAATTAAACAATAAAATATGATTTATTGAAAATATACGTAAATATCAAATTAAAATTTTATTAGAATGATATTTCATTTAACCTACCACTATCATAATCTACTAACATAAACATGATAATATTTCCATAAGCCAATAAAAAATTAATATGCTATCATAAATAACTTATGCTAACTCTAATGTATCATATATAAAAGCAGATACCTTATGTGGGGAGCATGAGGTTTTGTCATATGACGCTCTCTTTTACATGGCACATGGTAGAATCTCATGCTCTCCCACATGAGGTCTCTGCTTTTCTATATGATACATTAGAGTTAGCATAAGTTATTTATGATATCATATTAATGTTTTGATTGCTTATGGAAATATTATAGAATTTTTATGATATCATGTTTATGTTAGTAGATTATGATAGTGGTAGGTTAAATGAAATATCATTGTATTAAAATTTTAATATGATATTTATGTATATTTCCAAGAAATATGCATATTTCATTGCCTAATTAATCCTTATCTCTCATGTGGTGCTTGAAAAATGTCCTGATACAGTGAATCAAAGAAAATAAAGAGTTCTTATTTTTTGAATTTTAATTGATCCTTACCGATTTTGATGTGGCAATTGAGTAGAGAATTTATGTGAAAAAATTTCTTGTAAAAGAGAGTGCCATGTGGTGAACCTCATGCTTTCTCACATGATGTTTCTACTTTTATATATGATACATTAGAGTTAGCATAAGTTATTTATGATATCAAATTAATGTTTTGTTGCTTAGGGAAACATTTTAAAAATTTTATGATATCATATTTATATTAGTAGATTATGATAGTGGTAGGTTAAATGAAATCTCATTCTAATAAAATTTTAATTTTATGTTTACGTATATTTCCAACCAATATGCATATTTTATTGTTTAATTAATCCTTATATCTAATGAGGTGCTTGAGAAATGTCTTGATACAGTGAATTTTAAAAAATAAATAGTTCTTATCTTTTGAATTTTAATTAGTCCTTATCTTTTATGATGTAGTAATTGAGTAAAGAAATTATGTTGAAAACTTTTCTTGTAAAAGAGAGTGCCACATGGCAGAACCTCTTACTCTCCCACATAAAGTCTCTGCTTTTATATATGATGATATATTAGAATTAGCATAAGTTATTTATGATATCATATTAATGTTTTGTTGGCTTATGGAAATGTTGTATGATATCATGTTTATGATATTAGATTATGATAGTGGTAGGTTGAATGAAATGTCATTCTAATAAAATTTTAATATGATATTTACGTATATTTCCAAGAAATATGCATATTTTACTGTTTAATTAATCCTTATCTCTAATGTGGTGCTTGAAATATATCCTGATACAGTGATTCTATGAAAATAAAGAGTTCTTATCTTTTGAATTTTAATTAGTCCTTATCTATTTTGATGTGGCAATTGAGAGAGAATTCATGGGAAAACTTTTCTTCTAAAAGAGAGAACCACATGGCAAAACCTCATTCTTTCACACATGAGGTCTCTACTTTCATATATGATACATTAGAGTTTGTATAAGTTATTTATGATATCATATGAATGTTTTGTTGGCTTTTGGAAATATTATAAAATTTGTATGATATCATGTTTGTGTTAGTAGATTATGATAGTGGTAGGTTAAATGAAATATCATTCTAATAAAATTTTAATATGATATTTACGAATATTTCCAAGAATATGCATATTTTATTTTTTAATTAATCCTTATCTCTAATGTGGTGCTTGAAAAATGTCCAAAGATAGTGAATCTATGAAAACTAGCGTATGACCCGCACAATGCGCGGACTACTTTTATTTATTATTCATGGAAAAATATGTAAAATCATAAAAATATTATGACAACTCCATAGATAATTAAAATTAAATAAACTGCTTTTTTTATAAAAAAAAAAAAATGAAAAGGAAAAAAAGAAAAAGGAAAAAAACTTCCCATTTATTTGTATTGTTCTTAATTATTATTATTTTTTTAAATGATGAGAAGCTCCCTTAGTATTGAAGGTGTGTTTATGCATTAAATATGGTCAAATGAAGAAAATACAAAAAACCTCAATTATACAAATTATGTTGTCACGATTATAGGATTCTTATTATAGCTATCCAAATTAAACTACAAGGATTCTTTGTAAGACTCTTTGTTTTCTTTGGTTTAATGTTTCAAGCTAAAAAGCTTTTGCACTTCTGCTCCTTTATATATATATGCCCTCAACCCTTCATGCCATCTCATCTCAAATACATATCAACCAAGAATGATGTCGTATATCTTGAACCTTTCAATGACACCTACCTAGCTCCAACTTCGTCGTCCCATCTAATCTTAACACGTTTGAGTTGGTTATAACTAAGGAAGAGAGTCTGCTGTTGGGAAATTTAGACCCCGGTTGATAGAATTAACAAGTTTTAAACCCAAGTTGTTCATTAGATTTATTATGAATAAACCTTGTTAAAACAAACAAACATCAATATCATGTCAATATCATGCACAACGGAATAGTAAATAAGACAAGATATGATGATCGAGGAAAACCAATGAAACAAACTAGTTTCACAGAAAAAAACCTGGGGGGAAACCTTCCTGAAAAGCAATCCACTATAATAAAGAGAAATTTCAAATCTAGTACAAAACCTTTGTCCCTAGACTCTACAACCCCCATAGATAAACTTATAGTAGAAATCTTCTACCGCTTCAGAACCTCTGAACTCTTCAATATATGAACACCACCTTTTTGCACGAATCTTAGTACGTGACTAATCAAAGATGCACGGCTCCCAGTACGTGACTAACTCACCAACTTGAAGAAGATGTTGTTGGCTGCAAAGTTTTTCACTTCATCAACAATGAAGATCAAGAAGCACTTGGTTACAAAACCCTAAGGCGCAAAGACGCAGTAACTTCTTTCAGAGAGAATAAGGCACTCGATCACTTTTTGCATGTGTTCTCCTTGTATTCTCTTATGTGACGGCCTTTAAAATAAGCCTTATATATGTCTAGGGCTATGAGAAAAAAAAGCCTACACATACATGTCAGCATGGGCTGAAAATCTGATCTAAAAATTCTGATTTCGTAATTCTCGATAGATACAGCTGTCGAGCTATTTGTCGAGAGCTCGATAGATATATCTGTCGAGCTATCTGTCGGGAATTTGTCCAGCTTTAATGAACAGCTTTTCTTCACTTGTTTCTTGGCCCAATTTTCATGGCTTTAATACTTGGCTTGAACAACATGTTTCTTGAAGTACTAAACCCATCCTAGATCTATCTAATTACAAGTAAAGTATGTTTTGTCAAAGGATTAGCGAATTCTATATGACATATGTTCATAACAAGTTCCCCATATGTCCTAACACTTGCTTTTTTTTTATTGAGTGACAACGATGACTTATTGTTTTGATGTTGAGATCTAATTTAGTGGGGTTTTGTAAAGGATGTGATTAGCTTTGGGTCTTTAGGTGTTTGGCGTGGGAAAGTCATAATTGTATTTTGTCTTAGAACTAAAGAGAAATAAAAAGAAACATTTTTATTGATCATTGATGAGATTAGTTGTTTTTTATAATGTTTTAGAACTCATAATTTTTAGGTTTCTTTGTAGTTTTTTACTGTTATTTAGTGCAATATCGATATGAGCTATGATAATAAAAACGAAAGCCAAAGAAGATTTTAGAGTTTTTTTCGCGTTATTTTTCTATTTTAAATTTTATTTTATGTGGAAACCTAGCTAAAGGCAATTAAATCTTTATAAATAGAATTGTTTTTAACCATTTTTCTTTATTTTATCACATTCTCTATATGCAGTAGTAACAAATGATTTCCTTTAATTGAGATAATGAAATGGGTGTTTAAGATTTTTGGGTCGTTATTTGGTTGTGAAAATTGAATAGTTAAGGAAATGTTTGGAAGGTTGCTTGATTTTTTGTAATTTTAGGATATGAAAGTATTTTATACTTTGAATTGAGATTTATTAATTTCAAAATCCGAAATTATTTAATCAATTTTAAAAAAATAAAGTCTACATATAATATAATATGTTAGTCTCCTAAAAAAGTCTTAAAATCTTAACTTTTCCTACTAATTTGAATTTGAATAAAGTATTTGTTTGGTTACTAAATTTCAAATAAAGTGTTAGGTTCTAAAAGTTTAGAACAGTTGACAAATCGTGAACACAAACTTGTCTAGATATAGATCTTAGAGTCTATAGGTATTATTAGACAATGCTCAAGGTGATATAAGTCAAGATTCAAGAATATACAAGCTGTAGAAAGAAGAATTCGAAATTTTCCTGGTTCGACCAATCGAAAGACAGGCTTGACTGATCGAAACACGTATTTGCAAAATTCTATTTCAACCTAAACTCTACTTAAACGTATTGGGTTTCAAGTAAAACACTACCAGTATATAAAGGAATCCCTAAGCATGTTTTTAAAAGGCTTTTCAGAGAGATTAGATTGCATCTTGTGCCTCTTTTGTAGATCTAGGGTTTTATACCCAAAAAGCTCTCTCATATCTTCTATTGGTGTTATTCTTTGAAGAATCTCAAGATCCGGTAGATCTGAAGTTGTTGCATCAAGATCAACAATAGTTGAAGATCTAAACCTTCAAGGGTGGTCTTGGAATCACAAACAGGAGAGTTTGTGTTTTTTTATCACAAGTGTGGGTGCTTGTGTTGCAAAGGCCTAATAGAGAAGGAGTTCGTGGATTCGGAGCTTGCACGTGGTCGTGTCAGAAAGTTCTACATGTGGTAGCAACAGGATGTTAGTGGTCTAAGTCTTATTGTAAACTTCGATTCTCTACAGTGGATTTGCTTTTTACCTTGAGGATAGTTAAGTTAAAAGATTAGCCAATTACACAAAATATGTCCTTAACAATTAGCTAATGCAAGAGCTGCTTTGTCCCATTCGGACTTGGTAGTTGTGGGTTTAACATACCCATTCTCAACAGAATCCCATACGGACTCATCTATAGCACACAAGAAAGCCCTTATTCGGACCTTCCAAAAAGCATAGTTGCCTCCATCAAAGAATGGTGAGGCATTAAGAGATTGTGACCGGTCCATCACAAAGGGTCAAGGATCACACTCAGGTATTTAAACCACAGCGAGTGTACCTGATTTGATACCAATTGAAAGCTCGAAAATGTGTTGAAAAACACAAGAGTTGTTTAGACCCCCAAATAAAAGTTACGGCTCGATAGATTTTACACTAACTTAATTCTAAGTGCATAATAGTGTAAATGCGAGCGGATAAATAGACAAGCTACTCTAACACATATTCGTATAAACACAGCAGTAAAATAAAATGTAAAAGAGTAGGGAAGAAGAATGCAAACACAGATAACACGTCAATGTGTTATCGAAGAGGAAACCGAAGAACTCGGCGAAAAACCTCTCCGCCGCCCTCCAAGCAATAATCGATCCACTAGACAATTAGTTGGGATACATGGGTTAGCAAGAGACCCTCCAAGCCTAATCTACCTGTTGTACCTAAGCTCTCCAAGCTCCTACTCCAACAAGACTTCTCGGAACCGTGTCTTGTCTAGCTCTTCGGATCCCGCAACAAGCTCCATGTTGCATCTGCCATCCTTGGCTTCTTCCAATGCTTCCCAGCAGCACCAAAACCTCACTTGACACTCTGAAAGGGAGTGGTAAGTGTTTGAGCTACCAACCTCTCAATGGTATGGAAATGGAAAGGTAGGAGTTGAGGAAATTCACAAGCATATGTGTAGAGATATATGGGTATGATAATCTCTAACTCTCAAGGTGTTTGGCTAGGGTTTTCACTCATAAGCACTCCTCATCATTTGTGGGTAATGTGGGTATATATAGTATGGGTACAGAAAGTGTGTATCAGATAGTACAATCTGGCAGAACAGAATGTTTCGTGGGTGTCTTGTGAGAAGGCCTTACCCACGAGATACTCGTGAAATACAGTTGTCTCCATCTGTACTAACTCTTCGCATTCTAGTCATGTGCAAGACACATGCTTCACTTCGCGGGATGCTTAGTCGCGAGATACCCGCGAGAAATCTTCTGGCTTTAATTGCTTGAGTCTTCACACTCTCTCTTTCTAACACACAACCCTTACAATTAAATCCCACAACAAATACAGGGTACAAAAGATTGAATTTAATTACAATCAAATTTGGCACGGAATAAAAGCCAACAAAATACATCTTTGTAAATCACAACTTTACATTCTCCCCAGGTTTTTTACCGGTTTGGTTTTTCTGGGTGATCATATCATTGTGTTCTTTATTTTCCGTTGCTTTACGTGATATGACTTTATTGTTTTAACCTAGATCTGAATAATAAACCTAAGTATTCACTTGGTTAATTAATTAGGTTAAGCAATCTAGTTTACAGAGATCTATAAACCTAACATAAAGTATTTTACATAATTTGAATTTTAGGTTTGTGTGCGTCTGTGTTTTGTTTGGTTGCTTTGAAAAATGGAAGGAAGAGAGAGAGAGGAAAGAGAACTAATTTTTTAGTTTGAATTGAAGGTGAAATTTGGGTTTCCTCAAACTTTAGTTGATTTTCTTTTGTTGATTTATTGGGTTTTTCTTTTTATTGATAAATACGAAACCCACCCAATTGCCACCCCTATATATATGTAAACTTAATAGAACAAAATGACAAAAACAAAACTTAAATGAGAATTGCCAAACTTAAAAGGGGTAATTTGTATTTTTATTTTTATTTATTAGACAATAATGAATCAATGGCACAACTAGTTTCACAAAAAACATTCATAATTACTGAAATAGTAGCTTGTGAATCATGTTTAGTAATAGTGAAGTTAGTGAAGAGTGGAGACCCCATGTGAAACTGATGTAATATAAATCACAACCTATTATTTCAACAAGCTATGACATTTATTGTGTTTGTGCAATAAAATGATTTTAACTAAAGCTTTTACCATGGTTACATATTTTAAAAGTCTATGCTCTTTATGTTTTTAACATACATGTTAGATTTTGTTTAAATTAGATATTGTTTATTATTCAATCCATGAACTTCTTTTTAATGCATAATTTAAGACTATAAATTTGAAATTCAAATATTTGATTGATAATATAGTTATCAATTTTTTATTTTCTTAAAATTTTGCAAACAAAGAAAATATAATAAGAACCTTCGTGACGTTTCAACACGGCTCCAATAACAATAGCCAATTTGAAGGTTTAACTTTAAGAATAACACTAGTCGCATACCCGTGCGTTGCGCGTGATAATTTTTTTAGGATGGTCTCGTTAAATATTTTATTAATACTATAATTTTATTTATTAACCATTGATTTTTCATTAGTTTTTAAGTTAATAAAAACCTTAAATATACTTTTTTTTTACCTTTACACAGACACACACACACACACACACATATAGTGAATCCTTACACATACCTTTAAGAAAACTCTATATATTCCACTTTTTTGAATGCGTAAAATTATAGACTACTACTCTATAATGATAGTGGCTAATTAATTAATTATATATATATATATATATATATATATATATATATATTTCTTTTTTAGTGATCTCATTTGTAACGCTTCTTACCGTTATCATATATTTACTAACTGATGATTTGCATAACAAAGACGATAAATAAGAGGTAGTATTGTTCATTAGGTTTTCGAAAGTAATAGTGTGTGAAAATTATATATATATATATATATATATATATATATATATATATATATATATATATATATATATATATATATATATTATAAATAAGGTTAAATGAAATGTCAAAAAATGGATTTTTAAATTTTCTAACTTTATTTCTTATGTAATTTCTACTACTATCAAAGAACATCTCTTTTTTAGTTATGATTAATATGGTTTCCATAGTTAGAGTTTGATTAGTTTTAAATTTAAATTTAGTACTATGATTGTATTTAATTGTTGATTGTTGATTTAATTTTTTAAGTGAATTTAACGGTTTACGTTACTACACTGTAAAGTTTTTAATGTTCTCCACATAGTAATCTCTATTTTATTTTTTACTTCTCCTTACAACCTCTTTGTTTTCCAATCAACGATTACTAATTGACATTTGGTTTTTTTTTTCTTTATCTACTTTTATTACTTTGTATTGGTTTTTTTCTATACCATCTCTCTCTCTCTCTCTCTCTCTCTCTCTCTCTCTCTCTCTCTCTCTCTCTCTCTCTCTCTCTCTCTCTCTCTCTCTCTCTCCATTGGCAACCTATCGTTTTCCAAAATTTGATGATGATTCTATGACATTAAATATGCATTATTAGTTTTTTTATTTTTTTATTTTTATTTTTTAATTTAGTGTTTCTAACTTGATTTGTTTTGTATTTCATTCTTCCTTTGATGCATTGGGTGTGAGAACGAGTGTTTCCCTAGCATTACTCCACTTAATGTGGACAATTTTATTTATTTAATTTAGGCAAAATATTTTATTTAAAATTTTTTAAAATAAAAAAGGAGTGGAAATATAAATAATTTAATGATATATATGGGGGATGTGGCTGAATTTAAATGTTAAATAAAATGATATGAGAAAAAAATAAAAATAAAAATACATAACAATAAACACTAACTTATCCAAATAATTCTATTTAATATAATAATAGTACATTCTTATATACTATTTTTAATTATTTATAATGAAATATGATAATATTTAACAATCAAAGTCATAAAAAATAAAAAATAAAAAATAAAAACTTAAAACACAAAACTAAATCTCATCAACTAAAATAGAGTTCTAAAGAATACAAAACTTTATCAAGCTAAAATAGAGATGCAAGAAAAATAAAAGTAAAAATCCATCAAAAAATTGAGGGAGAAAGAGTGGGAAATAACCACTTTTTTGTGAGAGAAAATTATGTAAAGAATGAAAGAATGAATGACAAATTTATATTAAGAGAATGATAATAAAAAGAAACAAAATAAATGAAGATAAAAGAAAAGAGGAAGAGTGATATCAAGTTAGAATGTTTGGGGAGATGAAAAGGTAAAGAGAATGAGAAAGGTTGGAGAAAGTGTAAATGTTAAAAAAAATGAGTACAATTTGATGAGCACAATTTTCTTTTATTTGAATTTAAGTAAAATATTACATTTTCTTTTAAAAAAAAAAAAGAAAGAGAAAATATAAATAATTTAATGATAAGGACAATGTGGTTGAATTTCAATATTAAGTAAAATAGAAGAGAAGAAAAAAAAATTAAAAGACATAACAATAAACACTAAATTATCCAAATTATGCTATGTAATGGAATACTATTTTATTTTTATCTACTATCTTTAATTTTTTATCAGATAAAATTTAACAATCAAAGAGCAAGATGATAATAATAATAACTCAAACACAAAACTAAATTGTATCAACCTAAATTAGAGTTCTTAAAAACACAAAAATTTGTCAACCTAAAGCGGAGATGCAATAAAAAATAAAAATCCACCAAAACATTGAGAGAGAGAGAGAGAGAGAGAGAGAGAGAGAGAGAGAGAGAGAGAGAGGAAACCTTTTTGTGAGAGAAAACTATGCAAAGAATGGAAAAGAGTGACAAATTTATAGTAAGAGGGAAGGGATTGATAATAAGAGACAAATAAAGGAAGATGAAGGGAAAGATGAATAGCATTATTAAAGTAAAGGGTAGTGGAGAGATGAAAAGGTAAGGGAAGAAGAAAAGTTGAAGAAAGTGTAAATATTTAAAAAATAAGTAAATGTAAAAAGAATTATAGGAAAATTGGAAATAAAAAAGAAATATATATATATATATATATATTAAAACCGACAAATATGAATATGTAAAGTCAATAATCTATTTATATATATTTTTTTTGTAAAAAAAAAAAAGTAATAAATAATAAATAATAATTATGTGGCGAATGACGTGGCAATGAGGTGGTGCAAAAGGAGCTCAGAAGCAATAAATGCCACGCTTCAGTTTTTAGTAATATATAGATTAAAAGCGGTGGCTTTGCGCCTATAGCCTAAAAATTGAAGTGAAACGTTGGTTTCATGTTATTATACTTTATAATATACCAAAACAAAGAGTCATTTATTTCATTGGAAAAGATGAATCGACCAATATGATAAATTTAGGAAAATATTACAAACATATAGTCTATTAGGAGTACAGTAAATAGGTACAACTTTTAACAAACACATCATGTGTTCCATTGAAGTCCAATAATTAACAAGAGTTTACAATTAAAGCAAATAGTAAAACTTAGGTACAATGATCAGTAGGCTTTTCAATTAATATCAAACAAATAACGACATTAGATTTAATTTTTATTGAGAAAGCTAACATCATTTATCCTCATTGAAGGACAGTTTAAGATCCAATATACTGTAGAGAATTTCAGGAACTATACTTGACTTTTGCCCCAATTCAAAGACAGTTTAAGATCCAATATACCAATCTCATTTTTGGACAAGTTACCTTGTTGAAGGACTGAGTTCTGTAATCGTATTCATATTGACCATTTCAACTGAATAATTTGATTCACCCTCCCTTTGAGCTAATTCAGATGTCAAACACTCCTTTAGTTTAATCACCACCTCACTCATGGTTGGCCTTTCAATGGAGGTGGAAGACACACAAGCCATTGCTATTTCAACAACTTTCCAAGCAGAGTTAACATTGAAATTTCCATGCAACCTTGGATCAACAATATTTTGAATATCTCCTTTATCAACCATGATTCTCACCCATTGGCTTATGTGAGTATTTTCACGGGATCTTTCTATCACACGTTGACTCGTGATTATCTCCAAAAGAACAACTCCAAAACTATAAACATCACTTTTCTCAATCAACCTATATGAAGTGGAGTACCTGCAAGCCAATGCATGTCATACTTAAAAAAAAAATTGTAATTATTAGAAGTTTAATTTTCAAGTCATTCCCTTTTGTCTTTAATCGGTATAAGGTTTGTATCTATTTTCTTTTTTGAATTGGTCACATGCTTGGGATCACTAATACTTATAATGTATTTAACGAAATGAAGTTTGAAGATGAGAAATAATCTTAAGTAAAAAAAATACTCACTCAGGATCGAGGTACCCAGGGGTGCCAGCAACACTAAAAGTTGAGACATGAGTGCCACCATCAGTTGGAAAAATTTTGGAGAGACCAAAATCAGCTATTTTGGCATGAAAATTTTCATTCAGCAAGATGTTTGTAGTCTTCACGTCTCTATGTATTATAGGTGGTTTACATCCATGGTGCAAATACTCCAATCCTACATTTCATAGTCCAAATCATTTTTAGAAAAAATAAAATGAAATCTTATTAAAGATAAAGTTAAGCAAATCAACTCATCACTCATGGCTAACCTTGTGCTGCGTCCATTGCAATATTCAGCCTTGCTTCCCAACTCAAGATGTTACTATTCTTACCTGCATCCATATATGAAATTCCTAAGCGTTTCTAGTTGTGTGATTCAATTAATGCAAGAAAAATTTAGAAAGGGAAATTGTTTTCTATCTTTAATGTTGGATTTTTTCCCCTTTAGGCCCAAGCTCAGTTGGGTCGTATTTTATATTGTACATATGCACTACTAGTCGTTGACTATGCCAATGGAGTATGGATACAGGACACCTCTTCTTCTTTTTTTCCTTTTCTTTTTCTTTTTTTTTTTCTTTTTTTTTTTTTTTTTTGGTAAGAATTCAATAATATACTCTCAATTCCTACGGAGAATCAAATAAGGCAGCTTAAAATGTGGAATCTAGATACTTTTATTATGACCAACCTGAAAGATGTGCATCTAAGTCTCCGTTGGCCATGTACTCGTATACAAGCCCCATATTTGTTCCTTCGTAGCAATACCCGACAAGGGTAGTCAGGTTTCTATGATGAACTCTCATAAGAAGTTTCACCTGTAATTCAAGAAGTATCTTTTTCATTAATATGATATATAAATCTGTGTATGTATCTATGTGAAAGCTCAAGAATCCAAGTCATCGTCGCTTGCCTCTGCTTGAAATTGTTGATACCCTTGATCTGATGTCACAGAAAGCACTTTCACTGCAACTTGAGTGTCATCAATATAGCCATGGTAAACTTGTCCGAATCCGCCCTTACCAAGAATCCTCTCAAAATTGTTGGTAATTCTTATAAGATCAGCATATGTAAATTGGCGTTGTATTGACTCTATTGACTGAAACGACGTGGTCTGGATGTTGGATTCTGTTCCCGCTATGGCCACTGCGATCATCATTATTATAAGAAACATAAGTGAGGAGAATGTATTCTTTGTTTACTTGAATATAGGTCTTGTATTTCAATTCTAACCTTTATTCTTGTCTTTCTTTCTTCTCTTAAGTCCCCACAAGACAGCCACAACAATCAATGAGAGGATGAGCAATGCACCAACCGATGCCCCTATTGGAACAGCAATATTGTTCTTCTTTTTGCATGATCCAAATCCACAAACATTTAAATTTTCATCCACACTAGAGCAAATAAAGGATGGCGGTGAGATCATGTATTATGAAAGGAAAGTAATTGGACCATTACTCTATCCCACTAAGTCTACTATAACACTCAATATTAATGGGGTGGTGTGTATATAAACACCAAGAATGGTACCCATTGCACAAAAAAAAAAAAAAAAAAAAAAAAAAAAACAAAACGAATTCCCCATTTCTCATAGTGTTTACAGAATGTTGTGAGGTTCTTAGGTTGCGGGTTATGTTTGTATCATTCTAATAGTGTGCAACATCGTCGGAGAAACGTTTTTGGTTCGTGCATTACACAAGCTGGAATTCAAAACGTGTTTGGATAGCTGGTCTGCGTGGAGGCTGGTTTTAAATAGCGTAGAACAATCTCAAAGTTTCTGTGTAATCATCGGTTTAGGCCAAGAGAGGTATGCCAAAAAACCGATTACTTATATTTCTGCAAGTTTCTAATTCTAACATTGGTATCAGAGCGTTTATAGATTGTTTTTAATGTCATAGGCATATATGATTAGTTCTTAATGCATTTTATTCTTCTGAGATATGCTGTGAATTTCTAAGCACCTCACATGGCCTTCAATGACAAGTTTTGGTTCTGAGCATTTCGTGCCTTGAAATTAATATATGTTGTTTATATTACATGTATTAATATCTACCTTAAGTTTCGTAGCAAATCTCTAAGTGTGCTATGAGATATAGTTTCACAAAGCTTAGAACACCGAAACTTTAAAGACAAAACTGCTCTTATATGATTTCTGTTTACAAAATATGATTTCATATTATGAATCTATATATTATAAGCTTTAAATCGGTATATGGTACGTTAAAAATGTACTTAAAATGAAGAAGATATAAAACTTTGAAACTCATGTCTGAAACACGTTTTTTTTTGGCTGAAAAAAAATTGAGAGGAGCGGATGAAGGTTGAAGACGACATCACGTGTTTCATTTTATTTTTATGGGACATCACGTGTTTCACTTGCCAAATGGGCTGGAGTGATAGTAAATAAAATAATAATAATAATAATAATAATAATAATAATAGTAAAGAAGAAGGAGGTTCCACAATGACTTACTCCATAAACACCTTTTTTTTTTCGCTCTATTAGTGTGCACTGCTCAGTGTGCACATGTGCTCCGTCTGTTTCACCATTATTTAAATAAATAAATAAAAAAGGGTTCCACAAACAGTTTATTTCCTAAATGTATTAGCATGACATGTGAATGGTGTTTAAATATCACGACGATTCGTTCTTCTTAGATTTAAAGGGCTGCTGCAATTTACTATTGTTGATGCGGCTCTTTATTGGTGGTGTATATATATATATATATATATATATATATATATATATATATATATATATATATATATATATATATATTTTAAGAAATATATAATGATATGGAATTGGTTGATTTAAATTATTTAATTCCGTTATTATTTCTTAGTGAAATATGGTATTAAAAATATTTACACAACGTTAAATATTATATTTAACACGACAAAACAATAATTATTTCTTAGTAAAATAATGATATGCCTATATGATTTGTTCTCATGAGTTTAAATTGTGATAGCATGTTTGGCTTAATAGTTAATTGATAAAATTGGTGAATTATTTTCAATACATATATTTTGTAAATATGTTTAGAATTGAAATATGGAATAATGGGAGTATGGTTGAGTTGCGTTATCTCCCATACATAATTTTGCACGAATAGATTAAAATTAAGCTTAGTAATAACCACTAGTGGCGCAAGAGATGATTAAGAAGCTTAGCGAATTTTCGATCTTGTGACGTGTGTTGATTATCTAAGTTTATTTTAGATCGAACGTCAAAATTTTTGAAATGTGTGTGTAATGTCCCATTTGTGAAATTTTGTAGTGAAATGGCTTCTAAAGGTATAGTTGCTGATCTCAATAAAAGAGAGAAACTGGATGGTGAAAATTACAATATTTGGCACCGCAAAATCCAATATGTGCTGAATGAGCAAGAAGTCCTACAAACTCTAACTCATTCGTTGAGTAAACCCGATGAGGGAAGCACTGAGCAACACCAACGTGATCTTGCTGCCTATGAAAGTTGGCGCAAGAAGGATTTGTGTGCGCGCTTTACAATGCTAAGCAGCATGCACAATGACTTGATTGGTGAATTTGAGCAGTATACAACTACACAAAACATGTGGAAAGCTCTAAAACTAAGATATGGAGGGACATCAGCCACTAGACTGCGTGGCTTAACAATGAAATTTGATTCATATAAGATGTGCTCTGAACATACGATGAAGCAGCATCTTAGGGCGATGTCCTCCATGATTCGAGAGCTCAAATCAGTTGGAAACAATCTTACTGACGAACAACAAGTCCAGGCAGTGATTCGTTCACTACCAAGTTCATGGGAGACGATGTGTCAAAACTTGACACATAATGAGAACATCAAAACATTTGATGATGTGGCTCGTCACTTGGAACTTGAAGCTGAGCGCCTTGAAGCAGCCAAGCCAATTAGTTCTGTGCACATGGCTGAGACTAGCTCGCGTAAGGCATCTAGGCCTAAACGCAAGCAACCTGATTACGCGCCTGGACAAGAGAGACCTAATGGGCTACTGCCTAAGAAGGCTAAGTTTGTCAAGCGCAATACTAGAGGAAAGCGTGCAAAAAAGGACAAGTCTAAGTTGACTTGTTATAATTGCGGAAAGAAAAGACATTTTGCTCGTGAATGCACTGAGCCAAAAAAGGTAACACCTAATCCTACATCTCATCATGTTTTTGTAACTAGTCATGTCCTTGTTGCTAATTCTGCTCCTATGTGGACTGTAGACTCAGCGGCAACAGAACATGTAGCAAGAGATAGAATGGGATTTGTGGAGTACCGCAGGATTCCTGTTGGCAGTAGAGACATCAAGGTGGGAAACGGAGCTGGCGTGGAGGTACTTGGAATTGGTACCTACAAGCTAGAATTGCGAGGTGGTCGCACTCTGTTACTCCATGACGTATTGTATGCTCTAGAGATCTGGAGGAACTTACTTTCCATAATTACTTTGTTAAGACTTGGTTTCCGGTTTATTTTTGAGAATAATTATGTTTTATTGCATTTGGGAACAGTTTATTATGGTCGTGGTTTTATTTCAAATGGTTTTTTAATTTTGGATATTGAATATTATAATAATGATAGTTCAGTTTTTTTGACTTCATCTGAAAATGCTTCTGATAATTCAAGTATATCGCATGCTAGGCTTGGTCATATAGGGCAAGAGAGGATGACTAGGTTAGCTAGAGAAGGCCTTATGGGCAATCTCGCTAAGGTCACTTTGTCCACATGTGAACATTGTCTTGTGGGAAAGTCAAAAAGAAAACCATTTGGAAAAGCCACAAGGACATTTTTTCCATTGCAACTAATCCACTCTGATATATGTGGTCCAATGAATGTGAGGGCAAGACATGGTGGTTTCTACTTCATCACATTTATAGATGACTATACACGTTACGGTCATGTCTATTTGATTTCTCATAAGTCTGAGGCTTTAGATTGCTTTAGACGATACATGAGATTGGTTGAGAATCAATTAGACAAGAGCATTAAGGCTCTCAGAACTGATCGTAGGCGTAAGTATCTATCTGAGCAATTTAAGGAGCTCTGTGATAAAAAGGGAATTGCAAGGCAGTTAACAATGCCTTATACACCGCAACAAAATGGTGTGGAGGAAAGGAGAAATCGAACACTACTAGAGATGGTTAGGTCAATGATGGCACAAGCAAACTTACCGATTTCGTATTGGGGGGATGCACTTTTGACTGCAACCTATATACTTAATCGAGTGTCCTCTAAATCAGTATCTTTCACACCTTATGAACTATGGACTGGCAAGAAACCTGATTTGAATAACTTGCGGCCATGGGGTTCAACAAGTTATGTTCACAATACTTCTCATAGATATGGGAAGTTAGGGCCTAGAGGAAAGAAGTGTATCTTTATAAGATATTCTGAGCATTCCAAAGGCTATGTGTTGATAGGTGAACAACCTAATGGAAGTGTGACTGAATTAGAGTCACGTGATGTTGATTTCATTGAAAGTGAATTCCCTAACATAGGTGAGGTTGAAAAGAACTTGACTCTTTATGAAATGATGGATCAAGAGGTAGGTGCCCCAAGTAGACTAGTAGAGGACAAGGAAGAAATTCCTGAAACTCCTAGAGACAGTAGGAGCGACTCACAACCTAGTGGGAGCACACCACTAGAAGTTGATCCACAACAACCTCAGCCACGTAGAAGCAACCGTGGAAATATTCCTCGTCGTCATTTTGAGATTGAGGGGAAAGCTTTCATGATTGCTTCACAGGATAATGATGAGCCAAAAACTGTGCAAGAGGCTCTCTTATCTTCTGTTAGTAATGAGTGGATGAAAGCAATGAATGATGAAATGGAGTCTATGAGGACTAATCAGGTCTAGGATTTGGTAGACCTACCGTCAGGGCGTAAAACAATTGGGAACAAATGGGTTCTTAAAATCAAACATAAGGCGGATGGGTCAATAGAAAGGTATAAAGCTCGATTAGTGGCAAAAGGATACACTCAAAAGGAGGGTGTTGACTATGAGGAAACCTTTTCTCCGGTTGTGAGATTTGCCTCTGTTCGACTCATTCTGGCCATTGTTGCAAACTTGAATTTGGAATTATACCAAATGGACGTTAAGACAGCTTTTCTCAATGGAGAACTAGATGAAGAAATCTATATGGATCAACCTATTGGCTTTGTGACCAAAGGTCAAGAGCACAAAGTGTGCAAACTTAAGCGATCCATATATGGTTTAAATCAGTCATCTAGACAGTGGTATCTGAGATTTCATCGAGTCGTTCTATCGAATGGGTTTACGATGATCGAAGAAGATCATTGTGTCTACGTAAAACGATCCAAGGGAAGTTTCATTATTTTGTCATTGTATGTCAATGACATATTACTGGCCGGTAATAACATGGAGATGATTATCGCCACAAAATGGTGGTTGTCTTCTAACTTCGAGATGAAGGACATGGGTGAGGCAGATTATATTCTAGGGGTTAAAATCCTTAGGGATCGCTCAAAGAAACTTTTAGGTTTATCACAACAAACCTACATTAAGAAAGTTCTTGAGCGTTTCCAAATGCATAATTACAAACCCATAGATACTCCAGTTGCAAAAAATGAGAGCTTAAGCCTTGATATGTGTCCTAAGGCTCAAGATGAAAAAGAAAAGATGGCTCGTGTTCCTTATGCTAATACAGTTGGAAGCTTGATGTATGCAATGATGTGTACTCGACCTGATATATGTTATGATGTTGGATTAGTCAGTAGATTTTAGTCTAATCCAGGACTTGCTCATTGGAAAACTGTCAAGAGGATACTAAGGTATCTAAAAAGGATAGCAGACTATGTCCTTTGTTATCCAGGTTCAGATTTGCGTATGATTGGCTATAGTGATGCTGATTGGGGTAGTGACCTAGATGAACGCAAATCTACATCTGGATATGCTTTCTTGTTAAATAATGGCGCCATCACTTGGAGTAACAAGAAACAACCCTATATAGCATTATCAATTATGGAAGCAAAGTATGTAGCATGTTCAGGAAGCAGTTTGGTTGAGGAGGTTCTTTCAGAATCTTGAGGTTGTCAAGGATGCCTCGAATCCCGTTATGGTACATTGTGATAGCATGGCGGCACTTGCCTGTGCTAAAGATTCTAAGTATCATGGTAGAACCAAACACATTGATATACGATATCACTACATTCGAGACATGGTTGCTCACAATGAAGTGGTTCTAAAACACATTTCTACAAGCCTCATGATTGCTGATCCTCTTACAAAGCCTATAGGAAGGGATGTCTTTCAGACTCATGTTAGAAGTTTAGGGCTACGTAGAATATGATGATATGTTGTTTTTAGTTATCATTTATTGTACTTTTTTGGGATATTTTGTTTTAAATACATATGATGTTATTCAGTTAATAATATGTATGTTTACACACACATATACCATATGATGAGTTCTGTGATATGAAAGGTATGTCGGCAGGCTTAGGTCGGCTCACTCACACAAGCGATCGCCTCTGACACTTGAGTAGTGAGCAGAGATGAGACATTGTGTCATTCAATGCTTATGTAGCATATATAGATGGTTGACACAAACAGATGTCACCTTAGTTGGGACTAAGATAAGGTCTATAATATATTTATCTTGATTGGACCATACATAGATAGCCCATGATCCATGTAGCCTGTGGTTAGCCAGATGCGAGAACTTATTTGATGCCTGAGGTGGCAAGCGAATAAAGGACTCGAGTTAGGCACTTGAGTAGTGACTAGACTAAGATTTGTACGGTGTATTGAGTTAAGACATACGCTCTTGCTTAAGAGAACTCCACCGTAGCATGTATTTCATACTACATGTGCTTGCTTGACCAAAAGTGGAGGTGAGAGAATAAATCCCTACTTCTTCACCGTGTGAGTCTCATGGATCTTTCATTAAGATTCTACTTATGCCCTTGTTACTTTTGACTATGTCATGAAACTGAGGTTTTGATGTCTGCTACTTTGGCATGTTACCTATGGCCATGTTGGATTCGGTCTAAAGGGACATTGCTGGGAAAGCGATTGGACCAAAGTTGAAGGACATGAGTACAAAGGGAAGACTATTTTTTTTAACACATCCTTATATTTGAACTCACTGTCGACAGGTTATAGCGCTTAAGGTAGCGAAATAATTGTGAGGATAGTTATGATGGATCAAGCATAAGTCTGAGTATTAAACTCAAGAGGGGTTAGAGATGCTTGATTCGATGTGTTAATATATGTCTAGGGCATAACGAGACACTTTAGGGATGTTGCTATGCTGGTCTTGGTATAAGATTTAGTATAGTGCTCCCAAATTTGTTTTTTCAGGTGTGCTCGATGGTCGCACAACTTATTTGCCAGTATGAATGCACTGAGAAACACATTGAGAGATGGATAATAGGGCCATGCCCATAGTGGATGAGTGGGAGATGTTAGAAACTGAAAAGAATATGGATGGACACCCAAAGTGGGCATGTCCTTCTGTATATCTCAGATTGTAACATCTAGGAGTTATGGAGTAATGGTTTAGACCATTACTCTACCCCACTAAGTCCACTATTCCACTCAATATTAATGGAGTGGTGTGTATATAAACACCAAGAGTGGTACCCAATGTTAGAAACAGAGACTTGCAGCGGAATATAAATAATTGGTTTTTTGGTATACCTCTCTCGGCCTAAATTGACGATCACACAAGAGCTTTGAGATTGTTCTACGTTGTCTAGAGCCAGCCTCCACGCAGACCAGCTATCCAAACACATTTTGAATTCCAGCTTATGTAACCCACGAACCAAAAACGTTTCTCCGACGGTGTTGCACACTACTAGAGTGATGCAAACGTAACCCACAACCTAAGAGCCTCACAAAACTCTGCAAACACTATGAGAAATGTAGAATTCGTTCACTGTACAATGGGTACCACTCTTGGTGTTTATATACACACCACTCCATTAATATTGAGTGGAATAGTGGACTTAGTGGGGTAGAGTAACGGTCTAAACCATTACTCCATAACTCCTAGATGTTACAATCATTCTGAGGTATACAGAAGGACATGCCCACTTTGGGTGTCCATCCATATTCTTTTAAGTTTCTAACAATTGTTATAATGAAGGGTTACATTATCTTCGAAAAAAATCATACCTTAGTAATAGAGAACCATTCTTCGATCTTTCAATGAGGTCAGCTGGAATAGTACCAGTGAGTTGATTTTTTTCTAAGTTTCTGCAAAGGTAGGGAGAATATGATTTTTGTCATTTCTAACAAATTAAGAAATTTTTAGTAACAATCTTAAAATTCAACTTACAAGACCCTCAAGTATTGCAATTGCGAAAGGAAATCAGGCACTGATCCAGTAAGATTATTGTTTGATATATCCCTGAAATGACAAAATCACTTACCTTGTCATAAAAATTGTAAGCAAATTTGGTAATCATTATCATGTTTTTACATTTTTTATTAAGTAAATTGCAAATACTTACAAATATTGTAACATTATGAGATTTGATATATAAACAGATACCACTCCAGTCAATCCACTAGAGGACAAGTTCCTGGTTCAATTTACATTTCACAGTAAGAGATACTTCAAAAATAAGTTTCCAAGTCATAAGGCTTATATGAATGAATAAACTTACAAGGATGTTATTCTAGGTGGGTTAATACTATCATAGCTGCAATTTAAACCTGCCCATGAGTATGCTTGTGGGAGACACGGATCTCCTTCCCAATTTCTTTGTATTCCGTATACTAACTTGATCTTTGTGATGGCATCAACTATAACATTTTCATATGCATCCAAATAAGTTTAAAAAAAGTACAAAATAGAACAAGGCACTAGATGACATGCATGTGTGGAAGAAAACATACCATCTTGTTGGTTTGTTCCTGGTTTTGAGAGATCTCTAATTGAATATATCTCGAGTGCATTGAGGATAGGTGGCAGTGTTGAACCTTTTGTTTTGGAGATTAAAAGATCATAATTTTGGGCAATCGCCAAGATGGATGTGCTGTACACTGTGAATGTGTACAAGTATTGAGGAACAATAGGTCCATAAAAGAACTTCCCATTTACTGTAACGTTGAATGATCTGGACTGATTAGCTTTGAGGTTTACAACTTCAGCAAAGTGCATGTAGACATAGTATTGTGAGGAAGTTGCATTCTGCGAATTCCAATTCAACTCCAGAGCACTAACATTAATTGGAGTGGAAGCAGTACTCATAACAACAGAGGGTGGTTGGTAATAATTGTTACTTTGGGAGTCAATAAGAAGTGAGGTACTTAAAGTTGTAGACGAATTATAGTTGAAGGGAGTCCAAACGCGATCATAAACGTCAGTTGGATACCTAAGAAAACATAGATATTCAGAATAAGCCAGCAACTAATTGATAATAGTGTGCAATGTTCATATTGGGTTTGGGTTATTTTTCAATCTAATGTGGCCTTTTTGATTGAGAAAACGTCTACCCAACACAACCAATGGTAACTTTAAAAACTAGCCCAACTTGTGTTGGGTTGGGTTACCACGTTGAGGCAATTTTGTTAGACCTAATAAAAAAATGGATCTCCTTTAAATTTTTAAGTCCATTTTTTTTTTTTTTTTTTATATTGGAATTTTAAAGTCCATTATTTAATAAATAATTACAATTTATACAGTCGATTTTAACTTTCCATTTTCATCAAAAGCTAAGTGTCAAAATATCAAAATAAATAAAAATAACTAATTTAAGCTAAGTACCAAAAATCCAATATAAATTATTCTAAGGAGAACTAAGGTTTGAAACTCCCCTCCTCTTTTATGTATCAATCGAATTATTAAGATAAAGTTAAGTCTTATATAACTTTAAGTAACATTATACCGTCTAATAATATTTTATTTAATTAATATTTTTAAAAACCCATGGTTAGATTACTTCTCCTTATTTTAACACATGTTAAATTTTATACAAATAAGATTTTATTTACTAATCCATAATCATATTTTTAGTAAATAATTTTATAACAAAATGAACTTAAAATTTAAACATTTTACAGATGAGGTAGTTATTCATCACATATCCTCTTTAAATTTTGCAAGCACCGAGCGTATTTAAAGAAAATACATTCTAACATTAGATTTGTCAAATTTCACGATGACATTCTTTGTGTGGTCAGATCTAGAAAATGAAATTTTAATGGTGAAATGGACCTTATCCATTTCATGCAATATGGGGAGCATTCAATTCCGATCCGTTACTATACATGTATATATATATAGTCAAATGATGTAATCTTATATAAAATGACTCACCTGTATGTTTTGCCAGTTACTGAACCCACGTCCAAGCGAGCGAAGAGTGCCAATGATCCAGAATTTGATAAATACGTCTTATTGCTCAATGGCCTTAACTCTATTGCCGATATAAATGGCACCCCGTAGCCCGTGTTTACAAGACAGATTTGTAAATAATTTTGATATGGGACATGTATGAGCTCCGTGGAGAAATCAAGGGACATATCTGTTATGTTGATCGTATCCCACATATTCACTCCTAGATGGATATCGAATTGTGGTAACTTACTTAGTCCGTCATAATTCCCATATAAGAAAGTTCCTCGGATCAGATACTTAGTACCTTGCACAATGCTTATGTTGTAACAGTTTCGGATTCCTTGAGGAAAGCTTCTGAGATTCCATACTTGATGTTGATAGCCATCTTTATATACAGCTGATATCTGTTGACTTATACCAGTGTCTATGAATGCCGCATCCGAAATGTAATTTATGCCTGTTGTTGGCTCTGAAAAGCTAGAATTGGCTGGTGATCCACAGGCTATGCTTATGAAGCCTGAGACAAATAGGTAGAATAATACCTTAGCTATGTGATTAGCTCAATGAAATATTCAAGAATTTAGATTATCATACCTGTTTGATCCTGTGCATCAACTAGATGTGTAAGGGCAAAACCAACAAGAAATGCAAGGATGAAATGTTTGAAGCTCCCCATCATGACCATCTAACTTTCTTCTGGCTTATGGGAACATTACTACAGAAATTTTCTCCATCATCCCATAAGTAGTTTAACAAAGCAGAATATATAGTTTAACAACTTAGTCAATTGTACTCATAACTAGATGATTTTCTCTAGCAAACTGACAGACTATCAAATTGTTTAATTTATTTGCAAAATACGTGCAAAATTTATTTGTTTATTATTTTAACTCCGAGCTAGTCAATGAGAATAATGGAAACATGCATGGGTTAAACATCTATAATACTCTGAAGTCTGACCTTAGTCTAGAATTTCATATTCATACAGTGTATGGAAGTCTTTTCCTTTCTTTATGAACAAGTAAAATTCCAACAATGCATAGTAAAATATATTATTGTGCTAACAGCTCTGTTACCACTTGGATTATAAATAGCGAATTTCTTAAAACAATTATCAAATGCAGCCTGGCCACCAAACAAAACAATTATCAAATGCAGCTTGGCCACTAACTAATACTAAATGTTTTTTAATATTTATAAGTACTAGAGTATCTCTTCTTACAAAGTGCGTTAAAGACTTAAAGGACTCCGTATAATGACAATGATTGGGCATAATTTATTCCCATTGACTTCGTCATAGTTTCAATATTGGTTAGCAGATTTGACTTTTCCTTGAGCAGTAGCTGATAACACAAAAGGGAATACTTTCATTCTATCAAAATGATCTCTATCCAATAAATTCCAGCAAGAAATAGGTGTCAGTAGTTGGTATAGCCTATCTCAAAACCACCCGGCACCAGGTATTTCTCCTATCACTTTCAGAGAATGAGCCACATGCATGCATAATTTATGAATTGCAAAATGCTGAGTTATCACCATTTTTATTACAACTAGCTGATGTTCCATCCAATGTGTGTTGCATTTTCAAACACTTTGTAGGAAATTATTTTATGGCCAAAAAAGTGGGGTAGGAAAAGTTAATGTCTTTTGGTGTTAAGGTCTTAATAGCTATATCTCTGATATTAAGTACCTTGAATTTAAATGAACTCAAGTAGGGTTTATATACTAGAAATAGGGATGATAATTTAAACTCGCTCCTGCAAGTACCAGCCTCACCCAACCCTAATGGGTGGGTTTTATCCACCCTGCATAGCAAATGGAGTGGGGATTGAGTTTTGAATTTACACCGAAATAGGTATGGCATAGGTGTGGGGTTGGCCTCCCCTCCCCATACCCAACCCATGTTTATCTATAATTTTTTATAAATTTTATTATATGTTTGTGAATCTTACGATATACAATACAGAAAAAAAAAATAAATAAATAAAATTGATACGCAATATGATTCATGTTTTGACAACTATGATTCCCAAATTCACCAAAGGCTTAGTTTGTGATGAAACCACAAATGAAAAGGACATGCAATCTTTTTTTTTTTTCCTAAGGACTTTTCATTTCCAAGGGTTTCTCACTAACATTAAAGAATCTACATACAAATTTCTTTTGAAGAGGATCAAATTAATCAAAAGTACCCTTTGATCCATCAAGATTAAATTAAACCACAAATTTCCAACAATGAATCAGAGCTCTATGAGCAATTACAATGATCATTGGCTACAAAATAATGAAGGGTTTGACTTCGCTACATGTCAACATCTCCTTCTAAATGATACGAGTCATCACCACAATTAGTTACAAAACAAATATGTAAAATTTCCTTAGTATGTGTAACGGCAGCAACAAGTCCTAGGTCTAACACATAAGGTCCTAGCCTTCAAAAGTAGCTGTCTACTACTACAAGCCACAAAATTTGACTAAAAAGGTTGCTACATACTTTGTGAAACCATAATTAAATAATGTGTAAAGTTTAGTTACAAACTTGGTTGTATCCTAAGATGACAACTTCACTTAATATTTTTTTATTAGAGGTAAATTTTAACAAATCTAACATTGGATTACATTTATTCATATTTCCCCTACACTTGCAAAACTACAAGAAGATCAAATATCAATACCTATGCGATCAACCAATTATTTAAATTGCAATTTTTGTAATATAAAATTATACATAAAAAATAAGTTTATGAATCATATAGTAAATAACATTCAATTAACACAACATTTGACATATGTGTTAAAAGCGTAAATAACATACAATTTAATATTTAGATTTTCAAAATATGTAACAATGTTAATTTTTTTTAAAGGAAGTTGTAGTTTTAAGTTACAACCAAGATTGTACCCCAACTTTGTCCTAAAACAATATCGAGACATAGTCTACTAGGTAGCATAGCTAATGTACATATGAAATGCAATATTCATGATAATGAATGCTTTTACATACATGTCAAAACTTGGGGATTTTGAGTTACTTCTATCATTAAAAATAGTTGTACAATAGTGCGCCTCAATTGTGCATAAAAGTACTCAAAATAGTACATTGTGACATTACGTTACTCACATAGTAAGCCACAACAAATATTGGTTATAAACCCACAACAAGGAACCCAACCCCATGTCATGTAATAGTACTCCAGACAATATTATAAGATGTTATATACTATTTGATAAGTAATTTTTTCAAATAAAAAATTTCCTTTAAATTAAAGAGGCAATGTGATCTCTAATCAACTATTTACACGCGCACACACACAAACACACACACACACACACACACACATATATAGAAAGAGGGAGAGTAGTAAACATTGTTGTAGTAGCCTAAATTTATGTTTTATCAATAAGAATAGTTAATGGGATAAATGCATTTATTTTCACATATCAATTATATGCGATGCCCTACATATATATATATATAATATAAGACTTTTTATAGTTGTAAGGTTGAATTTAATCAACCATCTTATTGGCTTTATTCCGTGCCAAATTTGCTTGTAATTTAGCAATTAGTAACCCTGTATTTAGGTGGGTTTGTTGTAAGGGTAGTGAGTGAGATAGAGTGTTAAATGCTCAAGAGTGTGCAAGAAGACAGAGTCTCGCGGCTGGATCTCGCGGCTGCAAGCCGCCAGATGCAGCACACGTGCCAAGCATGCCAGAAGTTGAATAGTCATGCTAGCTGGAGCACTACAGGACAAAATAGGACAACTGGCCATTCGGTTATCTCGCGACTGGATCTCGCGACTCAGTCAAGTCGCGAGGCCTAGCCGCGAGTCAGCCCTGTTTTGAAAAACCTGACGTTTCACATTCCTCTCTCACCCTAGTATATATACCCCTTATACCCACAAAAGAAAGAGAGCTTTCAGAGAGAATTTTGAGAGAGAAACCCTAGAGTAAAACAAGATTGATTCATCCACAATCTTTACATAAGAGTCTCTTCAAATTCCTCAACTCTCTTCCTCTCCATTGTCAAACCCTTGAGAGGCATTTTACCAAAACCTTGTTCTCACCATATTCATTACTGTGAGAGGGCTGTTTGGTGTTCTGGGACGCAATTAGGAAGGAACCAATTTACATTGGTTGATGCTATGGTCAAGTAGCGGAATCCGGGAAGGTAGAAAAGAAAAAGGTTCGGCACAACCTCGTTGGAGCAAGAAGCTTGGAGGGCTTAGGTGCACTGGGTAGATTAGGCTTGGAGGGTCTATTGCTGTCCATGTATCCCAACTACATTTTCTAGTGGATTGTTTATCGCTTGGAGGGCAGCGAAGAGGTTTTACGCCAAGGGCTTCAGTTTCCTCTTCGATAACACATCGCGTGTTGTCCTTGTGTTTGCATCTTCCTTCCCTTTTATCTTTGCCTTTTATTATTTGCTGTGGGTTGTGATTTTAATTTGGCTTAGATAGTTTTTCCAATTCTATTTTATAGCTTTTGTTCATTTTCAGCACACTAGTTGTTTGATATAAAGCTCGAATTGGTTTGTAAATTGGGGGTCTAAACGTTCAATGGTGTTTTTTTACACTATTTGAACTTTCAATAGTATTTTTCCTAATATTAATATGAGAAGTTATTTATGTGGTCCCTAAATATTAAAACATGTATTGAGTATTAGACATGAGTAGTAAACCATCAGACTCGCAGCTGGGATTTAGAGGTATTATCCAATGCTCTCACTACATTTGAAGTTGACTTGGTTCAGAAAATCACTCTAAGCCGTGGACAATCAAGGGATGTTCTATTTTGGCCATTCGTGCAGTCAAGCATTTACTCAGTCAAGTCGGGTTACTATTTCCTCAAGTCTGAAGCTCACTCCACAGCCACACAAGCTTAAGCTCTGCTTGATCATCCCAAGCCACCATGGAATCGAATTTGGAAGCTTAATCTGCCAAACAAAATAAAAAACTTTTTATGGAGAGCAGCCCGTAATGCACTGCCTACAAGTTCAAAATTGGTTCGGAGATGCATCATCAACAATCCAATATGCTCTTTATGCTTAAGTCACTGTGAGGATGTTTTACAAGCTCTGTGGTCCTGTCCGACTCTGTCACAAGTGTGGGAAGAAGACCCGCAATGGAGCTTCAGACAAACTTCAAGGTATTCTGATTTCACTCAACTTCTCTTCACGGTATTGGACTCAGCACGCAATGTGGAACTATTCGCTACAATCACGTGGACAATCTGGTTCAGAAGAAACAAACTCAGATTTTCACCACTGGGGCTCCCTTTGGACCAGGTTATGCAGACCGCAATTAACTCACTCCTGGAGTTTCGGAAAGCGCAAACACCAGCTGAGCCAAGGGCAGCCAGGCCGAGAGCTAAGTGGATAGCGCCTCCAAGTGAGAGCTTCAAAATAAATTTTGATGGGGCTGTCTTTAAGGACCAGGACAGGGCAGGGATTGGAGTAATTATTCGAGAGAGCTGCGGTTTAGTAATGGGTTCTATGTCTGAAGTAATTCCTCTCCCTCAAACTATTGTGGAACTTGAAACTTTGGCGGCATTAAAAGCACTTGAGTTTGCTGCGGATTTGGGGTTGATTTCCGTGGTTCTTGAAGGTGATTCAGAGATTCTTATGAATGCATTGATGGATAATTCGCTATCATTAGCCTCTTTTGGTCTTTTAATCCAAGATATTAAGGCTGTGCTGAATTTTTTTGATGTATTAGTTTTTCTCATGTTCGTAGAGAGGGTAATATTATACCACACAACCTAGCTAGACATTGCATGTCATGTCACTTGTTTTTCAGTGTGGATGGAATATGTCCCATCTCACACACTTGTTGCTTATCAGACAGATTTGCCTATTACTTAATAAAATAACTTTTTTTTTCTCAAAAAAAAAAAAAAAAGAATAGTAAATAATTTTTTCACGATTAAACTTGTAGCATATACGTCCATATCGAGCATAAATTAATTCTAAAGCCTCCATTATGTAGTTTTCAATTGTTTTTACCGCATATGTCTAGGTTTCAATTGATTTAATTACAATTGGCTGCCAACAAATAGTTAAAAAAAGATTTTCATATAATATTAATGTAACTTATGGTAAATCATAGAGTACATGATATTTGATTTGAGAATATAGAAGATCCAAGTTAATTTCGGCCGCCACAAATTAAAATTTCTGACTCCACCCGTGGCCACGTGCCTGCCTCGCTGGTGTGAACTTGATCTTTGCAGAGGCGGACTTGAAAAACGAGCAGCACTACTACTCAAATACACAAATGACCCACAAAACACAAATACAAATTGTTTGATGATAAAAATATGTAGAAATTTCGAACGGAATGTGCCAACATTGAACAAGATCTAACACAAATGATAAAATTAAAGAAAAGTAGACACAAAGCAGGAAAGCTTCAAGATTTAGTATGCCAATTTTAATTCTTGGAACAAGTTAAGATCTATCTTGCTGATGGACTAATTCCAGTAGTCACATTGATTGTGAAAATTGAACTTGAATCATTTGATTCAGTCACACTGTCCCCCCTCCTTTGAGCTAATTCTGTTGCCAAGCACTCCTTTAGATCAATCACTACCTGACTCATGGTTGGCCTATTGAGGGGATTTTCAGATACACAAGTCATGGATATTTCAACAGCCTTCCAGGCAGAGTTGAGATCGAAATCTCCGTTTGGTAATCTTGGATCAACAACACTTCGAATATCCCCATGCGCAACCATGGTATTGACCCATTGGCTTATATGAACGTTCTCAGTGCTTCTCATTATAGCAGGTTGGCCTGTGATTAACTCCATAAGAACAACTCCAAAACTATATACGTCACTTTTCATAGTTAATTTGTTTGATCTGAAGTACCTGCAACCCCTCTCGGAAAAAATAAAAAAATTTGATACCAGTTACAACAATATTTTTGATACGGATTAAACTTCAAAATGGTATCTTAAGATATGTTACTTTCTTCTAATTGCAATTTTCATTAAATTGATTGAAAAAATTTAAATTTTGAAGATATTAACTAGACCTATAATGGACCGTGTCTGCATGGTGAAACTAATTTTTAGAGAATTATTTATTTATATATTTTATTGTTTCGAAAGTTGTTTCCATATAAAAAGAGAGGTTTTAAAAAGTAATCCTCAAAAGAGTGGTGTTAAACCATCCTAACAAACTGGTGCTTACTCAGGGTCTAAGTAGCCTGGAGTGCCAGCAACAACTGTTGTCACATAACTACCACCATCAGTTGGGATAAATCTGGATAGGCCAAAATCAGCAATCTTGGCTTGGAATTTTTCATTCAACAAGATGTTTGACAGCTTCACATCTCTGTGAATTATGGGTGGATTACAATCATCATGTAGATACTCCAATCCTGCATTAAAAAATCCATACATCATACATTGAAGAGGTGAAAAGATGCATGTTAGAAAAGAATTACACCAAGACACTAACCTTGTGCAGAGTCCAATGCGATTCGAATCCTGCCTTCCCAACTTAAGATATTTGAGTTATTTTCTGCATCCAAAGCATTCAAAAGTAGCGAGTCTCAGGAACAAATTACTTTTCCCTTTCTCCAAATTCTGTTTTTACTGAATACATATTGTCCAAGCAATTTAATTATTACATTTTCCAATGTTTGGAACCTTTTTCACAACCATTTTTACAATTTGTTAAGGTAGCAAGTTATGATTAGAGGAATATCTATTTTTATTACTCTACCACTGATAACACTTCAGTTATATTCTAATCACAGCAAACCACAATGTTAAAAATTTTCTCTCTAGACTTATTAAAATATGACCCACAGAAAGTTAGTGATCTTCAGAAATTGAAATGTAATGACCAAAGTATGTGAAACCTATATATTTACTTGTGACCAGACCTGAAATATGGGAATGTAAGTCTCCGTTCGCCATGTACTCATAGATGAGAGCGAGATTGGGTCCTTCATTGCAGTATCCAACAAGGATAGTCAAGTTTCTATGATGAACTCTTATAAGAGGTTCAACCTGTAATATAAAGTCACAAATTATTTTCACATATACGAATGAACTAAAAAAATATGGCATAAGTTTCGGTTACATGCCTCAGAGCGAAATTGCTGATACCCTTCAACTGCTGATTGGGAGATCATCTTTACAGCCACAGGATTTCCATCTACATAACCAAGATAAACTTTGCCAAACCCACCTTCACCAAGAAGTTTCTCGAAGTTGTTGGTAATCATCTGGATATCAGAGTAGGTAAATTGTCGATTCTTTGATTCTAGTTGTACATTTTGAAGGTTGGATACTTTATCTCCTGTCATTTTTCCTAAGATTGTCAAGAATTTGAATAAAATATATGTGGAGTAAATTTTTTTTTTTTTTCTCAAATGGGAATAAGCAACTTCAATAAACATTTAACCTTGATTAGTAGACGCAGTGTTTGTCTTACCTTCTTGTTCTCTTATTCTTTTAAATATCCAAAAGATACCAGCTGCACCTAATAACAAGATGAAAAATCCGCCAATGGACGCAACTATTGGAACAATGATATTCTTCTTCTTCTTCTGCTCCGTTGTACATGAAATTGATGGGCATAGATTTGGATTTTCTGCCACACTAACATTAAAAAAATCATGGCATAAAAGGTAAGAATTGCAATCACCACTAATCCCTTATACACAAGGTACAAATAGGTGCGATTGTAATTTTTTAACATTTTTCTTGTGGTGGGATAGTGATGAAAATGAAAAATGGCACAAAAAGTTTTGACAGAAAGGAGACCTTAGTAACAGTGAACCACTCTTTGATTTGTCAAGAAGGGCAGCTGGAAGTGAGCCACTCAGGTTGTTTCTTTCTAAGTTTCTGCAAAGGATGAGAAAATATGATCCCCTTTTCAAATAAAAGTTTTGAAATAATTTTCCGAAATCCATATAACTTACAGGACCCTCAATGATTGCAAATTTGATAGAAAATCAGGAACTGGTCCTGTTAAGCTATTATTTGATAGATCCCTGAAATGAGCAATTCAATTAAAAATTTATTATTGTAATAATAAATGGAGATTAAATATTGGTCCTTTTTACCCTCTTACATGAAAATTAATTGATTGTGTGTGATTTCGATACTTACAAGTATTGTATCATTGTGAGATTGGATATGTAAGGAGCAATTTGCCCAGCCAATCCACTTGATGACAAGTTCCTAATTAATAGAAAATTTTCAGTTATTCTAACATGATAGATTGTACTAAGACAGTTCTTTAGCTTATTTGAAGGCATATACTTACAGTGATGTGATTGTAGGAGATTCAAAAGCATTATAGGTACAGTTTAATCCATCCCACACATACACTGTAGGGGCACATGGATCGCCTTGCCAATTTCTTGTTACTCCATAGATTGTCTTGATGTTCTTGATCGCATCAACTAATGTTTTGAATGCATACAAGAAATTATTAAAAATTGAGATCAAGAATATTAGGACAAACTAAAAACCTTGTTAAAGAAAAATAATGCATTGTGAATAACTTACCATCTTGTTGGTCTGTCTGAGATTGTAAGAGCTCTACAACCGTGTAAACCTCAATGGCATTGATGAGTGGTGGAAGAGTTGATTGTTCAATTTTATAAAGAGCAAATTCAAATTTTCCCCCTTTCAAGGCTGAAAGGGCTGTATACAGTGGTTGTGTGCAGGTACTTAGGAATATAAGGTCCACTCCATAACTCCCCATTTAGAGAAATGTTGAATACTCTAGATTCGTTTGCTTTGAGAGCTTTGATTTCAGCAATGTGGATGTAGACATAATATTGGGTTGTGTTATCAGGGGGCACCCAGTTGAATGTCATGGGTGCACTTGCGTTTATTGCTGTGGAGGCAGTATCCATGACCACTGATGGTGGTTGGAAATCATTGTGAGTTGTATCCATGACCGCAGTAAGCGAAGTACTTATTGGTGTCCAACCAAACATGGCCGTAGGGGGGAACCACATGCGATCAAAAACATCATCTTTGTACCTGACGCATGTTAGAAAATATTGAATTTAAAAGTTCTTACCAAAATCATAGTAATATAAGATGGCATGATATATAAAAAATATGATTCACCTATATGTTTGATTGGTTAATGAACCAAAATCAAGCCGCAGAAAGGTTGACAATGATCCGGATTCAGTGACATACGTGTCATTTTTCAACGGCCTTAGTTCTAATGCTGAAATAAACGGTACACCATTGCCCGTGTTCACCAGACAAAAATCTATATGATCTAATTTTGGTACATGTATGAGCTCCGCAAAGATGAATGTGGATTCATCGAGTAATGTCACTGAATCCCACTTATTAGCATCAATATACAGGTCGAATCCTGGAGGTTTACTTTTTGCATCATAATTTGCATACAAGAAACTCCCTCTGATCAAATATCCGGTGCCATTTGTAACACTAATTGTGTAACAGTTTCTGATTCCTTGAGGAAAGCTTCTGACATAGTAATACTTTTGTTCAAGGCTATTTGTTTTGTACGCTGGTGATATACTCATACCTACACCAACGTCTATGAACGTTGCATCTGATGTATAATTGATGCCTGTTGTTGGCTCAGTATAGCTAGAATTAGCTGGTAGCCCACAATCTAAGCTAATGAAACCTGACCAAAATAGAGAGACCTTAGCCATTTGGTCAGTAATTAAGTGACAATTAATGTTAACTCTGATAGACTTTGATAACCATACCTGTTTGATTCTGGCCTTGAACCAAAAGTAGAGAGAAGCCTGCAAGCAATGCAAAGAGAAAATGTTTGTACATCCTTGTAACCCTTTTCAGCTTCTTCTTGCTGAGGAACAGAAAGCCACTAGCCTTATATGTTTATAGCTAATATATTATAGGAAATAGAATATATTGTTGCTTAATCATTTTTTCTCATAGGTAAGAGGATGATATTCTATTGCAAAATTTCCAGGACATTATCAATTGTTTAATCAAATGGTACTTCTCATGTTTATTCCCTGCAATTAGCCCTGTATCCTTTAGTCAAGGATAATGTGAGAGGTAAAATTAGCCAACAACACAGACGTGTGAACAAGTTAATCAAACATAAACCATTTCCAGTGAAGGTTAATATATTGAAGTAAGTTAAGAGGCAAAGTCATGAGAAGAATGGTGCCCGCATTTTCAACTCGATAGCTAGTCAAGATATGCAAGTTGTATGAGCATGTTTGGTGACTTGCATAAACACCAGGGGCAAATGGTCCCTGAAGGGGTCAGAAATTACGCAACAATGGGCCTGACGGATTCGGACTCATGGGCCGGTATTAAGGAAGGGCCTGGGGCTTAGCATTACTTAAAATACTTGGTGTACACGTTTGGAATCCGATGGAATCTTAGGAAAATCAGAGTGTCCGCATAAGGATAATTCTAGAAGATCCACCTTGATGAAAAGCCCACTCTACGAAGAAATGCTTGTCCATCATGTTTGGGATTGCTCATAGTAGAATCCTAAAAGGAAAAGATTTCTAGTCCAAGGGAGAGAAGCCGACTTTCTACTACTATAAAAGCTCCAATACTCTCACAAACCAAGGTACGCATAACTTACCCTCTCTAGCACTCTAGAGTTGAGAACAATTCTAACTTGACCGTCGGAGGGTACTTGGTCGACACCACACCGGTGCCCACGGCGAGATTACTTTCTTCTTCTTGCAGGTTGCATTAGTGAGCGAGGATCGTGCAAACTCACTGGTGATATTCACAGTCTCATCAGTTGGCGCCGTCTGTGGGAAAGCGAAGAAGTTAAGCCAGATCATCGCCTCCCGGACATAAGAGTTGCATGGTACTCACTCGCTCGATGGCTACCACCAACAACGCGCAAGAGGAGGATCCACCGAGATTTACTGCATTAGAAAGACAGGTCCAGACTCTTATGACGGCAGTAGAACGACTCACAAAGCAAAACCATGATCTGGAGGAGCAGCTACGCCAGAAGGAGGCAGGACCTAACCCTCAGGAGCAAAACCAGGAAGGTAACAGCGCCGAGCGAAGGGAGCAGGAGAAGCCAAAGGGCAGCAACGCCCCAAGCCGACCGGAGCGGCAAAACGTGAGCCTTCCGTCTCTCACGGATTTTGCCCCTCCGCCAATCGTCGTAGAGATGCAGGCGATGAAGGAGCAAATGGAGGTCATGATGAACGCCCTCAAGGGGCGGGTATCTTCTGATCTTGATGACTTGGTGAACAGGACAAACTTACCGTTCACCACGCCCGTCAACTCATTCCCCCTGCCACAGAAGTTCCGGATGCCCCAGATCGAAAGTTACGACGGGGTCAAGGATCCACTCGATCATCTAGAGACCTTCAAAACACTGATGCACCTTCAGGGTGTACCTGACGAGATTATGTGTAGGGCGTTCCCGACCACGCTAAAAGGGCCTGCGAGGATTTGGTTCAGTAGGTTAACACCGAACTCCGTCAATACTTTCAAGGAGTTGAGCGCCCTGTTCACCTCACACTTCATAGGCGGACATCGATACAAAAAGTCCACCGCGTGCTTAATGAACATCAAGCAGCGAGAAGACGAAACACTGCGAGCCTACATAACACGTTTCAACAAAGAAGCCCTTTCGATTGATGAAGCTGACGATAAAATACTCGTGGCCGCGTTCACTAGCGGACTGCGGAAGGGTAAGTTCTTGTTTTCCTTGTACAAGAATGACTCAAAAACCATGACGGACGTTCTCTACAGGGCTACTAAGTACATGAATGCAGAAGATGCGCTGCTGGCCCGTGAGGAAAGGCCAAAGAAGAGGGAAAGGCAGGAGGACACGAGACAAGATAGGGGACGAAAGGTTGCTAGAACCGGGGATCAACGCGAAGAAAAGCGCTCCAGACCCCCCACTGGGAGATTCAACAATTTCACCCCGTTAACCACCCCGATCGACCAAGTATTGATGCAAATCAAAGATGAAGGAGCTTTGACCTTCCCTGGAAAGTTGAAGGGAGACCCCAGCAAAAGACCGAGAGACAAGTATTGTCGCTTTCACCGAGATCACGGGCACGACACATCTAACTGCTATGACCTGAAGCAGCAGATTGAGGCCCTAATCAGGCAGGGGAAGCTACAAAGGTTCGTTAGCAGGGAAAGAACTGATGCACCGGAAGAACAGGCCCCCCGACGAGAGAACGAGCGCCCTAGACCACCCATAGGAGATATCCGAATGATTGTAAGGGGCACGGCTGTAGCCGGATCTTCCAAGAAAGCCCGCAAAACCTACCTCAGGATGGTCCATAGCGTCCAACTTACAGGATCCGTACCAAAGATGCCGCGAATAAGTAACCCCGTCATAAACTTTTCAGAAGATGACGCGCGGAGACTTCACCATCCTCATGATGACGCGCTAGTAGTCAGCCTCCAGGTTGGGGACTATAATATGCACCGGGTCCTCGTCGACAACGGCAGCTCAGCCGACATCCTGTACTATCCGGCATTCGAGCAGATGAGAATTGACAGGGAACAATTGTCCCCAACGAACGCCCCACTCGTAGGATTTGGGGGTACAAAGGTATTCCCATTGGGCGCAATAACGCTAGCTGTGACGGCAGGTGACTATCCTCAGCAGATCACAAAGGAGATAACGTTTCTCGTGGTCGACTGCTCGTCTGCCTATAATGCCATCCTCGGACGACCCACTCTCAATTCCTGGAAAGCGGTAACTTCAACATACCACCTCATGATCAAATTCCCGACGGAGTATGGGGTAGGAGAATTGCGGGGAAATCAAGTAGCAGCACGAGAATGCTATATTTCCATGTTAGAAATGGAGGATCAGCAGCAGACGATGTGTATCGGGAAGCAGCGAGCATTAGTAGAACCAGTCGAAGAGCTGGAAGAAGTAAGACTTGATGATGCACGGCCTGAACGAACAACAAAAATCGGCACACCAGCCAGTTGGCCGATACGACAGATGATCAAGACTTTCCTAAGAAATAACGAAGATGTCTTCGCTTGGAATCATGAAGACATGCCAGGAATCGACCCCTCAGTCATGGTCCACAGATTGAATGTGTCGCCCTCCTTCCCTCCAGTCCGACAAAAGAAGCAACTCTTCGCCCAGGAACGAGATAAGGCCATAGCCGAAGAAGTTGGGAAGTTACTGAAGGCAGGTTTCATCCGGGAAGTATACTATCCCGACTGGCTGGCAAACGTCGTGATGGTTAAAAAGGCCAACGGAAGCTGGAGGATGTGCGTAGATTTCACGGATCTCAACAAGGCTTGCCCCAAAGACAGCTACCCGCTCCCACGGATAGATACCCTTGTGGATTCAACTGCAAGACACCAGCTTCTAAGTTTCATGGACGCTTTCTCTGGCTACAACCAGATCATGATGGACGAATCTGATCAGGAGAAGACCTCTTTTGTCACGAGTCAGGGACTATTCTGCTACAAGGTGATGCCTTTTGGACTCAAAAATGCTGGAGCAACGTACCAAAGGCTAATGAACAAGATGTTTGCACATCAGATCGGCAGAAATGTTCAGGTTTATGTTGACGACATGTTGGTTAAAAGCATGCACGAAGAAAATCACCTAGACGACCTCAGAGAAACGTTCGATACACTCCGATCATTCAACATGAAGCTGAATTCGAACAAGTGTGCATTCGGAGTAACAGCGGGGAAATTCTTGGGTTACATGGTATCCCAAAGAGGGATAGAGGTCAACTCGGAGAAGGTACGGGCAATAATGGAGTTGGAACCACCAAGGACGATAAAGGAGGTCCAAAGCCTAAATGGAAAGATCGCGGCTTTAAACAGGTTCGTCTCAAGGGCGATGGACAGGTGCTTGCCATTCTTCCGCACACTGAGGAAGTCATTTGAGTGGACGGATGAATGCCAAACGGCTTTCAACGACCTAAAAACCTATCTCTCGTCTCCACCACTGCTCAGTCCGTCCGTACAGGGTGAGAAACTCTACCTTTATTTGGCAGTATCGGGTGCCGCGGTAAGCGCGGCATTGGTGAGGGAGGATGACGGCATACAGAAACCCGTCTACTTTACAAGCCGCACACTCCGTGGAGCAGAAGAGAGGTACCCTCAGATGGAAAAATTGGCTTTCGCGTTAGTAATCGCCGCGCGGAGACTTAAGCCATACTTCCAGGCGCATACGATCATTGTCTTAACAGACAAGCCACTGAGAAAAGCCATGGATAGCCCAGAAGCAGCAGGGAGAATGGCCTTATGGGCAATAGAGCTTAGCGAATTCGATATCCAGTACCGTCCGCGGACGGCCATCAAAGGGCAAGCAGTAGCTGACTTCATCGCCGAATTCACACTCGGGGAGGATTAGCTGATAGAAAACAAGGAACAATGGAGTATCTATACCGACGGATCCTCAAACAGAAGAGCCGAAGGAGATGGAGTAGTGATTAAAACTCCGCAGGGGGACGCGATACAATGCATGATCCGGTTGGATTTCCCAACAACCAACAATGAGGCGGAGTATGAAGCCTTGGTAGCAGGGCTAGACCTTGCAGAGGCCGCAGGAGCAAAAAGCATAATTGCCCACTGCGACTCACAAGTGGTAACAAATCAGATCAAAGGCGACTACGAATGCAAGAACGATAGAATGAGGAGGTATTTGGAAGAAGTGAAGTACCGGACCAACAGCCTCGAAGTCGAATTCTTTCAGATCCCAAGAGAAGAGAACGAATGGGCTGACCACCTAGCAAAGGCTGCATCTGCCGAATTTATGCTAGTTCCTGAACAGGTATTATCATTCGTCCAAATATCCCCACTTATCGATGACGGAACAAATATGCAGGTGGTAAACGCTGAGTATAACTGGACCACGCCATTGATCTCCTACCTAAGGGCTGGGGTGTTACTAGAAGAAAAGGGCGCTGCAAGAAAGCTGAAGGTCCAGGCCTCGCGTTTCGTGCTGATAAAGGACGTCCTATATAAAAGGGGTTTTTCGCGACCGTACTTGAGGTGTTTATGCCGAGAGGAAGCAGACTACGTGATGAGAGAAATACACGAGGGTATCTGCGGGAACCACTCGGGCGCACGATCACTAGTACACAAATTGATCCGAGCAGGATACTACTGGCCTACAATGATGAAGGATGCGCAATCCTATGTCCAATCTTGCGACAGATGCCAAAGGTTTAGCAATCTCATCAGGCAGCCGTCCGAAGAACTGACACCTATGACGGCACCCTGGCCATTCGCGCAGTGGGGACTTGATATCATGGGCCCGTTCCCAACGGCTATCCGGCAGCTGAAGTTCTTGGTAGTCGGCATAGACTACTTCACCAAGTGGGTCGAGGCGGAAGCCTTAGCCACAATAACAGAGAAAAACATCCAGAGCTTCGTCTGGAGAAACATTATATACAGGTACAGGATACCCAGAGTGCTGGTCTCTGACAACGGTAGGCAATTCGACAACAACGCATTCAGAGATTTCTGCTCGGAGCTAGGGATCAAGAATCACTACTCGTCACCCGCACATCCACAGGCGAATGGGCAAGTCGAGGTCACAAACCGATCCCTGCTCAAAATAATTAAGACCCGTCTTGAGGGGGCAAAGGGAATCTGGCCGGACGAACTACCTAGCGTCCTGTGGGCATACAGAACCACAGCAAGAACTCCCACTGGAGAAACACCGTTCCGACTTGCGTATGGAGCCGAAGCGGTCATTCCCGCTGAAGTGGGTCTCACGAGCTACAGGGTGGAGAGCTACGACAAAGATAAAAACGAAGAGGCTATGTGCCTCCAGCTTGATCTAGTGGACGAAGTCAGAGCGGCAGCGGAGCAGAGGTTGGCGCGTTATCAAAACCTCATGGCAAAACACTACAACAACAAAGTGAGGCACAGACTTTCAGGTCGGGGATCTTGTATTACGAAAAGTAATGGGCGCCGCTAGAGATCCTTCACAAGGAAAGCTCGGCCCCAATTGGGAAGGACCCTACAGGATCACGTCATGGCAAAGAAAGGGCACCTACCACCTCGAAACGATTGACGGACAAAAGCTGCAGCACCCTTGGAACACGGAGCATCTTCGGAAATACTACCAGTAGAAAAAACATGGGGAACCGGCGATCTCCAAGTTCATTTTATTTTTTGGCTACAATTTACAAGCTTTTCTTTTCACCTTTGCTACAATCTTTTTTTTTTTTTTTTTTTTTTTGCCTTTTTTAAGCCCAAGGGGGCAGGTACTTTTTCTAGAAATAAATTTTCTTTAAAGAAGATTCAGACACAACTTTGATTTTCCACATGAATGTTTATTACGAATTAATACAGGCAACGAAGTCCACAACGTGGACGGATCACTATCCACAAAGTGGACGGATCACTATCCACAAAGTGGACGGGTCACAAAAAGGGTGAACTACCCTATAAAGTCCAAAAATGGACGGATCACTCAATGAGTGAAAAAACTGTCCACAAAGTGGACGGGTCACAAAAAGGGTGAACTACCCTATAAAATCCAAAATGGACGGATCACTATATGAGTGAAAACTGTCCACAAAGTGGACGGATCACTACCCACAAAGTGAACGGATCACAAAAAAGTGTGAACTACCTTATAAAGTCCAAAAATGGACGGATCACTCAATGAGTGAAAAAACTATCCACAAAGTGGACGGGTCACAAAAAGGGTGAACTACCCTATAAAGTCCAAAAATGGACGGATCGTTCAATGAGTGAAAACAGTCAACAAAGTTGATGGATCACTGGCCTTGAGACGAACGGATCACTATCCACAAAGTGGACGGATCACAAAAAGTAATACAAAGTCCAAAAGTGGACGGATCACCTTAAGTGTGAAATAAATTGTCCTTGAACTACACAAAGTAGATGGATTAAACTATTGGCTAGAAATACTCTCATCTTCATAAGGACGGGTATGTAAGGAAGTGCCAAACAGTAAAAGTAAGCATAAAAATAAAGTAAAAACATTAATAAACGGATAAAAAGCCCAGGTGGGCAACTGTTTAATACAAAAAAGAAGGGACGGATTGTGTTCAAAAAACAGATTACAAGATAAAAAGTATCAGTCTACTTTGTCTAGACCGGCATCTTGGACATCCTTTAACGGGACTGACTCCCCGTCACCCTGAAGCACATCGTCACCAAAAAGGTCATCCGTATTTTCTGAAGCAACGGGCATAACAGACGTCTGATCCTGATCATTGACGTTTATCATTGATACGTCCAGTTCAAGATAGGCTTTTCTGAGCTGACGGAGTGCGTCATCGAAGCCTTGAAGGAACGAACCCCCCAGCTCTCTTAACAAAGCGTCGGAGTCTCGGTACTCACGGACCGCATCCTCCTTGGCCTGACGGAGCTTTTCCTTCAAGACCTCTATTTCCTGGTCTTTGGCTTCCAAGGCCTTCCCAGCTTCCTCCGTCCTCTGTTCGAGCTCTTTTCTCTCCTACTCACACAAGTCAAACTTCTTTTCCATTGTATACTTCCATTTATGAAGTTGACTGAGTTCGTCTTCCGTCTGCTCTACCTTTGCCCGTACACGTTCCAGAGTTGCCTCTCGGTTTAAACACCGGTCCATTAGGCCCTTCATCATAACCAACGACTGAAATAAACGAAAAAGGGTGTTAAAATGAAGCAAAGAGAAGTTGACGGACTCAAGCCAACGGGTAAAGTTACCTGTGCAACGGCAAACAGACCCGTCTCCCCCATGGCCTCCGTCGAGTGATTGCCCAGGTCCTCGTAGTCCTCCGAGGAAATAATCGACGTAAGCCTCTCCAAAGCAAATTTTGAGCCGTCACGGAGAAGGGGAGGAGGCTTCTCCTGGCTGGTGGACGGAGCCTTCATTAGGCCCTTGCCAACCCCATGCTTAGCTGGGGTGACGGTCTTAGCACCCTCAGCCATCAATCCAACGACGGGCTCTAAGGGTATTTTTTGTTGCTTAGGTGGACGGTCAGACTTGAACGGCTGTCTTCTTTTTGCCGCCGACACCGTCCCCTTAGGCACGACAACCTCACCCGTCACTTTTTGCCTGACGGCCTGTGACTTAATCAGTGCCCTCCTCTTAGCGTCGTCCATCTCTGCGAAATATGACGGATGGAGTTATTTTCAAGCAATAAAAATAAGTTGGTAAATTAAAAAAGTTGACGGGCTTACGTCTATGAATCCTCTCGTCGTATTTAATGGCCTCTTGAGTAGGCTCAGGACCGTCACAGTACCAATGTATTGTTTTTGGGTTCACCAATTTGGCCTAAGTCCTCTCTTCCGGTTTAGTCTTTTGGAAGATCTTCTCAAGAAAACTGTACTCGTCAAGACTAACTTGTGGGCGCCGTCTACCTGCAGAGATGAAGATGGTTAGAAAAACAATGCTAATGGACGGGTATGAAAAGGATTACAAAACTTGACGGATGCATACGAGATGATTGTATCACTCCCCAAGTTGTGTCAACGGGCATGTACTCCGTCTCCCCTGGATTGTTCATCCATCTGTCACCCTCAAGGAAGAAGTAACGACTCTTCCAGTCTCTATTTGAGTCGGGGGTCTCAAAGATAACCTTCAACAAAGGGCTTCTACAAGCAAAACTATACATCCCCTTTGATCTATCAATCTCATCCGGACGGTAGCAATGAAGGAATTCACGCACCGTCAACCTCCTTTCACCGTCTGACATCGCACCATAGAGAATCTCCATCGCTATGAAGACCCTTCAGGCGTTCGGAGATATTTGGGTGACGGACAGTCCCAAATAATGTAAGAGTTCCCTATGAAGTGTACTTAGCGGAAACCGAAGTCCGGCCTTCAGTATCTGCTCGTACACTCCGACACCTTCTACACCTTCATAATAACACTTCTCCGACACGTAAGGTAGACGGATGGGGATGTTATCTGGAATTTGGAAGTTTGCTCTAAAAGTGCTGAAGTGTCTCTCCTTGATGATTGATCTGAAGTTATGCACCGTCCACTCTGGTAGCATGATGAACTCCTTAAGTCCATCAGCACCAACGACGGATCCCAATGCTTGATCCCCGTCATCATCAGAAGAACCTTCAACCATCTCCATATCCTCATTTGCTGAGGATGAAGAAGAGGTAGACGGACTCCTATCTTCACCGGGATTCTCTTGGTCTTTATGACCGGATGGGTATACCTCCTCGTATTCCGTCCCGTCACGAACCATTGACTGGTTACTTGACGCACTAGACATTGCCTACAATTAACGATGAAACCTAAGACTGACGGGTCTAAATGTACTGACGGATGTGTGGGTCTAAACAAAAATATAAGCAGGAAATGCAACTTCAAAAAAATAAGAATAAGTACTCACCACACTTAGTAAATTGTAGTTGACGGTTGAGTAATCGACGGGTATGGATTGACGACGGAGTGCTCTGACAAAGTTGACGACTCTGCTCTGACAACGATATTTGGCCGAAAATAATGGAAATGAAGGGGAGAGGTGTGTTATATATATGAGGGGTGCACGGAAGACGAAGCGACGCCTTGATCCGATACACCATTCAATCACAATGCGACACATGGCATGCCTCATAAATGTTGACAACCTGTCAACACGCATCCGCAGATAATACCCCTTGGAGAGCCGTCAACCTTATCAAATTTTCAACCGTCATCATGAACAATACCTGATCACCATCCCAATCATATTTAACCGTCACCCTAATGATCCGACCACTTAAAAATCATGACGGATCATAGGGTGAAGGGGGTAACTGAAGGGGTCAGAAATTACGCAACAATGGGCCTGACGGATTCAGACTCATGGGCCGGTATTAAGGAAGGGCCTGGGGCTTAGCATTACTTAAAATACTTGGTGTACACGTTTGGAATCCGATGGAATCTTAGGAAAATCAGAGTGTCCGCATAAGGATAATTCTAGAAGATCCACCTTGATGAAAAGCCCACTCTACGAAGAAATGCTTGTCCATCACGTTTGGGATTGCTCATAGTAGAATCCTAAAAGGAAAAGATTTCTAGTCCAAGGAAGAGAAGCCGACTTTCTACTACTATAAAAGCCCCAATACTCTCACAAACCAAGGTACGCATAACTTACCCTCTCTAGCACTCTAGAGTTGAGAACAATTCTAACTTGACCGTCGGAGGGTACTTGGTCGACACCACACCGGTGCCCACGGCGAGATTACTTTCTTCTTCTTGCAGGTTGCATTAGTGAGCGAGGATCGTACAAACTCACTGGTGATATTCACGGTCTCATCAGTCCCTATAGTCCATTTTTGTCCGTTAAGGTTTATTTTCACACCCTAATTTAGTTATTTTGTTTTAACTAATTTATTGAGTTAATTTAATTTCTTTGGGGAACCTTTGCTTGAAAGAACAAATTCAAGAAACTAAAGTACAATGTTTGACAACAAACTTTATTGTAGTCGTCTAAGGCTACCAGTCCACTCAATATATTTTTTTAATTAAATGTGAATTTTGACAAATTCATCATTAGATTACATTTTCTTATTATATTCTACCTAATTGCAAAATTTCTAGAAGATAGATATGTCATCAATCAAATATTAAAATTTCAAATTTTTGTAATCTAAAATTATTTGTAAAAAATATTTTTATAAAGTATATAGTAAATAATATCTAATTGACACGAAATTTGACATATACGTGTTAAAAACATTAAAAAAAAAAAACATGCAATTCAATAATTAGATTTTCAAAATATATAGTAGTTATTTTTACTAGTGGGAGTTGTAGACTTAAATTATAGCCAAGTTTGTAGGCCAAATTGATACTACTATTTGTCAAAATATGTTACAATCTACCACTATTTCTAAAATATACAAAGATCTACCACTATTTAGGAACTCAAGTTCCTCAAACTTGAGTTTGCCGTGTAACTTGAGTTCAAGAAACTTGAGTTCCACTAAAATTTGCGTCCATGGCAATGGCTGCCTTGAAATTTTAATTTTTAAGTTAGTTTTAGTTCTTGATTGCAACATATTTTGGTAAATAGTGATATTTGACCATTTTAGACTAAGTTTGTAATCAAACTTTGTCAATGTATTTTATATTTTATACGTACACGAAATTAATTGGCTTCAAATTACTCATTTAACTAACTGGCAGCACAGGACTCTGTCAATCAAGCTTCTAGGTTGAATAGTAGATTTGATTCTTATGTGATGAAATTGTCGTATTATACATATAAAAACAATGGGCGGTAGGGTTGTTGGAAATGGAGATCCTAGGCATGAACTAGACATAGAGGAGCAAAACCACCAATCAATTCAAATATAAAATGGTTTGCAACCCCCATCAACATCATAGATAGAAAGATAGAATATCTTATCGATCGACATGGTCAACTCTCATTTTCATTAGAAAGATTTTCTTGCAAATTGACAGTTCACAAATTCTTTAACTTGTATGTTCCTGACCTTTTTTGGTTCTCATATATAAAGTACCTATAAAATTTTTTAATTGATTTTTTTTTTTTTTAAAGTCCAAGTCAGTGAGGAAGAGTATATTGTTACAAAAGAGTTGATGTCTCAGCAAGAACTCGGAATTTCATTAGCGAAGTCTTTAAACAATAATCAAGTGCAACTTGTTCACAAACCAGCAAAGCTGGTTTTGAACTGTATCAAAATAATATCTGAATTTCAAGATCACATTTTTTCTTTCGCTGAATTAAAGATATTATTTAGTAAAAACAAGAGGGGCTTGAACCTTCACCATTGTTAAACATATGGGGGAGGCTGGAGATGGGGATGGTTACATGCTCAATTTATTCAGTAAGTCTACGTCAAAATTTGGAGAATGATAATTCATTGGCAAGTTTGACTTTTCATGCTCCACAGCTGATCGGTGATAGCACAATAGGGAACATAGCTGAGGACATGCTTTTTGTCATCTTATACGTACCTTATATACTGCGAAAAATATAAAAGAATAGTTTAGCTACTTTAGTCGGTTGTCCTTGTTGGGTGGATTCTCTTGCAAATCCACAGCTCATCAAATTAGCAAATAAAGGGAATCAACCTTTGTGCCACAAGTTTTAATACAATTTTATAGTAGTGAACTATAAGTTTTAAATATAAAAAATAAAAAATAAAAATAAAAATTAAGTCTTTGTAAAAATGATATTATTTACTATTCAAAATCAATCCCATCAAATCAAATTATAGTAAAAGTGGGATAAAAGTTTTATTCATAAAAGAATTGAAATGTTGAATAGACACACGTTGCTGTCATGTTTTGTACATGCAGGATACTTAGTGAAAATAATTATTATTACTCTAGGTCAATGCCATTCCAAATAAAAATAAATAAAACCTCCAAGTCAAGGATAAAAAAAAGTCATACAGGCTAACGTTCATAATATGCTAAAGTCAAGTCCTTAAGCGTACCATATTGAAATAGAGCAGTATTTAACACACTGAAGCCATATAGGTGACTCTCACTCTCCGATCTCATCGGTGCGTGGGTTAAAGCTCACAAATTTTACAAAATTGAATGGTTTTGATGGGATCCAGTACATTTGTGTTGGTATAATCGCACCCAACACTAATTCATAAGTGTTTTGGTTCTCTCTATTGCTTGTACATATCTTCTTTGTCTACTTCATTTCTTTGATGAAGTTGTTTCTTCTTAATATAATTTTTCTTATCTATCCAAAAAAAAGAAAGTTGTGGAAGTTCCTATAGTGTTCTTCTCTTAAGTTGATTAAAAATAAAAATCAATTCCTTCGGATAGAAATTTTGTGTAATCTATAAAGAAAGTTTTCGTTTAAATCTATCTATACCAAGGGCGGCTCCAAGATTTTTGTCCAGAGGGTCAATAAGAAACATAAATTATATAAAATCTAAAACAAAAGAGACTTGAATATATCAATATCACCAAAAATAAAAAATGAAATTCTACAATTGTCTTTTACAAGGTTTCATATTTTGAAACCGTTACATGATAGATTCATTATCAATCCTACGAGCTATATCTTTTTCAATGTACACAGTCAAACAATCATTCAATCATTGATCCCCCATTCGATTGCGCAATTCATTCTTGATATATTTCATTGCTGAAAAACTTCTTTCCACTTTTGCAGTCGCAACAGGAAGGGTCAAAATTAACTTCACAAGCAAATATACCAATGGATATATAACATCCTTATTTGTCTCTACCATCTTTCTAGCAAGGTCTCCAATTTATAAGTTTACAATTCTTTAAATGTTTTATATTTTTATTGTCTTTAGTATTAATGTATTGACCAAGTCATATAGCCAACAACCACTCACAAGTCACATTCAACAAAATTAAAAAACTACTCACAAGTCACAAATTAATCAAATTGTCAAAGCGGTAAGTAATAACTCAACTTTATATCAAATCAATAAAACACTCACAGCAACTCTACAACACGCCAACACCCAACAGTAAAAAAACTCAAACTTAAGTACTTAACAACAATAAAACATCTCATCAAAAAAAAAAAAAAAAAAAACTATATAAACTAATAAAAGTAATAAGTCCTTTAAGTCTATGACCCACTAACCCCACAGGCCCACACATATGGTCAGACTTTAGAGACTCAAAACTCAAGTTGAGTTACTCAGGACCCGTTTGGTACATGTGTTTAAAAACTGAAAATTGTTGTTTGAAAACATTTGTGGAAATACGTGTGGGTGAAAAAGTGCGTTGAAATGCGTGAAATGTTGTTTAAAAACTGAAAATGGTTGTTTAAAAACACAAACCAAACACCCCCTCAACAGCAAATATCAGAAGTTCAGAACACAGTTCTTAACACCACAGCTCCCACACACAGTCACACGCATGGTCCAAGATTCAAAAACTCAACAAAAAAAATCAAAAGATACCACACAGGGGCGGCAATACAAACACCATAAACACACTCTCATAGTGAAAGAAAGAGAGAAAGAGAGAGCTGAAAAACCAGATCAAGCAACAGCAAAAGGCAGAAAAAGCGGCGGTAGATTAGGGACGATTAGGCGATGGCAGATTTTGTGTGTGTGAAGCAGAGGCAGCCTTCTTCCTTTGGGTTTGGAGAGTGAAGAAGTATAATGAGAGATTTTGGAGGTTAGGCAGCTACAAATTTTTAGGTTTTATTTGACCATTTTTTTTATGATTTTTCAAATTTTGATTTATGGGCTTTCTATTTCTGAGTTTAAAGACCAAAATTTTCTTTTGGACTTCTTTTTTCTTTTTTGGAGTTTAAGTTGGGCTTTAAAAAATAAAGGGGTCACCGGGTCAAGTTGATGGTGAGGGGTGCAAATTTGTATTGCAAGGGAGTTCAAAATAATTTTTTTTAAAAAATATTATACATATATATATATATATATATATATATATATATATATATATATATATATAAATTTCGGGTCAGGGGTTCATTTGAACCCCCTGACTATAATGTACCGCCACCCCTGGTCAATACTAGGATTGTATTCTTCCAATTTGAAATATATATATTTTTGATAGTTAAGAAAAATTGTATTAAAAACTAGGATTGTGTTCTAATATTTTTTTTTTTTCAGGGTTTTTTATTTAAGAAATTGAAAAAAAAAAGTGTACTTAACGGTAAGCAACCACTTATCAAAATCTAACATAGGTTCCAAATTTAATAAACTTAAAATTAGAGAACTCAAGTGAAGTTAAAGGCATAAAATGAATTTTTGTCAAACTTAAAGAGCATAATTTACATATTTACCTTCTTTTCATGCATTCCCTTTTCATTTTTTATTATGGCATTAGAGCTATGTTTCTACTTCTTTCAATAGTATTCTCTCCCATTATGCTAGTCCTTGCACTTAGCCACCAGTCCATCACCTCTGGTTGTATCTAGCGCATTAGGCCAACTTTTAGTTTTGAACTTTTATGTACAGCTTTTTAAAATTTTACATTTTTAAAGTTGATGTTAATCGTACAACAAGCTTATGTCAAGGTCATTTGGGAATGTGGGTAACCCTCCAAGCCACTTAGTCCCAACCCCTACACATCAATCAAATTTATTTCCATGGCCCAGTCTAATGACGCTACCCATGGCGGTTCAAAATGTGGCAGTTTTCTTTAATGGCAGAAAATTATGGCGTTGTCTTTGGTGAAATTTCCAACCTAGTACCAAAGAAGGATGAATGAGAAAATGCCTTTGCTATATACCTCAAAGATTGAGACAGTATTATGTGCGAGATGCTGTCTTAGTTCATCTAAGATTTGGTTCCCATCATCAAGAGTCACATGCCAAAACTTTGAATTTTGAAATGCAAAGGCAATCTGATATTTTCTCGCCAACTGCTGTAATTTCACTCAAGACGTAGCTTTAAGAGTTTCAGATTATTATTACAAGAAATGCATTAGGTACCAAGTCAGTCCATTATTTATGCCCAAGTTTTTGATACGTGGGAACAATCGTTTGCTCCAGATTCTCCACTAACATGTAGACGATATGAAGCACTTTACAAAATACTGTGATTACCACAAAATTTATACATTTCATGATGCCTCTTCCAGATGACTTTGAGCCCTCATCGGTCTCACTATTGCGCATGGTACTCCTCTTCCATTTTAGGATGCTGCTTTCATAAAGCTTGTCTTGAGGAAAATAGGCGGTCTACCCCAAATTTAAATAAAAAATAAAATAAAATAAATAAAAAAAACGAAAAGAAAAGAAATCCTTGTACTGAAGAGTTCTCCAAATTTTATTGGCTGAATTTATAGATCGAGTTTGAGATTAAAAGGTACATATCACAAATAAATTGTCCATCATAGCTACAAGTTTTAACACATAATGACGTGATTACAAATAAATTGCAACGACATAATAAAAGAAAAGTAGACAAAGCAGGAAAGCTTCAAGATTCAGTATGAGAATTTTAATGCTTGGAACAACTTAAGAACTATCTTGCTGAAGGACTAGTTCTAGCAGTCACATGGATTGTGAAAATTGGACTTGAATCATTTGATTCAGTCACATCGTCATCCTTCCTTCGAGCTAATTCTGTTGCCAAGCATTCCTTTAGATCAATAACTACCTGACTCATGGATGGCCTATCGAGGGGATTTTCAGATATACAAGTCAGGGATACTTCAACAGCCTTCCAGGCAGAGTTGAGATCGAAATCTCCGTCTGGTAATCTTGGATCAACAATACTTCGAATATCCCCATGCGCAACAGTGGAATTGACCCATTGACTTGTATGAACGGGCTCAGTGCTTCTCTTTATAGCGGGTCGACCTGTGATTAACTCCATAAGAACAACTCCAAAGCTATATACATCACTTTTCTTAGTTAATTTGTTTGATCTGAAGTACCTGCAATCACTCTCGGAAAAATAAAAAAAGGTTGATACCAGTTACAAAAATATTTTTGACACAGATAAAATATTAAGATATTTTATTTTCCTTTAATTGCAATTGTCATTGGATTTGTTGAAAATTTTTAAATTTTGATGATGTTAACTAGACCTATAATGGACTATGTTTGTATGGTGAAGTAAATCAGTAGAGAATAATTTTCATTATTTACGTATTTTATTGTTCCAAAAGTTGTTTCAATAGAGAAAATGAGGTTTTAAGAAGTTATACTTCAAAAGAGTGTGGTGTTAAACCATCCTAACAAACCGGTACTTACTCGGGGTCTAAGTAGCCTGGAGTGCCAGCAACAGTTGCTGTCACATAACTGCTACCATCTGTTGGGATAACTCTGGACAGGCCAAAATCAGCAATTTTGGGTTGGAATTTTTCATTCAACAAGATGTTTGATGGCTTCACATCTCTGTGAATAATGGGTGGATTACAGTCATCGTGTAGATACTCCAATCCTGCATTTGAAAATCCACACTTCATACATTGAAAAGCTGAAAAGATGCATGTTAGAAAATAATTATGCTAAGACTACCTTGTGCAGAGTCCAATGCAATTCGAATTCTGCCTTCCCAACTTAAGATATTTGAGTTATTTTCTGCATCCAAAGCATTCCACGGTAGTAACTAGTAAGTCTCATGAAGTAATTACTTTGCCCTTTCTCTAAGTTCTATTTCCGCTGAATAAATATTGTCCATGCAATTTATTAAATTTTCCAAGCAATGGTAGGAAGATATATTTTTTCACAACCTTGTTTACAACTTGTTAAAAGTTGTGGTTATAGGACTATCACTTTTTATGAGTCTACCGCTAATACAACTTTTGTTATAAACCAATCACAACAAACCAGGTTGTGAATAAATTTGCTGATAGGCTTATTAAAATATACCCATAGAAAGTTTGTGATCTTCAGAAATCAAAATGAACAACCAAAAAATGTGAAACCTGTACTTAGACTTGTGACCAGACCTGAAATATGGGAATGCAAGTCTCCATTCACCATATACTCATAGATGAGAGCGAGATTGGGTCCTTCATTGCAATATCCAACAAGGATAGTCAAGTTTCTATGATGAACTCTTATAAGAGGTTCAACCTGTAATATAAAGTCACAATTTATTTTCATGTATTTGAATGATCTAAAAAATATGGCACAGGTTGTGGTTACGTGCCTCAGACAGAAATTGCTGATACCCTTCAATTGCTGATTGGGAGATCATCTTTACAGCCACAGGATTTCCTTCTACGAAACCAAGATAAACTTTGCCAAACCCACCTTGACCAAGAAGTTTCTCAAAGTTGTTCGTAATCATCTGGATATCAGAGTAGGTAAATTGTCGATTCTTTGATTCTAGTTGCATACTGTTGGTTGCGTTACCTCTCGTCACATTCCCTAAGATCATCAAGAGTTTTAATATAATATATGTTGAGTAATTTTTTTTTTTTTTTTTTTTCAAATGGGAATATGCAACTTGAATAAACATTTAGCCTTGATTAGTAGACTTTGTGCTTGTCTTACCTTCTCTTTCTTTTGTTTTTTTAAATATCCAAAAGATACCAGCTGCAGCTAATAACAAGAACAATCCGCCAACTGATGCCACTATTGGAACAATAATATTCGTCTTCTTCTTCTTCTGCTCCGTTGTACAAGAAACCGATGAGCATAGATTTGGATTTTCTCCCACACTATCATTAAAACAATTCACGGCGAAAAATGAAAGAATTGCGACCACCATTAGTCTGTTATATATGTTCTAGACTTTAAATGAAAAATGAAATAGGTGCAAATGTAATTCTTTGATATTTTTCTTGTAGGAGGATAGTTATGAAAATGAAAAATGCGAAAAAAAAAGTTATGACAGAAAGCTGACCTTAATAACAGTGAACCACTCTTTGATTTGGCAAGAAGGGCAGCAGGAAGTGAGCCACTCAGGTTGTTTCCTTCTAAGTTTCTGCAAAGGTTGAGAAAACATGATGATTTTGTTTTTGAATAAAAGTTTTGAAATACCTTTCCAAATCCTAATAACTTACAGGACCCTCAATGATTGCAAATTTGAGAGAAAGTCAGGCACTGGTCCAATTAAGTTATTATTTGATAGATCCCTGAAATAAACAATCCAATTAAAAATTTATCGATTGTAAAAAAAAAAAGGGGCTTAGATTTTATTCTTGTTTACACTCTTACATAAAAATTAATTGAAAGTGTGAGATTTCAATACTTACAAGTATTGTATCAATGTGAGATTTGATATGTAAGGAGCAATCTGTCCAGTCAATCCACTTGATGACAATTTCCTAATTAATAGAAAAAATTTTAAGTTATTTTAACATTATATGGACTAAAGTTAGAAAGTTCTGTAGGTTGTCTGGAGGCATATGCTTACAGTGATATTATTGTAGGAGATTCATAAGCATTAGAGGTACAGTTTAATCCATCCCACACAAATGCTGTAGGGGCACATGGATCTCCTTGCCAATTTCTTGTTACTCCGTACATTGACTTGATGTTCTTCATTGCCTCAACTAAAGTTTCGAATGCATACAAGAGATACATGGCGGTTGAGATCATGTACATTAGGACAAACCAAAAGCCTTGTTAAAGAAAAACAATGCATTATGAATAATTTACCATCTTGTTGGTCTGTCTGAGATTGTAAGAGCTCTACAACCTTGTAAACCTCAATGGCATTGATGAGTGGTGGAAGAGTTGATTGTTCAATTTTATAAAGAACAAACTCAAATTTTCCCCCTTTCAAGGCTGAAGGGCTGTATACAGTGGTTGTGTGCAGGTACTTAGGAATTATAGGTCCACCCCATAACACCCCATTTAGAGAAATGTTGAATACTCTAGATTCGTTTGCTTTGAGCTCTCTGATTTCAGCAATGTGCATGTAGACGTAATATTGGGTTGTATTATCCTGGGCCACCCAGTTGAATGTCATGGGTACACTTGCATTTATTGCTGTGGAGGCAGTATCCATGACCACTGATGGTGGTTGGAAATCATTGTGAGTTATGCCATCCACTGTAAGCGAAGTACTTATTGGTGTCCAATCAACCATGGCCGTAGGGGGGAACCACATGCGATCAAAAACATCGTCTTTGTACCTAAATGTTTTCCAATATGCATGTTAGAAAATATTGAACCTCAAAGTTCTTACAAAAATCATAGTATGGTATAAAAAATATGACTCACCTATATGTTTGATTGGTTAATGTACCAAAATCAAGCCGCACGAAAGTTGACAATGATCCAGCTACAGTGACATATGTGTCATTTTTCAGTGGCCTAAGTTCTAATGCAGAAATAAACGGTACACCATGGCCCGTGTTCACCAGACAAAAATCAATATGATCTAATTTTGGGATATGTATGAGCTCTGCATAGATGAATGTGGATTCATCGAGTAATGTCACTGAATCCCACTTATTAGCATCAATATACAGGTCGAATGCTGGAGGTTTACTTTTGGCATCGTAATTCGCATACAAGAAACTCCCTCGGATCAAGTATCTGGTGCCACTTGTAAGACTTATTGTGTAACAGTTTCTGGTTTCTTGAGGAAAGCTTCTGACATAGTTATACTCCTGTTCAAGGCTATTTGTTTTGTACACAGGTGATATGCTCATACTTACACCAGTGTCTATGAACGTTGCATCTGATATATAATTGATGCCTGTTATTGGCTCAGTATAGCTTGAATTAGCTGGTAGCCCACAATCTAAGCTAATGAAACCTGACCAAAAATAGAGAGAAACCTTAGCCATATGGCCAATAATTAAGAGATAATATATATTAAAACTAATAGACTTAGATAACGATACCTGATTGATCCTGGCCATGACCCAAAAGTAGAGAGAAACCAGCAAGCAATGCAAAGAGAAAATGATTGAACATCCTTTTAACCATTTTCAGGTTCTTCTTGCTCAGGAACAGAAAGCCGCTAGGCTTATAATTAAGTTTATAGCCAATATAGTATAGGAAGTAGAATATATAGCAACTTAATCATTTGTTCTCATTGGTAAGAGGATGATATTCTATTGCAAAAATGCCAGGACATTGTCAAATTGTTTAATCAAGTGGTACTTTTCATGTTTATTCCTTGTAATTACGTACTGTATCCGTTAATCAATGATAATGTGAGTGGTAAAATTAACCAAAAACAGGAGTGTGAACAAGTTAATCAAACATAACCCATTCCAATGGAATCTAAAATATTTACAAAAAAATAAAATTCATAAAAGTTTACTATATATATATATTGAAGTAAGTTAATAGGCAAAGTCATAAGAAGAATGGTGCCCGCGTTGTTAACTCCATCGCAAGTTGTATGTGCGTATTTGTTGACTTGCATATACACCAGTGGCAAATGGTCCCTATAGAACTAATTTATTGGGTTAATTTAGTTTTTTTGGTGAACCTTGAGTTTAAAAAAAAAAAAATCATAAGAACTAATTTAACTTTTTTTTTTTATATAGAATTTAAATATGCTACCCTTTCGATGGATAACGTTTTTTGAAAAATCATTTTCAGGAAAAAAAATAACACGTTTTTTTAAGTATTTGATTACATCTCTAAAAAAATAAAAAATAAAAAATTATGTTGTGTGGTTCATACAAAAAATTATTAATATTTATTGTAATTTTAAATAAATATATGAACAAAAATTATATTATTAATATATTTTTTATTTTATTATTAATATTTTTTATTTTTTGCTTTTTATGATTCTAGACAAGCGTTAGTTGTCTAACCAAATTATTGGTGGCTGCCAATTGTGTCTTCATACATATTGAGCTACTTTTGCATTTTTTTTCTTTCTCTTTTTTAGAGAGAACAAAAAAAAAAAAAAAGTTTTTTGTAATTTTGTATATGTTTGTTTTAATTTATTAATTGTATATTTTGTTATACACACAAATAATTGGCTGCAAATTATTCATTTAATTAGTTATATACCACTTTTTTCTTTTTCTAAGTTTACTGCCAAAAAGGAAAATGACTGTTAATTAAGCTTCTAGTTGGAATAGCAGATTCGATTATTATGTGATGAAATTTTCGTATTAGATATATCAGAAAAATAAAAACAGAGGGCAGTGGGGTTGTGGGGATCCTACGCATGAACTAGACGTAAAAGACCAAAACCACCAATCAACATCATAATAATTTCTTGTTATTGAAAACGTAGTTGCTACTAAAGTACGTACCTTAAAGATAGAATCTCTTATCGACATGGTCAAATTTACTTATTTAGTACTCATGGTCATGGTACCTACAAAATTCTTATAATTATACTCCAAGTCAATGTGGACGTAAGTAAAACTCTGTAGTTTGACTTAGACTGGCAGATATAAATCCCAAGCCTTAATACAACAATTGGAATACTACTTGTACTGTGTGAAAGGGTGTTGCTCGCTTCAAAAACAAGTAGAAAGTCCAACAAGTTATGGTGACATATATTGTTATATAAGGGCTGACGTCTCAGCAACTACTCGGAATTTCATTAGTGAAGTCTTTAAACAATAATCAAATGCAACTTGTTCACAAACCAGTGCAATGGATTGTAATATATATCAAAATAATATCTGAATTTCGAGAATATGAACATTTTTTGCTTTCGCTGAATTAAAGATTTATTTAACAAAAACAAGTGGGGGGCTGAACCTTCACCATCTTCCACCACCTTGTCAAACACCATGAGAGGGAGGTTCTTACAGGCACAATTTATTCAATAAGTCTTCGTCAACATTTTGAGATTGATAATTGATTGGCAAGTTTTTGACTTTCCATGCTCCATAGCTGATAGCACAAATTTAGGGTATACTTTCGTTCAATCAAATTTAAGCACAAAAGGGTAGTGAGAACTTTATCAAATCATCTTGAGTAGAATTATATAAAACAAATGAATAGTTGAATTTTCTTGATCTGGTTTGTTTTACTGTTTAAAGGGGAAAAAATCTTTAATTTGGTAGCAAAGTTAAATATAATAATTTTAAAAAAAAAAAAATGTAAGGCTAGTAGAAACAAACACACATAATTAAGGTCGAATTTATGTAAAGATTACTGTTCAATGATCGATTAGGTGGTTAATTATCCCAACAAAGGGAGAAGAGAGAGTGACATCTCAACGACTACTAAACTAAGCGAGATGGGAAGACCGACCTAGCAAAGATGTGCTGCAATTTTTGCAAGTTAAATTGTCTCTCATCAAACTCAAGGAAAGAGAAAGATTGAGAATGAGTGATAAGAAACCTTTTTTTTTTCTTTTTGAAAGAGTACATTTCAACATCTGACATCTACTTTAAATTATTGTGCTCTTTATCATCAAATTAAAATGTCAATTGATTTTTAATATTGATGGAAATTAAATACCAGATTTCTAAGCATTTTTTGCCCAATAGTATAATTTTTGGAAAAAAATAGAAAAAAAACACTAGGTCAAACTTATTTAGTTATGTAACATATTTTTTGGAACTCGAGTTTCAATGAAACTCAAGTTATAGGCATTGTGACAATCTAATCAAATATAATGTTTAGAACTCGATCGAGTTTTATTGGAACTTAAGTTTGATAAACTCGAGTTCCAAAAAACATGTTACATAACTAAATAAGTTTAACCATGTGCTATTTAACAATTTTATCTAAAAATTATGCTATTTAGCAAATTTTTCCCAAGATCTTTTATTCAATCATCAAACACTTTCTTAGTTGAAATAATTAGAACTTATGAGTGATAAGAAATTTAATTAGATGCTACAAAACTGGTAGAAAGATTTTAAAAGTTAGAAACAACAATTATTGAAGACAAAATGAGATGGTCTACATAAGAAAATGAAGAGTCGACCCATAGGCCAAACTAACCCAACATGTTCGGGTTGACCTGTTTTCATTATTGGTTAAAAAAATTATCCATACCCATTTTCAAACAAATAGACAAGTTTGGATCAAATTAAATATTTTCAGAACCACCTAATACATATTTTCGTAGGTTCTAAGAATACTTATTTTAGAAAAAGCAAAACCATACATACAGTAGACCAGGTCTTTCTCCACTCTAATGACTTCCACGAAATGAGCCACATGCTTGTACAATTTATTAGTTCGATATAAGCTGATAGACGGAGAATATCTGTCATTGCAAGTATATATTATTTATGAATAATTCATGCAGTCTCCAATGAAAACTATAGTCAATGTTACCCTATATATATAGAGGCTTCCCTAACAATTTCATAACAATGAAGATATCATGGTGGAGTACAATTTAGAATTGATTAACGAACCATAATTGTCTTGAGATTCTGTTACACTAGTATTTATGAGCCCTAATGGAAATCGCCTTATTATTTATTTAAATATTCTTTTATAATTCCCTCTTACAAAAACAGCCAACCTATTGACTTTAACCGTTTGACTTGTGAGGCGAAGCCATAAATATTCTGAATATTTCAATATATATATATATATGTGTGTGCACGCGCGCGCGCGCTGGGCCTTCAAAATTGATTTATATGTGTGTAAAGATAATTTTTAGTATATAAAATTTGCAGTCTTCAATCAAAATTGTATCATTATTATTATTATTATTATTTTTAATGATGGTTTATAATCAACAATCTTATTCCAACTCTTAACTTTTTCAATTAATTAAAATATTAAAATAATATTAAATAAGACTAAAATGACCTAATTTTTCATAATAGCCAAAAATTAAAATCAATTTACATTTTTCTTTTACACTATGCTTAATAGATTACGACAAAATATCGTCATGTTTTCTTATTTTACACTTTTGCTTTTTGATCAAAAATGGGTAAAAAGTGTAATATTTTTCTTATTTTAACACATATCTATTAAGCTTGATTGGCAAATTTTTATATGCGTCTATTAGTTATAAAATACTTCATTTGCATGTCCAAACTTTTTATAATATTTTTATATTAGTATTTTTATTTTTCTTTGTGTTAACGTGGATGTCCAAATCTATTCTAAAATTGACTATTCCCCCAAGTACATATAGTCCCCATGTCTCATACACATCAAGTAATTACATGTCTATTAGTTACAAAATACTTCATTTGCATGTTGAAATTGTTTATAATTTTTTTACATTAGTATTTTTATTTTACTTTTTGTTAACGTTATCCAAAGTTATTATAGAATTTACTATTCCTCCGAGTATGTGTAGCCTCCACGACCCACACACATGGATCATATAAGATCTTAAGAACCACTAGACCAACACTCTATGAATTTTTACACTACTATATATGACATAACATATAGCATATAAATGATTTAACAAATTAGTTGAACATCTCAAAGATAAATTTATAGCTCCACTACTACTTGTGATATCTTGTTTCTATAAATAAATAAAAAAAGTACTTGGTTTATATACTTGTATAACATTTTAATCATATAATACTTCAAGAGTACAATAATATTTTATTCTCTACACTCACATAATAGTGGGTTCCACTATTTGTGCGAGGAAAGAGAATAGAACATTAATGTACTCATGGAATATAGCATAATCTTCTCCATATAGATTATGTTGGATTATAGATTAAATGATTATGTTGTACAAATGCGTGTCGAGTCCCATATTGAACATGTAATACACCAATCTTTGCTATATAAACTATTACAATGAAGCTCAATTATAAGTAATTAACTAGTGATTTTGGATATTGTTATAAATTAGATATGTGTAGGTATGTATGTTTTGTACATTACAATGGATTCGATTGGGGACAAGGTTTTATTAAACACAAAACCACCATTTAAAAAAAAAAAAAAAAAAAAAAAAACCCTCCGAAATTTTGTAGTATTTCTTGAATCAGTATTTGTCCAATTATTTTATATTTTATTGATTACTTTTAATGTTCCCTTAGGCAGGATGTTAAATCTTAGCTCCATCATTCACCTTGGCTATATGTTTTACCTAGCAAACCATAGCCAATTATGATACCAAGATTTAGATAATCAAACTTGATTGATATCTTAGGCGCATGAACTAGATATAGAAGGGAAAGTCACCAATCCAATTTCGCTTGAACTCCTGATGAGAATGCAAATTATCATATTTTTCTCCCTTAATGTTTAGTTTTTTATATTTATTTGGTGTCTAAATGTACTCATTATTCTTATATTTTGATTTAGGATGCAAATGGAGGTGCTAAGTGCAAAACGTAGCTAATTGGGTGATTCTAAACAGCTTTGACATCGCTTCGTAATCTGGGCATAACTCTCTCATCCAAGCTCCGATTGAGATGATTCAAGATGCTATGGAACACCAAGACAAATCTCTACAACTTTCATGTTTTGAGTTTTGAGAGATACGGGCTGCATCAAGGTCGAAATCGGGCTTGAAGTTGCTGCACCTGCACTGCTGACGTTCTGGAATTTTCCTTTGCCTGAAATTCTAATACGCGTATTTGATATGGTTTACTTTTGGAAGCCTCCAGATCTGATGCACGAAATTTCCAGCTGAAAACACCACTTTCCTAGTTATATTAGGACTTTGTTTTATTTTTAATATTTTTCCTTAATTAGTTAGATTTTGATGTTATTATTGAGAATATTTTTAGGAGATTTTGTAGACTTAGGAAATGGGGAATTAACGTGTAAAAGGGGGAGGAGAAATCAGAATTACACACACACATGCCTCTCTCTACCCTCTTCTCTGATTTTTTTCCTTTGAGTTTTCATCATGGCCTTGCGTGGCTAAACTTTTATACTTGGTCGAAGAAAACTAAAGCCTCGAAATCAATAAAACTGTGAGATCTAATTTGTTTTTATTGTTTAATTTATACTTTGAATATCGAATGTTCTTCTGTGCTTATTTTCATAATTGTCTCGTTCAATTACTAGGAGGCCTACTAGTTTATTATTCATTGCAATTTACTGCTAAGTTAGATATCAAATCCGTAATTGTTTAATCTCTCTAACTTGTGAAGCAACCAAGATTTAATGATTTGCTGCGTTAGAAATTATTAAATCTTAGGAAGAATGCTCGACTAAATTAAATGCAACCGCTTGTGTTTGTGTTGTTTAGTTTCATCGATCTCTCAAATTCTTAAGGTTGCTACTAGATTAAACCTTTAGCGCTTGTCTTAAGTTGTTTAGTAGTTAGGGTTTATTAAATCACTTGTTTTCTAATTAACTACAACTAAGGAGAGATATGAAAATAGTTCCAACGGTGAATATTCAAAGTGTGAATTGAATCAATTGATATATACTTGTATCGATGATCAGTTGTAAAATTCCGATGGTAGATGTTGACTTGGGTTTGTTCTCTTGATTGATTTCGATATTTTAATTTGAATTATTCCTTAATTTTTTTTCTTAAAATTGTTTTCATTATACTTAAACCCCCCCTCCTTGTTCACGTAGCATAAAAATAGGCTAGATACTCCCCGTGAAAACGATCCTTACTCGCACTACTACATATATTTTTAGAAGTATATGTTTTATTTTTGGTTGCCTGCGACAGCACACCAACTCCCCTGTACCATCGTAATCTATGATGTTTGCTGTCTAGAAACGTAGCTTAGACGAGGACGTGGCATCTCCAAAACTAGCGACCCATACAAAAAATATCTAGATACCCTTTCTATGCATTCATATGGTCGTAATATGCATGCATGGATGGAGAATAGTCCATCACTGGTATTTAATTAAACACAAAATTTAGAAATTTATAAAAAAAATAATCCTAATAAGAAACTTTGAAAAAATAAATATTAATAAGTGAGACTTGAAGGAAAATTAATAAGTAAGAGAATAAGAGCTTTTCTATGCAAAAAAAAAATATATATATATATATATATATATATATATATATATATATATTGAAAGAGAATAAGCGTTTTCAAGCAAAATGACTTTTATTCTTGATCTTCGGAAAAAATTGGTCTTTTCCCTTCTTAAAAAAAAAAAAAAAAACCTAGCATTTTACCCCATTTCCCAAACTAATTAGGGAAATACCCCTCTTTTGAAACTCGACTTTTTCAAAATCAAGTTAAGCTCTATAGTGGCGATTTAAGGAGCCTATAGTGACGTTTTAAGAAACCTATAATGACGTTTTAATGAGCCTATAGTGGCGTTTTATAACTCGAGCTCCATGAACTTGAGTTATAGATAAAAAAAAAATAAAAGAAAAAAAGAGGAAAATTTTGCATTAAACTCGAGTTCATGAAGATCGAGTTACAAAACGCTACTATATGCTCATTAAAATGTTACTATAGGCTTCTTAAAACACCACTATAAGCCTTTAGAAAAAAAATTTTAAACTCGATTTTGAGAAAGTCAAGTTTCAAAATAGTGGTATTTTCCTAATTAGTTTGGGAAATGGAGCAAAATGCTAGATTGTTTTTTTTAAAAAGGGCAAAGGCCAATTTTGTCCCTTGATCTTCTAATGCATTTTTGGGTGTCCAATTGTCCATGCATGTGTCTCTTTTTTCTTTTTTCTTTTCCTTCAAAATTTTGGTGGGATGTTTGTAAATCTAATGTACACTTAAAAAAAAAAAAAAAAAAAAAAAAAAAATTGTTCATTACTTCTTTTTGAATGTTGTCAAATGGTTGGTAAAATTAAAAGATCAACAATCTAACAACTCGTTTATAGAGTGGTTTTACTTGTACCTATACTTTTTTATTTCTATAATTATAACTCCATGATGAGTCTTTTCAATCATAAGTATTTTCAAATATAGGTTTTGCAACAAAACGAAATATGATTTTTTAAAGGACTATTGGCTTTTGTACATTGAAAAGGAAATTATTGTGAATTTACCATAAAATCAATCATTGATTATTTTCAAGATTTTTTTTTATTTTTTTAATACAAGATAGAATTTCTACTCTAATCTAATTTAAGTATATATGTGTGTGAAACTCTTTCTTGAAAACTTGAATCCTGGCCCTTACCTCCCATACCGTACAAGCACTTATACTTGTGGAGTGACCATCGCACCAAAAGTATACGGTGGTGATTATTTTCAAGATTTAAAAGGACACTAAATTATGTTTTGATAAATGACTGGTTTAAAATGCATTGGGAAAAAACTATCTTGTGTCTTTTCTTTTGATTACATATGATACTAGTTTTATTTTAGTAGAATATTTAGTCTAGAATTTTAAAAAAAAAAAAAAATGGTTCATTTATTGCCCCTCAAAGTTGAAATCTTGGCTCCTTCTCTGATTAGCAAACCAAAAAACAATACTAATATTGCAAGAATTAGATTACCATTACCAAATTGATTCTGGGCATGAACCAGAAGAATATGTGGCAAACAGTCAAGGACTGGAGAGATGAAATGTTTGAACCTCCCCATCACCTTCCTTATTGGAACATAGCTGAGGACATGTTTCTGCCATCTTATATATACGTACTTATATACTGCCTTTATAGTTAAAATAGAAAAGAATTGTTTAGCTACGTAGTCAGCTGTCTTTGTTGGGTGGATTCTTTTGCAAATCCACAACTCATCAAATTAGAAAATATATGGACACAATCAATTTTATGCCACAAGTTTTACTACAGTTCTATTACGATGGACAATAAGTAGTAAAAAAATAATAATAATTATAAATTCATGTGAAAGTGATTGTTTACCATAATAATCAAACATGTTATTTAATAGACACATGTTGTTTTCATGTGTTGTATATGCAAGATACTTAGAGAAAATAATTTTTTTTTATGAAAAAAATAATTATTTTAACTCTAAGTCAAAGCCATTCCAAATACAAATAAATAAAACCTCCATGTCAATGACAAAAAAAGTCACACAGTTTTTAAGCCTACTGCGCCTATTGAAATAGAGTAGTGCTTATTAGTTATTAGACACTCTGTTGTAGTAGAGAGTTAATTTCGTAGTGGAAGTAATATCGGTTTAATTAATAAAATGATATATTTTGGTACTGGTCAGTATCAATGTACCATTTCAAGATTATTGTTAATTATATAATAATTATTATAATATCAATAATAAGAATACAATTCATAAAAAAAATTAAAACAAAAAAAACATTACTATTTTACAATTTACATTTTTTTTATAGGCATAATTTATAACTATTATATGCATATATATATATATATATATATTTATACACCATAAGTATTTTTTTTGGAGTTAAAGATTGGAATTGTTCTCAAATTGTACAGAGAGCAAACAAGTACTCCCCAAGCCACGTGTCCATTTGGATGTGTAAAAAGTGAACAAAAGAACTAGTCTCTTTCACTTCACATCAGACCACAAGTTTCAAAATGTGCATAGATATTCACGGAAGAAAAAACAAGGAAAAGAGGGGGAAAAGCAAAAGGTGAAATAGAAAAACAAAAGAAGAAAGAAGTAAAAGAAGGAGAAGCAGGCGATGAGGCGACAAACTTGAAACTGAGAACTAAGAAACAGCAGCGGCTTGGTCGATCTGCAATAACTAGTGAGCAAATTTTTCAAAGATTTTAATAAGCGTCAACTTCTTCTTCTCTTGTTATTCTTTTTCTAAGCCCTCCCATAGAGGTTTTGGTTTCGGCCCGGTATCAAATTACCGGCCGAAATCTAGAATTTACTCCGGTATGGCCGGAACAACTCCGGTACAGCCTGTATTTTAGCCGGAACGAAATAGTAAATTTTCTGTACCCGTCAAGGTTCCAGCACGGTAAATACCGGCCGGTACAGTACGAAATTAACTGCTAAAAACTAAAAGCAATTGTCTACGACTCTACATGATTAAGAAGTATATCTTTAAAATCTATTAGTCAGCATGGCCTCATATTTATTAATTATACGAATATGTATTTATCTAAATTATATGTGAAATTCTTACGTATGCTAGAAGACCAAGAGCATTCTGGCTTTAATTTTTTGTATTTTTTTAAAAATGGTTGATCTTTATTTGGTATTATAGTTTAAAATTACCAAGCTTAATGAAAGACAAAGTTGAAGTTTCCACATATTAAAAATAAAAAATAAAAAATCCTAGACATGCTATAATATGAATATAATGATTGATTTGATTTGAATATTCTAATTTTGTATAATACGAATGATGTTGATGAATACTTTCGTTAAAAGCCCAATAAGCCCACAAAAACCAAGGCCCAACTTTTTTTGGACCCTCTATCTCTTTTTGCATTATTTAATTTTCATACATGGCCTAAGCCCATGTTTTTAGTTAGGTAGATAGATGAAATGTGGTATGAAGGGTAAATAGTGTGCCAAACTTGTAAATGGCGTGCCTAAGCCCATATACTTATACATGGACCCAAACTTGGACTTTACATAGTGAGTTGGGAACACTTGCAAGTCTATGTGTGAGCTCATGCATTGGCCACAAACACTAAGAAAAGCACTAATCTTATTTATTTATTTTTTTAGAAGAATATGTAAGGGGTAAAATTTTAAGTCAATTATAAAATGCCACATCAAAATTTAGTGGCAAATTCTAAATTAATGTCATTAAATTAATTAAATCAAATGATGACATGTGTCATCCAAATTGATATTATATTGACATATTGAAATTTGCCACGTGTCATTTGGCTCACAAGATAAAGACAAATTTTCTATTAAAAATATATGAATAATTATATATAATAAAATAAATAAATAAAATAAAGATAAATTTTCTATTCAAAATTGATAGATCATTATTTTTATCAAAATGAATTAAATAGAAATAATTATTTATCTTTGTTGATTATTATCTTTATCAAAATAGATAAATAGAGATAATTATCTCTAAGAAGAATTTAGGCCAATCAAAAGTTTATTACATACTTTCAAGTATATCAATTCAAAGTGGAGCTTATCCTCTAAATTAATTATAAATAGAGGACATCCTCTCTCATTTTGAAGACCAAGGTTTCAAGAGGCCCAAGTTCTGGAGAAATTCTGTCTCAAGAGTCTTTGAAGAACTTGAAGCATCTTTGAAGAACTTGAAAAACATTCAAAGGGCTTGAAGAACTTGAAGGACAACAAATATCTAACAAGCTCAAGGCTAGAGATTTGTTGTGAAAACCGTTCAATCCATCTTCCAACCAAAGTCAAGAAGATCTCTTGTTCAAGTTCTTTGAAGTTCTATTGGAATTAAGCTAAAAAAGCCTCCATAAACTTCAACAAACCCAAATCTTTGAAGCTTAACAGATCAAGCCTCTAAAGCCCCGAAGAATTTCAACCTACGAGCCTTCACATTCGAAGACTTAAAGAACAATAAATCTCTAATAACCTCAAAGCTAGGGATTTGTTGTGAAGACCGTTCAATCCATCTTCCAACCAAAGTCAAGAAGATCTCTTGTTCGAGTCAAATTCAAAGAAAATAGAATCAGAGAGTATTCTTTTGTAAAAAAATTGAAATAGAGATTGTACTCATTATTCATCAATATAAATTTATATTTGCAAACATATTTCTTTTCAATTGTTTGATTTTTTGCAATTGAGAAATTTTGTGTTTACAGAATAAAAATGCTAATTTTTTTTTTTTAGAGAGTTTCAACCTATGACGTCCGCTCCTGATTATAGCTCTTTATTATCAAACTAAGACACCAATTAGTTTTTTATGTAGGTGGGGATTGAATCTCAAATCTCTTATTCAACCATTAGAGACTTTATCAGTTGAGCTAACTGAAACCCACGAATAAAAATGCTAATCTAACCTGCTATATTTACCAAAAAATTAGGATTAATTGCCTAAACCTAAGATAAGTAGTTTCTAAATCTTAAAAAAAAAAAAAAAAAACAACAACAACAACAACAACAACAACATTTTGACCAAATTCACATTTTGGTCCCTACTTCTTAATTTTACTGCATTTAGTCCGTAAAATCAAAAGGCAATCTCATTTTGGTCCCTACCGTCATCTCACCTATAGAAATTGTCTACGTGATAGATGAAGTGCACTTTTGGCGCAATAAATGCTAACGTGACCATTAAAAAATAGGGATCAAAATAGGAATATGGTTAAAATATAGGGACCAAAAATTTATTTCCATAGTTTTAAAAACCAAACCGAACCGGCTAGTTCGACCTATTCAACCAAGTATTGGGCAACAATCCTGTCCAATTATGTTTAAAAACCGAAAATGTAAGAAAAAGTAGATTTGGGAAAACTGAGATAGTTGAACCGATTTTGTAAAATTTATGAAAGAGATCTGAAATGGAGTTTTTTTTTTTTTCCCCAGTAAAAATCTTCTTTTTTCTCAGATTTTCTAGTCTACATGGGCGAGTATAGATTTTTTGTAGTAAAGTCTTTTTTTTTTTAAAGATTGACTAAGCTTGAGAGAGTAAGAAAATGACTGAACGCTCATGCTTAACGTTGAAATCAGCCTCTTCACAGATCTTCTGAGAGAGAAAGAGAGTGAGAGAGAGAGAGAGAGATTCCAATGATGGTATTGCAAAGAGAGATCTAACTTCCTCTGAGAGAGTGAGAGAGAGATATGATGTCTATGTCTCTTACCATAGAGTTTGTGGAGGACAGAAAACTGGAAAAATAAAGAGTTTTTGATGGTGTGTAACGTGGGGAGTGGGTGATAGATTTATGAGGGGGAGTAAAAAAAAAAAAAAAAAGAGTGAGGGAGTGTTTGGTACATGCACTTAAAAATTGAAAATTGTTGTTTGAAAACATATACCAAACACCCCCTAAATGTGTGTGGCTGGGAGTGGGAGAGTAGGAAAGTGGATTGGTAAAGTCAGTGTGATGTCTAGTTGTCACGCCCCAAACCTGGTACCCGGATTTGTGACCATGACCGGCATGCTAATATCAAGCCTAAACCTGATATTAACAAGAACCAACTTAACTTTTACAAAACTTTTCCAAAAGCTTTCCTCATTCTTTTCATTTTTGTTTCTTTCCTTAAAAGATATAACCTTTCACTTGACATTCAGAGCATCTACATTGTACTCCAAAGAATAACATAATCCACCAATTATTCAATATCCACACTTTCACATAATACATCTCTTAATACTTTAAGGTACACAACTTTAATTAGATCCTAGAATACACGATAACTATAAAGCTATACGTCAGAATGCTAATTTAGGATCTATACATATAAAACTAAAACCAGCTCCTTCCAAACTCGACTAAGGCTCCCTCTATTCCAAAATAAAACCTGCTAACTGAAAGAATAGAAGGGGTGAGCTACACAGCTCAGTAAAGGTAAGATATATGAGAATTCAATAAGGATGCATGTAAATCAAATCATTTCATAAAATGCTATGAATATTCGAATAGGAGAACATTTTTCCATGCATAGTATTTTATACTATTCATAATAATAGCTTATACATTCTTCATAGAAAATAATTGTTCTCCTTTTTATTATCAGGTTAATATTACCAAAACCTTTCGGATTAAGCTTATTTCATTTCCTACAAAGTCGCCATGTATATATTCTCATTACAAAATAATTATTTTAACTTAAATAAGATAATCGGCAACTTTGTATTAAACTAGAAACATCCTGACTAATAAGAAAACTTTTCTTTATAAGCTTCTTCTCATATATTACTATAACTTTCATGGTCATAAAACTTAACATTTCATAAAAACAGATATCTGATAACTTTTAAACTTAAACTTAAACTTGTACTTTCATCAAAAACTTTATCTTTATAGAACCACAGAACTTCAGAAACTTTTATCTTTAATGAACAGCTTTCTTTTCATCAGAAACTTCTTCTTTTCATGAGAGTTTTTAACTTTTCACAATGCATTTAATTAAACAAAATAATTCTCTCATGATTAATAACATAATATAACTGTTTATAACATATTGATTAGTCCATATCTGATAAGTCTGTACTTATTTGGGAGGCTTCTAGCACCACGGTACTAGGCATCCAGCATTCCCCACAATGCCAGGTATTCCCGGGATCACATCATAATACATAACTTCCAACCATGGGGGTAGGTTGGCTTCCCCCACAAGTTGGCCGTAACCAACAAGGGGCGGGTACAGCAGAGCCAGTCCCACTTATGGCCAAACATATAACATTTTCCATGGAAAGCTAGTAATTAACCCCTACTAGCAGATTTCAGATCACCAGAGGACGTAACCCGAAAACATTTCATACTTTATATCATACTTAAATTTCTTATTCTCCATAACATTTCATAATAATAGCATTTCCATTCTTTTCTTTAAACATCATGTTCGTGGAATCAATAATAGCATCAATATGCTTAAATCCTATACATAAATTTTTGAAAGCTCACGAACATATCTTTGTCAGAATAATGAATATATACCATATCTCTAATCAAAAACATTTTAATGCATAATATACTTTAAAATAACCTCATGACTTACCAAATGCCCATATAACTTATCCCTTACCTGAAAGCAGAGGAACCGAGAGCCTAAAGTCGAAGGAGCTTAGACTTAGATACTGGTAACACCTAAACCATAAATCAAAGCTTATTACTATGCATAATTTCCTTGTCATAGACTTACACATTCATCTCAAAACCTATCTCTTAAAATCAACGAAATCCTAATCCCACCTCAATGAGGTTCCCATAAACAAAAATACATTCATCAAACAACCGGTACAAAATCCTAGAGAAACCAACATTCTTATATTAATCCCATATCTCTAGAAGAGCCAAATTTGTTTCAAAAGGTGCTTTGAGGTTAGGGAAATAATGCATGCATAAATACAAAATCTTTTAAGCACGGCCATGAAACTATATACATTCATATGGTAACATATAACACGTCAGACAAAACAGCTTCATAAATACAACCGTTGCATGGTTTAGAACCCCTTCCTTTGAGTACTAAACCTCAAAACAAGGTACACAAAAATTAATCTATGATCGAGACATACCAAAAGATAAGCATATTAAATTATAGCTCAAAACATTCACCCTAACTTTGGAATTAAATCCTCAAAGTTAGGCATGTCCCTTACTGTTCACTGTTCTATTCCAGCAGCATATGCCCCATTTGTAAAATACAAACGGGCTGTCCAAACACATCCAATTGTCATAAAATTTTACAGAACCACTCCCCTGTATGTCCAGTATATACCATAAAAATTTCGGAGTCAAATAATAAAACCATGATTTACTAAAAATCACGCAAGACAGCATACTCAAATCTGTCCTGTCAAAAATTTATGCAACTTGGAAATTAAACCATTATTTTTGTATTAATCCAAATGCTGTGAGACCAATTCAATAACAACCACAAGTGTCTTAGGTTTCATAGGAATTATCCCTAGCATCCAAATTCACTATATACAATTTAATACATAATTTATCATCCATGAACACAGAATCTGTCACAGTGACAGCTTTGCAACGTTTTATCGTAAATTCACAAACAATTATCAAACAATGGTATTTTCATATGGGGATTTTTATACACTCATAAGACATGTTATAAAACACTTATTCATAGTCATTTAACCATTTAGAGCAACAATACACACGACAAAAATCCCAGCAGCAGCATCAAAAATACTCATCCTAAATTTTTCTTACTGCCTTAATCATATAAAATCATTAATTAGTAAAAACCCTAATCTACCTTTCACAAACCATCAACACAGCTCAAAGCTTCTTAAAATAGCATATATATATATATATATATATAGACTTACATGAAAGGATTTACCTTTCCTAGTGGCTGGACCAGAAAGTATGAGAGGTAGAGAGCTTAAGAGAGTTGAAGAAGCTTCCTTCTTGCTGCTGGACATGTAGGTGTGAAAGGGAGAAAATAATTGAGAGCTTTTACTTCTTTTGGTGTTGGAACCGTAGGAATGAAAGAGGAAGAGAGCTCTTAACTATTTTAGTTGCTTCTAAAAGAGTAGAAAGAAGAAAAGATGATGAAGCCTTATCTCTCTTTTAATTTGTTGACCCATGGACTTGACAAAGTGGACCTAAGAGAGCTTCCTAGCTCTTTCCTTAACAGAAAAGAGTGTAAAGTGAGGTGCAAATTTCTGATTTGCATGGATCCGTGGGAAATGGGAGCAAAAGAGTTTCTTGAGTCTTCTTTCTTTGAGAAAGTCAAAGAAGAGATAAAGGTGCAACCAATAAGAACAAAGAAAGAAGAAAACAAAGAAGTAAAGCAAGAATGACCAAGGGAAATTTCTGGTGCAGCCAAGAAGTCCAGCAAAAATATCTTGGGTGAACTATCTTGGGTGACATACGTATATTGCTAAGGAAAAGGAGGATAACTCATCTTTTCAACTTTCTTGCATTCACACTCACTTTTCTACCAAAATAATTTCTTGCATTCACACTTTCTTTTCTACAAAAATAATATCACTTTGCATATACGTATACATATATATATATATATATATATATATCTCATAACTTAACCACCTAATATAGTTTTGTACATGCTAAATATATATTTATAATACAAATAGTCATTTCAATTATTTATAATCTTTAAAATTCTAATTCAATGACATTATAAAATAATATGTTTATTAAATACTCTTATATTAATTTTTGTAAGTAAGTGGCTTAAAATATTAATAATACTTAACCATTTAAACACATAGTTTAATTATAAAAATTGGGTCGGGGTGTTACACTAGTCATCTAACTTTGGTTTTTTTTTTTTTTTTTTTTTGAATAAATGAATTGTTAAAGTTAAACTATTATTTATATAAATAAATAAAAATGAAACTTGAATAGCAAAGTATGCTTTGTCAACAATTACTGACTAAAAAATAAAGGTAGTATGGAAAATTTAAAAAAAAAAAATTCTAAATATAAGTTATTAAAATTCAAAATTCACATAAAAATTATTTAAATATTTTAATTATATTAATTATGATGTCATCGGTTTAACCATCAGTCCGACCCTGATCAGACCTTAAAATCGATAACCAATCTTTTTTCCGATTCTTTGTCTTTTCCGGTTTTTAAAACTATGGGTATTTTGGGTAAAAAGAAAACAAACAAACAAAATAAACAAACAAACCAACCATCCTTAGAGTTTATCTTTTTCTCATATTGTCAGGCAAGATAATGTTGTTGCTTATGTCTTAACTTAGAGAGCAAGACTTTTTTTTTCCTTTTTCAAGTATGGATGGAGTTGGTTTCTTCTGATGTATTTTCTTTTTTAGTTTCAGATTTTCCAATTCATGAATAGTAAGTAGCGTATTTTTTATTCTCAAAAACAAAAAATAAAAAACAAAGATTAGTTGGCTTGCTCATTTTAATGCAATATGACCAGTTCGTATAAATTAGGCACACTCTTCAAAAGGTGTTTCCTTTCAATTAGGAGTGTACATGAGTCAGGTTGGGTCAGGTTGAGGGGATTTTTTGACCCAACCCACCATAGTGGGTTAAAAAAAATTCAACCGAATCCACATGGGTCGGATTGAACCCATGGGTTAGACAACTTTTTTTTTTTTTTTACTATCATTATTAAATTGAACAAAAAAAATATATATCACATCTGCCACCTAAGTTGATAAATAAAATATATATTAATATATGAACTAATATTCCAACTCATTTTTTTTTTTTTTAAGAGAGTTTCAAACTATGGCGTCCGCTTTTGATGATAGTTCTTTATCATCAGACCAAGATACCAATCAGTTTTTGGTGTAGGCGGGGATTAAATCCCAGATCTCTTATACAACCATCAAAGACTTTACTAGTTGAGCTAATTAGAACCCACTTCCAACTTAGTTATACATTAATATATAAATTAATATACATTAATATTGGCTTTTATATAGAATAGGAGGAAGAGCTAGTTATTTAAAACAATTTATTAATTATATAATGTATTTTAAATATATGGGTGGGTCAGGTAGGGTTTGGAATTTTATGACCAAAACCCAACCCGACCCATTATCAAAAAAATTTTTGCAACTCAACCCAACCCACCAAGCCCTAAAAACCGACCCAACCCGACGGGTTGGGTTGGGTTAGGTTGAGTTAGGTTGGGTCGGTTTTGGCAGGTCAGTGGGTTGGCTACACACCCCTAATTTCAATTGGTCATCATATAAGCTGATTTTTTTCCATAAAGTAGTTGATCCTAAGTACGAAGCTCAAAGTTGGCATTTTTCTCAAATCCACCAACCAACAGCTTTGATCCTTACAAAGAAATGGGTAATAACTAATAAATTTCGACTCTACCTTAAAACCAAGACTTAAGTCATTCATTAAATATTCTTATTTATCTTGCATCACTAGCCTTGTTAAAGAGAGTCATGGGTCCGGTTCTCCATATTAGAAACCAGTTCGTCCGAGCTTGATTCATATTTTCATTCTCTCTCAATAGCCGACCTCAGCAAATGTTTAAATTAATAAATAAAACTGAAACTGGTGAAAATTATATGATAAATATAAATGAAGTTTTAATGCAAAATAAAATTGCAAAAGAGTTAGTACTTTTGTATACTATATATTTAGATGTGCATAGCCTTGAGTTAAATTTCAAATAGGATAAAGTTTAGTTACAAAATTTATTGTTGCCTAAGACTACAACCCTACTTAATATCTTTTTATTGGAGGTGAATTTTGAAAAATTCACCTTTAGATTACATATTTTTCTTATATATTTCATGCTTGCAAAATTTCTAAAAAATTGAAGATCAATAGCTATGACATCAATAAATTGTTTAATATGCAAGTTTTTGTAATTTAAAATTATGCATGAAATGTAAGATTATAGATCATATAGTAAATAATATCCGATTAACATAAATTTGATAAATTTGTATGAGGTTCCTAAGAGTCCAATAGCATTCAATGATTTTTTGGTGAGTCTAACAGATCTTGAAGCTTTGTCAGTTGTTTTGTTACTTTGCTCTAGCATTCTTAATGACGAAGAAGAGAATGATATATTGATATATACATACATCTGATACATGTGTTTTATATTATTCTCCAGTAGCTCTTGTGAAGAAGACAATACAGAGTTGGGATTTGTTCTTTCACAAAGTGACATAATCTCGTGTTTGTGCTGAAAAGTGCTTAAGCTTCAACAGTAGTGCTAGAAACTAGAAAGCGCTTAATGCTTGTTAAGAACTTTATGAGGATTGATTGTGTGCTTCCAAAAGCACTTCCTTGGTAGTAAGCTCACTTGTATTTGTAGGCCTTGAAGTCCAACCCATGTAGCAAAGAGAATATGGGCAAAGGCCCAACTCTTGTAGTATAGTTATTGTGGCCCATGAGCCCAATAGCTTGTAAAGCCAACAAAATATAATTAACACTTGTTTCGGCCCATTGTTTATGCCCAATAATGTCTGTATTTTTCTAGCACAATACAATTTTTTTGCTTAACCCAATATTAAAAAAAGTAGCCCTCAACAATCTATAATTTTAATTCCTTTGGTTACTTTTTTGTCAGTTCTGAAATTCTTTTGAGAAAGCAGTTCTGAAATTGAAGCAATGGATTACCAGACTTTGACAATGGCTTTCCTTTCACCATACCCGTACCCAATTTGAATTCCAAAATTTTCAATAGGCTGAATTTAATAATTTATAATCCCGAGTTTCACATTCAAGGCCACAACACACACCACAAACAAATTTTTCATCAACACCATCATAGCTACAGGTTTTAACACAATAATGTGATTACACACAATTTTCAATTACAAATGTTAAAAGAAAAGTAGGAAAAGCAGAAAAACTGCAAGATTCAGTAGTCACATAAAAAATTCGACTTGATTCAGTCACGCCGTCTTTCTTCCATTGAGTTAATTTTATTGCCAAGCACTACTTTAGATCACTCATTACTTGACTCATGTTTGGCCTATTGGCGGTGTTTGTTAGTTAGACCCCTTAACACTCAGTTTGTTTATCCTAATTTATTAACCAAGTTGTTACTTAGGTTTGTTATGCAGATCTAGGTTAAACAATAATAACTTATATCATAATAACGAAAAAGTAAAGTAGACAAGCGATATGATGACCCAAAAAAACCAATGAAACTGTTCAGTTTCAAGGCAAAAAACTTAGGGAGGACTTAACCTAAACAATCCACAAGACAACAATTTACTAATAGAACGAAAGTTTTTACAATAGACTTAACCCTAAATATACTGCTATAACTTGTAGTACTTACTCACGCAACCACACGCAACTCCAAATCTACGAACTCTTCTATTATAAATTTGTTGCACACAAATACTCCAGTTTGTGACTTTGAGAGTTGCACTCAAAGATTTAGATAAGCAACACAAACTCTCTAGTTTGTAACTCTAAGACCACCCCTGAAGTTTTAAATTTCTAGCACCTTTGATGACTAGTGATGGCAGCAACTTTTACAACACTAGATCTTGAGTTTCTTCAAAGAATATATTGCCAGTAGAAGATTTTAAAGAGTTTTAGGTGCAGAAACCCTAGATCTACAATAGGAGGCACAAGAAACATTCTTCTCTCTCTAAAAAATCTATTTAAAATATGCCTTAAGGTTTCCTTAAAATATTATGTGAATTAGATCTGAAACCCTAAACACTTAATAGGCTTAATGGACTATTGGGCCGAAATTAAAATCTGTAGAAACTCATCTTGATCGGCCGAACCATAGTCTCAATTGATTGAACCTGGCATGTTTCAAATTCTTGAACCTGTAACTTCCTTGTTTTTGTATTTTTACTTGCAGCACATTGAGCATTGTTTAATCATATCTATAGACTTAAGAATCTATATCTAGATAAGTTTGTGCTCATGGTTTGCCAATTGTTCTAAATTTTAAGAATCTAACAAGCGGAACCTAGAATTACATATGTACGTGTTTAGCAAAAAAGAGTCATTTGCATTGAAAAGGGAGATGTGGATGTGCGCGATTGAAACTTGTGTAAAGATTTTGTTTTTACCCAATTTATCTATTAAGCATTTGGTAAATACTCTTTGTCCGTAATTATTTTTTAAAATGTTAATTTGAACCGATAAATAACATTAATTTTGTGAATAATCAAAGTTAAACATAAGGTCAAGAGTCTTGTAGCTAAAGGCGAGCATGGTTTAGTGATTGTACGTAAACTTTCTCATTTGCAAAGGTTTAGTAATCGGATGGATACATATTTGTATGCAGTCATTAGTCATAGAATCATTGCAATTTTGTCTAGAGCTTAGTGTTTTTGATGCATTGCTTGAATGGGATGATCATGCTTCAGCTTAAAAAGTGCAAAAAGCACGAAACTCAACAACAACTTGTGGCCATCTACTGGAGGATATTAATAAGTTATTGTGTTCTCAATTTCTATTTTGTAAGTTTTAATTGTGTGGATCATAGTATAGCCTCTTTGCTGAGATCTTAGTCTTCGGTTTGGTTGGAGGACCTTTCTTTTAACATTGGTGCTGCTTCGATAGTTGATGTAATATCCAAGGTTTTCAAGCTCGAACCGTTCAAAAAAACCATAAAATGAAGAGATTCAAAATTTTTAAGGTCCAACTGGGATAAAATTAATGTCATAATTAATTTAATATTTAATAAATACTGAAAAATGGAACAAATTTGTAAAAATGAGTAGTCTTGATAATAATAAGAAATAGAGATATAGAGAAATTATATAATTTTCAAGTACATTTTCACAACTTTTATATTAAAAAATACAACACAAAAAAAGTATAATTACCCTTAATCCTTCAAATATAAAATATAATTACTTATTTTTTTTAGTAGTAAAAAATAATTACTTTAAAAAGCAAATAATTTTGGTGCTTCACATATAATAAATATAATTATATTAGTCACAATAAATTATTTGTGAATTTAATTATATATTAAAAAATTATATATTTTATAATCAGAACGTTTGATTTTTTTTAATATATCTAAGTTTTTAAAATTTAAGTTAAAAGCAAATTGTTTTCGCTTTAGAGCATCAACAACCTTCCTGCCACAGTGGTCAGTGTGTGCCATGTTTCAAATGTAGCTCTTCTAAGTTGTAGTATATTTGTTTCTCAAAAAAAAAAAAAAAAAAGGTGTTGTGTATTTGTGTAATGACAACATGTCCATTAAATAATCCATTATACATTAAAATCTCCCTTATCAGAGACAGATAAATATCCAAGCATGTGTAAATGGCTCACATTCCCACTTAATTTGATTGACAAAAAAAATGGGAGGGTTATTTCTTAGTTTATTTATATCTTACAAAAAACAAAATACAAAACTCCGAATCAAGACGTCAAATGGCAGTGCCCATAGACTTTAGTAGTAATTTTTATTAAGGTTCAAGATCCGAAACGCCAACTTTGATTTTTAGAAACATTTTACCTTGCTAAAGGATTGAGTTCAGTACTGAGATCCATATTGATCATTTCAAATGAATCTTTCAATTCAACCCTACAGCCCTCTATCTTTTGAGATAATTCAGTTGTCAAACTTTCCTTTAGTTCTGCGACTGCCTGACTCATGGTTGGCCTTCTACTCGAAGTTGGAGATACACAAGCCACTGCTACTTCAACAGCTTTCCAAACCGAGTTAACATTGAAATCTCCACCCAACTTTGGATCAACAATATTTTGAATGTCCCCTTTAGCAAGCATGAAAGCCACCCATTGGCTTATGTGAGTCCTTTCGTGGGATCTTTCGATCACAGGTCGATTTGTGATAATCTTCAGTAGAACAACTCCAAAACTATATACATCACTTTTTTCATTTAACCGGTTCGACTTGTAGTACCTGCAAGTCAACCCATGTTATATTTTCATGTTTTTTGCAACATTATTTTTGGAAGTTGGGAAGTTTGTAATACTACTCTTGATATTGTTTGTTGTGTAATGTTTTGATATTCATTGAACAAAACTAGTTGAATTATTACACAAACATATATAAACTGAAGACTGTTGACTTTTGATTAATCAATCTTTTTATTTTTTTGTCACAACTCCAAAGGCCTCACAATTTACATGTCATTGTTCTGATTTATGATTTTAGTTGATTTTAAATTCTATTTTGTAGTTAAACCATCCATTAGTATCTTGCCATGCCATGTATTCTTTCAACAGTAGAATATAAATTCTATATACAAACTAAATTATAATAAATACTAACGAATGATTACTATAATGTGGCTCTGCTGCTAACTCCATGACAATTGCCTTTTATGATAAGAAACTTATCAATATAGCTAACTAGAACTCACAACTAAATAACAGAAGTACTCACTCAGGGTCCAGGTATCCAGGGGTGCCAACGACATTTGTCGACACATGTGTGCTGCTATCAATTTGGAAAATCTTTGATAGACCAAAATCCCCTAGTTTGGCATTGAACTTTTCATTCAACAAAATGTTTGTGGTCTTCACATCCCTATGGATTATGGGTGGCTTACAACCATGATGCAAATACTCCAAACCTGTTTTACAATTCATTATTAATTATAGAAAAAGAATGAAAAGATTAAACACTCTTAAAATATTTATATAAATCAGCTTATTGCAAACCTTCAGCTGCATCAATTGCTATTTGAAGTCTTGCTTGCCAACTCAAGATATTTGTTTTATGACCTGCATCCGTAAATAATACGCCTTAACTTAGTTGTGTAGTTCAAATAAATTAACCTTGATCATGTTGTTTAAGAAAAGTTTTTGAGGGGACGTTATTTTTATGTTGCTTCAAAATAAAATTTGGCTTAAATTATTAATTTGACCCTTTAACCAGTAGCCAAATCCAATTGTTCCTTAAACTATTAGTTGAGTCAATTTAGCCTTCCAGTTTCAAAATCAAATCAATACGATCGTTGGGTTTCCTCTCCATGATATTATTATAAGCTAGTTTTAACTATGACCAAAGCTGACAATTGTGTTTCTAAGTCTCTGTTGGCCATGTACTCGTAAACGAGTCCCATGTTGGTTCCTTCGTAGCAATACCCGACAAGGGTAGTCAAGTTTTTATGATGAACTCTCATAAGAAGTTTTACCTACAATTCAAATCATCATAACTAATTTAGTATAATAATCGATGTATGGGAGATCAAGAATTCTATGTTATAGTGGCTTGCCTCTGCTTGAAATTGTTGATACCCTTGGACTGATGATGGAGAGAACACCTTTACTGCTACATGAATTCCATCTATGCAGCCATAGTAAACTGTTCCAAATCCACCCTTACCAAGAATCCTCTCAAAGTTGTTGGTGATTCTTTGGAGATCAGAATATGTCACTTGTCGTTGCATTGACTCCAGTGGCCGATTCTGGACGTTTGGTTGGGTATCAACTAGCGCAACTGCTAAGCGATCATCAAAAGTATATTAGGCACAAATCTTAGGAGAATTATAATTTTTATTGTTTCCGCAAATGTGTATCTTATATTTAATGTCTTAACCTCTAGTCTTATCTTGCTTTTTCCTCCTTGTGAGCACACAAAAGATAGCCGCTATAGTCAATGAGAGGATGAGAAAACCAACAACTGATGCTAGTGTTAAAACGACAATATTTTTCTTCGTCTTTTTCCTTTCACATGAATCTGATGCACAAAGGTTTGAATTTTCTCCCACACTACGAACAACAAGGTTAATAGCAGCAATTGGAAGTTAGCAAGGAATATCATCATGAACATTATTATATTAGTATATGATGACACTAATTAACTGATGCTTTAGGTTTTTGTAGAGAAACTATATACAGACTTTATTTATTTTTGAAAATCGGAGTGAAATAAAATTATGATATTACAGAGTCATCGCTTTTGACAAAAACCATACCTTAACAACAGTGAACCACTCTTTGATCTTTTTATGAGTTCAGCTGGAATAGAACCATTGAGCTGATTTCGTTCTAAGTTTCTGCAAGGGTAAAGTGAATATGATTTTTCCCCTTTTTTAACATAGAATAGTATCCAGAGTTTTGGTAGTGGGTACAAATACACCCATTGACATTTGGAAAAAAAAATTGTAAGAGTTTCGGTACTTTTTTATAATTACACTTCAGTGAAGAAGAAGAAGAAGAAGAAGAAGAAGAAGGTTGTGGTCAATTTTGAGAACCCTTCTGAAAAATTAAATGGTACTGTAAAAGAATGTACCTTTCTAGATATGTAATCCTAATTCCTAAATCAATTATTCTTTTAAAAAAAGTGATCTCAAAAGATAAAACCTATTACTCAACTTTTCTCCTTCCCCATCCAACACTACAATTTGTCAATTTGGCCAAACAAAAATGCGAGAGGGGGAAAAGAGAGGAAAAAAAAAAAAAAAAAAAAAAAAACGATAGAGAAGAAAAGGAAATTGGTGTATGACAGACAGAATATGTATACACTTTAATTTTTGTTGTGTATTAAATATTTCGTACTTTCTGTATCTTTATAAATTTTCTAGAATATGACCTTATTTCTTTATTTTAGAGGGGTTTATGTAGTATTTTCATTATAGTTGAATCTTTATATTACCCAATACATGTTTAAGAATAAAATTATTTAGAGCAAAATTATAGAATAAACGAGTTTTGTAATTTAACTGACACTTCATTATGCATAAAGTATTTGAAAGTTCAAGGGAGGAGGAGTTCAAGCTATAGGGTTATGTTATTAACATATGTATTTCTAATAATAATAATAGAATATTGTATTACTATCCAAATGATGCATGTAAAGTTAGAAGAACATATCTACAAGATGGTACCAATCAACCTCCTAACTACTACTTTCCAAAAAATCAAAATTCAAATCTTTTCACTTCATTTCAATTGTGCTTATTTTGATGAGTACGAAATTGGTTGTAGTATTGCATAAAAAAAATAATAAAACAATGTCAAATCCATGTATTTATTTATTTATTTATTTTAAGAGTTTGTACTCATTTCAAAACAAAACCGAGGTCTACCACTTATACCATAGTTAAGTAAACTTACAAGACTTTCAAATACTTCAACTGAGACAAAGAATATAGTATTGATCCCGTTAAGCTGTTGTCTGATAGATCTCTGAAATAGGAAAATCAGTTAAACTTATTGTTTAGTTATAAAAAAAAAAAATTAAAAAAAAAACACTTTGACCTAATTTTGTTATTATTATCATGTTTCAACTTTTTTGATAATGTAAATTGTTGATACTTACAAATCTTGTAACATTACGAGATTTGATATGTCAACAGATATCTCTCCAGTCAATCCACTAGAAGACAAGTCCCTGTTCACATTTAAAATTTACAATTATTAAGGCAAAATTTTACTAAGAGATAGTTTTAAATAAGTTGGAAAGTCATGTGGGAAAGCATAAACTTACAAGGAAATGATTCTAGGGGAATTATAACCATCATAGCTACAATTTAGACCTTCCCACAAGTATGCTTGAGGGACGCACGGATCTCCTTGCCAATTTCTCTTAACTCCGTATGTTGATTTGATCTTTGTGATGGCATCAACTAATATTTACATATGCATCCAAGTAAGTCAAAAATATGAGCAAACTACGATCAGCCAACATAGTTCAAGTTCAAAGAATACGTGTGGAGGAACATACCATCTTGTTGGTCCGTTTCTGATTGCAAGAGATTTTTTATGGAATATATCTCAAGTGCATTGATGATGGGTGGAAGAGTTGAATTTTCTGTTTTGATTATTGAAACTTCATATTGTTTGGCAATCCTCATGGCCGCAGTACTAAACACCGTGGTTGTGGACAAGTTCTTTGGAACAACGGGTCCATACCAGTACTGCCCGTTTAAAGTAATGTTGAATGATCTGTACTGGTTAGCTTTGAGCTTTACAACTTCAGCAAAATGCATGTAGATATAATATTCGGAAGTTGCAGTTTCTGAGTCCCAGTTGAAGACCAAGGGAGAGCTATTAGTTTTTGGTATGGCGGCAGTACTCATGACAACAGATGGAAGTTGGTAATCATTGTGACTTTGGGAGTCAATAGGAAGCGGGGTATCTATTCCCTCATAGAAGTTATTGGGCTGCCAAATGCGATCATAAACATCGTTTCCATACCTATGGAAAAATGGATAATTCCACATAAGCCAGGAGCAAAATAAATCTATGTTCTGTTGCATAAATTATGTGAGTAGGATGAGATATACAGAAGAAACAATGGCTGTCATCTATATGAGTTGAGTTTGTGGTCCAAAAGGTTAAGCTGAGTCACTTGTAGGGCCGGCTCTAGGCTTAAGGCCCCTGTTTAAAAAAACCTAAAAGTACATGATATTCGTTGTTTTTATATATTAAAAAGGGGTCCGATTAATATATATCCTTAGCACATATGTTAGTAAAACATTTTAGAAAATTTTTTATCGAGATTTAAAAAGTTATCAAACTTTCTTAAAATAGTTTACTAACGTATGCCATATCGGCATACGTTAGTAAAATATATTGTGCATTCTTTTTTCCATTTTCCCATCTTTAGGAAAACAACAAAATATTGACCAATAGAAACTCAACACAGCAAAATTTGTTTCACTAAAAAAAAAAAACAGTTGCAAATATATATGTTTTTTTTTTTTTTTATAGGGTTGCAAATATATATGTTGAATCATCATTGACAATTACTTTTTCCTAACAAGTAACAACTCAGGTCTTTAATATTTGTAAACTAATGTCTTACATGGTAAATTATTAATATTTGCCACCTACTCTCTCTCTCTCCCCATCAAAATCAAAATTGGAAATTAAATTTCAACTTAATTTAACCATGCATCACCTCATCCAACAGAAAGTATAAATCTTTATTAAATTCCGACTCTATATATATAACCAGTAAAAGGACTAACCTGTATGCTCTATCAGTTAGTGAACCTTGATCTGTGCGAAACAAGAGTGCCAATGATCCAGATTGTGTCACATAGGTCTTATTGTTCAATGGCCGTAACTCTATTGCTGATATAAACGGTGTGCCGAGGTTTGTGTTTACAAGACAGACATGTATATAATTTAGAGTTGGGACATGTATGAGCTCCTTGTTGACAGTAGATGACGCATTCTTTATTTTGACCGTATCCCACATATTTGGTCCCAGATGCAGATCGAATTCTGGTAAGTTATTATCTTGTCCATCATAATTCCCATGCAAGAAGGTTGCTCGGATTAAATATCTAACTCCTTGCGTAATATTTATTCTGTAACAGTTCCGGATTCCGTCAGGAAAGCTTCGTAGAGTCCACTTTTGTTGTTGATAACTAGCTTTAAGCTCATATGATATGCTCTTGCTTATACCAGTGTCTATGAATGTTGCGTCAGAAATGTAATTTATGCCTATGAAGGGCTCCGTATAGCTTAAATTTGCTGGTGTCCCACAATCTATGCTTATGAAGCCTGAGACAGATAGCACAATAGTGAACTATATATAAATATATATATGGTAATTAGCTAACCAAAACTAGTACTAATATTCCAAGATTTAGATTGTCCTACCTGATTGATCCTGCGCATGAACCAGAAGAGCAAGAGCCAAACAAACGAGCAATGCAGAGATGAAATGTTTGTACCTCCCCATGATCATCATCATCTAAATTTCTTCTTGTTTATTAAATTAAACATGCTTTCTGCAATCTAATATTTATACTGCTTAGTATAGGATTTGTCAACATAGTCGTAGTCAACTGTCCTCTCTACTAGAAGAAATCTATATTTCTCTCACTTTTGTTATAATTACCAATCATAACAGCTTCCGTGTTGAAATTTATGATAAAAATTATTAAAATTAAGTCATGCTTAGTACGTTCAAACAACCTAGTAAATTAATTTTAAACTCCAAGTCAATGAATGGGACAAACGTCATGTATGGGTTAGCGTCCGTAATACTCTGCTACTTTGTCCATGATCCTTAAAAATAGAAATCCTTACGTACCAATTGGTGTGTAAAAACGTGTTGCTTATTTTCGTCGCCAAAAAACGTGTTGCTTAAAAATAGAAATCCTTACGTACCAATTGGTCCGTAATATATAATTTTCGTCGCTTACTTTCTCCTAGGATGCACAGAGGGTTGGAATGAAATGGTAGACCTGAGTCACCTGACTTTTTCAAATGCCGTAGCATAAACAGTAATAATTTCATTCAATCAAATTTTCCAAGCAACAGCAGTAAAGTGTATACATCCTATCAATCACAATGTCCTAGAAAGTAGTGCTTCGAAAGAGTTGACACGTTTTTTATTGCTAAAGAAAAAATTGACTAGAATTAAGCATAGTTTTGAAATTCAGACCGTTTAAAGAACCGTTAAAGGGAGAAGTTTAAAACTTTCAAGATTGAATCGAGGTCGAATCGAGATCGGACTGTGATGACGTAATAATTAATTTAATATGAAATAAATAAAATTACTGCATAAAAATTAATAGAATGATATTTTTCACAGCTTATTATAGATTTTAAATATATATTTTCTTATCATTTATAATATCTCAATAAATTTGTACAATAATCAACATAACAATATCTTTAAAAGCCATGATTTATGCCATTAAAATATTTTAACCATTTATTAACCATTTAACAGATTAGGAACTTAGAGCATTCGCATTGGGCAAGGTAAATGGTATATGTTGAGGAATTTTGGTATCAAAGCAAAAAAAACAAGCCAACATCTGGTCTTATATCTGTCTTGTATCCTACAAAAATTTAGAATTGTACAACAGTACCATCACAAATTTGTCATAGTACTATAGCACAATTGTAAAAGAAAATAATATTTTTTATTCATTCCTCTCTCCTCCCACTCTCTATCTCACGTCTCAATCTCTCTCTCTCTCTCTCTCTCTCTCTCTCTCTCTCTCTCTCTCTCTCTCTCTCTCTCTCTCTCCCCGTGTCTCATTTCTGGCTTTTATTTATGTTTTGAAATATATTATTTTATTGTGTAGATATATTATTTTAATGTGTTGTATTGTAAAATAAATACTGGAATGTTGGGTATATTGTAAAATGGTATGGTATAATTGATAAAATAGCTTTTTGAGATGGTAAAATAGAATAGAATAGAATTTCCGGATGGGAATGCTCTTAAAATTTTAAAGGGGAACATAAATGATAATTCCAAATCTCAAGGTTTAAAGTTTCAAGTTGGCTAGCTATTAGGCATTTGAGCATCTGACTGTGGCTTTTAAAAAACAAAAACAAAAACAAAAAAAAAAAAAAAAAAAAAAAATTGACCAAAATGTTAATGAAGTATCAATACTGCCTTTGAAAAAAAAAAAAAAAGCTCTTACCTCTCTCGCCCAAACTCTTTTGCAAAACCCTCTCTCTCTCTCTCTCTCTCTCCTTTAAATCTCTTGTTCCTCTTTCCTCTTAGACCAAAATAACAAAGTAAAGATGTCATCTAGTCCACTATGGAGCTGCGCTGTGAAGAACGAAGTCCATAGTGAGTTGTGACTTCAGATCTAGTTCTTTTGGACCACCATTTTTAGGGGAAAAAAATGGCAGGTCCGACTGGTTTAACCACTCACAGGTCTAAAAACCATCCAATTGGACCGCGGGTCGAAAGGTTCACGGAAAAATTGCATTATACGAGTTTCTGAGTTTAAAAAACCGGACTTGTGGCCGGTTTTCGGTTAACCCGGTTCAACCGTCCAGTCTGGTTTTCAAAACCTAGGATTAAGATCACAATTTATTACCACAACTATGTCTATGATTGACTACATGTTACTTTTAAATACACATAATTCAGAATCAACTACATTATCTAATTTTGAAATGAATATGGAATTAATTGTGGTCTTAAAATTTTTCATTTGATAAAGTCAAAATTGTAACAAAGATTTCAATGATAGCCAAAGCGTTATAAATCCCTGTAACTTCATTGACAAAAGTTTGATCTCTAAACAGAAGGATGCACAGTTGCACATAATGATGCCATGTGTCACTCTCTCCCTAGCATATACCATTAATTGCTAAAAACATTCTTCTAAAAAAATGGCCATTATATATTTTTTTACTTTCCTTAAACTTTATGTCCCTATATCTCTCTATCTTCTTCTCCATTAGTTGCACATAAGGTTAATTTCTAAACCACAAAAAAAAAAAAAAAAAAAAAAAGACTATTTTTTTTTACTCTCTCTCTCTCTCCCCCCCCCCCCCCCCCTTTTTAATTAGCATATGAGTCACAATTGTTTTTTCACTCAAATCTTTCTATGTTGATAATGATATATGAACGCAACAAAAACGTAAAAGACAATCTACTCTTCTACCACCACTCCCCTTCTTCAACACAACATACAAAATCTTAACTCTTTATATTTTTGAAATTTGCATACAACAAATTCATTTCTTAAAAAAAATAAATAAATAACCATTTATATTTTTTACCCCCTCCCCCTCGTACCATTAATTGCTAAAAATTTACCTTTTTTTTTTTTTCTTTAACTTTCCTTAAACCTTTTGTCTTTATATATCTCTCTCTTCTTCTTCTAAATTAGTAGCATATGACATTTTCTCAACGAAAAAGGACCATTTACACGTTTTTCCATTCCATCTCTCTCCTTTTTAACTAGCATATGAAATGAGTGAACAATATATTATTTTCTCTCTCCAACCTTTCATACGTTGATATGACCATTAAGAAAACGTAAAAGATTTCTACCCTTCTACAATCATTCACCTCCCTCAACAAAACATGCAAAGCCTCAATTCTTTATATGTCTCAGATTTACATTGTCTCTCAATCTCTTTTAAACCATCCTATAAAGGTAGAAAAATGTAGGAAAATATTGGAATTTTTTTTTTCTAATCTGGATTTCTAATTTTTGATGTTTATGTTATTTTAGATGACTATTTTTTTTTCTATCAACGCTTCAATCTTTTTCCTATAATTTATGTTTTAGGTAGTGGGTTCTTGTTATCTTGGAATTTAATTATTTGACAATTCTTAGAAAACTATAATATTTGATTTCACTTTATAGTTTTTAATTGTGGGTGATTTGCCTTATTTACTTCAATTGGTGACTAAGACAATCATTGGGATTGGGAGCTTTGCTAGGAATTAATATTAAGGACATAAAGGAGATGCTTTCGTTCTATAGAGAGAAGGGCCTTAGTCCCATGATTGAAGTTGTTAAGATGGATTTTGTTAACAGGACCTTCAAAGTTCAAAAGGATATAAAATAATGAAGTTAAATACAAATTCCTAGTGAATGTTGCTAGAAGTAATCACGGCCAATGAAAACAAATACAACTAAATGAATACAAAGATTACATAATAAGAAGCTGAGGTGATATTTTCTTAAAAATTGATTTGATGTTTGTGTTATGAATTCTTAAATTATAACGAAATATGATCTTATCCAAACAACTATATTGAAATGAGATTGTGAATGATGTCCAATATTGTTGTTCAGGTCAATATTTGTATATTTTAATATAAATCAATTTATTTTACCATTTTGAGTATCTTTCATATTTTAATTTGTATGGCATGTCGTAGTATTTAAGGTTTTGTGTTATTTTTTTTTTTCTTACGGGGTATGCCTAGGGCCCTATGATGCTGTATTGATAAAAGCTTGGGAAAATTAGGATGAGAAGCATGGTTTAGAAAATTATCACTCTAAATTACCATAGAAACAAGTTGCTTGTTTTCTCTGTGGTTATTGCTCTTACAAATTGTGTAAATTACCTCTACTTCTGATGTACATGAGATACACCGAAGCACTCAAACAGATATACTTTAATTTCGTGTTATATAATAATTTTTTCATGTCATTGATTTTTTTATAATGATTTGCATGTAGAGTATTATTCTTATTTTTTAATGTGTTATGTATATTTATTTTCCACATTTATTATCTTCAACCTAATATTTTACTAATTTAATATTCACTCCGTTCCAAATTGTTTGGCTTGTATTCTATTTTGGGATGTTCCAAAATTAAGTCCTCTTTGAAAAGTTAAACACTATTAATTTATTAGCATTCCTTTTATGTCCTTAATTTATTTGTGGGAGAATTTTTTAATTAAAAAAAAATTAAAAACCTAAATTTTGAAATCCACTATACATGCCATCTTTAAAAAAAAAAAAAAATTGAAATTTAAAATTTAAAATTTAAAAAAAAATAAAAAATAAAAACCTTCAACAAAGAAAAACAGTACACACCATTCTTATTCAGATTTTTTTTTTTCACAAAAATAAAAAACCGTCAACAAAGAGCCATCTACAGAGGATACAAGAAATATGTACAAGAGCAAAGAAATTGGAAAAAATAGAGTAAAATAGAAGTTGCTAAAGATGAATGAAAACCATCTATTGCATTGACTAAATCATCAACTGTTGAAGGTGCTTCTTGATGCTGTAGTAATTGAATAGCTCTAAAAAATCTAAGATCCAAAACATTCATGTCTAGACTATTAGGAGGTTGACAGGATAAATTTATATTAAATCTATCACTTGATGCAACTTCAAGAAATTCAGGGTCATTCGGGTCAATGTGAGGCTTAGCATTGTCTTGTTGAATGAATATGACATCCTTCGTATCATGTGGCCATTTATCTCGAATTGCTGGAAGAAATTTCTCAATTAAGCATGATCTTATCACATCTTTGGTCACTGATGATACCGGCTTTGTCTCTACTGTGCCAGCTACACGATTCTTACTGGTGCGTTTTGGCAGGCTCCTTGTATCTGAATGGAAAAATTCCAATTTTTCCATCAAATTCTTGATTTCCAAATGAATCAAATCTTGGTCCATTACTTTGGTGATAAACTGTTTGCTTTTACACGTACGTAAAGGCTCTTGTTCTTAAGGGAGAAGATAATACTTTTCTGATTCCTTGGACATGTAAAACCAATTTTCATCAATATGGACATAATTGAACATACTTTTGAAAATTGTATTGTTGTTGAGACTATTGGGCTCAAGCATGGATAAGCAAAATTGAAGTCTTACTTTCTTGTTCTCCATTGAAAGATATGGCTTCAAAGCATTTGAGTGTGGCCTAATAGCACCTTCTTTAATACATCTATGGAGTGTTGATTTAGCCACATTCATAACATCAGCCATTGATCGAATATTGGTATGTCGACGAAAAGGAATTTTTGAAACATCGTTGAAATCTATTTGGATTCGTTTTCGTCCAACACGTTTTGGAAATTTACAATTCACATCAGCAACAAAATTCTCAAGTTGAGAAGCTTTACCTTGTTGCCAAATTCTTCGAATTGTTTTGGGGATGGTAGACACTCTAGTGGCAATCTGACTTATGCAGCCTCTTCTCAACTTTCCATTCTCACTTTGCTTGAGCAATTCTGCAAAGATTGCTTGACGTTCTGCATTGCTAATTATTTATTTATTTATTTATTTCGGCTGTAAAAAATTTGTTTCTAACAGGTCATTCATTTTTTATTGGAAAGATAATAATTGAAGAGAAGAGAGGATGAGTGGATAACAACTAAGTAGTTGAGGCAAGGTAGGGATAGAATTTTATGTTGGCAAAGAAAACCTAGAAATAGCAAGATAGTAGAAGTACTAAAGTTTGACAGAATTCTAATCTACCGTATAGTTTCAAAGTTTACCAAGTACTCGTAAATTTGATTTAAAGATACTTCTGGGGTTTCTTTGAAAACTTTGCTATCCACTTAGCCTCTGGACATAATTTTAATCTAAGCTTGATTTACTTAGTATGTGTAAAATTGATTTACTTTTAAAGATACGGTGTAGTAGATAGCAGCAAGATAGAATTCTAATCTACCGTATTAAAATTTGATTTAAAGATAAAGATTGAATTTGGATTAGGCTTAATTGGTGGTTATAGAATTTGGATTTGAATATAGGTTTGCAAATTGTAAGAGTAGTACACTAATAGAATTTGAAATCTACAATAACTTTGAAAATTGCTTGGCAGTTGGCGCTAATACTAGAATGTTATTTTTTCTTAAATATTTTTTTTTATAAATTTGTTTAAGGTTAATTTAAGAAATTTTTAACTTCTTTTAAGGAGATAAAGCAGTTAATGGTTATTTCCTAAATTATTGGGTTTTTCTAACTAGGTTAAACAATTTGGGACGTAGAGAGTAAATCATATTAAAATTAAATTGAGGAACAATATAGTTTAGAGTACAAGTATTGCAAAGATCTAATTTGTTGGGCTTTGCAATATTAGGCTAATAGTCTGTTTGAATGAAAGGGGGAAGGAGGATGAGTGGAGGGGGTAGAGTAAAATTCGCTAAAAATAAGCTAATTTTGTGCTAATTTTACTCCTCTCTACTTTACACTCCCTCTCTCTCCCTCAATCCAATCGAACCACAAGAGCAAATGATACAAGAGTTGAATTTGTAGTGAAGACATGTGCTCATGTGTTTAAAAAAAAAAAAAAAAAGCATTAGGATTAATTTTTATTAAAAAATAAATTTTGTGTTGGTTTTTTTTTTTTTTTTTTTTTTTTTTGGGGCTTTTTTGTTTGTTTGTTTTGGGTGATTGTTTACACTTCAATGTTGTTATTATTGTTATTGTTATTGTTATTGTTGTTATATATGTTTTGGGCAATTACTAATTTTTTTCCTTTTTACCAATATTGTTGGATATAGATAAAGAAATGATGATACTGTTATTCGAAAATATACAATTTGATAATTTGACTCTTAAAGATCGGAGGCTATGTAATTATAAAACATACGCTCTTAAATTTTTTTAATTACATTGATGTCACTCCATGGCTAATAAAAAATAAAAAAAAATAAAAAATAAAAAAAATCATGCCTTTTATGGATGGTGTTTCTTAAAATTTTACGTCCTTTTTGTTTTAATTAAAAATTTTAAATATTTATACTTGTTTTGTTTTTAGTTGTAATGAATAACAGATATATAAAACGTTTCTACAATATTTAAAAAATTAAACAATTCTCTCTAAAAAAATTTAAAAAATATATATGTTTTGTTAACAATAAAATCTTGTTTACAACAATATTTAAAACAATAAAACGAATATTTTGTTTACAATAAACCACACAAAAGGTTATTTGTTATTGGCTAGTTGTTAAAAAAGAGAGACCACAACTTGGCCTTGGTCAGCCTGAGAATTGGCAAAGGAGATTCTGATGGTTAAGTCAGTAAACCATAGAGATAAGATAATATAGAGATGAAAATAGTATATTAATTGTGTTTAGGATTTCATACCTTGCTGCGCATGATGGAGGGGTACCCCGTACCCTTCCCCCAAGACTTGTCAATTGGTTGTCCCCTTAATTCAAGTGAGGACATGTATTAGGATAGCAACTCCCAAATGAAACATTAAATAATCACATACGATGGTCTATTCTGATTTTAGCCAGACCGACGTGGTTGACCAGGTGCGCCTTTTCTGGTCTAGTGAATTTTGCTTCTCGTAGAAGAGGAAAACCATCTAGCATGCTAAAATTTTCCAATCTCTATGCCTTTCGTGGAATGAGCCACAGGCATGTATAATTCAATAGTAAAATATAAGTTGTTAATGTGGCCGAGAGAAACATCTTCACTTTAATGCCATATAAATATAATTTATGTATGTAGAAGGAACTCAGAATTAGTATGTACGTAGATAAGAGACATTTGAATTTAAATCAGGAAAAAAATAATTTGAATTCAGATGGGTGACGTGAATGCGTGATTGAAACTTGTGTAAAAATTTTGTTTTATACCAATTTATCTTTTTAGCATTTGGTAAAATACTTTTTGTCCATAATTCTTTTTTTAAATGTTAATTTCAATTGATCAATTACAATAATTTTGTGAACAATCAAAGTTGATCAAGAGGTCAAGAGTCTTGTAGCTAAAGATGAGCATGATTTTGTGATTGTACGTAAACTTTCTCTTTTGCAAGTGTTTAGTTTTCGGATGGATGCACATTTGTATGCTGCCATGCTCCAAACCAAAAGGGTCCAAAGCATGAGAGAAGAACCATTAAGAGCAAGGACATAGGAATTTTTTTTTTTTTTCCTTTTCTTTTCTTCTCGACACATGATAAGAATAAATTGGGGGTATTGGGTTTTTGCACTTATTTTGCAAAAATAATAGCAATATGTCCATGTTTTGAAACTATTTAGATCCGTATCCCTGTTTTTGAAACTTGATTTTAACAAAATCGAGTTCGGTATAAAACTCGATATCTTCAAAATCGAGTTACATGTAAAAAATTTATTGAAACTCAACTTTAGCAAAATCGAGTTTCACTTAATTTTTTTAAAAAAAAAATTAAGTAGCAAAATATACATAGAACTCAATATTGCTAATATTGAGTTCCATTTGTAACTCGATTTTGTTAAAATCGACTTTCAAAACAGGGACACAGATCTAAATAATTTCAAAACAGGGACATATTGCTGCTATTTTTGCAAAATAAGGGCAAAAGCCCAATATTCCCTAAATAACTATACTAAAATCTCCACATTACAAGTCAGAGTTATATAACACATTTACAAATAATAACTAAAATCATGTGCCTCCAAATAATACATGAATATATTTCAAAGCTCCAAATGGATAACACAAAACAACAATCCTTTCTAAAATACGCAACCTCAACGTTGAATCTAAGTTTGCCACACCTAAGGCTAACAAACCTCAAGTGCCCAACCTCCAAAAGAATTGATTATGACCTCCTTAAACTTTGCAAGACTAAGTCACCAACCATTTATGGCCCGAGTCTCCCAATTTAATATAGTACTCCAATTACCATCAATAAATTAAGCTTCATGCCCGAAGTGTTGCTAATTTATCTATAACAATGTTGGAGAGTGGGATGAGCTAAAACTTAGTAAGTAGCATAATTAATAGGGGTGGGAGAAGTGCAAGTTTAATGATAATGAACATTTTACAAAACATGTTATACTTTGAGAATTTTAATTTGATTTCTGAAAAATCTATTTCAGTAATAGCATGACAAGAATGCTTGAAACACTATAACACAAAGCTTCTTCAAAATATCTTAACATGGAACTACATAAGTATATATTTCTCAAAATACCTCAACATGAAACTACATAATCTATTTGCTATGAGCAATAATAAAATACCGCATCAAAGCCAGAAAATCCAACTCAAGGCCACATGACAATGTCGTCACAAAAATATTAGTCAATACCGCTGTTGGAGAGATAGGACTGCTGCTGGTTCTGTTCAATATTAGTCAATACCGACCAAAATAAAAAATTCAGCCAGAATGCATTTCTCACTCTGTCAAAGAAAAACCTCTGTGTGTGTGCGCATGTGCGCTTAATTGAAGGACTTGCACAACGGGTGCATTGGTTGACTTAGATTATGACTTCAGAGGAATTAAAGAAGAAGAAGAATTACAAAAGAAACTCTTATCTTTCCTACCATTTTCAAATGCATTTTTTTATGAGAAAAGTCGAAGATTCCACTTGATATAAATTTGTGACAGCCCTAAGGTAAGTCAATATGAAGAATTGTCATTTTGTTAGTTTCATTTTTTTGCTTAGTATATTTTTTTAATTGATGTTGTATGTGATACTGAGTTTGCAATTTGGTTCTCTTTTCAGTGAAAATATACCAGTAGTCAATTTACTGGAATGATGTGGCTAAGTTTTGGATTTCAGGCATCCAGAATTTGAGGCAATCGCAATGAAGAGGAAGAGTGCCTTAGAAAGTTTAAGGATTCATGGCTTGGAACTAAAGTGATCTATTAGCATATATTTGGTATTTCCATGTGGTCTTGTGGATATTGGCCGTGGTATTTGTAAAATTATATTAAAACTGTGGAAAAGAATAGGTTGCAGTGGTTGAAGGTTACTATAATCTGTGCAATGTTTTTAATGATAGTGTGCAACTTTTGAGAATATAAGAAGAATGCAATTACCAGTATAAAAATTTATTTTTTGAAAAATCTGAATGTGTAAATCAAGTGGTTTTTAAACTAAAGCAAATCTTATTTGCTAAAGAGTATTGTTTTTACGCTAGATTTTATTGCACATTTTTGCAAGTGTAAAAGCAAGTAATTTGGGCCCAAAATATCAAAAAGTGGCATAATATGGATACATCCAATAAAACTATAATTAGATAAAGAACACGAACTTCACATACTCTAGAAAAACTAGTAGACAATTATATTTATATATCTCCTCCAACATGTCATTGTACAGCTTTCTTGCCGAAATTGTACTTCGGAGCACATATAATATGCTGTGGCTACCAATTGGAGTTGCAAACTATTTTAGAAGACATTTTCTACCTACAAATCACATAAATAAGCCTTATTTTTTGTAAAATTTCTAATTTTCATGATTGCTAAGATAATATTTGCGCGTAGATCCTCCAGAAGTGTAGAGCCTTTTTTTCTATTTTTTAAGGTTACCAAAAAAAAAAAATATTGTTGAAAATTTCATTCATTTTAATTCCGGGTTTATGCATGTGCCAATCAAAAAAAGTAATTGATGTAATAAGATCTAGCACCAAAAACTGAGCCCATCCACACCCCCACATATTCTAACATGGCTTAATTTGCCTTTGCAGTTACATTAACTAATTATAAAATTAATTAATTTAGCATTTACATAATAGGTGCTGTAAAATACTTGGAAGGCTCGACAAAAGATGTTGCATCATAATCTTTTTCGCTTTACACTGTCATATATATATATATATATATATATATAAGTGGAAGGAATTTTTAGAATATATTTTTTATAATCCAAATATTGTTTACCTTATGAGTTCATTGTATATTATTGTAGTTATGTCATTGGACAAAGCATATTATTTATGGACAAAATACTAATCAATTAACAATCACATTAAAAACAACATGAACATGGAATAGCCTCATCGCATGCGCTCCTTGTGTGCATGAGGCTTTTTTCTTTTTCTTTTTCTTTTTTTGGGTTTAGTGTCATAAATTTCAATTTATTACAATTTGAGCATAAATTTTGACTTATCAAAATTTGAGATTTAAGTGTATGTTCGATACTTCGATCATATTATGCATTTGAGAACTACTAATACAATGAAGTGTTATGAGGTTAGCTCCAAAAAATGAACACATCCACACAAGAATATATAATTTTTTTTTTAAAAAAATTGTTGTTCTTTTTTTGAAATTAGTTTCATGACACTTAGATGTATCAGTAATTCTCAAAATCATAATATGATCAAATATATATTTCAATCTCAAATTGTGATGAATACCAAATTATGACACTAAACCAAAAAAAAAGCCTCATTCATGCGTAGGGCGTGTATGATGAGATTAGTATAAATTTTGTGTTTTATTTTTTTATTTTTTATTGTGTGTGTGTGTGTGTGGAGCTAATATGATATAGAGGCTAGTATAATTATATGAGTAAGAAAATGTCAAAATAGTCTATGGTAAATAGATAGCAGTCAAAAATAGAGAAAAATGCTAGAGAATTAGGAAAATTTTCAAATAATGTTAAGTGAAATTTGTATTTTTTTTAAATCGAATATTTTAAAAAAGTTTTAATAGTTCCTTGTATTAGCCCAAACTTAGGGGTTAATCTATGTATTTTATTTGAATGAATAATGCTACGGTCATAAACTATTTTATAACAATTTTACAAATTGCTACAAAAAATTCTTACTAGCTTTTATTTTGGTCTTACTAACATCATTTTTTTACTTATAAATAATCATTACTACATTAATAATTTGTAACTCAAGCATTTTTTTTATTTGAATAGAACACACACACAAAAGAAGCGGGCAAAATGGCCCATTACCATTAATTTTGGAAATAATTTGCCGAGCAACACTGTTTCCGAACAATATAGAAATCTACCACTTTTTCTGCTACTCGAGCTTGGTGAGCTCGAGTACCATATTTTTTTAATCCACCTAGCCTGTTGACATGAAAAGTTTAATAAATAAATAAATAAATAAAAATTGGCCATTTAGTACTCGAGCTTGGTGGGCTCGAGTACTGTGCATGGTACCCGAGTCCATCAAGCTCGGGTACCATTCTGTGACAAGATGTTATCATGGAAGTTGGAACTCAGATGTCATGATGGGATATCTAATTTATTGTTTATGTTTGTCATATTCCAGGGAAAGGTAGTTGTTATTAGAGGAGAGGGGCCTAAGGGGGGACCGGGCATGCTTGAAATGCTAACACCAACAAGTGCAATAATGGGAGCAGGTCTTAAAATATCAAAGCCATCAAACCTGCCCTGTGGCCAAGGGAGGGAAACTTGCGGCATTTTCAGCCAGAGTCTTCTCGGTAACTAGAAAAAGAAAATAACTTTATGTTAATAATAAGATCACTACAACAAATTACATATTCTCATGACTGCAAAAACCCAAATATATGTACCAGTCAGACAATCCCCATCTAAAAATCCAAGCTCCAAAAGGTAGCGAATGACTCCAGGTGTTCCTCCAATCTATCAATACAATCGTTAAACCAAACATAGATAAACTAATTAAACCAAACCGTATATTAAAAAAAAAAATTATCTTCACAAAAAACCAAAAAAAGAAGTCTCTTCTGCCATCTTTAATAGAAGCAGTGAATTAAAAGCACAAGACAAGATATTTTTTGAAAAGCCAACCTTGTGTACATCCTCCATGACATATTTTCCACTAGGCTTAAGATCTGCAAGAAATGGAACCTCATCGCTGACCTTCTGAAAATCATCAAGAGTTAAGTTCAGACCAACAGACCTGCCAAGAATATTGCCATGAGAAACTTCAATGTCATGCAATCCAGCAACAAACTTTCTAAACTCAATTCTTGGCATTCAACAGACCTGTAAAAATTTAGAGAGTGCGTGGTACCCGAGTCCACCAAGCTCGGGTACCATTCTGTACTGGCCGGCCAATTTTTAAGGAGTTCAGTCAATAAGCTGCCAGTACAGAATGGTACCCGAGCTTGAGGGACTCGGGTACCATGCACAGTACTCGAGCCCACCAAGCTCGAGTACTAAATGGCCATTTTTTTTTTTTTATTAAACTTTCCATGTCAGCAGGCTAGGTGGATTAAAAAAATATGGTACTCGAGCTCACCAAGCTCGAGTACCAGAAAAAGTGGTAGATTCCTATATTGTTCGGAAACAGTGTTTCTTGGCAAATTATTTCCAAAATTAATGGTAATGGGCCATTTTGCCCCAAAAGAAGCTCTAATAAACAGTGAAAGGTCATGGGTTTTGGAAAGATAGTAGGGAAAAAAAGAAAGAAAAAGAGGTGGAAGACTCAAACTCATCACTTCATCCATGATCAGTAATCAAACATAATATCAATCCCACACAAGCCACTCGAACTCACAGACATACCCCAAATCCAAATCACCATGAACTCTGTTAGCTCCTGAAGCCAATAAACAATGTCACCCTCTGTAACACGTGTAAGCCACCTAACGGCAAAGTCTTTGGTGTAATACATCGTTGCCGGTCATTGTTGGGAGCTTCACCGCCAAAGCTCATCCAAATCGGAACTGGGTACATTTCTTTATACTCATCATCTAAATGTTCTTAATTTGATTTGCTTGCTTGCACTTGTGACCTAACAACTATTCATGTGTGTTTTCGAGTACATGACATATTTAGATAATTTAATAATAATATGAATTGGTATATTATATTATTATTATGAATCAAAAGAATTTCCTTCAAATCGATATGAATGAAATTTTGAGAGATGTAAACCCTATAAATTAAAAATCTTTAATTTATTTTTTAATACAATAATATATGTGTATATATATATATATATATATTTTTTTTTTTTTTCTTTTCCAAGAAGAATAAAATCTACATTTAGATTGAGGGAACTTTGACTCAGTTTTTTTAGAAGTGATTCGGTCCATGACTTGATTATAAAAAAGAAGCCCACTCTGTCTTATATCTCATGCAATAAAGGCTACATCTTTCAGACAACATAAAGTCTAGCCCAATCTAATTTTCCAATATAGCCCACTTCCTCTTCCTATTAAATTCGAGCCCAAAGTAACCATGAACTCAACTATAGGTCAAGTGTACATGCTTTCCTCCTGAAAAAAAAAAAAAAAAAAAAAAAAAAAGAGGCTCAAGTGTTCATGCAAAATATAATTTTAAGATACAAGAAGGGAAAAATTTGTGGACAGTGGTAGACACTTTTGCACTCTCCCCTCATAATATTCTTTAATTAACAAAAAATTAAAAGGTTTTTACCCTCTCTTGAATATTTGCGAATGTCCTATATTTTGTTTGTTTTAATACTTTTATCAATTTTTGAGTTCGTATTTTTATATATTTTTTAAAATTATTAATTTTTTTAGAATCAAAATTATTAATTAGTAATATGTTATTTGGGCCTTTTTATTTATTTATAATATCATGTTATTATATATGTCATATCATTTTTTTTTTTTTTTTGAGCAAGTGTCATATCACTTATCAATTTGTAGTTATAGAACTACTTAATTGTAAAAGGGTGTAATCAATCTATAAGTATAAGTATTTGTAGGGTGTGAGGGTTAAAGGTTGGAGTTCAAGTCTCTAGAAAAAAACACCATACACATATAAAATTATATTAAGTTAGAGTAGGAATTCTATTTTGTAAAAAATAAAAATAATAAAAAAACAACAAGTACTTAATTGTAATGCTATAATAACAAACATAGTGTTCACAATCACATAAATTTCATGCTGTCCACGGGTCGAGTCGGATCGGGTTTGGGTCTGATCCGCATCCGACCCGATTGAATCGGGTTGAACAGAAAATAGACTTGCGGCTGACCGAACGTTCGAGTCGAGTTCGACGGAACGGGTCATCGGTTGAGCAGGTTGGAGCCTCGAGTAAGTTCGGGTCTCGAGCATAACAACATTTCAAAACCTAGAACAATCTTCTCAAAAAAAAAAAACCAGAACAAAGAAATTAAAATCCAAACCAAAAACCCCAGATCTATGACTAAAAGGAAAAAAGAGAAATTTAAACCAATAGCACCACCACCACTCCCTCCTTCATCACCAACCAACTCATCCATCACAAGATCAGTACAATTTTTTTTTTTTTTTAAATAGAACATTTTTTACTGACCCACCATCAAAATGCACAGATCAAAGTATCAAGAGGAGATTTCAAGTTGATCAGAGGAGGCTTGTGGAGTTTGAGACTCATCCAAGGACGGTGAGTGCAACGACGAAGGGGCAACATCATGAATCAGCGCCGGCGGACTGGGCAACGTGGAATTTGAATCAGCCTCGTTGGATTGGGCAACGTCGGCAAGGAGGCTCGGATTAGGGGCGGCGACAAGGCCCACCTTGGTAATGGCGGCAGCAAGGAGGCTGGGTTAGGGATTTGAGTGAGAGATTAGAGAAAGTGAGCATGAGAGAGTAAAGAAAGTGAGAAATTTTCTGAAACTCAAACGTACAACTGACCCATCACCGTGTTTTTTCCTTTTACAAATTTTGGGTCGGGCGGGTCGTTTTACACGGGTTAGAAGTCCAGGGACCCAAAACCGACCAAAAAACCAAAATTTAAAATTAATTGACCCGCATCCGACCCATATGGACATTCGGATCCGCACATGAGCCTACGGGTCGGATCAGGTCGGACGGGGCCGGGTTAACCAGGTTGCTGGACAGCCCTAATCGTGAGATTAGAGTTAAAACAAAAAAGAAAAAAAGAAAGAAACGTGATGATAATGATATTTATATTTATGTAATATGATGTTGGATCACTATTTAGTGAGCAAGATAAGTAACGTAGTGTTTGTTAATTTCACATTTCTCTGGAGTTAATTAACTTGTGAATTTTATATAGTGCCAATTCTCAAGATGGGGTTGTTATTTTGACAAGTAGTGATCTATACGACTTTTCATATCATAATATAACCATTAGGCTCCGTAATTTATTTATTTATTTATTTTCTTACTTTGTCATTGCTTATATAGTTTAATAATAAGGGGTTTTATTTCTCCGGTTATTTTCTCACAAAAATAAAATAAAATAAATGATAATTTTTTATTCCCAAAATCTTAGATAAAATTAAATGTTTTAAAAAGAACAAAGTTTTTATACAATTTAGGTTGTAGGATTTTTTATGATACCCACTACATATGTGCTTGTTAAACAAACCATCTGTATGTATTTATAGTCACATGACATTTTTAATGAGTCATGTGATTGGGGAAAAATGGGATATAGTGTCCACAATAATGACATATTTATTAAGTTGTTACTTTAGAATCTATATTGTTGTTTTTCTTCGCCAAAAAAATAAATAAATAAATAAATAAATCCAAATTAATGATTTTTTTTTTTTTTTGATAGGATCCAAATTATTGTTATTCATTAATTATTTGCAAAAACTGCTGAAAATCTTGATAAACTACATGCTACAACCCCATTACACTCTGGTTTCCAAAAAAAAAGGGCCCTTTAGGACCATCATAAAAACATCTTTTAACACAATGTAATTAATTGAAGTACAATATGAAGTATGAACTGATAAAAATTACAAAAAACAGGTTCAAAATCCAATACGCCAATTTCCATCTTGGAAAACATTTTACCTTGCTGAAGGATTGAGTGCAGTCGTCACATTGATGTTGATCATGTCAAATGAATCTTTTGATTCATCCTCATATCGGTCTTTCCTTTGAGCTAATTCAGTTTCCACGCACTCCTTCAGTTCTGCCACTACCTGATCCATGGTTGGCCTTTTACTGGAAGTTGGAGATAAACAAAGCATTGCTATTTCAACAGCTTTCCACACAGAGTTGACGTTGTAATTTCCATCCAACTTTGGATCAACACTATTTTTTATATCCCCTTTAGCAAGCATGGAACTCACCCACTGACTTATGTGAGTCCTTTCTTTGGATCTTTCTATCACAGGTCGATTTGTGATTATCTCTAAAAGCACAACTCCAAAACTATATACATCACTTTTCTCAGTTAACCAATTGGTTATATAGTACCTGCAAGTGATAGTATGCTGTCAATTAAATTTTGTTGCAATGTTCATTTTTATAAATTCTGTAACTCTCGTGATATCAAATGTATCAAGATTTGAATGCATTTCTTTGGTTCGGAAGATAAAAACAAGAAGGCAATGCCACGTAAGACCAAATTCCAAAGTCTTCGTTCTATATTCTATTATTAAATTTACATTAAGATAATTTCATTGTTGTCTATAATTTTCAAATTTGTATTTATTTCATTTCAGAATTGGTGACACTACTTGGATTATAAACTTAGAAGATGATAAGTAAATTAACTAAATGAAATACTCACTCAGGGTCTAGGTACCCAGGGGTGCCAGCAACAACAGTTGAGACATGAGTGCCACCATCAGTTGGGAAAACCTTGGATAGACCAAAATCAGCTAGTTTGGCACGGAACTTTTCATTCAATAAGATGTTTGTTGTCTTCACATCTCTATGAATTATAGGTGGCTTACAACCATGGTGCAAATACTCCAATCCTGCATTTGACAATGCAAATCATTTATAAACACACGATGAAACACCATAAGAAAGAATTACGCAAATCAAATCATTGCTAACCTTGTGCTGCATCCATTGCTATTTGAAGTCTCGCTTCCCAACTCAAGATATTAGTCTTCTCACCTGCATCCGTAAATTCAATGAGTTAGGTCTTTTTGGTTGTGTTATTCAACTGAAGAAACCTTTGATCAAGTGGGGATTACCGTAAGAAAGTTTCAGTGTGGGAAATTATTAATATGTTACTAATAAATGAAAATTTTCTTTGCTACGGAGAATAAATTGATGGGCTAAGAATTTGGGATCTTTGCTAGACACTTCAATTATGACCAAACCTGAAAGATGTGCTTCTAAGTCTCCGTTGGCCATGTACTCATAAACAAGCCCCATGTTTGTTCCGTCATAGCAATACCCGACAAGGGTAGTTAAGTTTTTGTGATGAACTCTCATAAGAAGATTTACCTGTAATCCAAAAATTATCATCTTAGTTAATTCAACTTAAAAAGCTATGTTTGTATCTATCATAGGAGCTCAAGAATTTAAATTGTAGTTGCTTGCCTCTGCTTGAAATTGCTGATATCCTTGACCTGATGATGCAGAGAGCATTTTCACTGCCACTTGAGTGTTTTCAATGCAGCCATGGAAAACTGTTCCAAATCCACCCTTACCAAGAATTCTCTCAAAGTTGTTGGTAATTCTTAGGAGATCAGGATATGTAAATTGTCGTTGTATTGACTCTAATGATCGATTCTGGATGTTGGGTTCAAGATCTACTTTGGCAACTGCATGATCATCGTGAGCATGATAAGCAAACGTCTGAGGTGAATGTTCTGTGTTTACATGAATGTGTAACTTATATTTAAAATTTTAACCTTTAGTCGTATGTTGTTGTTTTCTGCTTCTTAGCCCCCACAAGATGGCCACAACAGTTAAAGAGAGGATGAACAATCCACCAACTGATGCTACAATTGGAACGGCAATATTCTTCTTCTTCTTCTTGTTGCATGAACCAGATCCACAAAAATTTGAATTTTCATCCACACTAGCAATGACAACAGGGTTGGGCAAAACAATAAAAATTAAGGCAAGAATTACAATTAATTGTAGTTTCTTTTTTATGTATCATAGAAATTATTGCAACTCATGCTTAAGCTTCTGCAGAGATATTAGATAGTTTATTATTCTACGAAAAAGGAAAGTAAGGAGAATCATGACAATAAAAAGCTCATGGTCTTTGACAAAACTCATACCTTAACAATAGTGAACCCTTCTCCGAAATTTCAATGAGCTTAGCTGGAATTAAACCATTAAGTTGGTTTTGTTTTAAGTTTCTGCAAGAATAGATTAAATATGATTTTCCTCTTATCTAACCATGAAATTTGTAATATCAAATCCAAGCAACTTACAAGACCCTCAAGTATTTTAATTGAGTTAAAAACTCTGGCACCAATCCCATTAAGCTATTGTTTGATAAATCCCTGAAATCAGCAAATCACTTTCCTTCAATATTGATAGTCATAAAAACTGACACCTGATTCTGTAGTCATTATAGTGTTTCAATTTTTTTTAAATAATTTTTTTTGTCATGTAAAATTGTAAATACTTACAAGTATTGTAACATTACGAGATTTGATATATCAACTGATATTTCTCCGGTTAATCCACTTGAGGACAAATTCCTGAGCAAATTTTACATTTTACAATAAGCTAATTAGTTGATGCTTCAAAATAACTTTTGAAAGTCAAAAGGGCTTAATATGAATGAAAAAACTTACAAGGATATTATTCTAGGGGGATTATAACCCTCGTAGCTACAATTAAGACCTTCCCACGAGTATGCTTTTGGGGCACACGGATCTCCACGCCAATTCCTCTCCACTCCGTACGTTGACTTGAGGTTTGTTATGGCACCAACTAATATTTTCGTATGGATTCAAGTAAGTAGATTTCTTTGTAAACGAGGATATGGCACCATACTGATAGTGAAAACTGAGAAAAGTATAAGTGAATGCCATGTAATTTTTAAGTACTTTTTCGTGCATAATAACATACCATCTTGTTGGTCGGTTTCTGATCGTGGGAGATCTTTGACTGTATATATCTCAATTGCATTGATGATTGGTGGAAGTGTTGAATTCCCAGTTTTGAGGATAGAGAAAACATATTTTCCTCCTGTCAAGGCTGCTCTGCTGTACACAGTATTAGTCAACAAGTAACTAGGAGAAAGGGGTCCATACCAGAATTCTCCATTTATTGTAATGTTGAATGATCTGGACTCATTGGCTCTTAGCTTTACAACTTCAGCAAAGTGCATGTAGACATAAAATTCAGAATTTGTGTCAGTTGGCTGCAAGTAGAATTCCATGGGAGCACTCTCATTTATTGGTGTAGCAGCAGTACTCATGACAATAGATGGTACCCAGTAAGCATTGTGGCTTTCTGAGTCTACTGTCAGCGAGGTACTTAAAGCTTTCCAATCATTGTAGATCTTGGGTGACCAAAAGCGATCATAAACATCATTCTTAAACCTAAGTAAACATATATAGTCAGCACAAGCCAGGGGCTAATATAATCTATGTTCAAATTTGAAAGAGACTTAAACTACATATGTGAGTAGCTAGGATGAGATTTTAAATGAAATGACTCACCTGTATCCTTTTTCTGAACCAAAATCAAAGCGCGAGAAGAGCGACAATGATCCAAATTTTGTCACATACGATGAACTGTTTATTGGCCTTAGCTCTAATGCCGATATAAATGGTGTCCCAAGACCCGTGTTTACAAGACAGACTTGTATGTGATTTAGAGATGGTACATGTATGAGCTCCTTGCTTACACTACGGGAAATATCCTCTATTTTGATGGTATCCCACAAATTTGGTCCAAGATGCAGATCAAATTTAGGTAAGTTGCCTTGTCCATCATAATTCCCATAAAAGAAGCTTGCTCGGATAAAATATTTAGTGCCTTGTGTAATGTTGTTTATGCTGTAACAGTTCCGGATTCCTTGTGGAAAGCTTCTGAGTGTCCATACTTGTTGTTGTTGGTCATCTTTGAATTCACGTGGTATGCTCTTACTTACACCAGTGTCAATGTAGGTCGCATCAGAAATGTAAATTATGCCTGTTGTGGGCTCTGGATAGCTCGAATTTGCTGCTAGTCCGCAATCTATGCTTATGAAGCCTGAGACATACAGAACAATTCCTCAGCTTTGTTAATCAGATAACCAAAATTTAATAGAATAATATTCCAGGACTTAGATTATTATCATACCTGATTGATCCTGGGCTTGAACCAAAAGAATGAGAGCCAAACCCCCAAACAATGCAGGGATGAAATTTTTGAACCGCCCCATCACAATGTAAACTTCTTGCTTATTGGAACAATGTGGGCATATCTTTGCTGCCATCTTGTACTTTATACTGACAAAGTACACTACCAAACGAATTAGTGTAGTTTTAGCAGCCTAGTCAAAGTCTACTGTCCTTGCAATAGCAAAGTCAACTGTCCATGTTACAAGAAGGGTTACCTTTCCAGTCTTTGTTTGTTTCTTTTTTATTATTATTTTTAGAAAAATTCTTAGTTTCATTTTAGACACACAAATGTGTGCAATGTTGTAAATGGAATTTAATCAGATTTCCCTTGGAAAACAAATTATTTTATTAGTTAAATTAATTGGAATTCAAAATTCTTTTGCAAGTTGAGAGCTCATCAAATTGTTTAATTCAAATGTGATGCTTAGCAGAGATGCAATGTACCTAGAAATTTACTTTATTATGATTTCCAAAAATGGGGACCAAAATCCCCTCCAAGTCAATGAGAAAAATGTTAACACGCAATATGTTAACATGCATACTACTCTTTGAAGTCTGACCTTATTAGCTTGGAAAATGGAAAACCTAACACAGCAATTGAAGCGTGTGAAAGGGGGTTGAGTATTTTTGTCACTGATAACAGACATGACTTTTTCCCATGTCCCATTGCAAACAGGGCATACTTTCATTCAATGTGAGTTTCCAAGCAAAAGCAGGAAAGTCTATACTTCCAATCAATGACAAAATCCTAGCGCCAGTGTTTGGGGCATGTAAGACTCATAACTCGACAATTTCAATTGTTAAAATAATTTTTATGGCAGAATAGAATCAAAGCCAAGGTTGGTCGAATATTGAGTTCCGCTTAGGCTAGCTGTTCTGTTCACGAGCTACTAAGCAGCGCACAAGATCTTAGATGGGTTTCATCTCCTTTTGAGAACACCTTCTTACTGGTGGGGCTAAGCCTGATGCAAATATACCAAAAGAGAAGATATCTAGTGTCGCGTCGATTCTTCGAAGAGTAGATTCGCCCCTTGTATTATGGCTCAATAATTTAGTTTATAATGAGGAATAGGATATGTTCATTCTTTTTGTGTTCACATAATACAAATAATCATTCAATTAAGTTATGTATATTTTGAATTGTTTGTCATTTTTTTTTTTCTTCCCTTTAGTAAATTAGCACCAAGTCATACATTAGTGCAAGGTAAGCAGCACATACCAGCCATCTTCCTCGAACTAATTGTAGGGAGTAGATCAGTAGAAAACTAGCTAGTGAAAGTAAATGAAAAAAGCTAAGTGGAGGCATATGAGTTTCTCCATTGACTCTTAAGTGCATGGACAATTTCCATCTTATTTTCCGTGGTCTTTACCAAATAGCCCCACTTTTGAAGAATTTTTATTAACAATTTCGTGGATTTATTGTTTGAATTGCTAAAGTGCACGGTTTAATTTGAAAATGTCAACAGTATTCTCGAGTTTTCTCATATGAAGAAGATTTTGATTTTGAGCCTCTCTCGTCTCTCCCAAGTAAACAAAAGAAAAGTTTAATTTGAAAATATGAATATATGGCCAGATTTTAAATGAAAATAAACTTAAACGTAAGTTATTCCTTTATTTTTTAGTAAAATTAGAAACTAACATTTTTTTTTTTTAACTTAAACATAGTCCCAAGGTTGTTTAGAGCTCTATCACATAACGAGGTTTCTCACGTGACAATCGTATTAGATATCTCTCACAACATGTGAAATCCATATATAGCAACTGCGTATTACATTTTTTTAATTTTTAATTTTTGGAGAATTTCTCACTTGTAATTTTGCTCCATTAGCTACTCTTATCATTTTCTGTTAAGGAAAGAAGACCAAGAAAAGGCCAAGATAAGCATCAAAAACATCCGCTAGGTATCTTAAAATTATTGTAGGTAAGGTAGCTATCAAATTCTTCCAGTCAATTTATGCTGCTAGACGAGTATATTATATGTTATTATGTGATTGTGTAATGTCGGTGCCCAATTGCCAGTATAAAACAAAGATAATCAACTTGCTGTTGGTTGACCAATTAGTATTTCGTTTTTATAGTCCTCTTAAAAAAGATATATATATATATATATATATATATTTTTTCAAGAACTTTGTGGCCTAAATTTGTCGTTTGAGCATGGAGGTCGGTCAGTTTCTATAGTTGGATCGGAACTGACTGTAACCAGCGTGATGGACGGGGTACAATATTATTATAAAACTAAAATAAAAAATATGACAATATTTTTTTTTTTAAATAGATATTAAAACCATCCATATATTATTGGTAGGTGTTGAAATTTTTTTTTAGTAGATGCAAATATCTAGAGCTCGTTCATTATACAATACAACAAGTGATCAATCATTTGTAGAGACTGGCAAGTTGAAAATATATCCAGACACATCCCATATCATCCCACCAAGCTATATTCCTCTCTGTTTCGTAATTTTAAAAAATTAATTAATTAATAAATGCATTCCATAAAATTTAAGGAAAAAAAACAAAAAAAAAAAAAGCAAAAGAAAAAAAGAGGTGTTGACTCAACATTTCAAACCACCCGTTTTGGTTGAGTTGAAAGTTTCTCCACTCTTTTCGCTTACCTACCGTATACTGATTAAGTAATGGCTACACAGTGGAGTATGGGGTTTGATAAAATACAAAATTTATATTTATATTAATAAATTTATATTTATACAATATGTCATTTAAAGTTTGCATCGTTTAGTAGTATTTCTTCTTCTTCTTTTTATTTATTTATTTATTTTATATTCTTAGACTTGGCAATTCTGTAGTTCATAACCTGACTAAGTATATAAGACATGCTAGAGATTTATCGGTTTGGATGAAAGATGTTTTTTCCCACTTTTATGATATTCTTTTGGCCAACGATGATTAGTTTTTTTCCAATAAATTTCCCAGTTTTCCTTCAAGAAAAAAAAAAAAAAAAAAATTTTGAAAGAAAGGGGAGAAACTAGAAATGTTGTCCTAAATTCTCAAATTAACCCCTACATTCCAAACACGTAATTAATCAACAGTTGCTTAAGTTTAGATTCAACAATTTGGTTGATAACAAAAATATCACCACAATCCAAAAATAGTATTAAAAAAATGCATAAAACAAACACAAGGAATTTCGTAAAGAGTGAAATTTTTTGAAAAACTCTTCCAATTCTGCAGCCTACCCTACTGGAGAATTAACTACAGAATAATATTAGCTAAAATAGTCTGTACATATAAAACCTTTTCTCAACATACTAAACATATAACATGACCATATTTCTAAATTTTCATAATGAATTTCAATTTTAATATTTTTCTAGATTAAATTTAGGTATCTTTTCTATTTGGGATCTCAATGCTACAAAAGATGTCTTGCTATAGTTGTGTCAAAACTAATTTGTATATAGTATACTCTATGCCTTCTTCAATTTACCATGGTAGATGATTAATTTTGATAAATGTCAGGTTTTGAGCAGTATAATATATGTCGGTTTGAGATTCATATTTACAATTTTTTGAAGCAGGATCCATGAGGATTTTCTTTTCTTTTATTAATATTGCAGAAGATGCTGATAATGAGTTGGCAAATTTCAAAGCATGGTTTTACTATGTTTATTATAAATCCTTAGACCCAAAAGTATGTTCCAACTTCGACCATTATTTGATGAAATATATGTATCTTCTATTTAATGTTGTTGACAATTTCTAATTTTTATAGGATCTTTCTTTAAGAAACGGCAGTGATACATAATGAGAAGTCTTTATAACCCAATGGCATTGGTTTATTTTGATGTCGAGAACTTCAGAGCCCCAAAAAATAAAACCAATGCTATTTCTTATAACCTCAGTGTTTTTTTATTCTTTGATTTAATGATTGATTTTTTTTTCTTTCTCGATTCCCTTCAAAGTGTTTGAAGAAATGCTTGGACCGAATGCAATTGATTGGGTTTTACTAAATTTTGCAGATTGATTTTGGCTTAGGGAATATATTTTTTTATTATTAAAGCAAAGTCACACTCAAAAGCTGTTAGTTGCATGGTAAGTGGCGGTATACAGTGAGAAAACGTTAGAAACCAGTGTCATTGGTTTATTTTGTTGTTGAGGACTAAGGGTGTGCATGAGTTGAGTTGGGTTAGGTTAAGAGGCTTTTTCAATCCAACCCACCATGGTGGGGTTAAAAAAAAAATTGTTAGGTTCTAAGGACTTAGGAACTAATGTATTTAGAACTCTAATCTGTATTGTTGGCAAACCATAATCATACAGGTTATTTCGTTTTGTTTAGACTTGCTCAAAGTTGTGTCTTTTATGTAAAGTTGGATTCAAGCTGATGTAGAATTGATAGTGCATTTTGGCCTAGTTCGATCGATCGAAGCTTAGGCTTGATCAATTGAAAATCGGGCAGAATGCGCTTTTCTACAGAATTCCAACTCAGTCCTAGTTCATTAAAACGTTTAAGGTTTTATGTTTTTTTTACCCTAGGTATATAAGACAAACCTTAGCCACGTTTTAGAGGTTGCTCATATTGCAATTTGTGTAAATCTCTTGTGAGATCTATGAGAAGCTTTCCTTTACACAAGCTTAGGATTATCAAGAGGAGATTCGTTCAAGAACTTGATGATCATTCAGTTGCTGCCATTAGAACTTAAAGAAAAACAAGCGAGCGTGCTTTTACTTGCTGGAGAATCCAAGAAAGAAGGAGTCCGTGGTCTCGGAGTTTGCACATGGTCGTGTCAGTAAGTTTCTACTGGTGGGTAGCAATAGGATGTTAGTGGTCTAAGTCCTATTGTAAAATTTCGATTCTTTCATAGTAGATTCAGGTTTACCTTGAGGATAGCTAGGTTAAATCCTCCACGGGTTTTTACCGGTTTGGTTTCTTGGGTTATCATATCATTGTGTTATTTATATTTCCACTGCTATACATGATATGATTGTTTGATTGTGATAACCTAGATCTAGAATTTAGACTAAGTAATAACTTGACTAATTAACTAGGTTAATCCAATTGTGTTTTAAGGGGTCAAAAAAAGTACAAAAATATAACTCAACCCAACCCAGCCCATTACAAGAGTCCAACTCAACTCACTTGACTCACATTGGACCTATGGATTGGACAGTTTTTTATTTTTAATTGAGCATTAAAATAGTATAAACACAAATAAGAGCAATTTTATAACCATATAAACCTAAGTATAGCACCAAACCAACATAAACTACTTTATTAGTGCTTCAAAGTTCAAATCAATTTAGCTAAGAAACAGTATAAACATGAACTAGTTTTGTTATTCTATAATTAGTAGGATATCATATAGTTCTAGATATTCCAACTCAATTGATAAACAAAAGAGTAAATAATAAAATTATATAATATACTTTTTCAATATATATTAAATATAGGAGGGTCGAGTTAGGTTAGGTGAATTTGTGAATCTGTTGACCTGTACCTAACCCGACCCACCGTAAAAAAAAATAATAATAATAAAAATAATAAATAATAAATAATAAATAAATAAATAATTTTACAATCCAACCCAACCTACTAACTCTTAAAAACTAACCAGACCTAGTGAATTGGGTTGGATCAAGTTAGTTTTGGTAGATCAATGGATTGGTGACTTTAGAATTATTAAAAAAGAAAAACAATTTCTTTTGAACTTGGTTTTTAATTTTTTTGGTTTAATGACTAATTACTATTTTCTTTAGTTTTTCAATACTTATGATTTTTTTTTCTTTGGTTTCTCAATTCCCTTCAAAGTGTTGAAGAAATACTTAAAACAAATACGTTTAATTGGGTTTTACTGATTTTTGTAGATTGGTTTTGGTTTTAGGAATTATATTTTTCCCTATTAGCAGAGCAAAGTCACACTCAAAGAGCTGTTATGTGAATTTTGTTGAAAAAATTGTGAAGTATTGTATTAGTAAGAAGATTATCATTTTTTTTATTATTACAATAAGAAGATTATCATTATAGTATGCAGTTGAATCTAAAGCAATTAGGGCTTTTTAGTCTATCCTATGTGATGCACCAATTAACGACTAGTTAAATACTTATATTAAAAAAAATGAAAAACAAAAAAGTAATTTGCAATTAATATACTATTCATCTAAAATTGTTATCATTGTTAAGGTTGAGCCCTCCTACACCTACTTGTAACCTGGGTTTTGTTGGGTTGAAGAATGCAAACACAATATTGATTCTTCTTCGATTCCAAGGTAATTAGAATTCTGAGGTTACTTTAGTTACGGAAGTAACATTGTTAATTTCCTCATAATTCACGTAGTAGATTCGTGATAATCCTAATCTAGATTCTCCTAAGAAAAAAAAAAAAAACACTCCTAATCTAATCCAGACACTAAATTCTCCGATGAATACTCAGCCTATGCTACAAAGAACACTTTCTCTCTCTCTTTCTCCTTAATAGAACACAAGTTTTATCGGGGGATTTAAACTCTAAATGTTTTCCTTAAAAAACACAAGGAGATGTTATCAGGCCTAGGGTTTTCCTCACTCCGATAGAGCGCCACAGCGAGTGAAGACATGTTTTCCAATCCATCTTTCCAATCTAGGAAGATGGTTATTCAAAGAAAGCAGAGGGTCCACAAGCTCGATTACTCTCCGGTTAGTATTGATGCATTCGATCTTATATCACAGCTGCCTAAACACATCATTCAACACATCCTCTTCTTCATGCCTTCAAAAAACGCAGCTCGTACTAGTGTCTTGTCAAAGACGTGGCGACGAGCATGGATTTCGCTCCCTATGTGTGATTTCAGTTGCGTTCAATTTTGTTTGTCTCGTCAACATTATGAAACTGAGGAGTTTGTGAACAGAGTTGATGAAGCTCTAGTAATACTCAAGGAGCAGAAGGTACTTGTCAGAGAATTCAAGTCGAGAATGAAAATTCGTGATACTATAGATGCATCTTGTATCGATAATTGGATGCAATTACTCATGAAAAATCACATTAAAATTAAAAGCTAGACCTTGGAATTGAAGGCCAAGAAAATATCAAAAGCTATACTTTGCCTAGGACTGTTTTTGGTGCTGAAGCATTAACCGTATTGAAGTTAAGAGGTTGTAAGCTGGTGGATTCCTTATTCTGCGACGACAATGGAAAGTTTACTGTTTTGCGAGAACTGTCTATAGAGGAAATGAATGTTTATCCAAGTGAATGGAAGAGAGTACAGAAGCTCCTATAGTCCTATCTTGCTGTCCTTCGCTGGAGGCACTTACTGTGGACATGTTCCCAAGAAGTTAAATTGGAAGGTGCAAAAGCTCTCTTCAACTTGTCAATGTTCCCAAGCTTAAAAAGGCATATTTAAGAAATGTTCAAAAGATTAGGATTGAAGCACCTACACTCGGAACTCTCTACTGTGAAGGCTGGATCCGTGCCAAATTGGATTTGAATTTGATTGCACGCAATAATGTAAAGGAGCTGGAAATTAAAGGGTTCAGACTTACAAAGAAATTCTTCCAAGAGCTTAATTCTAAATTTCCTCTTCTTGAAGACTTAGCAGTGTTGTTCGACTCCAAAGACATTGATTTTTCAAGCCATCGACTTATGAGGTTACATTTGCATCATTACTCTGATTCTTCACCAACTGTTAAGACCAATTGTGAAAATCTTCGTTCCTTCAAATATAGTGGCACGTCAACACCATCAATAATTCTTGTCAATTCTTCAAGTCTACAAGAAATTGAACACAATCTGTTCAATGACTATCAAATAACCATGCGATGGTTACTTTGGTTGAGACGATATGTTGGAAACTTTCAGCAGAGTTCTAAACTTTTGGTGTACTGTCATTCCACTTCCATCGGTAAGTACACAATTAAATGGAAACACACACACACACACACACATACATACATACATTCATATATATATATATATATATATATTGATTTACTTTCTCAATTATAGTGATCATAAGCTAAGCACTCTGATACCATATTTTCCCTTTCCTATTTATTAAATTTATCAAATAAACTCCTAGTTTACTGTTTTGATACACAGTTAATCAGATATGAGGCGGAATTAAATGAAGAAAGCATTCCTCCAAGACCAAATATTAAGCATTTGATGTTGTCTAATGTTCCAATATTAGAAGATTACACCGCTCTTATAGATGGCCTGTTATGGAGTTGTCATCCAAAGATATTATCAGCACATTCGAATCCTGAGAGCAAATTCATAAAGGTATACATTTTGTAATGAAAAGAAAACTGTTTATTATTTATAAGTGAGAAATTTTTGTTCGGTTTACGAGTATCATGCTGACTATTGAATTTCTTTTGATTTATATTATAGCCCTTGTACGAGACCTTAATGAGCAGAGAAAAAAAGCCAAAGTGCTGCAGTGGCTTCAACACCAAATGTTGACGTCATTACTTAAACGCTGTGAAATTAATTAATCACTCTGGTATGAGATATAGAGGAGTATGGGTGCCTCAGAGCAAAGCGTTATCCGATTCATTTCTAACTGCTGAAGTATATTGAAGTATAACTTTTAAGCTTGAATGGTAATTAGAATATTAATATTCATTTATTGACTTCTTTTTTTCTTATTTTAAGCTGGTTTATTTATTTATTTATTTATGTTGAAACTGAAGTGATATTTTAAAGCATGTCTAATTATGAATGTGAATGACAATCAAGCTATAAATACTTTTTCTGTCACAACTCTTTGAAATTACTGTTATATTTTCTCTATTACCACTATTAGAAGTTACTTTTTTATGTACTTCCGTCTTTTCGCCTTTATATTTCTTCATTCTCAGTGGCTCTTACAGTCTACGAGTCCTCTAGTGTAGTTGCAAATTGCCAAGGATCGGACACTCCACTTGTATGTAGGCTCTTAATTTCGGTTAAAGTGATTAGCAAAATCAATTTTTGGAACCCCATCTTTCCTGCTTGAATCATTGCCTCCCCTGTAACCATCTATATTGCAGCTAATTCTGCCAGCAAATATTGTTGCCAATGCGCCTGTACAATAATCAATTCTTCACAATCTTCCAATGCTTTGCCACATTTTGGACATATGTTTACTTTTTAGTTAAATTTGACTCTTTGTACCTGCCACCCAAATACTTATATTAACAGAGTTTCAAAACTGCCTTCATGAAGAACCTGATTTCTATGCAACCATAGGTTCCACGGGGTATTGAAAACAATCCCAACTAGATGGAATGAAGAAATTGTTATCCAAGAGCTCATACTAACAAAATCTAGCACACCTATTCTTAGAGGTAGGTCTTAGTCTTACTCTTGAACATGATAATGAACAAACAAATGCTCCAACGTTTTATCTCCATGCATGATTAACATAGTTGGAATCACATCTCATATATATGAATATTAAATGGTCTTGTAATAACTTTTAAAACTCCACCTTTAGTTTTTTTTATTTTTAAGAAACTATATCTTTCAATCCTTTTTGGGTTATCTTGATAATTAATTTTAACAGAAAAATGACTGAAGAATTTTGTTATGTATATCAAGGGCATCCAAACTTGAAGAAATTATGATGCAGACTAGACAACATAGATTTTGCAAATTGAGTGATGAAAACTGAGCTTTAACTTTTATTCTTTCATTGAGTAGAGAGACAGAGAAATTCAAAAAGTAGAAAAGTACTAGTAGAAATCATCAATGACAAAGATGGAATTACATGAAATTTGGTGACGTACAGGGAAACGAAGTTAGGAGTAAAACTTGTAGCCTTTGGCTATGATTGAGGCCGCTTTCGGCCAAATTCCTTTATTAGGCAATTGAAATATGCATTTTTGCCGTTTTTAGTAATATTTATTTTTAATAACTTTTAATTTAAAATTCAAAATAAGATATCGTCTATTTTAAGACATTTGTAGTTTTAATTTTTGCAATTATCTCAATTTTTCTGTTTTTAGTAAAAATTACTACTTTGCCAACTAATTTTGTGATAATCTTGAATTAGGCTTTTCTAGGTGTTTTCATAGCTTCCCATGTTTTCTTTTTACAATCTAAGTATATTGTAGTTTTTCAGATTTATAAAAATACAGACTTTTGTCTATTGTTTTCTTATTGTTTCTCTTCGGTAGATTCCAGAACTCTATCACCTTATGAATTCAAGGAATTTCTCGTAGATTCAAGGTTTTTGTTCCGAAGTTAACATGTTTAGTTTCTTTTTATTTAGAAAGTAACGTTTTTTTTTTTTTTCCTTTTTTTTCTTGTAGCTTCTATGACATTAAATTAGAAGCTAAATTTTGGTTTTGTGGTTTCAAGTTTCAACCCTCACTTTTTTAAACACAACTTTCTTAAATTTCAAAATTTCTAGATACAACCTTTCAAATAACCTCATTTTTGAAACCCTGAAAAATAAATTGTATCAAGTTGAGAATTATTTACAATAATCAATAAAAAGAGTGAATGTAAGTTAGTGAATATTACAATAAGTTATGATAATTAATATATATATATATATATATATATATATATATATATATATATATTATCAATTCTGAAATGATTGAAGGTATGGTGTGTATAGAAGTTGATATTAAGGAATTTACAAATGGATTCATCATAGTCCAAGAATGTATCTTCTAGAAATCAATTACATGTATCTGTTCAAGTGATGATATGGAAATAAATTTTCAACAAAAAAAGATTGAGATTAAAATAAAAGAGAAACATGGAAACATTAAGAGGACTGAACCAAAAGGCCTAAAGCCTCCTTTGAAATTGTCTTCGCCAGTTTTCCATAACCATTGCAATGAGATTTTCAATTGCAGACATTTCTATAATGAATTCATGGTCTAAGCTAATCTGGAGGCCCCACCAAAAGGCAAAGACAAGCACAAAACCATGATTTTCAATCAAAAATTTAATGAGAAAACAAGATACATGAATTCAAAAATGCTCCTTTCCAAATATATTCAATAAAAGTAATCACATATAAGAATTCTGATTTCCTTAACCTTAATTTCAAGTGCATGATCATGTTTCCATCTAGCAACCCATTGATGGAAGTCCGAAAATATAAAAGCTCAAAGTTAGGCGTAGAATCACTTACGCACCTATTAGGGAAAACCATAATGATATGTAGCTGCCTAAGATTGCCGTACTAATCTCGAATAGATAGAAATTTGTTAACAATTGCAATTATTCATATTAAAATTTGACTCTAATTGGACAAAAATATTAATAAGCTAAGAGGAATTAATCATGTGTCATAGGTTCCAATTAGATCAATTAGTAATTCTCTTGTTCCCAAATAAGAGATTTGAGATTTAAATTCCACCTACAATAAAAACCAATTAGTATCTTGGCCAAATAATATAGAACAAAGTTTCTCTCCAAACTAGTTTGGAGAGAAACCCTTCAAACTCCTTGTATATCTTTATATTGAGTGTGAATTTTGAAAATCTAACCGCTAGTTTGTATGTTCTTATTCTATCCTTCATGCTTGCAAAATTTCAAGAAATTCAAAGATCAATTGCTATGTCATCAAACAAATATTAAAATTTCAAGTTTTTGTGATTTAAAATTGTGTATAACAAATAAGTTTATTGATCGAATATTAAATAACATCCGATTTGAACGAAATTTGATATGCATGTTAAGAACATAAGGAATATGAAATTCAACGGTTAGACTTTCAAAATTCACACCTCAAAAAGAGATATATTAGAAGTTTGAATAATTGATCTCCAAACTAGTTTGGAGAGAAACTTTGTTCAATAATATAGAGCCATTATTTTGAAACAGATGCTATAGGTTGAAATTTTATCACATCAAGAGAAATTATCGAATGCTAGAAAGGGTAGCCTTGGGTTCTACACTTCTACCCATGGGCAGCTTTAATTTATCTTAATTGCAGTGTTTTTTTTTTTTTTTTTTTTTTTTTTCATATGTTGGAATTTTTTAAGAACAATGGCTAACCCAACAAGTTTCATATAACTTAACATGATATCAAAACTCAAACACTGCTTGGAAATCAAGAGGCGCAAAACCAATGTCGTCCAAGTTTGATTTATTGAACCAAAACAACATGATTAAATCTCACCACAATCCATTGCTGCAGCAAAATCCAGAAATTAAACCCATAACTTAACAACACACATATTATTAATAATAGAACAAAAAACATAAAAATTAAATCACTGCAAACCATATTGAATTATTAAATTGCTAAGAAAACTGTAATGAGAAGAAAAAATTTTATTATGCATAACTGAGAAATTTTAGTTCAGTTTATGACTATCAAGCTGAAAGTTGAATTTTCTTTTGATGATAGTCATAAACAGGGCATATAATGTTGGCGCCACTACTTAAAGTCTGTGAAATCAATTCACTACTCTGATATGCAGAGGGATATATCGGCTCCTCAAAGCAATGTGTTAGCTGATTTATTTCTAACTACTAAAGTAAATAGGAAAATAAAGTTTAAGTTAGAATGGTAAATGGATGATAATTACTGAAGTAATATTGAATGTGAGTGATAGGTCAAGAATGTATTGACCCCTTTGGTAACTTAATCAAATTAATTAGCCAAGTGAAATTAATTAGATTCAATTACATGCAATAAGCATGGTAGCACAAACAAATCACGAACTAAGGTGATTTGTTTACGAATGAGGAAAACTACCAAGACAAAACCCCACTGGGTGAATTTAAGGTCACCACTCTCAAGAATCTACTATTATCAAAACAAGCAATTACAAGTAAAAGGAATCCTAGTACCTAATACCGACCTACAGTTGAACCCTTACCCCAATACCCAATTGGACTTGTAGTGTAGTGACAATCTCTCCTTTCAATGCACGATTCTTAGTACATGACCAACCAATTGATACACGGATCCAAGTACGTGACTAACACACCAACTTAAGGAAGATGTTGGTTGCAAAGTTTTTCAATTCATCCAGATGATGAAGATCAAGAAACTCCTTGGTTACAAAACCCTTGGCGCACAAACGCAGCAGCTTCTACAAGAGAAAGATGAACTAGGGCAAAATTGTCTCCGGTCACAATTTGTGTGCAACAACAATTGCAACAACCTTTGCATCAAGTGAGACAGCCCTTAAAATAATCCTTATATATGTCGAGGGTTATGAGAAAAGAAACCCTACATAAATAGCTTGGATATGCATGAAAAACAAATCTAGAAATATGAATTTCGTAATTCTCAATAGATACAGCTTTTGTCAAGAGCTGTTGAGAATTATATATTAAATCTCGATAGATACATCTATCGAGTTATCTGTCGAGTTTTAATGAATAGCACTTCTTCATTTGATTTTTGGACAAATTTGCATGGCTTCAACACTAGACTTGAACTCTTGTTCCTTGAAGTATTAAACACATCCTAAATCTACTCAATTACATGTAAAGTGTGTTTTGTCAAAGGATTAACTAATTCTATATGACATATGTTCTTAACAAGTTTCACATATGTCCTTATAGTGAGTAACAATTAAGCAACATTTTCTTACTTAGACAAAGTTTAGCTATAAAATTGGTTGTAGCCTTACTCAATAAAATAAATATTACTATATATTTTGAAAATCTAACTATTCAATTGCATGTTTTTAATGCTTGTAATACACATGCCAGATTTTGTGTTAACTGAATATTATTTACTATATGATCTACAAGCTTATATTTTATGCATAATTTTAAACTCCAAAAATTTGCAATTTTAATAATTTATTGATGGCATAGTTATTGATCTTTAACTTTCTAGAAATTTTGCAAGTATGGATAATATAAGAAGAATGTTAAGTTTTAGACCCCTGGAAAACACAACATGTTTAACCTAATTTATTAGCTAAGTTGATACTTAGGTTAATAATTCAAACCCAGGTTAAACATTCATCACAATCAACATGCATAGCGGAAAACCATTGAAACAACTCATTTCAAGGTAAAAAACCTCTGGGGAAAGATCCCAAGAGAACAATCCACTATATCAAGTTGAGATTTATAGTTCAAGAAAACCAATTCTTAGTAAATCTAACGCAGTTACCAAATTGAGCTCTAAACCGCTCAAACTTCTTTGATGTGAACTTGCTCTCACATGAACCTCCAATTTACACTTTAGATCTCCCACATAGACCTCCAGTCTATGACTTCAAGACCACCCTCTTGAAGGTTTAAATCTCTAGTACCTTTAATGACTAGTGATGGCAGCAACTTCTAGAACACTAGATTTTGAGTTTATTGAAAGAATATTGTCTGTAGAAGATTAGAGAGAGCTTTGGGTACATAAACCCTAGATATACAATGGAGGCACAAGATGCACTCCGCTCTCTCTAAAAAACCCCTTCTAGAGTTCGTATATAATGTTCTTTAAATACTGCAACAAACAGATCATGATTTGGGCTTCAAACTAACAAGTTTGGGCTAATGGACCAAAATCTAACGTAGTTACCAAACTGAACTTTGACCCCTCAAACTTCTTTGATGTGAACTTGCTCTCACATGAACCTCCAGTTTACGATTCAGATCTCCCATATACACCTGCAGTCTATGACTTCAAGACCACCCTCTTGAAGGTTTACATCTCTATCACCTTTAATGACTAGTGATGGCAGCAACTTCTACAACACCGGATCTTAAGTTTATTCAAAGAATATTGCCGGTAGAAGATTTGAGAGAGTTTTGGATACATAAACCCTAGATATACAATGGAGGCACAAGATGCACTCCGCTCTCTTTAAAAAAAACCACTTCTAGGGTTAGCTTATATGTCCTTTAAATATTGCAACAAACAGATCACGATTTGGGCTTCCAACGGACAAGTTTGGGCTAATGGGCCGAAATTAAAAGTCTGCAAATCAAGTATCACAGACTCGATTTCTATGAAAATTCATGTGGAAATCAAGTTTGCAAGACTTGAGTTTCACAAGAAAACCCAGAAATCAAAACTTAAAACACACAAGCATACACAACCAAACAAGCAAAAAACAAAGATCAAACCATGAAACCCACGAAGACAAAAAAAAAAAAAAAAAAAAAAAAAAAAAGAAAAAAAAAAGAGAAAAATATCAAACAGAAACCCAAAACACGAAGACAAAAAACAGAGAAAGATCAAACTTGGAAACCCATGAAGACAAAAAACAAAGAGATCAAACCAAAGAGATCTTTCTAACGAAACCCAAACCACGAAGGCAAAAACAATAAACTAGAGAGATCAAAACCAGGTGGCAGTGGCGGGGATTGAAATCAAGCTCTCGGAGTCTTTAGGTGGGTCTTTTTCATTCTTGTTGTTGATTTTCTCTCTGGGTCTTGATCTATCACTCTGGGTCTTGCTATGTTAAGGCTTCCATGCTGTGTTAAGTTTTGATTTCTAGCTTTTGTGGAACTCGAGTTCGTAAGACTCGATTTCCACTTGAATTTTGATAGAAATCGAGTTTGTGATACTCGAGTTGCTACAGTAAACTCGACTCTTACACACTCGAGATGTTAGTTTCTTAAATAGTTTGAAAATAATGCTAACTAACAAAATTGTTTGAAAATTGGTGTTATTTTGAAAAAAATAAATAAATCCCTTTGTTTGGTTTGAGCGAGTGATTATAGGGCAGTGGTGGCTTTACATGCAAGCTAGGGTGGTTACAGGACCACCCTGCCTTGCAAAAAAATGTATATATACACTTACAAAAAAAATATTATATGCTAAACTAACATATTGTGACCACCAAATAAAAATTATGAACGCCCTAACTTGAGAATTACAAAAATTTGGGTTCAACAAAAATAAGAATAGTGCTACTACATTTACAACATTTTCACAATAATTTTACAACAAATATAATGTAGTAAGTTGCAACTGATTCTAATTTGGGCCAAATATTAATATCATTTTTTTACACATCAATAATAGTTTTTTTTTTTTTTTTTTTTGCTTTAGATTTATTGTAAAAATGTTGTGGAAATACAATTACTCCAAGATTAATTCTGCCTCCAAACATAATTCTTAATCCCTGTATTTTTTAAAGCTTAAATAACAAAAATAAAATATTAGCTTAAATAAAAACAAACATATACCAAACAAAAATAAGACAAGACCAAATAACAACAAGTGAAAAAATTATTCAACAAAAAGCCTATTATAAAACAAAAAGAAAAATTTGAAACTCATTCAACTTATTCAATAAAAATAATTTATAATTTCATTTTTCTTTAAAAAATTGTTCCAAGAAAAATATTGTGGTAATTTAAATTTTTTAATAGCCACCTTAAAAAAAAAAAAAAAAAAAAAAAAAAAAAAAAAAAAAAAATCGTAGAGCTGCCACTATTATAGGGAGGATGGAAATGAAGAAGAGAAAATAATGTTTGTGGTTGTTTGGTTGAGGGTAGAAAATTGGAGAGGTTTTGGTGGGGCTCACAAGTTTACTCTCCTACCCTACCAAAACATAGTTTCTCCAAATTGGAGAGAAAATAGGGGAGAAAAGTGTGCAAAACAATTTGAACAAAATTGCCCATCATTCCATTTCACTTCTTTGGCTAACTAGGCGGCTTGCCTTTTTCCTTTCTTTTTTTTTTTTTTTGGTTGGCTGTTTGCCTTTAAATTTGCACTTTTTTTTTTAATTGGGCATCATTTTTAATAAGAACATATAAGTAAATTTTAATAAATACTATTTTCTATCCTCCTATTTCTCTTCTCAATTAAACAAAAAAGTTTTCAACCTCTCCACTTTTCCACTCTTCTAACCAAATATAAATTAGGAAAACTAAAATCTATTCTATCCTCCCACTTTTTCATTTTCTCTCCATTTTCTATCATCATACTTTTTTATCCTCCCAACCAAATGGACCCTTAGTCTATAATGGATTTTGATAGATGGTGAGCTTTTTGGTTTGTTTCTCTTAGTTGAGCTGGATTACTGACAATGGTGAGCATTTCTATCTCGTATAAGTGTGTACTTGTGTTCACTTCTTACTTTCCAAAAAACTTTGGTATCAATGCGGTACTATCTCTTTGGTTTGGTTTTGGTTGTGGTTGTTGTTGTTGTTGTTGTTGTTGCAGGCCTAATGTCAAAGCCTCAAGAGCGTGCCAAAGAGACCTCCACAATGTAGAAGTGGATGAGTTAAGGAGACATATGCAACAACTCCAACTACGTTTGGAGCAACACATTTCATGAAGTGTAATTTTGAAATTGAACGAGGAATTCTTTTCAAATTTATCATCAGTTTTTATCTTTGTTCATGTAAAGGATCTAAGGGAATGATCCCGCAAGATTTGGATCGAGTGATCACTTTCTGAGGGAGAGTCTTGACATAATACTGAGCCAAGATGCTTTCGGTTTCATTTCATCATCATAAAGTTTTCCTTTTTCCTTCTTTACCATTCAATAAACAAAAGATTTTATTAAATTTTATATTTTCTAAATAGGCCCTTCTTTTTGGTTTTATCAATGGAAATCAATTTTAAATTTGTTATTAAACTTGAGAAGAAAAAGAAAAGGCTTTCTAATTTAGTTCAAAAATTAAAAACCACTCGGATTTTGGTTCACAAATTTGAAAGTAGTATATTTGAAATTGTATTTGCTGATTCTATAAATTTTTTTATTTAAAAAAAAAAAAGGATTTGCTATATGTGAGGTTTTAACATTGAGTGATTTAAAAAAATATATATATACAACATTGAATGATGTTAGAGATATTATAAATACTCATTCAGGATGACTGTTTTTTATAATCCCATTGAACCCTTCAATTCTCTCTTATTTTCAAGACATGTGGTATTTAAAAATCAAATAAGTATTAGGTCGGCTAAAAATATTATGTCATTTTAAAAATGTTATACATAATTTAAATTTATATATATATGTGTGTGTGTGTGTGTGTGTGTGTGTGTGTGTGTATTATTAATAAGAGGATTCCTCTCTTTAGAGTGGACTTTTATGTGATTCATAAATACCCTTAAACTTTAACTTTAACTGGGAAAAAATTTGAGGATAACCTAATAAAAATATATCTCCAATTCCACTTAAATGCTTACAAAATAAGACACTTTCTTACTAATCTATATCTTCAAAACAAACTTATCCAAAATTATTAAAATAAAAAAGGAAAATAATTACACTACACAAAAAAAAAAAAAAAAAAAAAAAGCCTCATTACACACACAAAGCACGTGTGATAAGGCTAGTGTGTGTGTGTGGGAATATATATATATATATATATATATATATATATATATATATATATATATATAACTTCTCTCTCTCTCTCACTTTGCACTCTCATGGCCATCTCTTTCCTTCCTCTTTCAACTTTATTTCATCAATATTAGAACCACCTTGTTAGGCATGGTAAAATGTTGAACTCGGGACCTCTTGCTCTGATACCATATTAAATTACCAATTGTCTTAAAAGCTTAAAAATTGTAATGTGGTAAATTTAATCATTTCACTCGGTGGGGTTTTCATCTGAGAATATTTTCCCCATCATGATCAAATTGTCATGTCAAACTTAACTTCCATTGCACTCTATTTAGTTTGGTGGTTTGATTGTGCCTCCACTTTTTTTTTTTTTTTTTTTTTGGGTCTATTGTGCCTCCACTTGATTTGCATGTAATATGACTAATTAATTAACATTGGATCCAATTTATTCAAGGTACAAATATAATGACATCCCATATATAAATAATACCAAAATAAAAGATTAGTATTAGTACAAGTAATGAATAGATTTATACAAGGATCATGAGTGCAGGAAAAGGTTTCTAGAGTCCGAATACTAGTAGGAATGAGACTGATATTTGCAAATCGTATCCACCTTACCAACAAAGTAAGATGAAATAGAAAGATAATTTGTAAACACGAGTTATTAGGCAAAGGTCTTTGTAGTTAATTAGGCCAAGGATTCTAGAGTACTAGTACTATAGTAACTAGTAAGAACAGGTTTCCCCTTTCCAACAAAGTAGCCGAACTGATTATAAATATAAAGTAAGTGGTGTGGTGCAGAAAGAGAAGGATTTTGAGGAAAAAAAAAACCATATTTTTATTGAGAAATATGGGGTTCGAAAAGGAGAAGAAGAGAAGAGAAAACATATTTTTATTGAGTACAGGTGATGCTTTGGATCGGATATCTCAGTTGCCAGAACACATTATCCATCACATCCTCTTCTTCATGCCCCCAAAGGATGCTGCTCGTACCAGTACCTTGTCCATGACATGGAGACAAGCGTGGAACTCACTCCCCAGGTCTGATTTCACATTCTCAAGTCGCGATAGCTATTATAGTTTTGTTTCGGAAGAGGAAAAGGCAGAATTTGAGGAGGAAACGGAGCAGTTTATTAAGTCCGTTGATGAGGCCTTGTTTCCACTCCGTGAGCAAAAGAAAATAATCCAACGTTTTAGTTTGAACATGAGCCTTTGTGATGCTATATACGATTCTTGCATTGATAACTGGATAGAATTGGTTAATGGAAATCATATAGAAACGCTAGACCTTGGCATTCTTAGCATGATTCACGTGAAAAATTATGTTTTACCACAGAAAACATTTTCTGTTGAATCTTTGGTCAAATTGTCTTTGAGTGGTTGCAAATTAGAGAGCGACTATTTTAGCTACAATATGAAGCCTATTTGTTTGCGAGAGTTGACTCTGCGCTTTGTGGAAATTGATTCCCATACAATAATGAAGATCCTACGCTGTTGCCCTTTGCTCGAGGTGTTTGTTCTAGACTTATGTATGAAAATGCGCTCTGTTGTTCACCTTGTTAATGTCCCCAAGCTTAAGAAGGCTAAATTATATGGAATCAGTTGGGATAGAGTTGAAGCTCCAAATCTTGAAGTTTTTCACTGTGAGAGGTTTATTGGGAAATTGGACAATATTGCTTGCAGTAAGGTAAAGAAACTGAAACTAAAATCCGTCGAATCCAAACAAATATCTATTCCAGATATCAATTATAAGTTCCCCTTTCTTGAGACCTTGTACTTGAGAGTCTTAAGGAGTGAGAAAATTAAAATTTCCAGCCGTGGACTTAAGAGATTAAGTTTGTCATGTGATGATCAAATAATGCCATTGCTCCAGATCAATTGTGAAAATCTTCATTCCTTCGAATTTGATAGTGAATCAATACCAAAATCATTTTCTATCACTTCTTCAGCTTGTCTAGAAAAAATTGTACATACACTTTGGCCAAAAGGTTCTATAGACACTTTCTGGTTTCTAAGACTCAGACGATATCTTGGAAAGTTTAAGGAGCACCAAACTTTAAGCTTGCACTTTCAGCTTACAACGGTAAGCCCATAAATTCAATTTTATTTATTTAATTTTCTATTTTTAATGTTCATGTAGTGATAACATTATTATGTACCTAGTCTAATTGCATTATTTCAATACCAATTCTTTTTTCTTACTTTATTTATAGGGAATTTTTTTTATTGTGTTTTACAGGTTTTTCAGCTTTTGAGAAAAGAGTGTTTACTGGTTAGTTCTACACTTTTCTACCTTGATCAATTTACATAAACAGTTTCTTATCTTGAATTACTGAATGAAATAAGGTCACCCCTATTATTTTTTGATTAGTTTGATTTGGTATGTGTGAATTGAAATTGTGTAGACATATCATTTACGCGTGCATGCCTATTTCTTTCGCTTTTTACTGTTTAACTACACCAAATATTTTTTTCCTCCTAATGTTTCTATCACTTTATTTATCATTAAAATTACAGTGTGGGCCTTGTTGTTCAAGTTTGTAATACAGCAATATATATAATAAAAATGATTTCTTGAACTACTAAAGTTTTGTTTAACATTTTGACTTTCTTATGCAGAATAACTTTACTTCAGAGGAGTTGGTACCAATTGTTAAGCATTTTGTGCTGGATGATGTTCCAACAATGCAAGACTATACAGCTGTTTTAGATGGCTTATTATGGAGTTGTCATCCAAAAGTTCTGCAGACATATTCAAATATAGAGAACAATGAATTCATAAAGGTAAGTAAAAATTTCCTAACGAGGAGCAAATGGCTTTGATGTAAAATTGGGAATTTTGTTTCACTTGGACTGTGATATTTTGCATACTAATATTATTTCTGTTTTTGCCTATCATTTATTTGTTGTGTATTGCAGTTCCTATTTCAGGCACTAGTTAACAGAGATGAAGAGCCAAATTGTTGCAGTGACGGTCACATGAAGTGTTGGCGGCATTACTTAAAAGCTGTTACGGCATATTATTTCGATAGGAGGAAGCGGAAGTATGTCAAGGTTCGTCATTGTGACGCCATATTTGATTCATTGTCAACTCTTGAAAATTGTCACAAAATTGAGTTTAATTTGGAATGGTCATTGTTTACACAAGAGTGTGTATGGACACGTGAAAAGACTACTCATAGTCATATAGGTGTTTGATAATTCAAGTATAGTACAACTCAACGTTCAAACAAGTTATAGCAGTATTTTTGGGCATTTTGGAAGTTAATTCTAGAATTATTCTGAATCAGTTAGTTAGCCAGTAAGACTCTAGTCTCCCATGCATCAAGCATTATGTAATTGGAGCTTTGTAGGAGTTATAACTTTCTTTTTTTACAGATTGTTTGGGTTGAACTAATGTACTTGGGAAAGGGCGAATTTTGGATTCTATTGCTCTTAGCTGTGTCTATTTGGTTTTTCAATTGTATTTTCTAATGAATCTATTTAATGGATACTCTTAGGTCATTTGTTAATGAACTATTTTTAAAAAGTTTTACTTTTTCTTTTTATCATAAAAATAAATAAAAAAATTCTTAAAGTAATTTTTAAACCAATAACTTTGGTACCTCCGATAACTTTTCCCTTTTCTAATATCCATCCTTTACCTTGTGTGAAGAAAAAGAAGGATTCTTCTTGTATACTCTTAGTCTATAATGGATTTTGATAGATAGTGAGCTTTTTCGTTTGTATCTCTTAGTTGGATTCCTGAGAGTGGTGAGCATTTCTATCTCATGTAAATGTGTACTTGTCACTTGTGTTCACTTCTTACTTTCCAAAAAAAAAAAAATTCTTTGGTCTCAATGTGGTATTAGCAGTTTAGCACTTTGGCTGTCATGGTAGTTGTTGTGGACTAATGTAAGAGAACCAAGAGCTCGCCAGAGAGACCTCCACGATTTACAACCCCAAAAACATTTGGAGCACTACACTTCAAGATTTGGACGGAGTCACTCTCTATGAGGGAGAGTCGGACACAAGGCTGACCCAAGATGCTCTCGGTTTCATCATCAGAAACTTTGCCTTTTTGCTTCTTTACCATTCAATGAACAAAAGATTTTTATTAAATTTGATATTTTCTAAATAGGCACAAGTTTCTTTTTGGTTTTATCAACGGAAATCAATTTTAAACTTGTTATTAAACTTCAAAAGAAAAAGAAAAGGCTATCTAATCTTCGTACAAAAATTAAAAACCATTGGGATTTTGGTTCACAATTTTGAAAGTAGTATATTTGAAATTGTATTTGCTGATTCAGAAAAAGAATGAAAATATATTTGTTATGTGAGGTTTTAACATTTGAGTGATTTTTTTTTTAATGCAACATCCAGTGATGTTAAAAATAATACAAATAATCATTTATGATGACTGCCTTTTATCATTAAGTCAAGACACAATTAGGTTTCTTCTCCTATTAAACCCTTTCCCTCTTATCTTTATTTATATGTAAGACATATCATAGTTTAATAGTTTTATATATAATTTAATTTATATATATATATATATATATATATATATATTAAAAACTTCTCTCTCTCACTTTGCATTCCCATGGCCATCTCTCTCCTTTCTCTTTCAACTCTATTTCATCAATATTAGAACCACCTTGTTAGGCATGGTGAAATACCTCTAATCCATTTTACTTCCTTCATGCATAGATTTTTTCTAGTCCAGAGAGGAGATAGGACATGGGCCCCTAATGATCAAACTCGGTCGCACTCTTGCCATTCCATATGTGATTTCAATTTCAATAATAATAATAATTTCTTTTGAGAAAATAATTAAATTTTAAAATTTGGCATTCCAATAAATGAGAATCATATTGACAATGATTGTGCATGAGGGATTAAAGTGTATCTGAATGAGAATCATGTCTGCAGATATTGCGCATGCCTGGACCTTATTTTTGTTATTGTTATAAATGTGGTTAATAAAGAAGGCATGCAAGCGAGCAATATATATATATATATAGGAATAGATTTTAAGAAAATATATAACTTTATCACCACTTACAAAGTAATCCCCTCCAATAATCCTTTTTGTCATCACGGTTCTGCAAACAGAGATTAAATCCCTCCATTTGTTAACAAGGTTAGCTTTGATTTCTTTTAACTATATACCAAGAATTTGAAGTTTGATTTTTTTTTTTTAATTTTTTTTTTCCTTTTCTTTTTACATACTACATACCACATGGGTTTATTTTTTGTCAACTTTTTCTTGCCCTTTGGATGTCTTTTTATAAAGATTGGCAAGTACAATGAGGTGGACAATACAATTTGTCACACAAGTTCAAGATATCCATACTGAGATGGAGAATGACGAGTCTATAGTACATGCTCTTCAAGATGAAGAGCACTTTGGTGCTAGGCAAGAGCATTTCCAAACTTCAAATATTTTGGCACATAGTTGTGTTGGTGCACCAAGAAGATACCCTAGCCTTTGTACTTGCAATTTGGGTTAGCACCTTGGACTGTGATTTATATATTTCTTTTGCTTACATACAATGCTAGGAAAAATTTTTGTGATGTGTGTAGGTTATTTTAATGGTCTGAAAACATCATATGATCCAAGAAGACGAGTAACCGAAATCGAAATCCCCTGTCTGTGTTCTACTCCGTTAGAAAAATTACTAAGTGGTGCCGAGGAGTTGTTAAGATCATTCGAAATAAGGGACATTTTTGCTACGGATGATTATTTGAACAGAAGAATGAACAAGCAGATTAATACTGTTGGTGTAAGTATTGCTTTTGTACAGTCTTTTATTGCCAACAGAAAATAAAAGTTTAATCTTCTCTATACACAATTTGAATAGAACTCCTTAGTCTTTCATTTTCATTTATTTGTACTCCCAAAAATAACTTATTTTTTTAATTAAAAGTGATTTAACAATAAGACAAGATAAATGACATAAATTATCCAAAAAACAATTATGGACATTTAATTAAATTAGAAATTTAAAATTTTCCATCATATTCTACTCTCTCTGTCTCTGTCTCTGTCTCTGTCTCTCTGTCTCTCTCTATACATACATACAGACATATATATATATATATATATATATATATATATATATATTTGTGTGTGTTATTTAATTGAAGCAACTGTTCATCAAAAAATTTTTTTTGAAGCAACTAGAACTAGTAGTTGAACATACAATGATTTCATTTGTTATCTAAATTAGTGTTTTGATGCTGCATTCTGGTCTAAAATAAGTTGTAATATTTCCTTTCTTTCATCTTTTTCTTACTGGTAAGTTATGCAGGCATTTTGTGGGTTAGCCTCATTCTCTTTTTATTTTTTGGCAGTTCGTTCCTAAAACAAATGCAAAAGTACCCTCAGCTAATGATGTGAAATCCGATCATCAACTCCTGCTAGAAAGGTTCAGTGCTAATTCCTCCCTGATGTTGCTACATTAAAATTATATGTATAGTGAATGGTAGAGCAATTAATAAAAACATATACAAGATTACACATCAAGTACATTTTTAGGGAAAAAAAATGGCTCACTATGTAACTTTACCTTTGAGTGCTGTATAGATAGTTGAATAAAGAATTATCCATTCACAATTAAATACAATATGGTAAGAAAGTTTTAGTATCTTAACTAAAACCAAGATCATCATTTCCTGCAAACCTACAGTTATTTCCTCACATTTAAGGTTATAAAACTTGTAAGATGTTTATATTTCTTTTTGTGTACTTTCTATCAGTGTAACTGATATTAAAATGTTGTATATCTGATGTTAGAATTGTTTTATCTTTCAGACTGAAGTTGTACAATCTGGTTGAGAATGAGGTCAAAGGAGATGGCAACTGTCAGGTCAATCCTTACCTTAAGTTCAAGATGGCTTTTCATAAATTACTGCATAATAACCGTAACATAACTTAATCTTGACTGTTCCAAACATTTTGACTATATAATTTTTTTCCCGTTACCTTTAACATGTCAACTCTACAACTTAATGCTAAAGTTTATTATATGCAAAAATAATATTTCAGTTGATCATCAACATGGGCATAAATTCTTCTTTGCTTCCAAATTTTGTCTAGCAATCTTTTGTCATGATTTCTAAGTAGTTTTAGTTCAGCCTTTATGACTTTTATTGACATGTGTTGCTTTCTTTCTATTGCAAAACCTTAGTAGTAATGATCATGTGTCCTCAATATTACTAAATCAAAAGATATGTCATTACTTTTGTACTCTTCCAGTTTCGTGCTTTAGCAGATCAGCTATATGGTGATCCTGACCTCCATACATTTGTAAGAGAACAGGTTATTGAACAGGTTGGTTTCTATTCCAATAAAGTTACTCTTTTATAAAGGAATTTGAGTCCTAATGTCCAGAAGCAAGTCAAGTTTGATTTTTTTGGGGTGTTGATGTCAACAGCTCAAGTCTCAGCTGGAACTTTACCAGAATTACATTCCTATGTCTTATAATGACTACTTGGAGAAAATGAGCAAGTATTTTGGCATTCTCTCTTTTCAAGTTATAGCATTCATGAATGTTTACTTGGAACTGTTTCATACTTACTCTTTGACATAAATAAAATAGGGAAGGTGAATGGGGTGATCATGTCACATTGCAGGCTGCCGCAGATCGGGTAAGAGGAGCTTCCCAAACCTTTCTATATTCTCCATTTGCTTTCAGCTGTCTTGTCCTTGGAAAATTTTGAACACATTAGGTCATTGAACCCTCTATTACTTCATAGCCAAAAAAATTTGTATGAGGTCACATTTATTAGTTTCTGCTCAGAGGGTCCTAATTAACAGTTCTTCCTTAATTTCATTTTAGCTATTTTATGATTACAAATTGCTAACAACTTTGACATTAAAATTTGGATGCAGAAGTTCAAATTGCAAAATTCAGAATTTTATTGGTGGAAAAAATTTTATGAGAGCAATTTATTTCTAAACTCAAAATTTACCTTTATCTAATTGTAAATAAATTGGTCAATTATTGATTAGGAAAACACTAAGTGCCTTAATGTTTTTTCATCATCACTTTCTTGTGATTTTTATGGAAATTTCCTTTTTTTCTGTATGGGTTCATGCAACCTATGATGTACTGATGTACATTTGTGATTTACCATTTTTTTTTTTTTTTTTGTTAATCTGATTGCCACTATACTACTTCTTCTTCTTCTTCTAATAACTGATGCATGTTTACCTCGTGATTGTAGTTTGGTGTCAAGATATTTTTGATTACTTCCTTTAAGGATACTTGTTACATTGAGATTCTTCCCCACATTCAAAAGTCCAAAAGAGGTAAACTTTTTACAAATACTCATTTTATCCCTATGAAACTTGATGTGAATTACAAACTTATATCAAGTTCATAATAGTTCTAATTGCTAGATATGTCGAGACTTTTTATTAGGACCCACTTTTAATTTTTCACTCAAATGACTTTTCCTAATTCATTCTTATATAAAGTTGCAACTTCATGCCCCTTACTTTTTGGGCCATGCCTTTTATATTTGGTAAACTGTAAATATGAAATTAATGAATTGTGGATTTTGCAGTTCTTATGTTAAGCTTTTGGGCAGAGACCCATTACAATTCAATTAATCCAGAAGCAGGTAAACATCTATATAATTATAAACTTCATAACTCAACATATGCTGAGCTTTATGGTTAGATAACCCACCTTAGGATCCATTCTATTAGTGGACTTAAAAGTATGCTCCTAGCCTCCATAAGAAGAATCAAGTAGAAGGGAAGCTAGATTCCCAAAAAAAAAATACTCTCTCTTGCCAATTAATACCACTTCAAAATGACCATTGTAAATAAAAGGTGAAAGCACTACTTGGATACACACCTCAAAATATGGGCTGCTAAATGAAGGCGGCTATACAGTAGTAGTCCCTAGCTTGAGTTGATACTAATACCAGAAATACTTACAGAAATCTATTAAAAGGGATGGAGTAATGAGTTAAAGAAGGGGCAGCATAGGCTATATATTTAATCTAAATGTATATTGAACTGCTGCCTCCTGATAATAACAACTTTCCAGTAACATGACAATGCAGCTATAGTTATTTCACCAAGTTGTATAAATAATTTAAATTAATTTTCTTTCTAGATGCTATTTCACATCTAGATGTACCTATATCACAAAAGGAAAAAGGCAAGAAGTGGTGGAAATTCTGAAGAAGCTTCAGTATCTTAGACAATGCATGGTTTCACAGTATGGTAGACAGGAGAATCATGCAGATGGTTTCTAACTTTTACTGCTGCTGCCGCTGAGTTTAACGGTTCTAGAGGTGCACCTTAACTCATTTGTTCATTATTTTATTCTTTGACCTTGGAATCTTCATTTCATATTCCATATTCCATATTCTTTTCTCAAATCTCTTTAATTTTGCCTATACTCAGATCACTAATTCATTCATTTTATTTCTAGTTATTAATGGTTTAAATTTTCCATTTCATGATCATAACATTTTGAGCGTCAAAATCAATGTTATTTCCAATTTATAACCATATAATATTTTAATCAAAGCAATTTGCATCATGCTTTGTTAGATGTTCACTTGTTATAATCTGTTTGAAGCTAATACGACTGTCTGCTATCTGCATTGAGCATTTTCCTTTTTTGGGTTAGTAATTCAATCAAGTCGTTAAGCTTGATACCCAAAAAAGGGGGATGGGGGGGAGGGGGGGATGTTTTATTTACATTAACTTGTTTCTCTGGTTCTTCCTTTATACTCTGCTTCAGTTGATTTAAGATCTTAGGCTGCATTTGTATCTACCTAAAGGCCATATAAAATAGAGACTAGATTTAATTGTATAACTTTTATATTAGTTTTTTGTATTAAGACATGGTCAAACAGTAGGGAAATGGAGCTTTTTAAGTTTCATTAATGGGACTCAACAACAGTGAAAGATCAAAGATACACAAAATGATATTGCATAATTGTAACCAGTATTTCACGGCATTTAACTAGAAAAAGCCCACGAACTAGGTAGGGAAAAAAGAAAGGTTCCCAGTACCAAAGTCCTACTTTCACTTGCAAACAAAAATCTCATTATGTAGACAATTATGTAAAATGGAAAAGACTCATGCCTGCAAATAGTAAGCCTAATGCTGGTTTAAAATATAATACTTGATAAATTTAATATTCTGACAGTACTCTTGTATGAATGGAGTGGAAACTTTATAATCTGAAGGAAAACAAGAATGTACAATATATTACTGTTCATATAAGTTTGTTAAGGTCCATCCAGTTCAGCATGAAACAGGATACTGAAGTAGGCTAATGTACAAAATGAAGCTGCTGCATTTCAATCTAAAGTGCAGAATCTATGTATTAAGTTGACGCTGCTGCATTTCAATTTGAAATATGGGATTTATGTACTAATTAGGCCAATGGTTTTTGCTGACTGAAAACTTTATTCTTCAGTGTCATATGGAAGCACCTATTGTCACAGTGGGAGGAATAATTATTATGATTCATTTGTAAGTTTTTAATTCAGTCTGATGCAACTTGGTATACCTGAATAGTTGTGGTTTTTTATTCTAAAATACAGAATCTGGTTGCAGGAACAATGTCATCTCTTGGGTTGGAGACTAGCTGCTAGATGCCTCTAATTTGGAACACCACTGATTACTACTACTAATTGTCTTACTATTCTTCTGTTACTTGTCATCCTTCTTTTACAAGTCTGTTTTGCTGATTTGTCAGATTCTTTCACTACTACATCAAGTAAAATATGTTGTGGCATTGTTGGTAGAATCATTCATGAACTAGTACAATTGAAAGAATGTATATGGTCAGTGAATTAAGCATTTTTTTTATTAGAATAAATTCGCTGGAGGAAAAGAAACTTAAATTGGGCATATCCATGTGCTTTACTGTAATCCTGTAACCTACTGGTGCTAGTGTGCTAATTGTACATAGTCAATACTTTCTGATGGTCCCATTTAAAGGAAAGTCTATACATGATGTTGCCTAGAATGGCAAGATTGGAGATGAGATTATCAGTTAGACTGAGACTTGGGCCGTTAGTGGAATATCTCTACTGAAATGTGAAGGATTCATAACTACCCCACCTGAGGGATCTTGATGCTGAGCTTGTGATGTCGCGAAATGTGCTTGATGATTGTTTGGGAGACACAGCTTTTGGAAGGAATTGGCCCTAAAAGACATCAAACATTTGCCAAAAGGTGAACTTTTCCTTGCACCATTTATTGAACCATTATGATGTCATCAATGAGAAACTTATGCTATAAGCATGGGCCTTGTAACCAAAATGGCATCTCCATCCTTTAAAGGTGATAAGAGATGTATTGGTTGTCTAGCCCAATCTTGCACCATCTAATAAAAACAAACTATCCCTTCTTTGATTTTGAGCTACTATCTCCAATTTTATACACACAAAACCTGCACAATATCCCTCATGCAGTTTCAACAACTGGATATCAATTGAAGAAAGTCACAAGGAATAACAGTCATAAACAAGGACACTACTTGATGATTTACCAGGCTCCTGCTTTTAGCCAGTCTCTTCTTTAGTATTTTTATATTTTTGGAGCCTCGCAAATATAAACAAAATGTTTTGGAAGATTTAGATCCTTTAAAACTGAGTGTATTTAATTAAACAATTATGCTCAAATAATTTGAACCTCAGTCAAACAATCATATACCGTATTGTAAATAATAAACAGCAGAAATAAAATTAGACACGTGGTATAAAGGTAAAGAGAAAAGCCTAGAAGGAAAAATCTCTCTGAGGATTTATTCACCATTACCAAGGAAACATATATATCCATTATCATAGAATAGAAGTTTATAACATATTTAACCTTAAATCTATTGTTACCCCATGTAAGTCATCAAGAGCTTTTATTTCGAGTTTTTTGCTAGGTTCAAGAGATGTAAATGAGAGAGAGAGAGAGAGAGAGAGAGAGAGAGAGAGAGAGAGAGAGAGAGAGAGAGAGAGAGAGAGAGAGAGAGAGAGAGAGAGAGAGAGAGAGAGAGAGATTTGTTTGTCAAGTAGTTTTGGTTTTTGTGTGATTTTTTCTTGGTGCCTATGCCTATATAATACAAAACAAGTAGAGGGGGGATTAAGGCAATTTTCAACATTGCGATGATTAATACTAGGCACACACGGAATGTACATTGTGTGTGTTAAAAAAATGTCATACAATATCCAAAACCATCAAAACCATTGTAATTAATGTGGATTTTGCTTGTGATTGGTTTATGATCTCCCTCAAATATGGTTGGCATTCCATCTTAAGGAAAATAACGACAATGTCAAATTGAAAAAGAAAATTAAAAACCTGGATTATATTATTTACATAGTCATCAATTTTGAATAAATCATATATATGGGGTTATGAAAATTTTTGAATCATAAACATTAATAAAATTTATTATTGATAACTAGTGTTGTTATAATTATTGATATTTTTTTTGTCATTGTTATTGTTAATATTAACAATATAACATTAAAAATTTTATTATTATTATTATTATTATTATTTCTCTTTCAATACGTTTTCTAGCATTTTTGGTGGCATGATGATTGGCATCGAATCAACTGATAGAAGAATAGAAGAACTGCCCAACGGCTATTTTTTCAGATCAACGGATACAGTTTGTTTCAACACCAAAACGGCATCGTTCTCATTAAATTAGACGATGACGTTTTGGACAGAAAGTTTAGCTGTTGATTATCTGGCACTGCACGATGTCGTTTTAAGCACCTGGTCTCTAGTCTTATCTTCTTCTACTCCTCACAGTGACTGGCAGTTATGGTTATGAGATTATTCTAGAAGCTAGATATTGTTCAATTAATGACATGTTGATCACGTGTGTGATTGGGGAATAACTGCACCCAAACTTTACGGAATTATAGTTAGGAAGTTAGCTTAAGCCATCATAGATTTTGTATATATTATATATATGTATTGATGTACACAATAACGAGTTCGTGTTGCTGATCTTTTCATTCTCTCACTAATCTCTCTCTCTCTCTCATTGTTTTCCTTTTCTGCCATTGTTAAACTATAGTTTTATCAGTTTCTATTCATCAACAACCATGCCTAAAGACAATTTTCTTTCTCCAAACAAGTCAATGTCGATCCTTAAACCCAAACTCTTTAAAGTTTCTTGTGTCACTTGTTAATGTGTTCAATTACTGTACCAAATAGTTTGTCTCTTATTATTAACCATGTTTGCCTTTATTATTATCTCTTACAACCCACATTATAATAGCATTCCAATCAGTGATTTTTTTTTCAACCTCTATACTCTTTCAAAGCTAGGAATGTCTATATAGTCATTCATTTTTAAAGTTGTTATTTTCACCGAGAAAAATTGATCAAAGACTATTTTGAACGAGTAATTGTTCAAGACATTAATTGTGTGGAAAAACAATATTTTGTAGTGTTGGTTTCAATATAATACGTATTGGGCAAAACTTAGGTATAGTACTTTAGGTACAGTACCTTAGGTTTCCTACTTCAAATTTTGACACCTGTCTAATTTAACATACCAAACTAACGGCGTTAAAACTAAAAATTATTTCGTTTTATTTCTTTTTTCCTTCTTCCTTTTTTTTTCCTGTACTGCGAGAACCCACGGCATTGCCTCGTTTTCTACTGGGTTTCAAACCAAAAAAGGACCATTTTCCCTCATTTTCTCAGTAACCAAACAGGAAAGATCAAAAAATAAAAGCCAGATCTATTGGGTTTCAAACCAAAAAAGGGACCCATTTCAGCTATACCCGAAACTTCCACACTTAACATCAATAAAGCTGAAACAGATACACATACATACACACACACCGAGAGAAAGAGATAGAGAGAAAGAAAGAATCATAGACCAGAAAAGAGGACAGAATCATAGATCAGAAAAGAAAGAATCATAGATCCGAAAAGAAGGAAACAAATAAACATACATACACACACACACCGAGAGAGAGAGAGAGAGAGAGAGAGAGAGAGAGAGAGAACCATAGATCAGAAAAGAAGAAAGAATCATGGAGCTCTTGTTAGCACCACCATCTTGTACCCTCTTGATACCTGTAAGACCAAATATCAAGCTGAAGTTCGAACTCAACATCAGCAAAAGTACAGGTTAAACTTTTTCCCTTCTTGTTAACCTTTAGGCCCCACATATCTATCTCTGTCAAAGTTTAGATTTTTTTACTTAATGAGTTGGATTTGAAACTGGGTTTTCAGATGATACATCAGGAGGGGTTGAGTTTCAAAATTCTTAGATGTCAAAGTTTAGAACTTTGTTCATTCTTCTTTTTTGGGTTTTGGGTTTGAAAGAGAAGGGTCATGAGTGGTTTGGAAGAGAAAGGTTTTGGGTTTGGAAGTGAAGCCATTTGCAGGTACAGGAAAAAGAAGGAAGAAGGAAATATGGGTTTTGGATTTGGAAGAGAAGGGTCATGGGTGGTTTGGAAGAGAAAGGTTTTGGGTTTGGAAGAGAAGCCGTTTGCAGGTACGGGAAAAAAGAAGGAAAAAGGAAATTAAAAAAAAGAAAGAAGATATTTTTAGTTTTAACGCCGTTTACTTAGTTTGTTAAATTAGACAGGTGTCAAAATTTTAAGTATGAAACCTAAAGTACTGTACCTAAGTTTTGTCCATACGTATTTTGTATAGTTATAATCATTAAGTGGGGCCTGTGGATTATTGAGAGCAATGACATGCATGAAGAATGATAATGACAATTTATAAATGAATCACGAAAAAGTTATTTATAAGTAAATTAGATAATTAGGGTTATGAATATTGGAGATGTTATAGTTTTATTTTGTTTTTTTGTTTTTTCGTTGGAATTATCGTTGTATTAAAAATTTAAAAGGAAGTTTTAATAGTGAATCAAAAGAGAGTTTTTCACAGAACACCCTCAAGTTAATTTTAATAAATTGAAACCTTTTCTGGCCCCAATCCTTTTAATTTAATGTTGTTAATTGTTTGTTTAATGACTTGTGATAAATTTGGCTAAGGGGAACGTTCAAATCAAAGCTTAGGAACTTCTTTTTGAGGTATTAAGCTTCAACCTTCCTTTTCTCTTTTTAGTCTTTCTTTTGCTGTTTAATATATTTTTCTTGCTTTGTTTGTGTTATAACATGTTTGCTTTGTTTAGTTTTATGCTTGTTTGATGCTAGATTGTTAGAATTAAGGTTTTCTTTTGTACTTTGTTTTTCTATTTCATGTTTCTAGGTTAGGGTTTTGAACAAGTCTCAGACACGCATGCCATAAGCATGCGTACGTAGATTAAACCCTGCGTACGTAGGTCTCTTGATGGGTACGTAGGCACTTGCCCAGAAACCCTAATTCAAATCTCTTATATTGTTTGGTTTGCTTACTTCACATGTCCTGCCTCTATTTAAACCCTTTTCATATGTATATACGTATTTAAGTCTCTGGTTCATATGCTTTATTTGTTGGTATCTCTCATATGCTAGATTAGGTTTTGTCTTCTTGTTTCTTAATCTTAATACTGTGCTATTCATTCACATGTCCATACATTAATGCCATAGGTGCTAAGTTACTGCAAGGTAAGTAAAGGTAGGTCATGCATTGAACATGCATCTTTTGTGATGAATATGCTTGTATGATATTTGGTTTTGAGTATGGATGTTTACATGATCTTGTGATTGCTATGACTAAGTTGATGTCTTGTGTTAGATCTATGATAAGTTTTTCACATGCTAGATGAATGTTAGGGTTTGTATAAGTGTGTGGTTTAGCTCTTTATTGCTTTATGGATAGATATGTGTTTTGGGATGAATGATGCCATGTTATATGTTAGATGCATGCTAGCGTGTGTGTGAGTTAGAATACAAATGTTGAATTTTTTTTTAATAAGGTTAAGACATAAGACACAATGATGGGAGGCCAACCTTAGGGCTAGGCAATCTTGGGTGCCTAACACATTCCCAAGAAAATATCTAAACTCTGAACCCATACTCTAGTAGTAAGATCAAAGGTCCTTCCTTAAAAAGAACGATATATATATGGTTCCTAGACCATTGCAAAAACTAGATGGTGACTCCTTCCTTGTGTTCACAAGCATTTAAATCTTGAAGAAAATATGAATTTGACACATAAATAGACAATGGTTGTAATTGTATTAACTTATTAGCATTTGATGAAAATCTTGGTGAACCGCTAGCATGCATATTCTCATTAGATGATATCCTTACGGGTGGTAATGCTTCTATTAGCCTCAAAGACATAATAGTAAGGAGAAGTAATATATTATGGAGGATTGTAGAGATGTTTAAAGACTAGTAAATTGTTAGGAAGTGTCCCTTACATCCTTATGGTACATGGCAAGGTGGATTAATTATATAATTGTGTTGCTCCGTTACTTTTTGGTGTGGAGGAAGAGCTCATTTGATTTTGGATCTAGCCTACAAGCATTAGCAAGAATGGTAAGTAATTATGCATAGTATTCACAAGTTTTGTCCATTAGGTTCTTAGAAGTCAAAGGTTGTTATGTTTTTTTAAGCATACGTTTTCTAAAGTTCATCAAAAGCATTTTTACACCATCGAAAGATAAATTTTGACTTTTAAATAATGGTTTAAAGAGAAACTTTGAATTTTAAATAACGTTTTGAATGTCCAAATCTCATTTGAAAGATGATTTCTAAACTAAACTATTTTCAGAAAAGAATTGAGTTCCAAGGTAAGTTTTCTAAAAAGATTCTTGTTCTTTAAATTTGTTTAAGACCAAGTGATTTCAAAATCATATTCCTATTTTTCCAAATGGTATTTAAAACGTTTCTTTTAGAAAATTGATTATTCAGTCTTACTCAAGAATTGTAAAATATTTAAATAAACTTCTCAGTTCCTATTCATTCCCTAAGAGAGTCAAGCATCCTTTGATTTATGTTTGATTTGAAATTGTGATCTTCAATAAGCCTCTATATTTGGAGTGGTTGTTACTATTAAGTAAATTATTCTACTTTGTATAAAATTTGTTTTCGTGATATGTGACTCAATAAATGCTTTTAAAATTGATCAAATATATGTGTAAGCCCGTTCACAGGGTTGTATATGAGAATATGTGTTGAACCCTTACCAGTAGGGGTTAGATGTTGGTATCCGTTCACAAGATTGTATTTAAGAATATGTGATATTTGTATATGTGACACTGTGCTCTGATCAATTATCTGTATGTGTTTTTGAATGATTTTAAGATTAATTACATATGTATTAAGTGGCTCACTATATGTTTGGAAATATATATTTGATATCATTGAGTGGATTTGTGAAATCTAAATACTCGTGCTTTGTTTGACTCTATTCTGTTGTGTATTATGTATAACTACTTACTAGATGTATGGCCTGCTCACCCCATCAATTACAATTTTCATATTAAAGTTTAGTTGGGATACAGAATCTTTGGATATTTGTAAGGTGCAAGGTAGAGTGTGGGAGTTTTTAGGTGTCTTCAATAATGCTTGAAGCCTTATAAAATTTTTAGCTATTTCTATTTCGCTTAAGATTTTACCATATTTGGAGATTTCTACTCTATGGATTTTAGATATTGTATGAGGTTTGTTAAGAGAATTTTTTATTTGGATTTTTATTTAATTTGGAATTAATTATGTTTATTGAGATATGCAAGATCAACAAGTTAGTCATGCATCTAAATTCATTTTCCATGAAGTTAGTCATGCATCTAAATTCATGTTTATGACTTTGTAGCTGATATGATTGATGATTGGTTTGTGTTTTTAAGAGGTTGTGATTTTTATTAAGTAATGTCATGTTATTTGTGAATGGGTTTCTGACTTGAGGGTTGTTTTCCTAGAATTTTAAAATATTGAAGTATTGCTCACAATGTGTTTGATAAAGTGCATGAGTGATTGTGTATATTGTCTAAGTTTGGGCAGATAATTATTGACTCATAGTTTGTTAATAATCATTGTTATTCAAACCATGTGATGAAAAGCCATTAATCCTTTATGACCACCCTTATGACCACCCACGCGTTAAAGTTTCTTGAATGCTAAAATTGTTATTTAATCTGAATATATTTAGATATCTAGCAAATTACTTACAAGTATGGCTTGAATGGTAAAATCATATAATTTTCAAGATGCTTATAAATTAAGCTTACATATTGAGTTATATGGAGGAGGTATGTAGAGGTTATACCATCTTATACATAGTTCTCATAGCTCAAGACATACTTTCAAAACTTTTCGGCTTGAAGGGCCGGGAGAAGTTTTTTGCTAAATACTTCGATAACACATCTAGGTGTTATCTTGTGTTTGCATCTCTTTTTTCTTACTCTTTAAGTTTTATATTTATTGTTGTTTGCTTATGGGTATGGCTTAGAGAGTTGTTATGGTTATTACATCTCATTTACTCTTATTCCACACTTAGATAAGTTAGAGTAGAAGCAATTAAGCTAGTTTTTTTAAAATTGGGGGTCTAAACAAATTATAGTGTTTTACACTATTTGAGCTTTCAATATATATATATATATATATATATATATATATATATATATATATATATTAGTTCAAATTGTTCAACTGTATATTCTGTATTTAAAGTTAATCAATTTGCCTAATCAATTTTTATAGCTAATCAGTAATCAATTCCTTATACAAAATATAAAAAAGTCAACATTGAAACCATACACTCATTTCAGCCATATACTACACTTTGTATTTAGCCTTCACCTTCAACCGCTTCCTCTCCCTCCCTTTTTCTTGTTGTTTTGTTTTTTTTCTTCCTTAACATTTTTGAAAACCTGAAGGTCATTTAGTTTCTAATAATAGAGTTACTTATATTATTGTGCATGTGTAATACTATTATTGGTTCTTATAGTTTGTAATACGGTTAGTTTAGGCACCAAGGTTGGTTATATATATTCCATAGTTTATTAAAAGTATATATATACTCTGTATTCAGTAACTAAATGTAGTTTGTGATAATTGTTTTTAAGAACATGCATACCATTTTGAAGTTTATTTGTCATGTTGGTATGTTATTATTTTGAATCATTGATGTGACTTTGGGAACGTTAAGACTTTGGGTTTGTTGATTTAATTCCCCCTGGTTGTAAAGCAACAACCTACTGTTTTTTTTTTTTTTTAATGTGTGCAGACAAGGTCTGTTAGAAATTATATATCTCTTTTTCATTGATCCTATGTTTGTGTTGGAATTAAGATTATTCAATGAAATCCACCTTTAATTTTTGTGTGCATTAGTTATATTTTGAGATTATTCAATAACAAATTGTAGTTTGTGATATTTTTTTTAAAAGAACATTGTTAATGCCAACTCGCTGAACCCACCTAACCCATCAAGTTGAAACTGCCAAAATTTGTAACCAATCCACAATTACCATACCATTCTTTTATGATTGAATATCATATAATAATACATAAGAGAAAATATTTGTCATTCAAAAGAATTTATCTTTCTTCAGCCAAAAAAAAAAAAAAAAAATTATCTTTCTACTTAATCGTTAATACTAGAGCTGTTAGCACACATTATGCACATGCTAATACTGATTTGTTTTTGTCTATAACAAAAGATGTAAGAAACATATATATATATATATATATATATATATAGAGAGAGAGAGAGAGAGAGAGAGAGAGAGAGAGAGAGAGAGAGAGAGAGAGAGAGAGAGAGAGAGAGTTGGGTTCAAGTTACAGTTGGTGTAACTCTAAGCAATATTACATCACCCAATAACTTGTTATTGAATTAATATTTTGAAAATCCAACCGTTGAATTACATGGTCTATATGTTCTTAACATGCATGTCAATTTTCATATTAATTGGATGCTATTTACCATTTGATCCATAAACTCATATTTTATGCATTATTTTAAACTACAAAAATTTGAATTTTAACAATTGATTGATGACATGGATATTAATTTTTGATCACCTTGAAATTTTGCAAGCATAAAGAATATACAATGATAATGTAATCTAACAGTGGATTTGTCAATATTCGCATTCAATTAAAAAATATTGAGTGGTGTAACATTGCTTAGAGTTATACAAAGTGTAACTTGAACCCAACTCATATATATATATATATATGTGTGTGTGTGTGTGTGTGTGTGTGTGTGTGTGTATGTGTGGGTTGGGTTCAAGTTACACCTTTTTAATACCATTGAATTTAAGTAGATGCAACGGTAAAAAAAAGACCCTCATTAATGTTAATATTCTAATTGATTTCATTTATTATCTTTTATTTAATATATTCCACATTTATTTCTAAACCCAAAAAAAATTTATACATCTGACTCTTTCTCTCTCCATTGCATGTTTCTTTCTCTTTCTCTTTGACGTTTCTCTCTCTATCTCCTCCACAACTGTTCCACCTCCACGGCCAAGTCACCGGTAGCAACAGAAAAAAAAAAAAAAAAAAAAAAAAAAAAAAAGCCACTGCCGCTGGCTTTGTTGAATAACACAACTATTGCTTTTGGTTGTTCTCTATCTCCACGTTTCTAGACTTTGTCGTAGATATGAACTATTTTATTCTATTGCATCTATGTTTAATTTATTTTCTCACGTGAATTAGTAATCTGATAGTTCATAGATTACTATGTTTAATATATTTTTTTCCTTCGCCTTTAAATTATAGTTCGCAATCAAAACTATTATGTAAAGGTAATAGTTAGTCATCATTTGGTTGATATTTTAATGAAAATTTTTATGTATATATATATATACACACATGTGTGTGTGTGGACATTATTATTACCATGACCAGCTCTTTATTAATTGGAATGTGAAGCAGAAAGTCCAACCAAAATTTTCTATAGAGTACCCGTTCAATAGCTTCTTTGCGGAGATATACGGGGTTGGCTATGGTGGGGTGCTAGTAAATGTAAGGTTTGCAGGTTATTGAAAATGGTAGTACCCTTTAATTAGAGAAAGTATATAATGTTTCTGAAACTCCAACTCAGCACACATATGGTGTTTTTAAGACCAATACAAAATTGACACATGGATTAAAAATTACAACTCAAGTTATTTAAAATAAAAAGACATAAATACCCTCTAAATTTTCACTATCCCACCACTCCTCCTTTTCTTCTTCTCTAAAACAAAAAATTTCATCTTTCTCTCACACACACTCTCTGTTTCTCTCACACCAGCACCTCCATTAGTCACCAGAACCTCATCTTCCCTTCTCAACTCCAAACCTTGACAACTACTACCTAGCATTGCCGGTCATCATCAGTTCCGATGAGACTGACCTTTGTCTCGTCGGAAAACGCCTTCTCTCTGTTTCTCTTGCACCACCGTAGCACACCAATTACCAGCACCTCCATCTTCCCTCTGTCAACTCCAAACCTTGACAGCCACTACCTAGAGTCGCCAATCATCATCAGTTCCGACGAGACCGACCTTGTCTCATCCGAAAATGCCCAAAATTGTCTCTCTGTTGTTTCCAACCATGATGCCAAAAGTTTTCTCATTGCTTTCGACTCCTGACTTTGCAAGAAGGTTTAACCTCACTCTTTTTTCATTTTATTTTCTGGATTTTTTTTGCTTATATATGTGCCTTTAAAATAAAAAAATAAAAAAAATAAAAAATTGACATATACATTTTTATGTAAAAAGGGAACTTGTAGTGTTTGATAAAATGCTTCAGTGAGGATGGATGCACTCATAATACAGTAAAATGTTTTTCTTTTCTTTTCTTTTCAACAAATTGTTCTTTTGGATTATATTAAAAGTGGTTAGTATGATGTAGTTTTGTAAGTAGAGAAATAAAGCTTCTTTCTTTGTTTAGTTGATTTAATGTATTTGATGGTTGTGCTTGATTTTCAGGTATTATTTATTTGTTAGATTTTTTCTTTCTTTTTCAGCTATTCATGTTAAAGATGGTTTCTTTTAGATGCATTTAAGTTTGCAATATGTGTTGGCTTACTTGGAATTTTCACAATTTGTTTCATTCTTTATAATAATTTTTTTTCATGGTGCAGGGATGAATGTGATGCTTTTGTTCTATTGTTTTTGTTGAAGGAATTGATTTTAATAAATAGTTTCTTCTTAAGAGTCTCCTATGAGGTATTCAATCTATCTTTGTGTCATTTTCTTAGTTTTAAGTCTTTGGTTGATTTATTATGGAAAATTATGATATTTTGATAATTAGTATAAAGCCTACTTGAGTGTGTATGTGTTTATGGCTGAGGACCAACAGGTGCTGGACTTTTTTTTTTTTTTTTTTTTTTTTTTTTTTTTATTAAGTTTGCTTATAGGTGGGGGGAAGGGGATTTGTTTTTTTGTTTTTCCAGAGGAGATTTGTACAAGTGTGTTTACAAGGAGACTTTTAGAAGCATGACAAGTTCATTTTGTGTGTGAAGGTTGTTGACACCAATTCCATACTTTATATTGCTTTTGTTGAGTTTACTGATTTAAATTTTGAGATTCACCATGGGGGAACGTTCAGGAATCTTAATGAGGCAAGGTTAGCTTTGTGATCTATGTTATTTTTAGGGGGATTAATATTTTGATGGTTAAGTATATATTTTTTTTGTATGTTATAAACTTATAATGTAGGATACATTGTCTACCAATGGTTAGAAGACACCTACAAGTACAACAAGTGTTGGAGATGGAATTGCTACTACTACAAGTGTTGTTTTTGTAACTGAAACTACTACAAGGGCTGGAGAAGCAAGGGTTGCTGCTACAAGTGTTGGAGATTCAATAGTTGTTGTTGCAAGTGCTGAAGATTCAAATTTAAAGGATGCAGGCCAAGAAGAAGAACAAACCTTGGAGGATTTGAGAACATATAACTAGGCATTAACAATAATCTATTTTATGTAATCCACATACAATTGGTGGTGATGATTTTGGAGCTTTAGGTGATATAGATTATGTACCCACAAATAATTCTGGAATTCTTTTTTGTCCTTAATATAATTCTGCAACTTTAGGTGATAATTCTCATCTATTTATCCTGAATAAAGTTGCATTTTTACGGATTGTATATTTAGGTGATATACATGACTATGTTGTTACATCAACAACATGGAAACTCTTATGGGAATACCTATTTTGTCAAACTTGAAAATATGTCATTGCAAAATGAAATACATATTCTGTGAGTATGATTTTTTTTTTCCTCTGGACACAGTTTTGGAATTTAGATTATATATATTGTGTCATTGTTGTTTGCTATAATACCTATAATTTAGACTATATAAAATGCAACAGTGTTGTTTACCTGCCGTAATCGGTGGTGTTGTTTGTCTTTGGCACCCAATGATTATCAAAGTTAACATAAAGCTAAATTTCATTGAACTTCATAAACTCAACAAAAGGTAACATTAATCTACAATTGTCTACTAAACCAAAAGCTAACATAAAGATAAATTTTTTTATACATCACTATTATTGGCATCATTATTCAAAAAGTTACATTAAGGTAACAACATATAGGCTGCTATTGTTTTGCCAGCATACATAAACACACCAAAACAAACTACAAAAAATAGCTATGACCCTATTGATGCCTACTTCAGCTTCTTCACAACTATTCTGTATTTATCCATCATTGTTTGATTCTTCAGAGCTGTAATTTATCTCACTGCTTCATATTTGACATCTTCCTCGCTTTAATGAAAAATCTTACATAGTTGATGACCCCCTACAATAATCCAACAAGAAGCAAAAATTTAATAATTAGTATAGCCAACAACAATACCGGATTTTTTTTTTTTTTTTTTTTTGGGTAGGTAAATAAATCTCCACTGTAATTATGATGAAAAAGTACCAAGAAAAAGACAAAGCAGGCAATGTAGGGATGGCAATGGGGTGGGACGGGGCCGAAGGATGGGGTCTTCGTCCCCACCCCGTATGGTTTTGTCTTGCCCCATCCCCGCCCCGCCCCGCATGATGGAGAATACTTTCTCACCCCATCCCCGCCCCTTGGGGCCCCATGAAGCCCCGCCCCACCCCGTAAAACTCTTCTTTTTGTTAATTTGCCCTACAACTAGTACAATTTTTTTAATGAAACCTATTTCATTAATAAAAATATACTTGAAATTACAACTAAATTTATCCCATCAAATCAAATAAATTTTTAGAAAAAATTGAGTAATATATCCAAGTGTTTAACAAGACAATCATTAAAAAATAAACAAATAAATAAAAATCTCATAGTATAACACATAACAAAATAAAGGCAGAGAATCACATTGGGTAGAATAAAATATGCTAATATTAATATGTTTGTTTAAATAGTAGGGTTTTAGGGTATGAAAAATTTACAATTATAACCTTTAGTAATGCGGGGCGGGGCGGGGACGGGGAGGGGCGGGGCGGGGTGGGTCTAAAAAGCCTAAACCCATCCCCGCCCCGCCCCGCCCCATGGTATGGGGCTAAAATCTTGCCCTATCCCTACCCCATCACCTTTGCGGGGCGGGGAAAACCCACGTGGGGCGAAGCGAGGAGGGGCAGGTTAAGCGGGGCGGGGAAAAATTGCCATCCCTAAGGCAATGTGCTAAGAACCATAAAAATAGCAAACTAATATATAAGAAAGTATAATTATCTAGCAAATCTGGTAAGGAATTAAAAGTAAAAATATTTGAGGTATGGTTAGGTCACTCTTTGTGCTTACTGCCTCAATTTAGATTGCCATATGCACATGTATGTTAACATGAAGAACAAAATAATAGTTGGGTAAGAAGATTATGCATTTATAGATTTGGAATTTAATTTAATGAAGTAAATCATATAGAAAATTTTAATTTGCATTAAAAGGGTAACATCCATTCTTTTCTCAAGTGTTGCTAGTTCTGCTTAAGCTTTACATTCCTAGTGCATTTTCATATCTCTTTGTACATGTTCACAAGACAGCACACAAGCTACCATTTTTTTTTTTTTGTGAGTTCACAAGCATTACATTAAACAAGCACACACATCCATAGCAAAGCCATCACATGAACAGAGATTCACATGCATACACCAACATCAACACAATACACAACACACAGCCATAACAAACACCAAACCCACATCAAAAAATTCCCACAAAAACAACCAAACACCAAACCCACGGCCAAAATACCAATCCCAAAAATCCCTTATTTTCAAATCTCCACACTTGGACCCAAATATAAAATCCCATTTTTCAATCTCCAAACCCACAGACAAAAAAAGAAAAAAAGAAAAAAAAAAGAAATGAAAAGAAAAGAAAAATGAAAAAAGGAGGGACCTTTGAGCAGAAAAAAAGAGAGAAGAAAATAAGATAAGAAAAATAAAGAGAGACGGAGAGGTTGGAGCTTGTGTGGCAGCTTATCAGTGAAGACTGAGGGCTGTGAAGAGAGAAACCTAAGTACAAATTTAGGAAGAAAATTACCTAAGAAAACACAAAATCCTTTTTCCACAAGATTTGGAATTGAGGGAGAGACTGAATTCAATGTTTTCAATTTGGGGTAATTTTAGTCTTAGGATTTTTTGGGACTAGCTCTAGGACTGAGGCTAGAAACTAATCTAGGACAGAGTAAGCGAGAGAAGGAGAGGAACAAAATATTATACGTGAGGGGAGCAGGAAAGCTTCCAGCATAAGATGGTTTTGCTAGAAAAAGAAGATTTGGAGGTTTTCTGGCGAGACAAAGGCTAGTCTCGTTGGAACTTACAATGTTTGGCAATGTTGTGCCGCCGGAGACACTGTAGCTGGGAAAGTGGCTATTAGGTTTTGGGGTTGAGAAAGAGCAGGGGCTATGGTGGCATGGGGACTGGGAAGAGAGAGAGGAGGGGCCTGTTTGGCAAGTAAGTTCTAACACACATTTTCACATTTTAAACAACATTACACATATTTCAACACTTTTTTACCCACTCGTATATCAAAAACACCCAAACAACATTACTCAAACTCCTCTACTAAATGGAAAAGTAATTGGTTTTTTTTTTTTTTTTTTTTTTTTGGTTTTGCAGAGAGAGTAAATGGCAGGTGTTTGAAATTTTTTCAGGGCCAATTTAGTCATTCTATTTTAAATACCTCAATACACTATGTGTTTTTTTTTGGCTAGGTGTCAATTTCTTACTGGTCTTAGAAACACCACATGTGTGCGGAGATGGAGTTTCTGAAACACTATATACTTTCTCCTTTAATCAAGTGGAAGCCAATAAATAAGGAGAGAAAAAAAATGCTAGTATTAATTAGACAATAAGATGGAAAGTATTAATATTTAATGATATTTTTTTAATCATTAGATCTTTTAGAAATCTATGGCTTAAAAATTTTGTAACTCTTATAGAGTTATACTAGGTGTAACTTGAACTCATTTAAGTTTTAAAATATGAATTTATTTTCTAAAATTAAATATAATTTTGTTCTTAGCTCATTTGCTAGAAAAATGTTGATATTTTCGTGAAGTGACACGTTACCATGTCATGTGTATTATTTGATCCAATCAAATCAGGATACATGTTATTGACTATTCTCCGTCAAATTTAATAGCCTAAAAAGTTTTAAATAATTAAAAGAAATTCTTTAAAATTTGAAATTGCATAAACTTAAAACAAAATGTAATAAAATAATAAAAATCCAAAGCAACTAATAATTTTTTTTTTTTTAAATTGAAATTTATTACTATAGTAAAGAGAAGAACTCCTAAAAATCCAATCTTTAGCTAGCAATTAGTAATTAAAAAGGAAAAAAAAAAAAAAATCCCCAACAAAGAATTTTCATAGCCCAAACGTAAATCTTCCTCCATGCTCACTTTCCAAGGCACCCGCAAATACATCCACTATCTCGAAAGCTCGAGGGCCAACTTTGGTTAATGAAGATTTCGCGATAGTTTACACTTCACAATGTTCTTGGGCTGAATTCAAGCCCACTTGAGTTCAAGCACTTTTACTTACATAATTACAGATGGGTTTTCTCTGTTTCACACTTTCTCAGTTTCTCTTCAGTCGAACCAAAGCTCCCTCAGACTACTGAGAGAGAACCCAACGAGTGGGACTAATATATTACCATGGCGACGCCGCCGGTGGCTGGTGGTCCGGCAGTGAACCCGGAGGGTCTAACGGCGGTGGCTTCTGCACCGGGGACAGACATGACGGGGATATGCTTCAAGAACCAGTTGTGGCTCAACACTTACCCTCTGGACCGAAACTTGGTGTTCGATTACTTTGCTCTCTCACCATTCTACGACTGGACTTGCAATAATGAGCAACTCCGCATGCGCTCCATTCACCCACTCGACCTCTCTCACCTCTCGTGAGTTGCCAACTTTATGAGTTTATTTCTACTTTTTGTCCAATTTGTAATTGTGGGCATGTGTTTGATTTGGTTGGATTTGTAGTTTTAGAAGCTTTGTTGGGGTATTTTGGCACATGGGTTTGCTTTGCTTTTTGTATTTTTTTGAAGTTTTGAGTGTTGCCCATTTGGTTGCTGAGTAAAGGGAGCAAGAAAATGTGATAAATTTGGATACTTTGATTTGGTGGAGGTGTAGTTTAGAATTTTGTTGCGGTTTTGATTTTGGGGTGTGTGAGGTTATGTAAGTTTTTGAGTGGTGCCCATTTGGTTGTTGAATAAAGGGGTGAATAAAAAGTTATAAATTTTGAATTGTTTCCTTGTTCTTCTTATGGTGTTTGATTAGGGAAAGGGGTAAAATGCAAGGGGAAATCTTTCTTTTGGAGTTTTAAGACAATGAGGCAATTTTTGAGAATATTGTTTTAAAATTTGGTTGTGAAATTCATTGACTCGGATCTTTTTTTTATTTGGAAATAGGATAATGAACTTTGAAAGCGATGGCAAAGGTGTGAACTGCCCGCGAGCTCAAGTGAGTAAAAATAATTTTGATCCATTTCATAGCTAATGTATCAAAAATCCAGAGAAAACTTGGAGAAGAAAACATCTAGAAACTGATCTTTTGCATTAAGCTTAACCAAATGAATACAAAGCTCTGTTCCAATATTTATACAGCAAACTAACAGACTCATGTACACATGTAAATAGGAAATTACAATATGATACATTACCAATCATCCTTAAGGTTATACGACCTGTAGACTTCTAGGTAGAGCTTCAACTACTGTCGTACCCCTAAAGATGGGGCAAAGATATAAATGACACCTATCTTGCTTAGTAGCTTTGAAAACTGTTGTATATTCCAAGGGCTTTAGTAAATATGTCTGCTAATTGAAATCTTGTTGATATGTGGAAGGTTTTAATGAAACCACTTTGAATTCTTTCTCTCACAAAGTGGCAATCCACTTTAATATGCTTGGTTCTCTGATGCAGGATCATTAAGAAGTTCAGCACTATACTAGGTTTCTTGATGAATTCTTGAATAAAGATTGATGTTTAAGAATTTAGGTTAGAAAGAATGAATGTTGACGGTTGTTTGGGGCTGAAATAGGGGATAAACAGAAAATAACATAAATAAAACACTAGGCAATCACACCTAGGTCTTCCTAAGCAAACACTAGACACTATATTTATCCTTTTCTTAGTAAGACTTGGACTCTAAATAACCTATTCCTAGAATGAATAGGAATACTAATAATAATTAAATAAAAGACTTAATAATACGTAAACATAATATAAGACTCATGGGCACAGCCCATTCCAGATTTCTGGAAATTACCAAATTGCCCTTATTCTAATAGAACTAAATTAAAACTGATCCAGCAGCTTTTCAACCTAAAAGACTCAATACTAATAACTAAAATGACCTATCAAAGGTGCTAAGAGGGTCCAATGTCAAAACTAGACCACAATTCTTGAATCTTGGTATATTTAATCTTCTTTTTCCTTGAGCTCTTCCTTGTCCCCATCATTCTCTCATGAAATACTGGGTGTGCAGCTATATGTAATGCTGTCTGACTATCACAGTACAGCAAGATAGATTGTGGATGTGGAATTTGTAAGTCTCTTAATCATATCACTTCACAAGCTGTATTTGTCATTGCTCGATATTCAGCTTCAGCTGAAGATTGAAATGATTTGTTGTTTCTTTGTTCTCCATGAAACTAAAAAGTTACCGATGAAGACAGAGTACCTAGTAAGAGATTTTCTTGTGTCTGGACAGCTTGCCCAGTCAGAATCAGTTTAGGCCTTAATGTGTAAAGCTGAATTTGCATCAAAGAAGATTCCTTATCCTGGACACTCTTTAAGGTACTGAGAACTCTGTAGGCATGTAAGTGGGGTAGCCTAGGCTTATCCATGAACTGATTCAACCTGTGAACACTATAGTTCAGATCAGGTCTGGTTAGAGTGAGATATAGCAGTTTACCAACAATTCTTCTATACATGGAAGGATCCTTAAGTAGTTCACCTTCATACTAATTACTTAGAGAGTTTACAGTTTTGTTACATTGTAGTCTTCAATGTTTTGGATCTAAATGCACCTGCTTCTACTATGAGCTCTAGTGTATATTTTCTTTGACACAATGAAATCCCTTTCGAAGATCTAGCCACCTCCAATCCAAGAAAGTACTTTAACGAACCAAGACACACTCCCCTTTTTCTCTATCATCATGGTGAAGAGAGGCCCGGCTACCTCAAATTAATTAGATAATTTTTCATACAACTTTTTCTTGCTTTGATCAGTATGGGGTGGGATTCGCAGTTTTTTCATTGAATTTAAGCCTTTTCAATTGGTGGTTGAGGAAGGAGGAAATTTTTTCTCCTTATGTATTTTTGAACGGGGCAAACACTTCATGAAGTCAGTATTCATGGGCAAGAATGCAGCATTATGGCTGATGAAGAATATAGAACACACTGTGGTTGGAATCAATCCCAAATAGTTTTTTACGCTTAGGGAAGGAGATACTGTGTACACTTTGCAGTGGGGATCAAACTCTTTTGGTTAGTTCCTTTTAGTGTCTGAACTCAAAGTTGGCAAGCGTCAAAGGTCTGTCATAATCCCTGGAGGCAAATAACAAAATGGTTGGAAGGTCTTTGGGCTTGAACTAAGGAAGATATTGGAACCTGACCAATATGCTTTAGGTGGTTCAGGCCAGGCCAAATTTGTTTCTCAGCCACAGAGGAGAATGTCAGGGTTTCATCTCTCTCAGTCTTTTGTCGAGACATTGAAGGGTCAAGTGTAGTCAAGGGATGTGATTCAGTCACGACATATTACAACTAAGGATAAAGATAAGAATATGATTCAAGAGGAGTGTGGAGAAGAGGCAAAATCAGTCAAGAGGGTTGCTGGCGATGAATCCAAAACTTACAGGTGCTAAGGTGGGGGATATTTTGGTGGGCAAGCTTGGTACGACAGTGGTTGGGGTAGGGGATAGGAGGGAGCAGTGCATTAATGTGGATACTAATTTAGGAGAGAGAATCCCGACAGAAAATTGGAAACGATTCCCATTAAGTTTCAGTTCGAATTCAAAATCAAATGAAAATGTGAAGGGGAGTGATGTTAAGAGATCATGCTGGATAGGGAGTGGATTAATTGTGGAGGTTGATGAGAAAGGAAAGAGGCAGGTTTCTTTGGATAGCACTAAAGGGGGAGTAAAAAATTTTAAGTGGGTAGCATGGGCCTCTATAGAACTTGGCAAGTGTAAGTTGGGTTTGGGCCCTAACCAGTTGTTAGCCCAACAAACATTTAGTACTTCCAGTTTAGGCCCAAGTACCATAAGCCCAAACTCTTTTGAGCCTGGGGAGTGCTCCAAAGATTCCGTAGGGCCTTGTTTCTCTGCCCCTAGTGTCGAGAAGGTTAGGTAGAGCCCTTTGTTGCCTTCGATGAATTTTGTGGTGCTGGCACAGGTGGCTGGATGTCTTGTGGTGCCACAGAAGGCACAGGTTGAGGCTGAGAAGGCTAGAAAGAGTCTCTTAGTGCCTCTGCTGAGTATTGTTTTGTCGATACAGGTGGCGCGATGCGTCGTGATGCCTCAAAAGGACTGTGATGAGGCTGAGAAGGCTAGAGAGAGCCTTTCGGTGTCTTCGACGAGTGTTGTGACGCCGACACAAGTGGTGCACTAATCTGCTAAGCCTCGGAAAGTTTGTTGTGATGCCGAGAAGGATGAAGAGAGTACTTCGGTGTCTCCGATGAGTATAGAATCGTTGGAAAAGGTGACACACTGTCTCAAGAAGCCTCAGAAGATGGTAGAGAGTGTCATTAGTGATAGAATTTGCGCTTTTGGCTTCAAGTTGATGAATGGAGGATCGGTTTCAACAGTTCTATGGTCATTGAACCTCATCTCGTTGCCGCGATTGGTTAGCCCTTCTTTCTATGATCTTCTTATTGGGTTGTTGAGAGCTGGTCTTTCGGGCTTGGTAGATATGGGTGGGGAGGCGAATGCAGTGTTTCATGTAGATTCTCTTAGCCTACCTGGGGTTTTCTTTTTAGTGGCAGATGCAATGGTTTTATTAGTGGGTTTTGGTGAGAGCGAGGAATTTTCAGATTGTGCTCCTCTGAAGATTATTGCGCCAAATGGGTTGACTACTTTGGTAGAACAGGAGGGGGTCGCTGAGGTTTTGAGTCTTGAGGCTAAGTTGAATATTTCTGGATGGGTGAAGCACAGAATTCCCGGTTTCAGTAAATTGGTTGGGCTTTCTATGAGCCGTCATGAGAAACTATGCATTGCTCTTTTACAAAGGCTGGAATCTGAGATGGAGGCAGCCAATGTGTTATATAGGGAAGTCAGTGGTAATCGAAAAGTTGTTAAATTTAAGAACAAGGGAAGAAGAGAGCTAAGAATTTGGTCTCTTCGGTGAATTATGATGGGAGATAGAATGTTTAATTGGTGCTTTTGTCAGTAGTTGGGAGACACTAGTTGTTATGAAGCTAAAAATGATTTCATGGAATGTTAGAGGTTTAAATGATCATCAGAAACGTTTGGTAGTGAAAAATTTGTTACAAGAGTGGAAGTGTGATGTAGTATGTTTACAAGAGACGAAGATTGCTAGGATGGATAGACAAATGGTTTGTAGTTTGTGGAGTTGTTCGTGTGTGGATTGGGTTGCTTTGGAGGTGGATCAGACTGCTGGTAGGGTATTGATTATGTGGGATAAGAGGGCTTTGGAAAAGATGGAGGCCATGGTTGGTTCTTTCTCAGTATCGGTTAAGTGGCAAGGGGTGGTAGATGGTTTTATATGGGCATGCTTAGGGGTTTATGGCCCAAACGATAACAATGAGAGGGGACACGTGGGATGAGTTGGTCGATATTCAACAATACTGGAGGATACCGTGGTGTTGTTTTGGGACTTTAATATTGTATGGTTTCCAAGTGAATGTTTGGGTGGGACACTTCTAACTCCAACTATGGAAAGATTCTCTGAATTTATTGAGGACCTGAATTTGATTGACTTGCCGATGGAAGGAGGTAGTTATACTTGGTCTAGTGGTACAGATCAACCATCAATGTCTAGGATTGATAAAACTTTGATCACTCATGATTGGGAGGAACACTACTCGGATGTTATTCAAAGGATTTTACCTCGTCCCATTTTAGATCACAGTCCAATTCTTTTGGAGGTAGGGGGAATGGCAAGGGGGAAGAGTCCTTTCAGGTTTGAAAACATGTGGTTGAAGACAGATGAGTTTGTGGATAGAGTTCAATTTTGGTGGAATCGGCATTCATTTGTAGGTACACCTAGTTTTGTGCTTGCCAAGAAATTAAAGGCATTGAAGGAGGACATAATTCAGTGGAATCGTAGAGAGTTTGGTAATATAGATCGTCAAAAGGAACAATTGCTGGAGGAGTTGAAAATTTTAGATGCTAAGGAAGAGGAGCTTGGATTTATTGATGGGGATAAATTTTATAGGGTAGATTTGAGGCCCCAGGTGGAGCATCTTCTCTCTTTGGAAGAAATTTCCTGGAGACAAAAATCTAGGATGTTATGTATTAAGGAAGGGGATAATAACACCAACTTCTTCCACAAGATGGCAAACTCCCATAGAAGGTATAATAATCTGAGGATCTTGGATGTGGATGGGGTGGTTTTTGAGGAGGAATCCGAGGTAACTGCTCAAGTAGTACAGTTTTATAAAAATTTGTATAAGGAGTTTGAGGGGTGGAGGCCTTTTGTGGAGGGTTTGGAATTTGATTGTATTGGGGATATGGAGAGGGTTTGGCTTGAAAGGAAGTTTGAGAGAGAGGAGATTTTTCAAGTTGTAAGAGACTTGGAAGGGGACAAAGCTCCAGGTTCAGATGGGTTTATTATGGTTTTTTATCATCATTGTTGGAGAGTAGTGGAGAAAGACGTCTTAGCTGTCTTTAAAGAGTTTTTTCAACATTGTAAGTTTGAAAAATCTCTTAATGCTACTTTCATTACTTTAATTCCAAAAAATAATGATGCCTCTAATATTAGAGATTTCCGGCCTATTAGCTTGGTGGGGAGTGCGTATAAAATCTTGGCTAAGGTTTCAGCAAATTGTTTGAGAATGGTTTTAGATCAGTTGATCTTTGAGACTTAGAATAGCTTTGTGGGTGGAAGACAAATCCTTGATTCGGTTCTTATTGCGAATGAATGTATTGATAGTTGAGTGAAGAGTCGGATTCTTGGGGTCATATGTAAACCTGATATTGAGAAAGCCTACGATCATGTGAATTGGGAGGCTCTTCTAGATTTGTTGAATAGAATGGGATTTGGGGTGAAGTGGTGTAAGTAGATTCACACTTTTATATCCACAGTTCAACTATTTGTTTTGATTAATGGGTCTCTAGCTGATTTTTTTGGTAGCTCAAGGGGTTTAAGACAAGGAGATCCGCTATCTCCTATGCTTTTTTTGATTATGATGGAGGTTTTCAGTAGGATGTTGAGAAGAGTGAAGGGAGTTGGCTTATTCCATGGTTTTAAAGTTGAGGGTAGGAGGGGTGGTGGGGAATGTGTTTCACATCTATTATTTGCAGATGATACTAGTCTATTTTGTGATGAAGATGTGGAGCAAATTCTTCATATTCGGTTGTTGTTACTTTGTTTTCAGGCTGTGATAGGTTTGAAGGTCAATGTGCAAAAGAGTGAAATGGTTCCAATAGGGGAGGTAGATGATGTGCATGCTTTGGCTGAAATTTTGGGCTGTAGAGTTGGAACTTTGCCTATGTCTTATCTTGGCATGCCGTTGGGGGCTTCGCATAACTCTCCTTCAATTTGGAATCTTATCTTGGAAAAAATTGAGCGGAAGTTGTTTGGGTGGAAGAAGTTGTATTTGTCTAAGGGGGGTAGATTGACGCTACTCAAGAGTACATTATCTAGTCTTTTTTTGATAAGTAGTACATTATTTAGTCTTCCTACCTATTTTTATCGCTATTCACCATTTCTACTTATGTGGCTAATAGAATTGAAAAGTTGTAAATGGATTTTCTATGGGGTGATAGCAAGACTCATCTGGTAGGATGGGATAAAGTTTGTGTGACTATAGCCAACGGTGTTTTAGGTATAAGGAAACTTACTACTTTCAATAAGGCCTTATTGGGGAAATGGCTGTGGCGGTTTGAGAAAGAGGAGAATCGGCTCTAGAGGAGGGTGGTAGCTTCAAAGTTTTGGGAAGAGTGTTGTGTGGGGGAGGGGGGGGGGGGGATGGACTTTTAAGCTAGGTAGGCAGTTCATGAGTGTGGTTTGTGGAGAGGTATTCATATGGGCTGGGAGGATTTTAGCAAAAATGCTCAGTTTGTTGTTGGATTGGGGAATAGAGTGAGATTTTGGCAAGATGGGTGGTATGGAGATCAACCTTTCCAATTGGCTTTCTCAAGGCTGTATGGTATTGCTATTGACAGGGAGACCTCTGTAGAAGTTTCTTTGTCAAGGTAGGGGGCGGAGGATAGAAGAATTTGGGATGTTCGTTTTATTCAGAAATTTAATGATTGGGAGATGGTTGAAGGGCTGCATTTTCTTCGTATCTTGGGAGCCAATACTCCTTCAATGGATGTGGGAGACCGGATGAGATGGTAGTTGAAGCCTAATGGAGATTTTGACATCCAGTCGTATTATAACAAGCTGCGGGATTCTCCCTCAGTTGTCTTTCCTTGGAAAGGTATATGGAGAGTTAAGGTCCCTAGGAGTGTTTCTTTTTTCTTTTGGTGTGCAGCTTGGAATAAGATCCTAATGGGTGATAACTTGAGATTGAGGGGCTTGGATTTTGTGGACTGGTGCATTATTTGTCGACATTGTGGGGAGACAGACCACTTACTTCTTCATTGTGAGATAGCTTATCGATTGTGGAGCTTTGTTTTTATAACTTTTGGATTTTCGTGTGTCATACCTAGATCAATTCCAGATTTGCTTTTTGGTTGGTGGAATTGGTTGGGGAAGCATTCGTCTCAGATATGAAATTTAGTTCCGTTGTGCATACTATGATGTCTTTGGAAGGAACGGAATTGGCGGACTTTTGAGGATTTGGATAGTTTCGGTGATCAGATGCTTGCTTCTTTTAGTGAAACTCTTTTTGATTGGTCTCGGGCTTGGGGACTCACGACTAATTATTCTCTCCCTTCTTTTCTTAGCTCTCTTTCTCTTTTGTAATTAATCTGTTGCTTGGTTTTCTTTTATGTATTTTCTCTTTTTTTTTTTTCTTCTTGTAATTTTTGGGTTTGCTTTGTGATTTTCGTGCATAGAGTAGCCTTTCATACACATATCATTCTTACTTATCATTAAAAAAAAAAAAAAAAAAAAAAAAAAAAAAAAAAAAAAAAGGATCCTTCAACTTAAATTGATCATGAAGAAAACTCTTAACTGTTTTACAGCCACCAAATTATTGATAGCCACCAATATGACATCCACATATACCAGGATAGCAAGAAAGGTGCCATTTTGATTCTTTGTAAACAATGAATAATCAGATTTGGACTGAGTGAATCCCCCGAGTTAGTATGGCAGCAGTGAGTTTGGCAAACAATTTCCTGCTTGCTTGCTTCAACCCATAGAATGATTTTGTCAATCTACATGGAGAAATGCATTGTTGACATCTAATTGAATGAGGTGCCAATTTTTACTTGCATCCAAGGCCAAAATGTTCCTCACAGTCACAAACTTAGCCACTGGTGAGAAGGTCTCAAAGTAGCCAAGGCCTTCTTGTTGGTTGAAACCCTTGGCAACAAGTCTTGTCTTATATCTTTCAATACTACCATCTGCCTTGTATTTGGTTTTGTAAACCCACTTAGAACCTATAGGTTGTTTGTGGGGGTGGAAGGGGAGTGAGAACCCAAGTATTATTGGATTGCAAAGCTGAGATTTCAGCATCCATACCCTCTCTCCTATGAGAAGACTGAATAGCATGATGGTAAGTTGCTGGTTCAGTTTGGGAAGAGAGCTACAGTAAGGGCTTTATAGGATTGTGAGAGTTTGGAGTAGGAAAGATAATGAGAGATAGGATAGGATTGAGTTTCATTTGGAACCACAGTAGTTGGATTTCTAGCCAAGTCACAGTGGTAATCTTGGAGATATGTGGGAGCTGTGTGAGATCTAATAGATCTTCTAAGAACAGGTTGGTCGGGTTGGGCAGATGGTTCAGGTGGATTAAAGGTTCAGGTTGTGCAGGCGATGCATGTGGTATAAATGAGAGAATATCAGTGCTATGATTAGTATCAGGAATGGGAGCTGCAAGATCAAGATCAGAAACTGCAGGAACGTCTAAAGAAATGTCTGCAGAATTGGATGACAGAAATGAATCCAAGGGAAAACTGAATATATCCTGAACTAAAGGCATAGAATAGACTTTTGAAGGAGAAACATAGGACTGATGGAATATATGTTCATGAAAAATAAAATCTCTAGAGACGAGTTGTATTGGTGGAAAGGTCAAGTAATTTGTAACCTTTAACACCAAAAGGGTATCCAATAAATACACAAGTGTTAGCTATAGGATCAAATTTCAGTCTATGATTAGGAAGAGTAGATGCAAGACAAAGGCAGCCAAAAACCTTTAAATGAGAGTAGGATGGGATGGTTGGAAAAGAGGTTCATAGGGACTTCTATTGTTGAGTAATGGTGAAGGACTTCTGTTGATGAGAGGCACAGAAGTAAGCTCACAGTCCACCCAAAAATGAATGGGAATGTTGGACTCAAACTTGAGAGCTCTAGCTACTGCAAGAAGATGTTGGTGTTTTCTTTCCACAACAGAGTTTTGTTGTGGGGTACCAACACAGCTATGTTGATGAAGGGTTCCTTAAGGAGCTAAAAAGGTTTTGAGTTCAAACTCAAGTGCATTGTCTGATCTAAGAGACTTAATTTTGCAATGAAATTGAGTTTCAACCATTGTAAAAAATGTCTCTAACAGAAATTTAGCGTCAAAATTATGCTTCATCAAATAAACCCATATTGTTCTAGTGCAATCATCAACAATAGTCAAGATATATCGAAAACCATCTAATGTGGAAACTGAAAAAGGACCCCAAGTATCAATATGTATCAAATCAAAAGGGAATTTGCACAAATGTTTTACATTAGGAAATGGGAGTCTGTTTCACTTGGCCAAAGGACATATATCGCATACAAGACCAGCATTATTAACAGCATTCAACTGAGGTACAGTGAAAGATAAAAAAAACTAGATGAGACCAGGAAGGATGTCCCAACCTTGAATGCCAATGTTTATATACAGATGGCTTATTGGAAAAAGCAGAAAGGGACTAAGAAGAAACATTGGAAGATAAGCATGTCTTGGGCAAAGGAAATTGAAGGAGCTTTGAATGAATGTCCAAAACATATAAGCTTCCCTTTTCTTTACCCAATCCAATTGTTTTTTTCCAATTTTGCAGGTCCTGAATGAAACATAATGTGTCCAAAAATATATGGTAACAAGACAAGGTCTTGGTCAATTTATGAACAGAAATTAGATTGAATGAAAAAGAAGGAATGCAAAGAACATTGGTTAAAGTCAAGGTAGATGTAATTTGGATAGTCCCTATATGAGTGACTACAGCAGTTTGACCATTTGGTAGTTTAACACTAAGGTGAGAAACTGAACTGACAGTAGTGAAAAGGGACACGGAATTGACCATATGATCTATTGCACCTGTATCCAAAATCCAATCATTAGCAGACATGAGCGAATGCTGGGAAAACGTAGTAGAGAAAACTGAGTGTTCAAATTTTTTGGAATACCTGACATGTGCAGAAAAGGATTATAGCCTTCAGTGGAGACTTGATTAACAAGATTGGCAGCTGTGGAAGAATTCTCAGGTTGAAAGTTACCAATTTTGGCTTGAGCATTCAGAAAGGCCATCAATTCTTGGCATAAACTCTGAGGTAACCTTGGTGCTGAAAACTGCCTTGGAGATGCAAATTGTGAAGCAGCCTCATTTGATCGAGTCTGCGTAGATGATACTTGATTGACCTGTGAGGATTGCCAAGATTTTCTACCTTTGCTACAAAATCCTGGTGGATAACCATGGAGTTTGTAGTATTTGTCTACTGTGTGGTTTTCAATCCATGGTGAGTGCATCCAGGTTTGTCTTTGTTTTTCAAACTTTCCAGAGGTATTAGTCTTGGAATTAGAATTCTCAAATCTGGAATTATAGTTCTCAGATTAACTCAACAAGGCTGCAGGCTCAACTGACACAGTAGTGGTTGTAAATCCAACAGCTCTCTGTTTCTCTTCTTGATGAACAAGAGAGAAAAATTTGCTAATTGTAGGCATAGGCCCCATTAATAAGATCATCCAATCCCATTAGGAATTGCAAAACATACTCTTGATGGAAAATTTCATGAATATCCTTTGTAACCCCACATGGACATATAGGTAAATTACGGTAATTAGCCAGTTCTTCCCAAAGAGACTTGAGGTTTGTGAAGTATGCACTTACTGAGGATTGTTTCTGATTCAAGGAAGCAATGGCTTTCTTCAATTCTAAGATTCTTGGCCTGTTCTTCTGAGTGAACCTATCCTTCAGATCCAGCCACACTTCGCAAGCTGTGCTTGCATAAATTTCACTGTTGGCGATCTCTTTGGAAATTGAGATCAAGATCCATGACAGCACCAAATTGTTGCATCTTCTCCAAGCCAAGAAGTTTGGAACACTTGAATCCAATGGTTAGTGTTAAAAGCATTGTTCTGCTCCAGGTAGGATAATTGTCACCAATCAAAAGCTGAGAACCCAAGACATTTCCTGGATTATCTCCACTTTGAAGCAGATAAGGATTGGTAGAATCATCTCTGGTTGTTCCTGAAGCAGAACTAGAATTGAGATTGGAAATAGAATTTGCATTCAAATTGGTGGTGTTGGGATTAGCATCGGATGCCAAGGAAATAGCTTGAGAATGAAGAAGATATTGACACTAAGAGGTTAGGCTTAATGCAACCTCTGATACCAAATAAAAAAAAAATCTAGAGAGAAATCTTAGAGAAGAAAATATCTAGAAACTGATCTTTTGCATTGAGCTTAACCAAATGATACAAAGCTCTGTTCCAATATTTATACAGCAAACTAACTGACTGATGTACATGTGTAAATAGGAAATTACAATTTGATACATTACTAATCACCCTTAAGGTTATAGTACCTTTAGTCTTCTAGGAAGAGCTTCAACTACTGTCATATAGCAGAAAACTAATCTTCCTCCTTTAATATAATGGTGGTTAGCATGAGTAACCAAAAACTTCTGTTGTTTTTCAGTTATTTTTATGCGAGGTGATAGTAACTTTTTGAACTTCTGGAGATCCCATTTTAAAGGCAATATTAAAGATTTTGGTTCATGTGGCAGGCCAGCCCCAACTGTTTAAAGTATGGCACAGTTAAAAGATTGTTATTGTTTTTATTGAACAGAAAAATGACAGGCACAGTATACATGCTGTATGAAGTTATGGAGCCCCATTTATTTGTCATCCGCAAGCAAAAGAGGGATGGTCCTGAAAAAGTTACACCAATGCTGACTTACTATACTTTGGATGGTTCAATTTACCAAGCGCCGCAGCTTTGTAATGTTTTTGCTGCTCAAATTGTAAGTTCCTTTTTCTTTTTCTTTTTTAAACATCTCTTTGCTCACTATGATATTCTTGAAACTATAGACAATGTTAGTATGTCAGCACTAGTTTGAATAAAATATACATTGGCAACTTTTGGGATATGATGAAAATCTCAGTTTCCTAAGAGCAAAAGATTTCAAATTCATACTTAGGGTATGCGCTGGACATATGGAAGCCAAAGTTAGTCACTCTTCTCCCAATGAGCTATAGCTCAACTGGCACTACCCTCACCTTTAATAATGGATGGAGGGAAAGGTTATGGGTTAAAGACCCATTGGGTGCGTACTTACCAAAAAAAAAAATTGTCACTATTCGTTACTGTAGAATATGAAGTAGTAAATGTCATTGCAGATGCCAGATAGTGATACAGCAGAATATTGGATGTTTACATCCTGCTTATAATGCTAGAAAGACTGCATTGAAAATATCCTTCGTAGTTTTTTATTTTAATTTTAGAAAAATAACCTTCATATGATATTGATTATGTACTCTGTTGCAGAGCTGGTCTCTTTATCATATATCCAAAGCTTTTACTATTGCTGCTTCAAAGTTGGAGAAGATTGGATATGGTAACTGCTTGCTACATACTTTGCTTCTTTTCATCATGTTCCCTGCCTCCAAAATGGACATTTCTCCTTGTTTGTTTTTGCCAAAATTATTTTCAATTATCAAAGGTCTAAGTAAATTTTGAATTCTTGCCACTCCTTGATTCCAAAAAAAAAAAAAAAGTTGTTTACATTAGATATCAAAGAAGGACATTACTGTAAAAGCTAAAGTTTAACTCAATGCATTTATTGACCTATTGTTTATCTATAGTGTCTTTTTCAAAAAGGAAATTCATCTTGGGATGGCGTATGTGCTTTTGACCTTTTGTGTTAGAATAAGATCTTGGTTTTTGGAGGTGCATTGCTTAAACTGTTAAGAATCTTCTTCTTCTTTTTTTTTTTTTTGGGAGGGGGGGGGGGGGGGGGGGGGGAGAGATGGGAACATTCTGTACAGGTTTGATCAATCAAATTTAAACTATCTGATATCATTATTCAGAAAATATAGGAATTTGTTTTTTCTAGGCACGGAATTTGAAATGGCACTAATGCGTTTGTGAGAATATATGAAGTATCTGGTTGGTTCTTCTTATCACCTTTCATATTATGAGCTTTCACATTGTTACTAAAAGTTTTTCATTTTCATTTTATCTAATATACCTACAACTAAGCTGTACAAAGTTGGAAGGCCTCGTAGAAAGCAATAAATATGTTTAATACCCCCATAATCTTACTAAAAGTTGTTAATTTTTATTGTATCTAATACCCCTATAATCTCCCCAGATTAAAAGAGAAATGTATTGTTTGGATGCGCTATGTTCTCATAACATGGCCTTGGGGGATTTTAAGTAAGCAATAGATCTGGGTGTTGTCAAGTTGTACCTCTGATCCCTGATTTTGCTGGATGTTGGGGCACTGGGGAGAAGAAGAGTAGGACTGATTGAAAACATTTGAAACAAAGAATTCTCTAATTAACTTGTATTTACTTACTTTTATGTAAAAGTTGGGCTAGGGCCTGAATTTTGGGAACTGAACCTCTGATTTTGCAACTAATGTTATCGTTATAGATCACTGCTTGATAGTTTCAAGTATCGCTTAATTATGGTAATCATTACAGCTTCACCTCATGTTTCATTATTGAGATTTGTTGTAATGAATATGAGAATCTTGGTTGTGTTATTGCAAGTTCCTTATGGATTGAGAGATTTATAGAGGAATAGTCACTAATGAACGAACTCAACAAAGCCTTTCAATTTAGGGCCTTTGTTGTTTAGTTATAGGTCGTTTGGTCTTAACCCCTCCTGATTGCACATCTAACTTTAATATTTTGACGGTGTAATCATTGATTTTTACCTGTACTGGCTCAAACATGTGTCCAACATTCTCTTCTGTCTGATTGGTGCAGTATCTGACGTCTATGTTGATTCATTTCTTATTTCACCTTTTATTGTCTTACCTTCTAATAATCTTTTTAGATAAGTAATAAAATTTAATTGAAAAGTGCAAAAGAAGGGGCTGCAAGTAAACAGCCTTGGTTAGAATCTTGGCAATCTTGTGTCTAAAGCATGGGTGGCTGGCTTGGTTGTATTATGATATCAAAGATAACAGATATCCAGTCTTGATAATTCTATAAATGAAGAATTTTTTTTTTTTTTTTTTTTTTTTTTTTTTTTTTTTTTTTCAAAACTTCAATTCTTCAAATGTTAGAAGGGTTTTGTTTGAACTCCAGTGCCCTAGGCAGCACACCCCTTTTACTCTTTTTTAAATACATTTTTATTAAATCTAATAGAAGAAGAGGAAGTCTTTTGCCATCAATTTCTCTCTGTCTCTCTATGTGCATAGGAACATGTGCATTTATACAATTACCATATGTTTTAATTGTGGTCTTTTCTCTTTTAAATTTGTGTTAGTTATCTTGTTCTTATCATGTTGATTTGTTTGTTGTCATTTCTGATGCAGTTGATGCTGATGAGAGTGTAGCCTTGGAATCAAAGGTTGCTAAAGAGACAATTGATTTAAAGGAAGTTAAGCGAATAGATCATATACTTGCATCCCTGCAACGAAAGGTAAATTCTGTATATCTCTAGAAATTTTCCTCCATGTTATTCATTGAGGTTTTTTTTTTTTTTTTTGGCCATTGCCATAGAAGTGAAATGATTAGATAGCTGAGATACTTGTGACTATTTCAAATCTATGCTTGAAATCAATTCAATTGAATAGCCTTTGCATTACAGTGTATTTGAGTGCCCGTCCTAAAAAGCCTTGTCCAAGGCCTCTTTCCTATGAAGCCTTGGCAAGTAGTCTCCTACCAAAAATCTCTCAATCAAGCCCTTACACCCCTACTAGGTTAAAATCCCATTTTCCCAAACCTACCTCTAAAAAAATGGGACATCCTCTTATCTTGTTCGTATTCTAGTTAAAACCTCTTCTGATACGTAGGTTCCTATCCTTTATCTATCAGTAAATGGATGGAATTCACTCGTCAGAATCAATATATGGAACTACGTAAAATCAGGCCATGCTTGCTGCATCTGAAAGTCTTCTCTCTACGCTAAAACACTAAATCATTTGGGCTCTTTCACGCAGTGAATAAGGAAGTTCCTTCTCAGTTTTGCATGCCAATTGGCAACTGCTCTATTTCGTATCATCCCACACAGTGGCAAATGTAACCATCAAGGCATTTGCATACTTATCTTTTATTATGGGAAGAATCATTTTTCCCGTTAACTTTTTTCCATTGGCTAATTGAAATCCTGACAAAACTATAGCTATATATGGAAGCAGAATCTAATATGCAATACTATGATTGTGGGATTATGATTCTTACAATTGGATAAGTTAGGTCTCAGTTTGGTTAGAAGTCAGATATATTTTCAAGGAATGTAAATTTAATTGCTTGTCAAACATTTGTACCTCCTCTCTGTTCGGGCAGCTTCCACCAGCTCCTCCGCTACCACCATTTCCAGAAGGTTATGTTCCTCCTGCCAGTGCAGACACAGAGAAAGAACCTGAAGTGCAGCAATCTGGAGAAGTACAACCTCCTCCAGTTGATCCCATTATTGATCAAGGTCCTGCTAAAAGAATGAAATTTTGAATAACATCCGTTTCCCCGACTTAAATGTCAACTAACGCTCTAACAGCATTTTCTTTGTATGTTTATTTATCTTTTAGACTTTAACACTGAAAGTTCCGTCTATAAAATTTACTTTCATAAAATGCGTAATCATTCTAATCAGTTGTGTAGGAACATGAACATTGTAGTCCTTTGACATGAACATGAATGTTAATTAACATTTCTCCATTTGATGACTGGGTGCAAGCATTTTACATACAGCTGGTCAAATTAGATTGAGCATTTTACATACAGCTGGTCAAATTAGATTGAAAAGGATCAGGGATATACAACATGGGCAATTTGTTCAATCAGTTCCATTCAACTCCAAGCAAGTGTTCGGTACTTTTTTCATTTTAAGTGTTTCCAACACCACCGCCGCCGCCCCCCCCCCCCCCCCCCCCCCCCTTATTTGAGCTAAGAAGGTATTAAATTGGTGTGAGATGTATAGGATTAATATTAATTTTATTGTTTTAGGTGATGAGAAGGTTCTTTCTTTTCTTTTTTTGGATTGATAATGATAGTTCATATATGGAGGTTAAAGTTAATGTATATTGGTGAGGTATTCATGTCAATGGTGAGATTGAGCGTATAGCATCCTTTTGTGGTTGTTGCATGGCTAGTGGAGTAGATAACTAAGATCGGCACAAATATATATAATAATAATAAATAAAAAAAAGGTTTTCTGGGTTGGCTCCTATGTTGCTAGTTCGACCCAAAATGATATTGACCCTTCCAAACTGAACATTAATGTGGTACTTAAAACTTAAAAGGGTCATCTTTTGCCAATAACTAGGACCTCTCGATCTTTAGACGATAATATCTTAGGTTCAAATCGTTTCACCTCAATTATTAAATTATTACAAAAAAAACGCAAAAAAAGTCATCCTTTTCTTTTTCATAAGTAATTATTAAAGGGCTAGATTATCTCTTGGTCCCTATAACTTTTCCATCATTATTATTAAGGTTTCTCAGATATCATAATTGTAAGAACTATCCATGTGACATTTAACTTCTCATGGTTAATTGATTTTAATGGAATGATCACATGGACAACTATTCTAACGTTGAAGGTATTAATTACTAACTTAGCTCCAAATACTAAGTATTATTATTTTCGTGTGTTCATAAGTATTACTATTTACTAAAAAAAAAAAAAAATTAGCTCCAAACTAGTTGGAGTTATCTCTTCAAATCCATCATGTGACAATTTAAAATACTATTTCTATATTTTAAAAAACTATTTATGTGTATTTAAACATCTCATATGATTCATTTAAAAATTCAAGTGACTAAAACTACATATAGATTTTTTTTTTTAATTGCCATATAGTGGGTTAGAGGAATATAGCTCTATCGGTTTGAAGCTAAATTAGTAATTAATACCCTCAACTTTGGAATGGTTGTCAAATGTGTGATCATTCAGTTAAAATCAATTAACCATGATTAGATCTTGACAAGAAGATAACATTGACAACCATTTTAAAGTAAGAGATGTTAGTTGCAAGGTTTTATACTTAATGGACCAAAATAACAAAGAACCAAAACTTGGGGATCAATAAGTATTATAACTTCTTCTTTTTTTCTTTTTTTTTTATGAGAGACAAAGAGACAAACTTCATTAAAAAATAAAAAGTATTAGAACCTAATTAAAAAGTTGCTTTCATGTAATTGAATTTTAAGCTAGTGTCATTATCCCCAATTAGTCTAAAACTTCGTTAATGAGAAAGTGTTCTTTTGAAGTGTCATGATTGGCTGAGCCCTTCCTCAACATGGATTAAAAAGGTAAGTATAAGATAAAAATTCATCTCGGATTTCAATTGTAACTTAAAGGCAGTAAGATGGTACTAATATTCCTTCACATTTTGGGTTGGGCTTGAGATTGAGATCACATCTTCCTATTTCTTCCTTCTATAATTGCAAAATAATGATGATGATGATGCATCATCACACCAAGAAATTCAAACATGCAACACTGTTAGAGAGATTTGAGTGCTAAGGATCCAAACTTGCAAGATAAATAGCTTATTACTTCCTAGAATTCTGTTAGTTCTTTGGTTTCTTGAGTTCGAAATAGGAACATATGAATCACTGTTTCTTGTGAACACTGAACATTCCTCCAATATTTCCTGACTTGTGGTGGTATATATAGGTTTTTCTTGAGTGATATTAATTGTTTCTCTAGTGCCTATATCAAGTTTTGAGGGAGTGTGGTTATCGAGCTATGAGAGCTCTTCAACTTTTGATCACAACTACACTCTGTTAGCATTCAGCCAAAAAAAGAAAAAGAAAAAAGAAAATACACTCTGTTAGCACTCGTTTCATTTGTGATAGGCCTAGTCATTAAGCTTACTAACTCCTATCCCCAGTTTTTAATATTTTATTGATCAATGAACTACAGCTAGTTATGTCTTGTCCTGTCCACAAAGAATAAACCCAAACACAGAATATGCTTTTTGTTTTTACAGTTTTTTAATCATATGATGTGGAAGTGTAGAAATTATATATAATGTGCATCGAGAATACTATAATTCTCTCATATAAGAAATACTCTTGACGTAAAAAACTTATAGGTGGGATCCATATATGAATGAAACATCTATGTTATGATAGATTAGGTGCACTAAGCAATTTCACTTGAAGCCTGAAGGAAGTACGGGATTTATAAATACAGAACTATCAAGCTGGATCACCTATTTTATTATAAATATATAATCTTTGGCCAACAGCTCCATATATTTTTAAGAAAACACCAAAACTGTAATGATTCTTTTCCTTTTCTTTTCTTAACTAATAAGAGGTGAAGTTACATGTATTCTTTCTTGCTTTTAATTTTTTTATTGGATCTTTTCTAATGCTATTTTAGTATTAGACATTATGGTGAGGACTAATTTGGTATATAAACTTTGGTTTTAGATAATTACCTCGTGCATATTAGGTTTATGATAAATCAAATATTTTTTAGTATTTCCACGAAATTATACAAAATTTAATTATGTGACATAAATTATAATAATACGAAGAATAATGATAATAATGATGAGAGTTTTTAATGAGAGTTGTAGTCATTAGTAACGTGAATTGTTCTTCTTGGAATTGATCCCCCTAGATTTTATTACCTTGAAACTGGATTGTTTCATTGGTTTTTTAGGATAATCATATCTTTATCTTATTTACTTTTCCGTTGTAAGATATGTGTGATGAATGTTTAACCTAAATTTACATAATTGACTTAAGTATCAACTTGGCAATAAAATTAGGTTAAACATTGTGTGTTTGGGGTCTAAAAACTTACAATATTATCCATTCTCGCTGGCTTGGTCATGAAATCAACATGATATTATGCCTAATTTGCTGAAAGAAATAAAAATAAAGTGATATGTTAGTATAAGACACCAAACTTTTAGCATTTTTTTCTTCTTCTATTTCCATAGTATAACATTGACAACTATCTTTTTTAGCATCAATCACACAGCAATGCTAACTTAACAGTTGTGAAAACAAATTTTTTTAAAGAATTGTGAATCTTATTGGTAAGAATATCGAACATGTAGCAACTTCTAGGCATGGGTTCCAGCTAATATGTGCAACTCTATGCCGTGGATTATTAGGAGAGGAAAGAAATGTACACTATATACTAGCAAGAAACAGCTAGCATGAAAATGACCTTACGTTTTACATGTGTCAAGATAGATATTATATTCACAGAGTCACAGTTTCATTCACACCCATATATTGCCATCTCTTTGTTTCTCAAACACGCACACATACATGCAAATGCAAGTACTTCCGCAGCAACTTTGTCTGATCTCTTTACGAACTTAAAACCATTAAACCTTGAGCAGGGTATACTTAGTATTTTTTTTTTCTCCCACTGAACAACTTGGTTATAGTTAGTAAGGATCAAAAACAAAAATTCCATCCTTTATTATAATTATAATTATAATTAGTGATTTATTTATTTATTAAGATGTAGAAAACTTATACTTTTTCCCATTTTACGCAGTTCAGCTTTTATACTATCCATCCACATAAGCTGGAAAAGAAATTACATTTTATTCTTTTGAATATGATCTACTAGACGTGGAGGATTAGTATAAAAGCTCAGTTAAATGTCGCTCAATTACTAATAACTAATAAGTTGCCCGTGCGATGCACGGATAATGTTGTAATGTTTTTTATAAGATGATTTTGAAGAATGTTTTACATATATTATAGCATAATTGTTAAATAAGTTTGTTAGTATTGAGTTCATCATAAAAACAATAATTATAAATTGCATACACATTAATCATAATTATTCAGTTTAAGTTATGAACAATAAAAACATAACTTTGGAATAATACTGTAGAATAAAAATTGATATAAAATGTGACTTTCTCTTTTTCCTTAATTCTAAAACAAAATACACTTATGAATTTCCCACATTAACATCCCAAATACTCATAGTCAATCACGGCCTTTAAAAAACCCCCAAGTCCACAATGTTCGACCTTAACATCAAAATCGTAATTGCATTTGTCACTCAATATAAAATGCAAACCCCCTTCCTTGGTTGTAGCCAACTCATATGGGTTAATATTAGATAGGACAACAATGTTGGAGCTAGGTAGATGTCATTGAAAGATTGAAAGTAAATAACATTGTTTTAATTTGTGTGTATTTGATATGGGATGGCATGAAAGGTTATTTATAGGTGTATATAAAGAAGTTTGGTAGGAATATTTTCAGAAATTTTTTTTTCCAAGGTGCTACTTTCTATGTAAATATTTGGGTAAATGAATGCTTGAAATTCATATCTTCTTATATAAATTTCATAGGTTTCTCGTTATTCTAAATGAGAAATATAGGGCAATGTGAAAGCAAATATAGATTTAAAACCTAATAATTTTCAATTGTTTACAATTATTTGTCCAATTTGATTGATCAATTCCCTAAAGAACAAACAATAGAAAAAGGTAAAAAGCTTCAATTTTTATTCCTCAAACTTCCTCATCAGCCAAGCAAAGAAATTTTTTTTTTTTTTTTTTTTTTCTATAGTGAAATTGAAATTTCCATCACAATTAAAGGTGCAAAAAAACATACTTGAACCTTACGATCAAATGATAAAACTACAAACAAATATATATCTGAAAAATCAAACAATTTAAATATATGAGTAACAAAACTTAGCTAGTAATGAAACAACAAAACTTCAAACAAATATATACACACACATATATGTCTAGAAAATTAAAGAATTTGAATTATATGAACAAAAAAAGATAACCTAGCATGAATGATTTTAACGCTGGTTTTCATCTCCTATTCCACTAAGCCATAGACACCATTTTTTTTTTCTCAAGTTACTAAGAAAGTAGTTGAAGGAAAAAATTGGAGCTTCTAATCTGTAAAGAAGTTTGTCCTCATGTCCAACATTTGAAATTAGTGATTTTTTTTTTTTTTTTTTTTTTGGGTTTTTTATTAGACATCCAAAAAAATATAAGCAAAAATGAACCCTTTAGTATAGAGACAATAAGAATTGAGAGACGGGCACTATTGCACAAATGAAACCAAAGAGACACACTTCAACAACAATAATAAAATATTTATGTAATTCTAGTTTCCATAAATGCTTCTCACAATTTGGCATACCATCAGATTATTTTTTTTTTTTTTTTTCAGAGAGACATACCATCAGATTAAATACATTAAAATTAAAGCAAAAATAGGCACGATTGAAGCACTTATAGCATCCAAAGAGAGAAGAAATTATCGAAGCGAGACCAAAAGGGTTGACACACATATTTAGCATGGTAGGAATGATCCACAGCATTGTACTTGTACTTGTACTTGTGAAGAGCCACTATTAAGGCTAAACATGAACAACAGATTTCAGATTAATTGATGTATTTAGTAGAAGCATTTGGATGAGGATGATACCAAATATGATAAAGCAAATCCAAACATAAGGTCCAAATCATGCATGGAACGTATATAAAGAAACATGGGAGAAAATTGGCCTCTGCCCTTTTTAAAAAAACAATTCAGCGTTTTGCTCTATTTTCCAAACTAATTAGGGAAATGCCCATCTTTTGAAACTCGACTTTCTAAAAATTGAGTTATAGTTTAAAATTCGATTTTTGGACAATAGTGTTATAACAAATTGAAAATTTAAAAAAAAAAAAAAAAAAAAAAAAAAAAAAATTCTGAAGCTCTATATGGCGTTTTAAGGAGCCCCATAATGACGTTTTAAGATCCTATAGCGGCATTTTGGACTCGAGTTTCATGCATTTTTTTTTTTTTTTAAGTTTAATCACCCCATACCTATAGTGACATTTTAAATACCCTATAGTGGCGTTTTGAAACTCGATTTTTGGACAATCAAGTTATAACAGGGGCATTTTTCTAATTAGTTTGGGAAATGGGGCAAAATGCTAGATTTTTTTTTTTAAAGGGACATTTGCCCATTTTCTCCAAGAAACATGAGGAGATAATAGTAGATTCGAGAACATTGGAAAAGGTGGTGAAAATGGAAAAAGAAAGAGTAACTTGAACAAAACCTCTTGCATGACCAAACGTAAGGAAAAGAGAAGAGACATAAGTACCAGAATAGCAAGAGGTGAAAGCATAATGTTGGGATTAGTGATAAACTTTGGGATTACTATGATTTATTGGGTAATAGTAAAAAGATTTTACCATGAACTATTGGGTAGCAATTAAAAAACTTTAATGAAAAGAATATAAAAATGCTATAAGTGTTTGTGGGGTGTGGGAGACAATGATCGGGGTTCAAGTTTCTAGAAAAAAGCTTTACACACTTAGATTATGGTAGAGTTGAATTTCTATTTTGTATAAATTTTTTTTTAAAAAGAATGACATTAAAAAAAAAAAAAAGCATTGGGATCAAAATAGAATTTTTCACTATACCCTATAGATGGTTTTTGATAGAATTGGTAGCAAGGGTCTTGCTATCAAAAAAAAAATCCCACTATTCTCTTTCTCTCACGACAAATGTGATATGACTTTCGAGTGGAAAACTTTTGTGACATTAACAACTTTGACAGCAACGTACGTGCTTTTTACCCCTAAGTGATTTTGATGTTTCATGATATAGGGAAAGACTTGTGAATAAAGTTGAGCTTAAATGTTAAAATTTCCACTAATAAAATGAGAGATTTTGATCGGGTGAAGTGAAAGCTAGTAGCTTAGTGAGTAAATTACATTACAATCATCTTTCTTGATATGTTTCGTGATATTGAGAAAGACTTTGGGTCCGTCTATTTTGCTCGTCTGGTGTTTCAGGTTTTTTTTTTTTTTTTTTTTTTTTTTTTTTTTTTTAAAGCTCCCATGAACAGTGCAAATAGGCATGTGAACAGTAATTTTTAAAAGTGAACAGTAACCGAAAAATGATTTTTTATTATTTTCAGTTTTCAACAAAATAAGCGATATTCAAACGCACACTTCATCCTTGTTTGAGATATTACAACTTCTCTTACAGCAATGAGGAGACAAATAGTCAAATACTTCATCCCTGTTAATTGATACTCTTCCTTTGGCTTATGGTTATGGGTGGTGATAGTTATTGCACTTGTAACTTTCAATTGGCAACATAATTTTTTTTATTGTCAGCAGTTTTTTATTTTTATTTTTAATAAGAAATTACTAAATTTATTACAAAATATGTTTACATCATACATTTTTTTTTTTTTTTTGAGAAACAAGTTTACATCATACATGATAATAATGAATGTGATTGGTAAACTTAAACAACCTAATTAATGAATGTTTAGATTAATTTATTGTTATTGATGGCACATCAGTTTGTATATAAATCTTAAATAATAAAATTTGTAACATTTTTTTTAATCGAAATTTGTAACATCCTAAATATCACTCTTAGTTTTTTAGCTTCATTTTTCACTTTTCAATGGTGTCACATTCCAAAGTTTTGACAACTATATTCAGATTTAAAAACAATAAATTTAGATGCTATATACATTGTTTAAATTTGAGATTCCTCCTAAATCTTTCTTAGTTATAAAACTTAAATATCTCAATCATTAGTATTATAAAAATATTAACTTATTTCTTCTGTTAATATAGGTTGGAGTTTTGTTGTTAATCCACCCGACAAGTGATGTAATTTTGAACCAAAAAAAAAAAAAAGGGAAAAAATATACAATGTTATTTTTTTTAAGTGAGTTAATGACGAAAATATGATGGATCATAACCGAGAACGGAGATTGATGCTTGCATTATAATAATCAAGTGAGATCAAATGAACAATTGATTTGGAAATGATTCCAACTTAAAAAATGTGAAATGCATTCTAAGCAAAACATTACACTTGTTTGGTGAAAAAGAAGGAAAAAGTTATGAAAATATCAATAAATTAAGCGACACAAAATTTTGTCTTATTTTTTTCAACAACTTGTTGAAATACATTGTTTAAATTTGAGATTCCTCCTAAATATTTCTTAGTTATAAAACTTAAAAATCTCAATCATTAGTATTATAAAAATATTAACTTATTTCTTCTGTTAATATAGGTTGGAGTTTTGTTGTTAATCCACCCGACAAGTGATGTAATTTTGAACCAAAAAAAAAAGGGAAAAAAATATACAATGTTATTTTTTTTAAGTGAGTTAATGAAGAAAATATGATGGATCATAACCGAGAACGGAGATTGATGCTTGCATTAAATGAACAATTGATTTGAAAATGATTCCAACTTAAAAAATGTGAAATGCATTCTAAGCGAAACATTACACTTGTTTGGTGAAAAAAAGAAAGGAAAAGGTTATGAAAATATCAATAAATTAAGCGACACAAAATTTTGTCTTATTTTTTTCATCACATTGTTGAAAAAGTTGTGGAAAAAAATGTACATTAACTTTATGGATATATTATTATTAGTCATGGACTTCGAGTGATGTTTATACTTCATAGACTTTTCCTAGTCGAATATATTCTTAATTTCAGCAAATAATAATAATAAAGCCTTTTTTTTTTAGAAGATTAATAACAAAGGCTTAGTTGAATAAATTCTTCACCAAAGAAAAGTCTATTTGATTTTCTTGCAGGCTTTAACTTTTTAATTTCTTTTGTTTGTTTGGTAATTAGAAGTGAGTAAAAGTATTAAACTTATCTTATCAAGCTAAGTTTTTCAAACTTGTTCCTTTCTGTTAATGGATAAACTCATATTCAAAGTTCAAACTCCTTCATCTTTAATGTCACACTTCTTAGAGAAACCTATCACATTGTCAATCCTCATCTCTTATGGTGCTTCAATTTATGTCATTCTTGACCATTTTCTATATAGGACAGTTAAATTGGCCTTGAAAATTGAGGAGGTGTTTGGTACATGTGTTTGAAAACATGTGTTTTGTTATTTGAAAATATACGTGGAAATACGTGTGAGTAAAAATATATGTAAAAATGCGTGTAATGTTGTTTAAAAACTGAAAACATGTATTTAATCAAGTTTATCGAACAACCCCTGAATTTTTTTTTTTTTTCAATGCTTTGAAAGTCTTGAACATACCCAAATCTCTTGGCTTTGGTCTCCATATATAATAAATCTTGTAGAAGTCGGTTTTTGAATTTTCACACCTAATTAAATATCAAAATTAATTTTACTACCATAAAGTACATTTGGCCTAAACACGTGTAGAATTCTGCCACACGTGTCAACACTTAACGTAGGTGCTGTGCCAAGATCATGACACGTGGCACGCTCATGCCCGTAGCAGTGGTTGACTAAAACAAAGTGGCTTGGCGGTAGGAAAAAAACAAAGCATTGGAAAATGAAAATAACAAGTGTCGGATAGATTATCAAAATAAAAATAAGTGGTATGGTAAAGTTTTTAAGGGTTGAATAAGAGACTTGAAAAACAATTTCTACCTACACCAAAAATTAATTAATATTTTGATGGGTAAATTCCAGAAACCTACCCCGAGGTTTGAGGAAATACCAAACACGTCCAAGAGTTGTTGAAAATGACCACTTTGGTCCTTAAAACAGACCGCATGTACTGCCGTTTGTTCACTCTCTCCAAACGATTTTTTTTTCCATGTTCTCTGTTTGTTCACTTTCTTCTTCGCGCCATAACATAAACGCCTCTCTCTGAAACTCAAACCAGTCCAAAAGATATACACAAAACATGTATTTTGAGAAAGATTACAGAAAAAAAATCACTAAACCAGTACCCATTTTTCAAATCAAAACCATACATTCTCATTAGGAAAAATAAAAATTTACATTACATTCCAAAAACAAAAATCCTCCCTTCATCAAACCAAGATCAACCCAATTAGATCCAGTATCACACAAGGCAATCAAACAGACCCAATTACATCACACCTCAAACAGATCCAAAAAAAATAAAATAAAATTCAAAACAAAATCCAGACCCATTGGTGAGCATCGTGTGACCCAGCAACCGCCGGCCACCACAGCACCACCCATCACTACCCACCCATCGATTTCAAACCCAAACCGTTCCCACCATCAAACATCACATGATTCACACCTCAAACCCAAAAAAACCCCAAATTATTTAAAAAAAAAAAAAAAAAAAAACCCACCGTTGAGCATCGTGTGACCACACTGTCCACCACGGCACCACCCATCACTACCCACCCATCTTCCTCAAACCCAAACCGTTCCAACCAAACATCACATGATTCACACCTCAGACCCAAACAAAACCCAAATCAAAAAAAAAAAAAAAAAAAAAAAAAACCCATACCCACAACGGCAGCTCCACCAGACTGACCTTGCAACCACCGTCTCCACTCATCGTGACCCAGCAATCGCCATCTATAATTCATCATGATTCGCAACCCAACCACAAAGCTTTTAACGGCGGAGTATGGCGTGAGATTTGTGGTTTAACCGGCTTTGAAACCATTCCAGTGGAGGAGTTGTTGGTCCCGAGTCTGAAATTTTGGCTTTGAACTTGAGAGAGAGATTTTCTGGGCGTGAAGGAGAGAGAGATTTTCTGGGCGTGATTTTCTGGGCGTGAAGAAGAGAGAAAGAAATTTTGGTTTTTATAGGGTGCTCAAACGGCGTTACACGCTGTCTGTTTTAAGGAGCAAATTGGTCATTTTTAACAACTCTTGGACGTGTTTGGTATTTCCTCAAACCTCGGGGTAGGTTTTTGGAATTTACCCTATTTTGATCTAATAATAAAAAGTTATTATTAAGAGGGGATCCATAAACTGAAATACTCTCTTGAAAAAACAAAAAATGCCTGATAGATTATTTAAAAAAAAAAAAAAAAAAAGAAGTTCCTGATAAAAACAAGAAATGTAGGTAACCGTCTTGACTAGATGACACGTCAGGTGGGGAACCTACTCAAATAGTTAATAGTATGAGATTGTGATGTCCAACTCTATGCTGACTCAGAAATGACGAAAAGATTGCTCCAATGGGCCCCTTAAAGATTATAATTATCAAAGAAACAAAAACGATTAGCTAACTAATGAGACACTTGCATGAAAAATATCTTTGAGTAGTACTACCGAGTACCGACACAACAGTAGTTCAATGAAAAACTATCGCTTAGAATTTACTGTAAAATTATTATAAAAATATTATAATTATAAATTTTATTTAAAATCTCTTAATTATAATTACACTTAGAGTATTTGCATCAAATAATTGAAAAAAAAAAGCTCAATTTTATAAGTTTATGTTCCAAAATTACTCATATTAGTCAAATTAAAGATGAGTAAAATTTGTAAAATTACTACAATACCGTTTAAATTTATATTGATATTATTTATTTTGTATTTATTATATAAAATAAATAAATAAAATATTTAATAAAATAGATTATAATAGATAATATAGTTTTTGAAAAATAATTGTTAAAAGTATAAATAAAATAAGCTTTTATACTAAAATAAATATATAGAAATTTTCAATCAAATTTACACACCCACAATATCTCCTTTTATTTTTATTTTTTGTTTATAGGAAATTATCTCCCTTTGTGTCCGTCCGTTGCCAACTTGCATGGGAGTCCCTTCTGTTTCCAACTTTGTCTAACTTTCTTATTTAACTTTGTTGTAAGATAAACGTTTATCAATATCATACATTATCTAATATATATTGGAATTAATAAAAAAAACAAAAAAGAAAGGAATTTAAATTTTCAGGTAAGGACTCGGGACATTCCAATTCTCAGGGAAGGACTCTCCGGCCAATTATAAATACCAACCACTTATCACACCCACAATGCCACCAAAACTCATACTCTTAAAACTTATCTCTTAGATTTCTCTCATTTTTGCTTTATTTTTGAGTCAGGATGACTATTCTCATTGAGCAGCCTGAATTTGGTAATTTTTTTCTTACTGTTTTTTTTTTTTTTTTTTCACTGCTTTTTTGTTTATAATCTCACTGTTCATCTTTTTTTTTTTTTTTTTTAATATTTAAATTCTGAGTTTAGTTTACTTTTCTAAATAGGCTTTGAAAATTTTCTTTCTTTGTAGTTCTTTTAATTTTTTATTCAATAAATCCTACACAGCATTCTTTATTTTTGTTGAAAAGAATTCTTTATTTTTCTTGGTATTTTAGTTAAAATTTTGATATCTGGGTATGCCATGATTTTATGATTTTTATCAAAATAAAATTGACTGGTTATGTTTAAATAGAAAACCCATATATAATTTCCACACTGTTTAAAATTGACTTTGGTTAAATCACACAGGAGTTGAAGCTGAGGAAACGAAGGTCCCTGTTGATGAAAAAGAATTGGTGTTGGATGGTGGATTTGTTGTTCCACAGATCAATTCATTTGGCAACACCTTTAGGTTTGCTCCTTTTGCATTAATTTTATTTTATTTTTATTTTTTTTAAACCCCACAAAACAAAAAACTGGAACTGCAATTTTCTAGCCTATTGAGCCCCGAGATCTATAATATATATATAATCACTGAATATAAAAGTGTTCTATAAATTATCTGTGATCTGCATGTAGATCATGTTTATGAGCAAAACTATCTAAATATTGTGTTGGACATAGGTTTGTGAGAATACGTATCTTGGCTCTTGGTCTAAAGGTCAAAAGCAGTGGTTGTTCTTATCTTATCATTAAGCACAGAACTTTGATACGGACTTAAATGATAGGCTTCACTATTGAACACAAAAAGGCCGAGCAGCACTTTAATCTTCTGTTTGAAAGCCAAGCCAATAAATTATTGGGGGCTCGAGATTAAAAAAAAAAAAAAAAAAAAAAGGGTAAGGGTATGGGACTTTGGACTTGGTGTGGGCTCTAAATATATAAGGGATATTCATATTTTCTGGCAAATATAATAAGCTCATTTACTTTTCTCCTGGTCGTAGGTTTCTCGTGATCTCTATTCACTTATTTTGTTATTTTGACAGTTTGAAATTTCCAAAACATGATATTCAAATCTTGATCGAGAGATTGACAGTGATATTTCCTTTTGTGTTTTTTTGACAATAAAATAGCAGGAATGATCAGTGAGTTAGATTAAGATACATAATCCGAAGACTTAAACAAAAATGTAGATCATGTAGGGAGTGGATCAGCAGTTGTTATTATTATTATTATTTTTTTTTCAGTTATTATTATAATTGTTCTTCTTGATCTTGTCTCTCTCTCTCTCTCTCTCTCTCTCTTTTTCTTTTTCTTTTTTTTTTTTTCTTTTTTTTTTGTGAAAATTTTTGAAATTTATGATGTTGTCAAAAGTTATGGTAATTGTTATGATCCAAATCTGGGCCTGTATTTGTTCTCTGATTTGGTCCATAAGGCCTTTTGAGATGGTATTACTGTATAAGACCAGTTTCAAGCCTGGGGCCCTGGCCATTAAGCTTTAAACCTATCCTGCTAAGCCTTGGACTCTAGTGTCATGCTTATCCTCTGTTACTTCAACAACAACAACAACAACAACAAAAATTTTAATTTTAAATTTTTATTAAAAAAAAATTCGTTCACTTTTTTTGCCCTTTTGGAAAAATTTTGTATCGATTTCTGTTGAAGAACTCGATAACCTTTTTCTCTCATAATAGTTCAAAAACTACTAGATACTTTTATAACTTACCAGAAAAATTTTAAAAAATAAAAATAAGATACCTTGAGTTCATAATTTTGATGCATCCTAATTTATTGTAACAATACTATGGGAACACACCGAATTACTTGTGTAATCACTAGATATATAATCCAAATTTAAAAAATAGTGAGCCTATATAATTACTAGTGGAAAGTGTCCATTATTTAAATCAGCCAGTTATGAAATTGTCACTAAATTTATTGAATTTATTAGCCAAAGAGGTCATAATTTCCTAATTATATAAAATGAAAAACCGAAACATAGTGAATTATTTTTCGTGGCCTAATTTCAATCCTTGTTACTTCCATCCTAGAAGTAGGACAAAGCCTAATTAACGTCAGCTGTCATCACATGATTCACATCAGGATTTAGGTCTAGGCAATGGTGCTGCTCATGTGCATGTCATGTGATCTTTTTTTTTTTTTTTTTTTTTTTTGACTGAACAAGTTATTTTTTATTTTTTATTAAATGAAATTGAGTGAATGAGTTATATAATTATAATCACCCTTTTGCCTATTAACAGTAGTCTTTATCTTAGAAATTTCATTATTTTTGGTTAATGATTAATGTAGTTCTAATCTTGTACACAAATGCAATATAGGGACTATGATGCTGAAAGTGAGAGACGGCAGGGCGTGGAGAACTTCTACCATACCAATCACATTCACCAGACTTATGACTTTGTATGCAACTTACCCTTGCATTACATTTACTTCATGCCCATGTCACAACTTTCTTAGGAATTGAAATTTGTATAAACATTGTGTTTATAAGTAATTATGTAACTACAGGTTAAGAAGATGAGAGAACAGTATGGAAAATTGGACAGGGTGGAGATGAGCATATGGGAATGTTGTGAACTTCTTAATGAAGTTGTTGACGAGAGTGACCCGGACTTGGACGAGCCCCAAATTGAGCATTTGTTGCAAACCGCTGAAGCCATTAGAAGGGACTATCCTGATGAAGATTGGCTACACCTTACTGGCCTTATCCATGGTATTTATCCTGCTATGATTAGACATTTCGGTTTGTGTTACATATATAGCTTAGGACCACATATGATACATCGTTATTTATCCTCAAAATAAATAAATAATTAAATATTCAAATCACAAAAAAAGAAAAAAAAGAAAAAAAAAAGCTAGAAATAAATATTACCATGGTAGGTGCAGTGCAGTTTTTGGTAAGCAACTATAATACCCTTGGTAAAAATGTTTCCTTTTTTAATGAAGTCAGACAGACTTATTCATGACCAGGACTGACTTGAAATTTATTCATCTACTTAAGCTAAGACTTTGGAATGCCTTTGGCTTGGGGTTCTTGGGTAACTTTCATATGCAATAGATAACCATTGTTGTTTAGATTTCACACTATGAATGGTGGAAATGAATATATGTGGCCAATTCTATTGAGCATCCATAACTGCCTTAAGAATTCTGGAACTAAGGCTTGGTTGTTATTGCTGTTATTTAGAGTGAATAATAGGAGCTATCATCTAATTTGGTTCCTGCTTGTGTTCTAGATCTTGGAAAGGTGCTTCTTCTTCCTAGCTTTGGGGAACTTCCACAATGGGCTGTTGTTGGTGAGTATTGCGTTTGACTATAGCAATATATGATACTAAGAAAATAGAATACCATTCCAATTTGCCAATCTTAGTTACACAATCTCAAATCCGTTTTGCAGGGGACACATTCCCAGTCGGCTGTGCTTATGATGAATCAATTGTCCATCACAAGGTAGCTTTTTCCACAAATTTTACCCTTCAAGAGATACATGGTTACAAAGCTTTTGACTAAAAATTTACGAAACATTCTAGTCTTTGGTGGATCAAAGTTCAAACATCTGACCTAATGTTACATTCTGACCACAGTATTTCAAGGAAAATCCAGACCACTACAATCCTGCTTACAATACTAAATATGGAGTTTACTCTGAGGGATGTGGACTCAACAATGTAATGATGTCATGGGGACACGATGACTACATGTATTTGGTACATCTTTGAACACTACAAAATTAGTTTAAATTTCATTATATACATGAAAATCAATGTATTATTCATAAACTAGAATGAAAGAATCTGTAACTTTGGTATGTCATTGTCAGGTGGCCAAGGAAAATAAGACCACTCTACCTTCAGCAGGTCTTTTCGTCATCAGATACCACTCATTCTATGGTAAGTAGGAAGCATGGACAAATGCTATAAGTATAAGCTCCCCATTTACATGAAATATGCCCTATTTTCTTATTAAATGATCTAATGGAAATATTTGATATTGCAGCCTTACATAGATCGGGGGCATATAAGCACTTAATGAATGAGGAGGATGTTGAGAATCTGAAATGGCTTCAAATATTCAAGTAAGACTCTATTTGGATGATGAATGATTGTCACTTTCTCCTTAAATTATAAATACTAAATGTCAATTTCTCTTTTCTTGTTCTTTTAATGTAGCAAATATGACCTCTATAGCAAGAGCAAAGTTCGAATTGATGTTGAGAAGGTCAAGCCATACTATATCTCTCTGATTGAAAAGGTGAGTACCATTTGAAGATTACAAGTTTCTTTATCACCTCAATTACTGGTTTCTTATTTGCTCTATGGGTTAACTTGTTACAGTACTTCCCTGCAAAGCTAAAATGGTGAAAAGTTGAGAGTTTGAAGTTTGATGAGTCGCTGCATGAGAGTGATTAGCTTCTAGTTAGCGATTGAAGAAGAGATCATCTTACTTTTTGAGATGATGTATATTTCCTATGTTTGGTAATTAATATGTTGTATTAATAAAAGGCAATAGTTGTGCTCTGTGCAGTTCTAATTTTTTGCCTAATAATAATCTTTTTTTGATAATATTGTGCAGTTCTACTTTTATTGCCCTATAATAATCTCTGTTAACAATATTGTATTAATAAATGCGCATAAAAATTTTCTTGTCCGGATCAAAAATGTCTGGGATATTGATGTGAAATTTTTTCCCATGCTTAAGCTATACAACAAGCTAAAAGCTCTTAAAGGGACTTTAAAGGAGAAAAATAAAAGAATTTCTTTGATCATCTTTCTCAAAAGATGATGAATGCTAATATGTAACTCGAGTTAGTTTAGATTTTTATTTTCCAAAAAATCCTGATGATTCAAGACTATTGGGGAGGGAAATGGATCGTCTGCACTTGTGTTAGTCCCTCGTCCAAGTTGAGGAAGTTTCTATAAGCATAGTCGAATGTCTACTTGACAGTAATTAATGGCAACAATATTACTGATCTTGAATTTTTGCTAGGTATGATTGTAGGGTTCTATAAGCAGTTACTTTTGAGCATCAAACATCAAGCTTAGTGAGGAGGAAATAGTTCATGAGTTGTTTCCAATCCAAATGATTGAGGAGTTGAAATTTTCTGTTCCTACTCTTCAATATATAAGAAATGCTATTTTTTGTATGGATGATGCTAAAGCATGTAGTCCAGCTGAAGTCGTAGCACAGTTTTTCAAAATGGCTTAGTCTATTATTCATGAGGATGTCTTTAATTAAAGATATAGTCATTTTGTAAATCTAGCAAGTTCATGGGGGGAAATCAATGCTATTGTTGTGGCCTTGATCCCTATCCTTCCAAAATATCTGAGTTCACTCTTATATGTCACTGTAAATCAGTAATATCATTTATAAGTGCATTACTACTATCTCAGCTAACAAATTGAAACCTTCTTTGAATGAAGTGATTGGCAAATATCAACCTGCCTTTATCCGGGAAGAAACATAAAAGAAAAGTGTTACTAATGCAGGAAATAGTGAAGAACTATCATAAGAACAGAGGCAGCCTAGGTGTACCTTGAAAATTGATATAATGAAAGCATGCGATTCTGCTGAATCGCACTTTATACTTCACTGCTTGTTAACTATTGGTGTTCCCACAAATTTGCTAATATCTAGTCTGTAGTAGGGGTGAAAAAGGCCTTAGAAGATTTTATAAGTCTTTTGGCTTATAAGCCAATGCTTCCATGTTCCAAGAGTGAGTTGTTTAGCAATAGATTCTTGACATGCTCCCATGCTTCAAATCAAAGAAGGAAAATTTCCAGTTAGCTAGCTTAGATTGCCTCTCATATCTAACAAGCTCATTGAAAAAGAATGTAGTCCTCTTATAAATAAGAATATTGCAATAGTAAATTCATGGTCTTCTTAAGTCTCTGCCCTATGCTGGAAGGTTGCAATTGATTAAGTAAATCTTTTTTAGCCTTTTAAGTGTACTAAACCATAATCTTCATCCTTCCAAAAATGGTTGTTAAGATTGCGGAACAAAAGCTCGGGGGGGTTTTGTGGAATGGATTTGACCATTCAGCCTTTGGGGCAAATTAAATGGGATCTAATATGAAAACCAAAATATAAGGGTGGTTTAAGAGAAGATTAAAAGATATGGAATCTACAAGAAAGTCAACATCAGCAGATTTGGAAAGGTACTGATATGGAAGCTACTGTAGAATCTGCTCCAACAGATTTGGAAAGCTTCTAAATCAACTCCTTCATAATTCTCTGCATCATATCTTCCACAATTCCAGCCTCTGACAACGGAATATAACAGCTACTGTGTATTAAATTCTCTCTGATTCAGCATGTATTTCACCCACTGATTCAACATTTATTTCACCTATATATGTAAATACAAAATCTCTCTCTAACTCATTTTGAGATTGAGTTTCTCAATTTGTCTTTATGGTATCAGAGCTAAAGGTGAGATAGAGAGATTTTTTTTTTCTTTGCATTGTTCACAGCTATAACATGTCTTCCACCACAAACTCCTCTTTGTCTTCAACCCAATCTGAAGAATACCCTTACCATGTGACACAGAATGTCGATAATTTTGTGTCACTCAAACTTTCATCCACAAACTTTCTTCTTTGGAAGTCACAGATGTTAAACATCCATGAAAGCTATGATCTTCACGGCTTCATCACAGGTGAGGCAAAGCAACCACCGCAGTTTGTTACTATTGAGGAATCTGACTCACAGTCAAAGAATCTCAATCCCAGCTTTATAAAATGGCGAAAGATTGATCGCCTAGTAAAGGGATGGCTAACAGCCACCCTCTCAAAAGAAGTAATTGGTATTGTAGTAGGCCTCGATACTGCTGTCGAGGTCTGGAATGCATTAGTCCATACCTTTGCCTGTGTTTCTTTAGATCAAAGCCTTGCACTTAAGCAGCGGCTCACCTCTATGAATCGAGGTACAGACATCTGGGTAGAATATCTACGTAGATTTAAGGCTGTTTGTGACAACCTTGCTACCATAGGAGAACCTGTACCAGACCATAAGAAGTCATGGTGGCTCCTTAATGGTCTTGGCAAAGGTTACGAGATGTTCACCACCATGATGCTTCGGCCACCAGCCCCACCTTACACAGAGATTGTTACTCTATTGGAGAGTCACTCCGAGAGGCATCAGCTGGACACAACCTGCACCTCAAATGGCCTTCTATGGCCAACGTACAAACAAAAACAAGAAAAACAATGAGGCGGGGGTGGGGGGGAACTCCTTCAGTTCCAAAGGACGTGTTTATTCTCAAGGACACTCATCTCGTTCAAGGAAACCAAATCAATGAGATGCACGAGTTCAAAGTGCAAATAATCCTTTTAGATCCAACAATAAGGATGAAGTTCCTATATGTCAAATATGCAACAAACGAAATCACACAGCCCTCAAATGGTTCAATCGTTTCAATCATTCCTTCACACCAAAAAACATACCACAAGCACTTGCTGCCATTACCATTGCTGGCAGCCAAGACTCTGGGTGGTTCTCGAACACCAGTGCTACTGATCACATCAGAAGAAACCCAAATAATCTCCATTCTTTGTCACCTTATACTGGTTTAGAAGGCGTAATGGTTGGAAATAGAGATGTCTTACAGATCACTCATATTGGACAAGCAAACATTGAGTCTGGTAAAAATTCTCTACAACTCAATGATGTGCTATTAGTTCCTGCTATAAAGGGAGATTTAATATCCGTAAGTAAACTTACATCTGACCTTCCACTTAAATTTGAATTTGATGGAGATGGTTTTGTGATCAAGGACAGGTTAACCAATAGAATAGTAGCAAGGGAAACTAAGAAGGATGGGTTGTATGCACTTGCTGGAGATTCAAAGGATGGTTTCAATACTGCAATATTCTTTTCTTCTCAATTCAGACGTGTTGACAAAGAATGTTGGCATCAACACTTGGGTCATCCTCATCAAAGGGTTGTAGATCATCTTCGTATGAAGAAATTTATCTCTCTTGATCTTAAAAATAAGTTCTCTACCTATGTACTAGTTGTCAAATGGGAAAGTCATGTAGACTTCCTTTCTTATCTGTTGAACATGAAATAAAAACCCCATTCCATAAGATTCATTGTGATCTATGGGGATTAGCCCTAGTGAGGTCTCGAGAACAATTTCGATTTTATGCAATTTTCATTGATGACTATAGAAATTTCACTTGGTTCTATCCTATGCGCAAGAAATCTAATTTAACTAATTGCTTTGATCATTTTCATAAGTATATAAGTTGTCATTTCAATGCCAATATTCATATTTTCCGAAGTGATGAGGGAGGAGAATTTGCAAGTGGAGAGTTTAGTAGAAAATTATCTACTCTTGGTATTCATCATCAATTTGCTTGTCCAAAAACACCTGAGCAAAATGGTATTGCTGAACTCAAGCATCAAAATATCATAGAATTAAGCTTCACAATGATGTTCCATGCACACTTGCCACCTAGGTTTTGGATTGAGTGTTTTTCCACCGCAGTATACTTGATCAATCGTCTACCTTCACCAACACTTGGTATGGACTCTCCTTTCTCAAAGCTTTATGGAAAACAACTTGACCATTCATCACTTCATGTGTTAGGTTGTAAATGCTTCCCATATCTTGGAGATCATAGGAGCAACAAATTGGAACCGAAGTCTCTCCCTTGTGTATTCATTGGATGTAACACCAAGCACAAAGGAGACAAATGCTTTTATCCACCCACTGGCCGAATTTACATCTCTCGCCATGTTGTGTTTGATGAGAAGATCTTACCATTCTCCACCCCAACACAACTACATGACGGTAATCCAATTGAAGGGGAACTTAGTACATTTTCAAATTGGGAGGCATCTTCATTACCAACAGAATTGACTAATGCTCTTCATATTTCAGGTTTTGCACCACCAACCGCTTTTCACATGGACCGTCAACAAGACTCAATTGAAACACCTCATGTTCAGCCCCCTACAACTGAAGCTGAATCAAATCAACAAAGCTTGGTTCCACCCTCTACCAGCACTCCATCTAGCTTTGTTCCTCCTTCTATAGAACAAAGCGACCTCCAGCCAGAACTATATGTTCCAGTTCCAAATGGCCATTCCATGGTGACTCGCTCCAAACGAGGGATTCAATGTCCGAATCCCAAGTATCTTGGCCTTAACACAGTACAAGTTCCACTAATCATACCTACTGAACCAAGGTTAATTACATCTACAAAGAAACACCCTGGATGGTCTGCTGCTATGGATGAAGAACTTGCTGCCTTGCACACCAATCATACAGGGACTTTAGTACCTCATTGCCCAAATATGAATGTCATTGGGTGTAAATGGGTATACAAAGCTAAATTGACAGTAGATGACTCCCTTGAACGTCTCAAAGCAAGGCTGGTGGCTAAGGGGTTTAACCAAGTTGATGGTATTGATTTTGCAGAAACATTCTCTCCTGTGGCCAAACTTGCTAGCATATGCCTTTTTCTCACAATGGCAATTGTCAAAGGTTGGAAAATTAGGCAACTTGATGTAAAAAACACATTTCTTCGTGGTTCTCTTTCCACACTAGTTTATATGCAACAACCTCCAGGATATATTGATCCTAAATATACAACTCATGCTTGCAAACTCAGCCATGCCTTGTATGGACTTAAACAAGCTCCTCGAGCTTGGTTTGATCGACTTGGTACATTTCTCCTTAACCTTGGATTTTATTCCAGCATCTCTGATCCCAGCATGTTCATTTGTCGCTCACAACATTACGTCCTTATATTACTCCTCTATGTTGATGATATCACTAGTAATGATGCCAATTGCATCAATTGGCTCATTACTAAACGTGGTCAGGAATTCTCCATCAAAGACCTGGGGTTCCTTCACCATCTCCTTGGTATTGAAGTTCACCGTCGTCAGCATGTCCTCTTTCTTTGCCAACAACGATATGCTGAGGAAATTCTTAGTCGTGCCTCTATGAAGTCATGCAAACCAATCTCTACTCCCATGCCTGAAAAAGGACGACACTTATCAGTTACAATGAAGCTATATCCTGATCTATCTCAATATAGAAGCATAGTGGAGTGGGAGCTCTTTAGTACATAACATTCACCAAACCAGACCTTTCCTATAGTGTCAACTTTGCCTACCAATTCATGCATGCTCCTACTATAGGTCATTACAAGATGGTCAAACGCATTATTTGCTATGTTTGTGGCACCACTACCCTTGGGATAAACATTCATAAATCAAGCACCCTTGACTTGTATGGATTCTCTGATGCTGATTGGGCTGGCTGCCTAATCACTAGGCGATACACAATTGATTTCTGTACCTTTCTAGGTGGCAATTGCATCTCTTGGAGTGCCAAGAAACAATCCACAGTAGCCCACTCGAGTGCTGAAGCTGAATATCGAGCTATGGCCTCCATTGCAGCATAATTAACTTGGCTATCCTTCATTCTTCTAGATCTTGGTATCCCATTGCCATGCCCTCCTATTTTACATTGTGATAATCTCAGTGCATTATACATGACTATGAATCCTGTCTTCCATGGTTGAACAAAGCACATTGAATTGGATTATCACTACGTACGTGAAAGAGTGGCTCTTGGTGCTCTTGAAACTTGTTTTGTTCCTTCCAAACACCAACTGGCAAACATTTTCACCAGCCCCTATCCTAGGCATTATTCCTTGATTTAAGACTCAAACTGGGCCTTGTGTTTGACCCTCGTCATAGTTTGCGGGGGAGTGAAAACATAACAGATGTGGAATTTACAACAAAGTCAACATCAGCAGATTTGGAAAGGTACTGATATGGAAGATACTGCAGAATCTGCTCCAACAGATTTGGAAAGCTTCTGAATCAACTCTTCTCTGCATCATATCTTCCACAATTCCAGCCGCTAACAATGGAATATAACAGGTACTGTGTATTAAATTCTCACTGATTCAACATGTATTTCACCCACTGATTCAGCATGTATTTCACCTATATATGTAAATACAAAATCTCTCTCTAACTCATCTTGAGATAGGGTTTCTCAATTTGTCTTTAGATTAGAGGAGTAGAATAAGGCTGCTATTATGGGATTTGTTTTGGAATTTATTTGCTCATGCAAGCTCAATATGACATGGGTTCACTTGAATCTTCTTAAAGGAAGGAGTCATTTTTTTCTTTTTTTGGTTTCCCACCGTATTTTCTTAAAACTTTCAACTAGAGACTAATCACTATTCACAACGGATGGACCCATAGCGAGGTAAATCGTTGGCCTAAGGAGTTTTTTCAAAGTGCTGGTGCCCAGACTTGAACTAGGGAGCTCCTAGTCAAACCCAAGATAGCCACTTTGAGACCAAGTGCCCAACCACTTGGCCAACCCCATTGGGGTAGTCACTATTCCCTCATATTGCTCTTGGTCTTTGAGGAAGATTTTGAAATCAAGAGAAATAACAAGGCCAGTCATCAAGTTCATGGTACGCTTAGGTGGAATTGTCTCCCTTGGCATGACTATTGGCATCTAAATGACACTGTTGAGTTTGTTCCTCCAATATGGCTATCAGGTAGTGTATGATGCGTTTTTCTTGGAAAATTTAGGTGGAACTGTCTCCCTTGGAAAATTTATTATTATTTTCCTTTAACAATGTGTTTTTCTTCTTTACTTTACTCACATATGACATAATTTTCTTCATTAATATTTCTTTACTTATAGTTGACATGTTATATATTTATATTATGTAATGAAGATATTAAGAATGTACATTACTTGATTTTGAGATATATATATATATATATATATATATATATATATATATATATATATATATATATATATATATATAAAAGTATAATTTGTTTTAATAGTTATATCAAAATGGTATATTGAAATAGGCTGTTATCAAAATATTTCGTTCCTATGGACAAACTGAAATGGAGGAAGGATTAATCTATGAAGGTCATACTTAAGAAAATTAGACCAGTGATCAAAACTAGAATAGAAAGTGGTGGTCAATTTTGTAACTCTATACAAAACAAGGCTCTTCCTTGCTTTTGATTTGGGTAGAGTCCTCTGAGATTATTATTATTATTATTATTATTATTATTATGTCTTTTATAGACTTTTATTGCTGGTTGTCTGTGGATTCTGTACTGCAATAATTCTTTTTTTAGTATTATTTTAAAATATTTATAATGAGGTGCTCGATCATTCAACAAAAATATATATAAGAACTATAAAACGAAATCGAAAAGTGGGGACACATTTATAAAACCTGTTTTCTCAAGACTTTTATTTTGATTCTTCATAATTCAATTCATGATGTAAATTTTATTATAGCAGCTGGTAAGGGTACTTATCAATTCGTCAAGTCTTGAGTTTTACTTTAATTTAAAATATGAAAACAACCAAAGCTTAAGCTTATCGACAGCTCAAATGCCCTTGAAAGTTTGAAAAGTTTAAACTATAAAATAGAAATCATAACTTCAGTCAAGTCAAAAGAAGAAAATATTGAATATGGCGGAAGTCCATTAATTCACTCCATTAATTGAATACAATTCAAGAAGATGACATTGCAAAATGTTACAAAGATTTCATCCATTCATCCCACGAATAATCAACCATTACATTCAAACTATGCGGCATTTCCCATACCAATCTAGTTAAAATGTGTTTCTAAAAATACTAAAACCCCACACAAATTAATGTTTTATATATAGGGCTCACCCTACACCATATTTTGTTCATCTTAGCAAATATATCATTCTTATAAGCAATGGCAGCTAAGGCTTTGAGTTCTGGTTTGGTGACCCTTCTCATATTTGCCATCATCTTGTCCCCGATATCAACATGTGATGCTGTTAGGTTTACTCAACGAGGTATATATATAAATAATTCATCACCAATGTTTATATATGTGTGTGTGTGTGTGTGTTACTCTTAGTAATCGGGACAAGATTTTGAGTCTGATTTTCATTTTTGTTTTGCTTGCAGCTTCGGGACCAATATGTCCTGCTTGTGTTTGTTGCACACCTGCACCACCTGGCTCTTGTTGTCAGTGTTGCACAACTCCTGTTGAAACTCAGTCTGAGAATGGGACTCCATGATACTATTTACATATTTCAGGACTCCATGAGAGCCAAATTTCAAGAATAAAAGTTGTTTGTACAATGGTGATCTAGTTTCAATGTTTTATTATGTTGTGATAATTTGCTACCAAACATATCAACGTTTTAATTATGAATTTCTACAATTGAATATTGTTCATTTATTTTGGCTATAAGAGATGGAAACTCTGTTGTCCATGCTCATGCAAAGTTTGCTACTGTGATTAGGTCTAGTTTGTGTTGTAATAAATTGTCCCTCCTTCCTTTTTTGGAGGTGTATGTGTGGTGGTTGAATGTTTCCTGTGCTTCTGTATAATGAAGTTATGACTTATGACCTAAAAAAAGTGTCACTGTATTGTAATTTGCTTCCAAATATATCAATCTTTGTGTGATATTCTAATTCTATTATTCGTTTCACAAGGAGCTGATAGCAGATTTTCAATAATAAAAGTAGTATCTGTAATTTGTTACTAAGTTACACTATGTTAGTATGCTGTGATTCGGACTTTCTCATCATGGATCTATGTTGCTTTTTACCAAATATATCAATTTTCTTTTGCGATACATGTATAAACTTACAATTGTTGTTTATGCATTTGTTACTTATACATTACTATTCATTTGACAAAGAGGACTAGTGAACTTAATTACTTTAGTAGCTGTGTGTGATGGGCTTGGATATGCAAATTTGGATTTTTTATTGGGCTCTAGTTGGGGTGTTTATTAAGTCAAAGGTGTGTGTGGGTTGTGTAGGTTTATCTTACATGTGAAAGATGCTTAGGTTATGTCAAAGGGAATGAACAAGATAATCTCATGAGACCACCCTCTTACAACATGTGATCTGCACATGTAACAGGCAAGTCTATGATACTTTTTTGTTTAACCAAAAAGTTACTCCAAAGGTCCCTACCATGTTTGAGAGAAGTTCATTTCGAACTGATTTGCTTAGTTGGGTCCATCCGCAAGCCCGTGGATAGTGCTTGGGTCCTGACCCAAAGGTCCTTTGTGATCTAGGTTGGGATACACTAGACCCAATTCACTAAATTTCTTTGATTAAGACATTACTAAACTACATAGTTCAATTCCACCAATCTTTCTTCATTTACAAATTGAGAAATAGGCTGACTATCTTTCTCAAAAAAAGAAAAAAAAAAAAAAAAAAAAAAAGGTTGACTATCATTAACGCTTGGAGCACTAAGTTTTGACCTGTGATTAGACATTGGCACTGATTTCTTACAATTTTGTAATGGAAATTGTAGTGTAACTAAGATTATCATTCCACCGAGAAAAGGAAAAAAAAATCAAAAGCACTAATAATATATAGAAAAATATTATTTAAACTAGCACAAATAAAGTTTGGTAAAATTCAATAATTAAAAACACTAGGGCATCGGGGTTTGTCTATCTATATCGTTAAGCATTTACTACCAATCCAATTTTAGTACACAATTGGATAAGTAAACACATAAACTATTTGATTGGAAAATTTAGAAAAAAACTTGATTAATAAAACACTCTTTAGTTGATTATATTCATCAATTGTTCCAATGAATTATTCTAGAAAATAATAGTTTTGCTAGAAAAACTCAAGAACATTGCATACCCTAGAGGCAATATTATGGCAAAAGTAATATCTAATAAGATTACCACATTTTGCTAGAGAGATTATAAAACCCTATTCTAACAATAAGAAAATTGAAGAATATACTTATGAAAGAATTAGCGATTAAATATCATTCTAACAAAACAATTATGAAAGGAGAACAATTGATTTCAATAATCAAAATGTTATAGACATGCTTGGATTGATAAGTGAACAACTTATAAGATTGGGGATTCACCCCTAACCCTAACTTAGGTTCTTAATTAAGCTTCCATAGAAAATAAAAACTCTCAAAAATTGATAAAAAATAAGGTTCTCTAGCAGGCAATAACGTGGCTACCCTTGTATCCTTTTAATATTTATAACTTTCAAAACCCTAAAACCCATGCTTCCCAAAAAGAGAAAACAAATGTCAATTTCCCTTTTTTAGCAATGGGTCAAGTTCCATGTCTGTATGTTTCTGGTCTGTGTTCATCACATAGTACGACACAGTTTTGCTTTCTTCTCTTAAATCTTGCCTATTGTGCTACATTTTTAATCATCTTTGAACAAAGGCTATAGTGCTACACTATAGTTTAGCTTATTATATTCAACAGTTTTGATAAATAAGAAAAGAAACTAGCAACATAAACATTTACATATGTATGTTCTTCCTGAATACCTATTATGGAGGGCCAATGACAAGCCCAAGTGGATTTTAGTCTAGGCCTTAAGGGGTCAAGAATTAAAGACATAAAATAAAGGCTAAAATCTAAAACTAACCCTTTAAGTTTTACCTTTTGTCATTTCAGTCTTCTAAGTTTCAGTTTTGTTATTTCAATCCTCTAAGTTTCAAATTTGTCAACTCAATCCTTCGTCATCCTTTGGTTAAGTATTGCCATTTATTAAACAAAACGATGTTGTTTTGGATTTTTTTTATTTCTTAATTTAATTTTACAGAAAAACATTAATTACCAAAAAAAACTAAGGGCTTAGGGAACGATGTCGTTCTCTTGCCCAGTGAAATTCAAAAACTATCCTGATACCCTAATTGAGAAATTTAGGGGGAGAAACAAATAGGGGAAAAGAGAGAGAGTGAGAGATCGATTGGGGTAGAGAAAGAGACTGAGAGACCGAGAAAGGGAGATATTTGAAACCATGAGGGAAAGAAAGATCGAGACTGAGACTGAGAGAGAAAGAGATATCAGGAAAGGGGAAGGAGAGACCGGGAATGAGAAGAGAGAATTTGCGGTGTCTCCATCTGCTCCAGCAGGCTAGGGTCTACTCCGCCGCTTCAAGAGGCAGCTCTGGCTCTGGCTCCAACCAAGTATAGATTTGGGTAAGTTCTGAAAACCCAGAATTTTTGCTTTGTGTTATTTTGGGTATAGTTAGTAGTAGATGGGTTTTGTGTTAGATTTTGCGGTGCATTCTTTAAAGCTGGTGAATTTTTCTATTGAAGAGTAACTTTATTTCATTTATTTGTTTATGTTGGATTTTGTTGATTAATGGGTGAGATTAAATGTTTTGGGATAATCTATTTTATATTTATTTATTTATTTTTTTTTTTGGTGGATAATCTACTTATTTGTCTGTTTGTTAAGCTTCTTCACATGTAGTTTTATTATCTCGAAATAACTTGGTCCACACTTGGAGTTGTTTGCTGCGTGGGGTACTTAGCAATTAGCACTTTATTTTTCTGCTGATATTTTGGTGTGTGTGGGGTACTTAACACTGTCTTTGTCGGCTAAAATACTTGTGTTGTGCTATGTGTTGCCTTTTTAATTTACAACTGTCATAGGAAAGATGCTTGGTCAGAATTTTACATTGTTTATTTATTACAATGGAGTATTACACCACTCGAATAAGAGGTAGTATATAGGTGGCAAGGTGAAAGTTTATGATTATGTGGATTCAGACTGCTTTTCTATACCAGAGGTTAAGCATTATTATGTGGAGTTGGGGGTATTGGATTATGTCCAAATTTATTTTGTTGTGAGTGGGTTCGATCTTCACAATGGCCCAAGATATTTGTCCAATGATGTTGATACTTAGGAACTATTTAAGTGTCTTGACCCCATTGATCCTAAAATAGACATTTATGTAGAACATGAAACCCCTATTCAGAAACAAATGTTTATTAGGGATGTCAGTGTTGTTGATGCTGCAAATTTGGTTGGTTGTGGTATTGGTGTGGAGGATGTGGATGTGGATGTTGATGATGATGATGATGATGTTGATGTGGAGGATGGGGATGATGCTCTTGTTGATGATGAGTTTGAGGAGGGTGGTAATTTGGTGGATGTAGGGAATGATGCTAAGGGTCATGACGCAAATGGTGCCATGGGGAATGTGACTTATGAATGGTATGACTCTGATTGTGATGACCCAACCAATGAAAAGTTATGAAGTTAGTGTGAATGAATATGATGGCAACACTTGTCAGCCCACTAGCCCACATAATAGCCAGCCCTCACAAGAACCCACACCTAATATTGCCTATCATCCATTGTCATACCCACCTAATTTTGCAAAACAATAATTATCCCACCTAGTTCTACTTCCAACTCTTTTTAATTGGCCATTAGATGAAATTCTAAGTGGATCTGACTATGTATCCTCAATACTCATAAATAATGGCAAACACATTTAAGGGAATTTAAATAATTACTATCATGTTTTAATCTTAAACTCCCATCATGGCAAAAAAAAAAACCAGTTAGGGAAAGGGATTATACATTCATGCAATATCCATGCAGTGGAAGAGAAGACTCTTGGTGGAAGTCCTAAGGGTAAAGGAAAAAAGAAGAACTAGGAGAGGGAGAGGGAGTCTCACTCAATATCTTGAGTCTCAGGAAGACCAAGATATTACAAGACTATTCTACTTCACTAGAACTCAAGAGAGGAGAAGAGAGGGGGTTTTGGTGTCTTGGAATGGAAGAGAAGGGGGGTTTATATAGTAGTGGTTGAGGAGATATGAATGGAAGACCATCTAATGAGGGTTGACAAAGAATCATGAACTTAGACCTCATTTTAGCCTTTGGGAAAATCTGGTACATTAAATGTAGAGATTGGTGGGAGTGAGGAGCAAGTAAGATTCGGTTTTCCCGTAGCTATTGTAATAGCCTATAAAGCCAACTTCAAAAAATCATATCTTACTCAATTCTGATCAGAATTATCTCGATCTTATGCTCAAATTAAAGCCCCGGATGTCTAGTTTTTAGGAAAATTAACTTCATTCACAGATTCAAAATATCCTGAGAGATATCAATGAAATGAAGAGCAAAGGTCATTTGTTAGAAAACAATTTCAGCATAATTAGCATTAATAGGTCCCAAATTAGTTTCCAATTAACATTAATAGGCTCCAATTACTCTCATTTCAGATTTAATTAGTTCCAAATTTACCCTAATTAAAAAATAATTGCATAAATTACTCATTGAATAATTAATGTTTAACTATCTAGTTAATTAAGTGTGTGCAACCCTACCATAAAATGTAATCCTAACCAATCAAATTATGACACATCATTAATCTCAAATTGATTATACTTATAACCAATTGAAATCAATTTTTCATAATCACATATAGTCGGACTTAATTTGTAGTAGTGTATCTCAGCCATTTAAACTTGATTTGATGATAATTTTCTATCTGGTGGTCCAATTAGGGCTTATGACCAATCAATTTGATCGTTACAATATCAAGATCATTTTGGTGAAATGAGATTAAGGATCTAATGACCAAAATTAAGATGCATATTTTCAAGGCAAAATTACCCTTTTACCCTCCAGGTGAGGTTAAATGCGGATTGCAAAATGAGGTGTCAACAAATAGATCCTACCACACATAATAACATTTCAATAAATGAATAGTTAAGTTATATTTTCAAATGGGTATAAGAATTGATTGAGTGTGGTTGTGCTTATTATTTAATATGTAATATGATGATGTGACATGTTGAAATTGGAGAAGTAGATCTTGGGTTTTACACCATATTCTTATAGAATTTAATATCTTCTAAAAATTCTCAAAAAAAAAAATTCTTAAAATTACGGTAATTACCTGCAATATAATAGATGTTAGTTTTCATTTTCATAGTCTTTTTTAGTTTGTGCTTTGTTTGCCCCTAAGTTCAAATTCTGGTTCAAACTCTCAAGTATGTATGTTAGGGTTTTCTCTCTGAAAAGCACTCATTACAATATGTGGGTAATGAGGGTATATATAGTGTGGGTGAAGACATGGTGGAACACAAAACTTGAGTCTTCACACTCTCTCTCACACACACCCTTACAATAAAATCCCACATAAAATATAGGGAAAAATGATTGAACAGAATTACAATCAAATTTGGCACGGAATTAAAGCCAACACAAAATGGTTGTAAATAACAACTTTACAAAATGAAAAAAAAAAAAAAAACAAAGAGAAATGCTACGTTTACAATATTTTTCATAACACTTTTACAAAAATTCTAAGTAGCATGTTGTTATTTGTTGTTATTGATTAGCAAAAACAAAATTTTAATGGTGGGCTCAAATAGAAAACAAGAAGTAACTTAACACCTAGGATTGTTGTGAAAAATATTGTGAATGTAGCACTTCTAAAAGAAAAGCAATACACAAAAAAAATTCACAACATTTTTCAAAATAGTTAAGTTAACAAATTTCTATTAATTCTCATCTAGGTCTATCATTAACATCTCTCTTTTACTTACCACTATCAATCTCTTACATCAACAAATGTAAAAAGTTTTGTCAAATTTTTTGTGTCTATAAACTTTCTGAAAAAGGAAAAAAAAAAATCTATGAGGTTCATGTTAATTAATAGTAATTTTGCATATAAAATAAGATAATCAATTTTCACCTTAGGCCACCAACTGCATCAAGCTACCCCTGCAAGTCGAGAAGATACCTTCTTATATGAAGGAAAGAAGAATGTTTTGTGCTACCAAGGCCTACTTAGGAGCTGATCAAAGCTATCTGATGGTAAATTCAGTAGATCCCTAAAATTTGGGCATGTCAAAAGATTGTTTTCTTTGGTTAACTGAGGGTATGCTTAGCTATGAGTACTCACAATAAAGATGCTAAAATAACTCAAAAGTTATAGTGTTGTTGTGTCTTTGTTTCATGTTTGTGTCTACTCGAAACTTTAGTACTCCGTTGTTGTGTTCCCTTCTTATCGTCGTTGGTGCCACAGTCGTAAAGTGAATTCCTAGAACCTAACTGTAAGGTCTATTTGAGCCAAGAGAGGGTGTGTAGGGCATGAGAGGTATAAGGTTGGTTAGGGTATGTGTTACAAAATGCAACGGTTGTGAGAAAAACAAGATAACTGAATGTTGAACCTAGGATAGTATGGATAGGTTGTGGAGATCCAACTCCTCTATCAGCTCCAGAACTAGTTGTCCTCCTGATATTGTAAATGAAGAAGATCACACAATTGATGATAATGAGTTGATCCCTGATTTTCATAATTGGAATATTCCTGAAGTTGATACTAAAACTGTTTATAAAACGAGTTTTGTTGAAAGTATTTTTCATTCTGCTTACAAAACCAGAACTGTTGAACAAATATTCTCTATTTCTAAAGTTTATGAAAAATGCTATTTGTTCACTAAAAGAAATATTAATGACTTCCTTGCTGCTAAAAAATTCAGTTATTTGCATATTGGTATGGTTCAAGTTGCTATTAAACCACTTACCCAAAAGGGTATTAATGCTTCTGTTCTCATGTGTTTAAGAGATGCTAGATTTAAGATTTTTAAAGATAGTATTCTTGGTATGATTACTGCTTCTACGTATGATGGTCCTGTTTGTTTTAACTGTTATCCTGATCTTACTTTTGCTTTGGATGATCCTAATATTGTTAAAGCTTTGACATTGAATATTGCTTCATCTGGTTATCACATGGAAGAAGGAAGTAAGCCTTTTGCTTTGATTTATCACATTTATTATAGACTAATGGGTACTTAAATGAATCCATGTGCTAAGATTCCTAGAGAACCTTCGGGTAAAACTATGTTAATTCAATGTTCAACTCCTGATACTAAAATTCAAGTTCCAAAAATGATTCAATTTCCAAATGTTAAACTTCCTAATGATTGGTTGTTGGAACAAGAAACCCCTCCTACTAAACTTGTTTTTGATGAACTTGATCTCACCCATATTCAACAATATCTTGATGGTACTGTTAAAATAAGTTTTCAAAACAATCCACCTTTGAGGATCAACGAAGGAAGACATTCCTTTGCTGGATCTGAAAGTATTTCAAAAAGAGATCAAGAGATCAATGATTTTTTGAAAAAGAATTTGGAAAAATCCTCTGATTTTAAGCTAAAAGGAGTTTCCAGTAGTAATTCACAAGTTAGCACTCCTTTCTATTCTACTAAAGCTGAATCTTCCTTGCCTTATGACAATGTTGCTGTTAATGATGAAGAATACTCTGTTTCTATTAATCCATCTGACTTTGATTCTCCCCCTATTGAAAATCCTCTGTTTACCAAAATCAATTAAGAGTTTTGACTATTTTGGATGAACACTTTGAAGTTGATTTGGTTTCTTTGTATGATGAATTTATGCTTGCAAAAAATAGATCCAAAAGAAAATATTTCCAAAATAATTTTGTTCAGTCTAAAAAAGACCGTGTTAAAAGAAAATAGTTGGAAAAGATGAATAAATTGAAAAAACATATTTTGTTTTTTGATTTTCTTGAAAACCATTATGTTTCAAAAGATGAGGATTCAAAACAACATTTAAATGTGATAAAGAAATCAAATTTTGTTAAAATAGATAAAACCATTATTAGGTCTAGTCATCCTCCTCTTGACTCAATTTGGATAACTATTAAGAAGGATGAAATGACAAAAGAGGAAGTGAAGGCCTCTCCTTTCAAAATTGCTGATGATCAAACTTCTATTGTTAGTCTTATTGAACAAAACAATTTTACTAATCAATCTTTGCATATTATTGGTCAACAGCTTGACCGTATTGAAGAAAAAATTGTTGAAAAACCTGTTTTTGAAAAATCTGTTTATGTTAAAACTGAGAAACCTTTGATTGATTTACCCAGTCAAAGAGAAAAAGTTATGTTTAAAACTTCTCAGTCCAAGACTCTTGAAATTGTTGAAAAAATGCCTTCTGATTTAAAAGTTAAAACTGAGGGTACTTCTACAAGTACTTCAGCTGCTCGAACTATTTCCAAAAAAGAGATTGCTTCTAAAGAAAATACAGATTCTGATATTGTTTCTCCTGTTTCTGTAAAAAGAATCTTTGATGATGATTTCCCAGAAATTAAAAGATTTGTTGGAAACTCCAAACTCATGTCTTTTACTAAAAACTGGTATTCAAAACTCACTCCTCCTGATATGCAGTTTGAAAAGAAATATTTTCAAACACAGTTTTCTATCTCTGCTAATAAGCTTTATGAATGGAATATTGATGGTTTGTCTGAACAGGAAATCATTAATAAAATGAGTCACATGTCTATGGTTGGTATTGCTTATCAAAATAACCATGATCTTAATCAACCTGAAATTGTTAATTTGCTTGTTACTGGGTTTTCTTGTACTCTTCATGGATGGTGGGATTCGTATATCATTGAAGAATCCAGAGAGTCTATTAAACATATTGTTAAAAAAAATGATGAAGGTTTGCCTATTTTTGATGAAAGTATTGGTCGTGGTATTCCTAATGGTGTCAATACCTTGATCTATACTATTCTCAAACATTTTGTTGGTATTCCATCCAATATTTCATCTCGTGTTTCTGAATATTTGAATAATTTGAGTTGTCCAACTATGTCTGATTACAGATGGTATCAAGATGTTTTTACTTCCAGAGTGATGCTCTGGAAAGATTGTCATAAGCCTTATTGGAAAGAAAAGTTTATTGACGGTCTGCCTCCTATCTTTGCTCATAAGGTAAAGCAAGAATTGATGGGTAAAAATGATTCTATTGATTATGATAATTTAACCTATAGTGATATTTTTAGTACTATTAAAAAATTTGGTATCAACATGTGTAATGATAAAAAATTGTTAAAACACCAATTAAATAATAAAAGAAAAGCTAAATATGAAATGGGAAATTTCTGTGAACAATATGGTTTGCCTCCTATTGCTCCTTATAGGCAAAAAGGTAAAAAAACATGATAAAAGCCATAAGAAATATAAAAAATACAGAAATAACTTTGTTAAACCTAATGATTTCTATACTAAGAAGAAAAATGTTTCTAAAAAATATGTTAAACAAAGATCAGGTAAAGGTAAATGCTTTAACTGTGGTAAACGTGGACACTTCAGTAAAGACTGCAAAGAAAAACCTGGTAAATTAAAAAACAAATTTAACATGCTAAATATTGATAATAAAGAGCAAGAAGAATTATTCAGAATCCTTGAATCAAACAACTCGTCTGATTCTTTGGAAGATGATTTTTCTTCTTCATCTGATTCTTGCTATCAATCTGCTGATGATTCTTCTGATTCTGTTAATATTAAAATTGGTTGTAGAGGTTCTTGTTGCAATGTTATTAAAACTATTAATGTTCTCACCAAGAGTAAAGAGGATAAAACTTTAGAAAAATTTAATAAAAAGAAAACTAAAGACCTAACTGTTAATGATTTACAACATGAAATTAATATTGTTAAACAAGAAATAAACAAATTAAAACATGATTTTAAAGATATTAAAAGTGATAACAATAATCTTAAACAAGAACATGAGCATAAAGATGGAGATGAATCCAGTCAACAAGCTCTTCTTTCTGATAAAGGTATTCCTTATGCTTTCACTAATTCTCAACTTGCTCTTGTTAATAAAATAATTCCTCCAAAATGGTTTACAAAAGTTAAAATTGTTGCTGCTCTTGATTATCATTTCACCGTTATTGCTATGATAGATTCAGGTGCGGATATGAATTGTATCCAAGAATGACTGATTCCTTCAAAATACTTTGAAAAATCTATAGAAAGATTGGTTTCTGCTAATGGTTCTCAGATGAAAATTAAGTATGAATTGAATAATGCTCATGTATGCCATGCTAATGTCTGTTTCAAGATTCCTTCTATTCTTGTTAAAAATATGACTGATAAAGTGATTCTTGGTTTGCCTTTTATACATGCTTTGTACCCTTTTCTTGTTGAACATGATGGAATTACTACTGATCCTTTTGGACAAAAAGTAAAGTTCAAATTTGCTTCAAAGTTTGATATTGATACTAATACTACTTCAAACATAATTCATGCTAAAATTAAACATCTTAAATTCCTTCAGCAAGAGGTTAGATACAAGAAAATTGCTGAATAGATTTCTGATAAATTGTTGCAATCCAAAATTGATAATTTTCAGAAAATGTTGATTGATGATGTTTGCTCCGATGTTCCTAATGCTTTCTGGCACAAGAAGAAACATATTGTTGATTTGCCATATGTTAAAGATTTTGATGAGAAAAATATTCCCACTAAAGCTTGTCCTATCCAAATGAATGTTGAAACTGTTGAATTTTGCAAAAAAGAAATCCATGATTTGTTGCAGAAAAAATTGATTAGGAATAGCAAGTCCCCCTAGTCTTGTTCAGCTTTTTATGTCCAGAAAAATGCTGAGATTGAAAGAGGAAGGCAACGTTTATGAATATAACACCATAAACTTACAAATAAAAAATAAAATAAAATAAAAAGAATGCACACACACATAAACAAAACATAACAACCAGAAAAATGCATCATCTAATAACTAAAAATATCTCTTCACAAAAGACTTGCATCATTTTTTAGATTAACCCCAGCAACAAGTGTTCCTTACATGTATAAGTCCACCATATGCCATACTCAACCATCTCTTTAGGTAATATAGACTATCTTTCAAACACAACTTTGTTTCTAAAAAAACCAAATAATCAAAATAAGGCAAGGAATAATAAGACACCTTTCGTCAGAATTACAGGCAAGAAATTATCAAAATCATGTTCAAAATAATTGGTAATCACTAGAAAGTTATTGATTGAGGTTGCAACAAATCAAACCTTGATGTTACAAGCAAACCACATTGCTCTGGCAATTGAACAAGCAAAAATAAATGATTCAGAGTTTCTTGATTCTCTATCTCCATAAAACACAAGCTGAAGATATACTTTGTCTTTTGTGCAGTGGGTAGAGCATTTTGAACCAGTTTTAACAAGATTGCTAATGGTTAAATTGAGAAGGTAGTAAAATTTCATGAATTGGATTGCAAACAACATAATCAAAACTTATTTTCTATACTGATAAATACATTAACATTGGCCATTTGAGGTTAAGCCAAACAAATAAATAATTTTCTAACTCCATACAATTACTGTCAACATTCCCATTAAATTTCTAAGGTACAGTCAATTACGTATCTTGTTTACAAGGCATAACAAATGAAAGCATGGCAATATTATCACGAATTGTATTGGAAATTTGACAGGTAGCAAATCTATATTATACACATCAAGAATTAAACTTTCTACAAATTCACAAAGGAAAAAAAAAAAAAAAAAAAAGATCTAGAATGAACCAATAAGCGATACAAAGCATAAAAATTATACACTTGGCAAAATTGTATTTCTTAAAAAAAAAAATCTTGAAAATCCAAATCAGAATTGAACAATTTAACTTCATTACCTCTTAAAACTCTAAGAAAATCACAATAACAATAGAAAAACGATATTCTACCATTTACAAACTAAAACAATCAAACCTCTAAAATTAGCCAAACAAAGTGCAAATGAAAATGAGTTCTTTTGTAATTTATGCTTAAATGTTTCTATTGCGTCATAGGTTGTTTTCTTGATATGTTAAATCGCCATTCTCCATATACAGTGTCTATTTCAAAAAGAATGCTACTGGTTTGACATTTAAAAAAAAAAAATTATGAATCAAAATACTTGCATTTAAGACAAACTAAGAAATACACATACAGCCAAAGTTTGGCCAAATTAGGGTCATAACAAAGACTAATCTCACACACTATACAATTAACACCAACAATACAATAACAGTTCTAGAAAGTTGTTTATAGAACTTACACAACAAAAAACTATCACACACAAACCACATGCATAGACAATTTTCATATGCTTAAACAATGGAATTTGTATGGATTACTCATTAACTATCAAAAATCAATTATCTCTAAGAACTATTCAGAAAAATAGTAACATTATGAGTTTAAATGACTTCTATAATTGAGTAAAACATGTATGTTTCTCTTACTTTTTTCACAAATGAGCAAGATTTCCTAATTCAGCAGGCTAAGCTCCAATTAGACTGAGATCCTTTAGCTAGCTGTCATACCAGATAAAAAATATATAGGAAACGATAATACAAAATATTTGTTTTTTTGTTTTAAAAAAGTCACCAAATTGAAAACAATTAAACCAAAGAAAAATATAGAGATATATAAAATACCAAAGGTCACTAATTTTTTAATATTGTTAAAAAATGAATTAATATGTTGTAGGCTCCAAATTAATAGAAGAAGGGGAAAACAAAGTATGATGAATATATACCATTGGTTTTACTCATCCCAATTTGGTTTCGCTGCATCCTAAATTCCAAAGAAAACACTATCAGAAAACAAAGCTAACCTTCATAACATGCATGTATAAATATAAAAATAAATATTCAACAACCACTCCATATTTCTTCATCAAATATTTCACGGAACTATAATAGAATGATAAGTCAATCTTAAAAAAAATTAATCAACCCATAGACTTCATATTTCTTCATCAAATATTTAATCAAAAATGAAGCAATGGAACTAAAAGAGAATGATAAATCAATCTTTAAAAAATCAATCAACCCATAGAGAAGAGAACGGAACTAAAAAAGTGTGATAAATCAGTCTTGAAAAAATCAACCAAGCCATAGAGAAGAGAACTTTAGAGAGATACCTATATTGTGATTAGTTGAGAATGCCAAACCACAAACCAACAAAAAGTTTTATCTATTCCTCTACTTCTCTCTCTCAGCTTCCAAGAAACCCACACCCACCCACAATCTCCACCAAAGTCTCTTCCCATCCTTTAAACAACACAATCCTCTACCCCTACAAACCTACAGGCTACAGCCCACTGTCTTTGATCCTTATCTCACCAAATATGTACGGATTGCACCGGCACCACACACATACTCAACTAAAGCTTATCTCTCTATCAGAGTCTGCCAGAAGAAGAAGAAGATATTTCTTCCACTTTTGCTCACCAGACTTGCTTTTCTTTCCCACACAAAAACGTTTGGTGAATTATAAGAGACGTTGCCGTGGGTAATGTGCTTTTTTTTTTAAGCCCAAATAAAAAAATAAAAAAAATGATGAGATGAAACAGTTAGATAAAACAAATGATGAGATGAAATGGTGAGTTTTGGGCACAGATTGACCAAACCAAAAATTCACTGTAGATAAAGGCATTCACTCTTTTTATATATATAGTTAGTAGACTTATATAATATTTATTTATATATTATAATTTTTAATTTAAATTTTATTATTTTAATATGAGTAATTCACTATTATAAATTTATTTCAAAAATCTTACAAACTAATGACAATGAATGTAATTGTTGCAGTGGTGGCTCCAGAAATTTTGTTTATGGAGTCACTACAAAATTTTAATAAAAAGAGAACTTAAATATATTGAGTTATCGATAAAATAATAATAATAATACATAAAGTTTTACAATTTCATTCTACAAGTTTTCAAATTTTGAATGTTACATGATAGTTCATTATGAATATATATTGCCAATGTGGGTAGCTATGAGTCTATGATCATTTTATTTTGTTAAGTTTGCCTAACATTTTTATCTTTATACAGTTGTTATGATCTATTTGACTTTGTTTTTGTTAGGACATATGTATTTCACATGTTAGGAACATATGTCACTATTTTATGTAATTGGCTAATATTTTGACAAAACGCACTTTACTTGTATTTGGGTAGATCTAGGATGTATTTAATACTTCAAAGAACAAGAGTTCAAGTCTAGTATTGAAGCCATGCAAATCTATCCAAGAAACAAGTAAAAATATGCTGATTCATTAAAACTCGACAGCTGCTCGACAGATAGCTATCTATCGAGGTTTAATAAGGCTCGATAAATACTATCTATTGAGTTATCTATCGAGAATTACTGAAATCAATTTTTCAGATCTGATTTTCGGCCCATAATTATGTATTTGTGTAGGATTTCTTTTCTCACAACCCTAGACATGGAGAACACATGCAAAAGGTGACTGATGCCTTATTCTCTCTGAAAGAAGCTACTGCATCTTTATGCCTTGGGGTTTTGTAACCAAGTGCTTTTTGATTTCATTATTGATAAAGTGAAGAACTTTGTAGCTAACATCTTCTTCAGGTTGGTGAGTTAGTCACATACTAGGGGCCGTGTATCATTGGTTAGTCACGTATTGGGATCCGTGCAAAAAGGGTGGCGTTCATATATTGAAGAGTTCAGAGATTCTGAAGTGGTAGAAGATTTCTACTATAAGTTCATTTACAAGGATTGTTGAGTTTAGGAACAAAGGTTTTGTACTAGATCTGAAACTTCTCTTTACTATAGTGAATTACTTTTCGGGAAGGTTTCCCCCAAGGTTTTTTACTGTGAAATTAGTTTGTTTCATTGATTTTCTTAGGTTATCATATCTTGTCTTATTTATTTTTTCGCTGCATAATTTTGACATGATATTGATGTTTGTTGGTTTTAACAAGATTTATTCATAATAAATCTAATTAACAACTTGAGTTTAAAATTTGTTAATTCTATCAACCGGGGTCTAAATTTCCCAACAGTTTTCATAAAAATATATTTGACTAAATGACTAATTTCAACTTATTCGCTCCATATTAATTATTAATGCACACAATCACACATTCATATATAAATTATACACTATGTGTCTACTTAACAAATTAAATGCTTGAACAATTATTAACTTTACAATTGTTTTCTTGATTTTTACTAACTTTATTACAAAAATTTATTATAATATGATAACAATACACACACATATGTTAAAAAAAAATAAAAAATAAAAAAAAAACTCTTTATTTCTTAATTATTAAATTATATAAAGTTATATTATATTTATATTGTACATAGAAACATCCACACACATCATAATTTACACAAATACGTAACATTATAACAATAAGTAATGTACACAATCAATATTCAACACACTCACACACATATAATATAAATTTATAAAAAAGGATTACACTTATAATTCTCAAATACTTACTCTTTATTTGGTTTCAAAAAAAAAAAATACTCTTTATTCTTAAAGTCGAAAATACTTATAATAAAGATGTGTAAAATTTAAGTCAAAGTATGCAAAAAAAATATTTTTAAAAATAAATTAAAATATTAAGCTAACAAAAATATATATATTTAATACATATAGTTTTTTCTTTTGAAGTCAGGGAGTTCATTTGAACCCCCTGAATATATTATAATTTTTTATTTAAAATTTATTATTTTAATATGACTAATTCACTATTATAAATTTATTTCAAAAATCTTACACACTAATAATAATGAAGGTAACTGTTGGCATTTTAACAAGATAATAACTAAGTATTTAAATTATTTCTTGTGATTGATAACGCATTAATTTATAACACCTATCTAATAAAATTTGAATGATATTACATATACTACAAATTTTACTATATAAAGTTACAAATTGATTTCTCACTTTCTTCTAAAATTTTTCCTTTTTGATGTCTCAGCGATCACAAATAAAAAATTAATTCAAAAAATTCACTTGAAACTCACTGATTGCATTTATTGTCCCCAAATTTGGGATCTGTAGCAGAGGCCCCTGGGCCTAAGGCCAACCCTACATCCTTCCTCAAAAAATGTGTGAAACCTTTTGCCTCTTTAGTCATATTAATTTTTCAAAGTATTTTACGATAACCAAGGTAGTAAGTGAGTTAAGCATTTGCATAAGTGTTTGTATTATTTTAACCCCCCCAAAAAAAAAAAAAAAAAAAAAGTGCTTGTATTATAGAAAAAAGATCACATTTTAGTTGATTAAGTTCAAAAATCATCACGTCAGTTCATAAAAAGTTATATAAAAATATATGGTTCTTATAGTAATTATGTAAATTTACACAAACACTACTCATTTTATATTAGTTTTTTTTTTCTTTATATATCTTGAGGATGAAATAAGAGAGTGAATGTTAATTGTTATGTGTGAAGAAAAAGAAACAATTATAAAAATAAAAAAATTTGATATTTTAATAAAATGTAGTCTAAAATAGATAATCTAATATAGAGTGTTTTAAAAAAGTGAATATATATATATATATATATATATATATATATATATATATATATATATATATATAAAAGGGTTATCTATATATCTATATAAAACTAAAGCTTTTGAAGCGTCTACAATTTTCCACGTCAACACAATATTAAATAATAATAATAATAATAATAATAATAAAACTTTTCTAAACCCTAAACCTGATGCTCTGCTTCCCTATATTAAAAAACAATAATAATAACAATAATAAAATTTTTCTAAACCCTAAATCTGATGCTCTGCTTCCCTATATTAAAAAATAATAAAAAAAAAAAAAACTTTTCTAAACCCTAAACGCTAAGCCCATGCTCTGCTTCTCTGTATTAAATAAAAAATGACTAGAGAGAGATATATAAAAGAATAGAGAGCATTTGTGACCATGAAACACAGAGAAAGAAATCTGATAAGATGCAGAGTGTTAGAGAGAGAAACCAGAGGAAGGCCGCTTCGCTATTGTTAAACCGATCTCCCTCCATCTTCCGATTCCACACAGTTGTTGGTAAGTTTTAGTTTCATGTTCTATTCTATTCTATTTTGTTTTTCGTTTTTATTTATTTGGCTTGATAGCTGGGTTATTAGACAAGAACATAGTGGAGCAAACACATGCCACAAAGGGAAAAGATTTTTCAAATCCACAATGTTTCTACTCTCTCCCTCTGAATCTTTCTATTATTTGCCTTTTATTTTTCGGTTTTTGATCTTAGTTTCATATTCTAGGGTTTTTAGGTTTATTGTGTTTATGCGATCAAAATTTGGGCAGTCCTGATTGATTTATAATCTAGGTTTGCTTTCATTTGATTAAAAAATGGGAAATTTTGTTGTTTTTGTTGGGCAATTTGGGTTTTAATCTATGACTTATTATTTGATTTTTGTTTTCCTCCATCCTGTTTTGATTTTTTTAGTCAAAGATATATTTACTAATTTCAATTTTCGCTTAATTTCCGATTGTTACTAAGGGGTTTTGTGTTTTTTTTAGGCTAACTTTATAATCTACTTGATAATTTAATGTGCTTTTGATTTTAATCCTATCAGGGGGTTTCTCTACTTGAGAAAAGGGATCAAAATTAATGAAGATTTGATTGGTTGGTTTATAATCTGGGTGATTTGGGTTTTATATCTTTGAATCATTATCTGATTTTTATTTTACTCCTCCCTTATTTGATTATTTTAGTCAAAGTTGTATTACTTGATTTGATTATAGCTTAATTTTTTTATTGTTATTCAGGAGTTTTCAGGTTTTGTTTAGGCCACGAAGGGAATGAGTTGCCCACGACTCATTCCCCAACAGGTATTTCTCTTGAAAAAAACAATTCTAGTATTTTCACGCTATGTGAAGTCCTTGCTTTTTATGAATATAGGTATATGATGTTTAGTGCTTCCTCTAACTTTATAGAGCCTACATATAAACCATTCACCAACTGAACACTTCTCCTAACTTGTGTGAAATCCACCTATTAGGGGCTTGAGTGAGTTTGGATGATACGATGGTGTTATATTAATTAACAACAAATTTGAAACAATAAACTTTGTTTTGACACTGAGAAGAAATGCAAGCCTTTTGTTGTAAAATTAGTCTTTGTCATGTTCTAGAGTTGTTCATGATAAATACCTATAAGCCATTACTTTTAGTTGTAGAGAAATTATGAATCTATTGACTATCGAACTATTTGATTGAGGCAAATAACATTAGACCTGATAATGGATTCTTCTTTACATGTTTCCCTCATTAGGCACATCTCTTAGGCCTGTTTAGTTGCCCATGAATCAAAACCATTCATATTTTGTATAATACTGCATTCACGAATTATCACTGTAGTGGATAGAATGACTTATTTGTGTTTTATGATGTGGATTTTAGCAAAATATTTTTAAATTTGTTATAGAAAATTGGAACATGTTTGAATTCAAAAATGGCTTGAGAGTGAGGCTACGATTAGCTACTGTCCTGCCCTGTATGTATATAAGCATGCAAGGCTGTGTGTGTATTTTTCTCATTGGGAATAATTAATTTCACTAAATGTCTTTCTTATATATGGAGGTTATTTTTTTTTTTAATTGTAGGTTTGGAGATGTGTCATAGTACACATTCTTTGGCAAAGATATTGTTGAGTTGGGGGGTTGCCATTTTTCGTCGCTTGGAGTTTTTAAAATGGTTAGTGATGTTTTTAATATAATTTAATGATTTTCCCTCTTGCCTATTTTCTTTATTTGGCCATTGGGTTTACTAATCTATTTAAATTGTGTTCTTTTAATTTAAAGTTTTTCGAGCCAGGTTTGATCTTATCAAAATAAAAAAGTTTTTGAGCAAGGTATGCTTCTTTAGTTTTAGATATTAATTTCTGCATGTCAATGTCTTTTAATTACTATTTTATTTGTATATTTAGCTACTATAGTTTCTTTGCTTTTCTTTTTTTCTTTTTTGGGTTTCTTTGTTGCATGTTATATAATTTATTTGGAGTTTGATATTAGAATTCATGTTTGTTTTATAAAATTTTAACTTTTTATTAGAATTTATATATTTATTTCTGGATTTGTTATTGGCTTCTCACAAGAGTTTGATAGAATTCCTAAATAGCATTCAGGTTTCTTTGAGAGGTTTGTCTGACTGGTGTAGGGAGTTGTTGGTGGTCTCAGCCCTCTTGGATTTGTGGGAAAGGAGGGAACTTTTTGTATTTTTGGGCTAGGAAAGGGTTTTGTTTATGGAGTTTTGGAGGGCTAGAACAGTGGTACTTTTTGTATTTCTTATGTTACTTTTTTTTATCCCCTTTTCTATCTCATTTGTCTGTATTGAATTGTGCTTAAGAACAGCCAATGCTATTGCCCATTGCACCTAGATAGATAAATCACTTTGTTGTATATTGCAGAATATGGGCAGTAAAATAGAGTTACAAAGAATTGCCTACTTTTGTAAAATATGTTACTATCTAATTTTATAAAGAACATTTTTCACCATTGAGTTGGCTTATCAGACTTGGAATATATGTAGTTTGTTTTAAATCTAACTCTCATATGTAAAGGGTTTGTGATGTTTCCTTCTTTAGAGGTATAGAGCATGTGTATGTACACTTTACATGAAACTGTAATTTGTGTATACACAAATTTTACTATTAATAGAAAATTTTCTACTGCGATTGTTTAAATATGAGCCATGAAAACAAGTTTGAGTAAAAAGTGAAGAAAAGGGTTGATTTTTTTTTAATAATTTGGTAATTCAAGAAGAGGGTGTTATCTCTTTTCTTCATTTTATTTTTTAATTTTTAATTTTTTAATTTTAGTATAATATTAATTTATGGAGTACGCTACACGATGATTGCTCTCTATCAATAGACCTAAACACACTTATATATACATGACATATAATAGAATAAAAGAAAGATTAAATCTATTTTTCAATATCTTTCCCATGCATCGCACGGGTTAGCGACTAGTTATACTAAAATAGATAAAAAAATTTGCACAAATCTATGCAAATGCTGAGTGATTGATAATAAAGTTACGTTGGCCGGACACCCACATGAGAAGTAATAAAAACATGCTAACTTGAAAATTATTTTGTTAGTAATATTTCTCAAAATTTTAATCTTCAATCATAGAAGAATATTATACAGCAGTGGGAAACCATTTTTTCGTTGTCAATAGTTCAGGATAAACAGCTAAGAAAATGCCTAATTTATAATATATAAAAATTTGAACAATCCATAAAGGTAATTTGGATATTTATTTTTTAATTGTTTGAGGGCATTACTTATTTGAATTGTCACATCAATTTGTAATTCCTTTATAATAATTAATGCCAAAGACAATATTTTTCACAATATTATATGATTTGTTATTATTAGAGTAGTGTCAGTTTTACCTAGGTCTACAACTTATACACTTTTATGACGTACCAATAAAAGTTGGTCATATTAGCATTTGTTAAAAAAGTTGTATACTCCTAGATTTAGCATTAAGACAAAACCATAGTTGTTAGGGGGGACACTTTCACATCGTTAGCAGAAATGGCCAAAGCTATATTTGTTAATTGTTAGGGCTGTAATATGGGTTTTTGATGAATTGTCACGTCAATTCGTATGTCATTTGTAATAAAACTTTTTAGTAGTTTTAGCATTTTCACAATGTTGATATAATTTGTTATTATTAGAGTAGCGTCGGTTTCACCTAGGTCTAAAACTTATACTACTTTTTACTTTTATGATGTCCCAATTAAAATTGGTCATAGTTGTCCAAAAAAGTTATACACTCCTAAATTTAGTATTAAGACAAAATCATATAGTTGTTAGTAAGGACACTTTCACATCGTTAGCAGATGTGGACCAAGCTATAGTTGTTAGGGTTAGAATATGCTTTTTTGATGAATTCTCACATCAATTCTTAAGACCTTTGTAATAAAACTTCATAGTAGTTTTAGCATTCGAATAACGTCAGAGAAAATATTTTTCACAATATTGATATGATTTTTTATTATTAGAGTAGTGTCGGTTTCACTTTTTTTTTTTTTTAAGAATGAGTGTCGGTTTCACTTAGTTCTACTACAACTTATACCACGTTAGAGCATTCTCATCAACTCTCTCAAAAAAAAATTCCATTTTGACACATCAAAAAGCCACTTTATCATTTTAGCACATCATTTTACAACATATCATTTATCAAATGTTCTATACTTCAATTCTATACATTAAAATAATATTCACTAAACATTAAAATAATATATTACCTCCTCCTCCTCCTCCTCCCTGTCCCTATCACTATCATCATCATCATCATCATCATCACCAACGGCCACCACCGGTACAAACACCGGCAGCCACCACTCGCACCTCAAAAAAAAAAAAAAAAAAAACAACCCGTAAATGTCTTTTTTTCTCTCTCTCCGGTCTCTGCTTCTTTTTCCTTCTCTTTTTTTTTTTTTGGTGTACTTTTTCCTTCTCTCTTCTCCTTCTAGCTCCAACCCTCGCCGATCTCTTAGCTCCTATGGCGGCTCCGACTAGGAGCGCCACATCACTTGCTCGGCTCACCGTCGCTCCGACTCCGGCCTCATCGTCCTCATCATTGGCACCGCTGGCTTTGTCAGAACCCACGTCTCCATGGCCCTGAAGTGACGAGGCAATGGTCTCGACAACTTCAATGGGTCTGTTCGCCGATCGGGGTGGGTGATGATGGTGGCTAGGTGTTCGGATTGAGTGGGTTTCGACTTGAATGGGTCTGTTCGCCGATCGGGGTGGGTGATGATGGTGGTTGGGTGTTCGGATTGAGTGGGTTTCTGCTTGAATGGGTCTGTTCGTCGATCAAGGTGAGTGATGATGGTGGCTGGGTGTGGAGTGATCGAGTGATGATAATGATGATGGTTGGGTCTGTTCACCAATCGGGTAGTGATGATGATGGTGGTTAGGTCTGAGAGAAAGAGCCAGTGAGAGAGAGAGATGGGTTGCAGACAGAGAACCGAAGAGAGACAACTGAGGAGAGAGAAAAAATGAATTAAATAAAACCAAATAGTAATGACATTGTTGTCTGTACCGTCTCATATTTGAGATGGTACTGTAGACATGTTCCAAATTTTTTGAGATTTAGAACGACTGATGGGGGCTTGTTTTTGTGTTTGGTATATCAAATGTGTCAAATATTTGACATTTGACACATTTGGCACACCTGATAAGAGTGCTCTTAGTGAATATGATGTACCAATTAAAATTGGTCAAACTAGCATTTGTTAAAAAAATTATATACGCTTAGATTTAGTATTAATCAAGGAAAACAATTTCGTACCGGCTGGTGGGCCGAAATTTCTCTTTCCGGCGAGCAAACAGGTACAAGTGACCCCCTGTTTCGTACCGCTTTTTATACCGGGATGTTTCGGGTTATTTCGACAATTTCGGGAAGTTCCGGTCATTCCGGCCGAAATATTGATTTCGGTTCGAAATCAGTTCAAAAGAAAATTACCTCTTTGAAATTGATTTTTCCGGTAGAAACCCATAGATCCGTGACACTTATACAATGACGAAGTTCCGGCGAAGCCCAACACTGCATCTTGTCCTCGTTCTGTTAATCTGCATCTCTTGTTCTTACTGGTTTGTCTTCTCTTCTTCTGCTTTTTTTTTTTGGTTAATTTGTCTTCTCTTCTTCGCCCAACACAGACTTCTCGTACCAGTCGTTTATAGCTTCTCAATGCATTTTAAAATGGTGTGGTTGTGAAGTTGTGTTTATTATTTTTTTGAAGTAACGTGTGGCTTTGGTAAAAGTTAAAACTAATGTCAGGCATTGAATTCAATTCAGAATTCACGTGGGTTAGTTAGAGTCTATACCTTCTACACTTTTTTTTTTTTTTTTAAAGAAATATGCCTTTTACGCTTGTTCTAAGTTTTATTATTAATTTTTTAAATATAATGATTAGACAATTTAGATATATATGTAACAGACTTGGCTAATTTTATTTTATTTTTTATGGATAATGGACTGGGCTATTATAGGAGGATAAAATTGATGATGAATTGAGCATAAGAGTATTTTCAGTAGATTAGGTAAATTTTTATATTATTTGGAGAATGAATAGTAATTTTTACTTTTTAGTTATCCATTTTTTCAAATAAACTTCTAATAGATTCTCTATCTCATTTAAAGGTAATTCTAGCGTACCCACCCCTTTTTTTTGGGAGTACGGTACCCACTAGTGGACAACCTGCTATATCAGGTTACCAAAACATCACATTCAATGGTATCATCCTCACATTATGTAGTACTAACATTACATGTAACTGTACTTTTGTCACATACGGTAGTTCCCTTATTTTTTCTCACATTTGATGCTACCATCCTCACATTGTACAGTACCAACATCACATGTGATTGTACTTTTGTCACATTCAGTGATTCCCTTTCTTTTTTTTCCTCACATTTAATGATACCATCCTCACATTGCGCAGTACGAACATTACATGTAACTATACTTTTGTCACATTTGGTGGTTCCTTTATTTTTTCTCACATTTGATGGTACCATCCTTACATTATGCAGTACCAACATCACATGTGACTGTATTTTTGTCACATTTGGTGGTTCCTTTATTTTTTTTCTCACATTTGATGGTACTATCCTCACATTGCGCAGTACCAACATCACATGTGACTGTACTTTTGTCACATTTGGTGATTCCTTTATTTTTTTCTCACATTTGATGGTACCATCCTCACATTATGCAATATCAACATCACATGTGACTGTATTTTTATCACATTCGGTGGTTCCTTTATTTTTTTTCTTACATTTGATGGTACTATCCTCACATTGTACAGTACCAACATCATATGTGACTGTACTTTTATCACATTCGATGGTTCCCTTATTTTTTTCTCACATTTTATGGTACCCTCCTCACATTGCGCAGTACCAACATCACCTATGACTGTATTTTTGTCACATTTGGTGGTTCTCTTTTTCTTCTCACATTTTATGGTACTAGCCTCACATTGCACAGTACCAACATCACATGTGACTGTACTTTTATCACATTCGCTAGTTCCCTTTTTTTTTTTTTTTTTTTTTTTTTTTTTTTTTTTTTCACACATTTGATGGTACTATCCTCATATTGTGCAGCACCAGCATCACATGTCATTGCACTTTTATCACATTCCCTGATAGTCTTATTTTCTCTCACATTTAATGGTACTATCTTTACATTGAGTAGTACCACCGTGCTGCACTTTCGTATAATAAAAAAATTTCAATCTCTGCTCTCAGTTTCTAAATCTCTGACTTTCTTCTTCTCTCTCTCGATTTTTCTATAATCTACGCTTCTCTCCAGTTTCGTCTCTCAAAATCTTCTTGTCCAAACCATCCACAAAAACCTATCTAGAGCGACGATTACTAAACAAAACCCTAAGCAAGACCACAAAAGAAGAAACAGATCCCTAAGCCATGAATGGTTCCTTGCCAGCTCTAGCGAGGGAATTGTTCTGGCCAAAAAAAAGAAATCCATTGTTTATTTGTTGTCCTACATTCCCTCTCTCTCTCAATTGTGCTCTCTTTCCTTTCTCTTCGACTTTGCTCCATTTTTAGAAAGGACCTCACCATTAATTGACCTCGTTGGTGCAGGGAAATTACACAGCGACGATCGAAACCCATTTCACGTACTGTAGAGTTGGTTTGAAATTTCCCCAAATTTTTTGGATTTGAAAAAAATGATAACTATAAATCTGATAGTACTTTTGTCACATTGTGTAGTTCCAACATCACTTTTGATAGTACTTTTGTCACATTTGGTGGTTCCCTTATTTGTTTTCTCATATTTGACAATTCCATCCTCACATTGTGTAGTTCCAACATTATATTTGATGGTACTTTTGTTACATTTGGTGGTTCCCTTAATTTTTCTCACATTTGACGATTTTATTCTCACATTGTGTAGTTCCAACATCGCATGTGATAGTTCTTTTGTCACATTTAGTGGTTCCCATATTTTTTTCTCACATTTGACGATTTCATCCTCACATTGTGCAGTTCCAACATCACATTTGACAGTATTTTTATCACATTTGGTAGTTCCTTTAATTTTTCTTACATTTGATTGTTTCATTCTCACATTATGCAGTTCCAATATCACATGTGATAGTTATTTTGTCACATTTGGTGGTTTCCATATTTTTTCTCACATTTGACGATTTTATTCTCACATTGTGCAGTTCCAACATCATATTTGACAGTATTTTTGTCACATTTGGTATTAACCTTATTTTTTCTCACATTTGACGGTTTCATCATCACATTATCCAGTTCCAACATTACATTTGATGGTATTTTTTGTCACATTTGGTGGTTCCCTTATTTTTTTCTCACATTTGATGGTTCTATTCTCACATTGTGTAGTAAAAACATCACATGTAACTATACTTTTGTCACATTCAGTGGTTCCTTTATTTTTTTTCTTACATTTGATTATTCCATTATCACATTGTGCAGTTTCAACATCACATGTGACTGTTCTTTTGTCACATTTGGTGATTCTTTTTTTTTTTTTTTTTTTTTTTTTTTTTCTGACATTTGATAGTTCTATTGTCACATTCGGTAGTACCAACATATCATTTACCAAAAAGTGACTATAATGCTCTTAGAAACTAAAAAATCGACCATAATGCACCTTAAATCTAAAATTGACTGAAATACCTAGAGTCCCAAAAAATGACTGAAATGACACTGAAACCTTAAAAAATTTTGAAATACCCTTGAAACCTATAAAATGACCAAAATATCTCATAAAACTTAAAAATAACCAAAATACCCCCGAAACCCTCAACAATTACTGGAATAACCTTAGTACTTTAAAAAAAATGACCGAATGATCCTAAAAACCTAAAAAATGATAGAAATTACCTTAAAATATAAGAAATGATTGAAAATGACCAAGAAATCTAAAAAATGACCAAAATACCCTTAGTACCTAAAAAATTACTAAAATGACCTTGAAAACCTTAGAAAGGACTAAAATATCATGTTGAACCGTACTTTTGTCACATTCAGTGAGACCATTTTTTTGTTTTTCACATTTGACAGTTTCATCGTCACATTATGCAATACCAACATCACGTGTGACTGTACTTTGTCACATTCAATGGTTTTCTTATTTTTTCTCACATTTAATGGTTCCATTTTCACATCAAGTAGTACCAACATCACATCTAACAGTACTTTTATTATATTTGGTGGTACCTTTATTTTTTACCCACATTTGACAGTTTCATATTAATATCATGTAGTACCAACATCATATCTGACTGTGTTGTTATTACATTCGATGATAACCTCATTTTTTTACTCACATTTAAAGGTTCAATCATCACATTACACAGTATCAACTAGGGATGGAGAGAGACTTGGATGTTTAGGGGCAATGCCCCCACCCCCCCAACCCAATTATTTATAAAAAAAATATTATTATATACATAGGTACTAATTTTAGCAACTTTGTTCCATAAGATTACACTTAGAACAGTGATGCCTAGATCTTCAAACCAAGCTCAAACAATAAATTTTTAAGAGTGTGGGCTTCTAAGTTAGGTGAAATGCTGAGATAATCACAAATTTAAGACTAATAGAACCTAAGTAACAAATAGGAATGAATAGACCAACCATTAAGTGTAAACTCTTCCTTGGGCGGGTCCGAGGATAGATCTTGTATTGATAAGTAAGGTTGATATTACTTTACACGGTAATTCTCTGTTCTCACACTAGTTTTCTTTTTTCTTGGAAAACGTTTATTCCCTTCTTTTTGGGGGGTTTCTTTCCTTATATAGCCTATTTCCTTGTATCTCAACCCTCCATCTATACATTTTAGGGGAACTCTTTGAATGCTTGTCCCATTAGGATCCTTTTGGAGGTGGTAGAAAGAGCTGTGAGCTATGAAATCACTGTTCAAGGGTCATTTCCTCATTAATGCAACTGGTTAGGTTGGTGTAGAGAATTGAATGCGAAGGTGGGAGGTGTCTTCTTCAAGAAGCTTCCTTCCTTGCATATCTTGTACCATTCCTTTGCCATTCATTCCCCTATCCTTGGGTTTTTCGGGTGTGCCAATTGCCCTTTAGCTCTTTAATTCTTTTTGGGTGGGCATAGTCCTTGGAGTTTGCCTGCTTTTCTTTATTTGAATTTTCTCACTGTTGAGCTTCTCTCTCTCTCTCTCTTTGAGTGTTGGTATGTCTCTCGCCTTCTTTGCATTTAAGATATTTTAAAATATTTTGAAAATTTAAATTTCATATTTTTACAATATATATATATATATATATATATATATATATATATATATATATATATATATTGAGTTGTATAGAGTCCTGGTATATGTATCACTCTCTCTATCTCTCCAAGTAACTCTCTGGAATGAGCTGCTCAAATTGTCATTGTTTATTAATTTTAATAAAATTCATGATAGTGATTTTGTGTAAGTTTCAAAATATCATCATTATCATCTCAGAGTTTGAGAAATTCTTAAGATTATTTATTTTTCTATAAAGAAATTAAAGGGTAAATGGGTCATGATAAGTTTTAAACTTAGAGTTTCACTATTTACTCATTAAATTTATCACTTAATTCTTCTAGACTAAACTCTTTTGCACTTTTATATCAACTCTAAAGAGTCTTTTTTATAAAAGGATTACTAGATTAGTCTTAATGAAGTCATTTCTGTCCTGCACATGGCCTTCTTGACAATTACCATAGCATCTAAGAGGGAAAAATTTGATTCAACAGTTGTACAGAGAATCTAAAATGACTTAAAAGTTAGAGAAAAGCAACAAGAATAAATCGCAAATACTTTTCTCTATTGAATAATGAACACATCCACAATGGAGGATATGGACAACTATATTAGCCAAAAGAAGGATATGAAGTTTATGAACAACTCAACTTTATAAGCTATTTGAAAATTCCAACCAAATACAGGGAAAAAGTAGAAAGGAATGTCTGAAGAAGAAAAAAATTTACAGCCAAATACTTCAGTTGCCATCTTTCACATGTGTTGGTTTCTTCTGCAAGCGTCTCCCACACGTTTGCCATCTTCTCTGCATATCATGCCTATAAACAGGCATGTATCATTATCAGAGAAAAAAATTTCTCTTATTAAGTGTATAATGTAGCATTATTATTATTCGGGGCCACATATTGCCAACGTCAAAAAAAGGAACCTAATTTACAACAAATCCTCTCAACATAACAATAAATTTGGTGCCAATCTACCAGAAGCAACTTAGAATTTTAAATCCTACATCACAATTTATGTTGCCACACGTTTAACAATCAAGTAATAATAAGCTCTCATTATATGTACTTAACACATAAACAGAAGAGGCATCAGGCCTCCTAGTGATGATTTTCCAACAACAATACAACTCTTAGTTTTTACCTAGCAAACCCAAAAGGAGGCCACATTGCATTTGATTGGAAAAATACCACATCTTCAAACATCTTCGATACCAAGAAGTAATCAAAATAAAAAATATTATAAGTAGAAGGTGATTAGAATTATAAGCTAGCCAATACAATTGCATACTTGTCAGTCTACCCTACTTGTATCCAAATTAAATAACAGCACTGAAGCCTATAGCTTACAATAAAAAGGGAACCACATAAAATCAACAAATATTTGCAGAAGGCATCAAGTAATAACTTGTCAACTATAAACAAAGAGTATTTACTTTGCCAGCAAGGGTTGTGAACATTTAACATTTAGTGGACAAAAATCATAACTCCAAAAGGAACTTAAGAAACCAATGAGGAACAAAATCAACACAAAACACACAAATGAAGTGAAAGTTACGTTCTTTATTAAATCAAACTTTCAAGTCCTAGGCACAAAACCGAAGGAAACAAGCGAGCCAAATAATTTCACAACAATAATTAAAATGAAAGACAATTTCAGATTACCTTTACTCTAAGTGCTTACTCATTTCTTGATATTGTTGATGGTTCTTATCCATGTCCAGAAAAATTTTTCAGTCATGATAAGGGATTGCCTACCACACAAGAAAATCCAGATTTTCTTCAATGGTGCATAAAGATCGAGCTTTAATGATAATTGCTTTCTATCATCAGGGCAAGACACCAATTATTTTTTGGTTAGGCAGGATTTGAACCCCATGTCTCTTATTTTAAGACAAGATACTAGTTCCCAATTCAAACAAACCAAGATCCTATGAGAATGTCAATTATTTTCCAATGAGTGAATGTCAATTTGCAGACTAATTCAACTTGCACTAGAACCAGAGAAAAGTGTGTGCGTGTGTGTGTGTGTGTGTGTATATTGTATTCATGGGAACCAAGGACCACAATATAAACGAACAAGATCATGAAAGGTAAGCCACGAAAGTTTACTAATACAAACAAGAAAAGGGGGAACAAAATTGATGTGTTCAAAAAAAAAAAAAAAAATTTCCAAGAAATCTATGCTAAAAAAACTAATGCTGAAATATTGTGCTTCAGTAATGGATCCGAAGGATCTAAAATCAATGATATCCAAACACCAAAACCATATATTATGGAGTTTAGGGTTCCAAATTCATTCAAATACACGAAACAAAAAATTGCAAAAATAAAGAAAGAATACAACGAAGTTTGAAATTTCAAACAAAAAAACAAGTTAGAGTTCACACCTTGCCAATCTTGAACTTCATGGAAGTAGTCTCGAGCATCATCTTCGTTGACATTGCCTCTGAATTGAAAGAACGAGAGAGAACGCAACATCTATTTTCTTTTTCTTTCTTTTTTTTAGCTTTTATACTATGACTTGTTCTAACGGTAATCGGTAAGCCACTAAAACTCAGTTAAACGGCCAAGATTAAAACCTTCAGAATTAATGGTCCAGATATGGGTGGGTACCGTACCCCTACAAAAAACAAGTGGGTACCGTAGAATGACCCCTCATTTAAATATTATTTATTCATTCATTCTTTATTTTTTTTTTAACAACTATACATCTTTCAATATTTTTTTATTCAATACCTTATTATTAGAATAGAAAAAAAAATATTTGAAGAATGAACAGTAGTTCATCAAGTCTAATAAGCTACTGTTCATGAGTCAAAAAAAAAAAAAAATAGGTATAGAGAGTCTATTGGAGAGTCATTTTGTAGGTTTACTCTCTATAATAGAGAACATTTTGTGTTTAGAGAGTCTATTGGAGATGCTCTAATATAGTCAAAGACATAGGATTTAAAATACTATGGAAAAAAAAAAAAAATATATATATATATATATATATATATATATATAACTCCAAAACGATACACTGATATTAACAGGTACCGAAATATATCGTTCCATTAGCTAAACCGAAACGGCTTCCGGTATGAAATTAACTTCCTTGGTATTAATACAAAACCATAGTTGTTAGTGAGGAAACTTTCACATCGTTAGCAGGTATGGACATAGCTATAGCTATCAGGGTTGTAATATGCCTTTTTGTTTTTAATAAGTCAAAAAAATGGTTGAGGGGACGATTAGTGTGGCTTCCCTCTCTAAACGTAGCTATAATAGCCCTTAACTACTCACGAGCAAGACTTCATTTTGATGAAGAATAAGGAACACCAACACATTACTCACGGGGGAGGGATGAGTTGAACCCAAGACACTCCGCATAACAATGTCTTGTTAGCCCAAGACCCCAACCACTAGGCCACTAAGCACGTTGGTAGGGTTGGAAACTTGGAATACGCTATAAGTATGGTAAAATGTCTATCACATAAGTGTGTATCGATTTTATAATCTTGTGAGTTTATTTTGCTCTTATTTAATTTTGGGAGAATACAATTACAAGACCCTCCCTTTCTTCTGATTTTCTCATTTTTCCTCTTCTTTTTTATTTATAAAACTATTTTTTATTTTATAATTTGATAAATGTGTTGGGATTTGAACCATACATTTCTCCATTGAAAATATTATAAGGTGCTAGTTGAGTTATAAAACTCCTTACTTCTTTGATTTATGCAATAAGTGTAATGCCAGTATGATGCATGACTCAATTTAAAATACTTCTGTGGGGTTGTTTACTTTGTAAATTTAGTTCTTATCATCATCTCAACCGCAGAAAATGCTTATGTGGCCAACAAATTGCACCTAACGCATTTGAAAGTTAAGTAGCTAATAAAATAATAATAAAATTTCTTAATTGACATTAAAATATGCCGCATCAATATTTATATAAAAAATCAATATCTTATTAAAAATGAATTAAAAAATCAATATCTAAAAGAAAAAATTCTCTCAATTTCTTGGCAACTAAGCACAACAACAAAGCACCAAAAATCTGCTTTGGATTGAAAGAGCCTCACTAAACCTACTTCATTGGAGAGACAACACAGATCCCTCTCCTACCAAAGCCATCATCTTTCTTCATCAATCTTTGCTAGAATTTAAAAAAAAAAAAGTCCTCCAACCATTGTTATATCACCACCACCATCTTCTGCATCCGCCCATTTAGCCACCATCAATAAAACCTAATTCTCTATTGACAACCACTTTTATATATATAAACAAACAAAATATGAACTGGGTTCGAGTTACACCTAGTTTAACACTTATAAAGTTACACTTTTTGTACACCGAAAATTTCTAAGAGATTCAAAGGTTGAAAAAACATCATTAAATGATATTGCTTTCCACCTTATTACCTAATTAACACTAATATTCTCTCTCTTCTTATTTATTACTTTCCACTAGATAATATTTTCTTCAACAAAATTTAACAAAAACGATTTGCAAAAATAATCTCATTTTCTTTGATTTCACAAAAACTGCCAAAAACAAGAGTCAAATAACTTTCAATTTGCTCCTTAGAACAAAAAAAAAAACAAAAACAAAAACAAAAACAAAAGAACAAAAACCTACAAAGCTGAGCCTATCATACACTAAACAATCAAACCTCTCATTTTGTCAACAAGCAATTGAAAGGTAGGCCTTCTGCCTGGACTAGCCACTTCAATGCAGTCTAACGAAAAAAAAAATGTTTATACTCATATATCACACTTGATGTGATTGAGTAGTTTTGTTTAAAATTTTAAATATGTAAATACAATTTGTTTATATGTATTTATTAAAACACTGATATTGTAGAATGCAGTTCAAAAAAATTTGATATTTTGTTTAGTGTATGATAGGCTCAGCTTAGTTTTGGTATATTTTTTTCTTTTTTAAAGGAGCCGTTGAAAGTTATTTGACTCTTGTTTTTGGTAGCAATTGAAAGGATTTTTTTTTTCCCACATAAAAAAAAATTGAAAGTATTTTTTTGTTATTCACGGCAAAAGCTGCAAATAGTTAATTATCAAAAACATAATTGTATGTGCTTCGATTATTTGAGCCCTGTTATGGATTCTACTGATCCTAATCATCATAGTAGTTTGAATTCAAATACAAGAGATGGAGATAAGGACATATCCGGCAGTCTGTAAAAACCTAGCCTTAGTGATTATATAATCAGAGTGTATCTTAGGTGATAAGGTTGTTTGCAAATCAACAAACATATAAAAAAAAAAAAAAAGATTTAAAAAAATCAAGTAAATAAAATTGGAACATGAGATACAAAGAACCTAAACTAATAATAATTAGAAGTTATTTTCAACAAATTTGTGATCTTGAACATTTTGTTAAAAAGGACGAGGAAAGTGATAGAGGTTTTATTTAGGGGAGAAAAAAACTGAATGAAGTAAGGAAAGCCTAGAAAGATGAAGAGGGCAGAAACCTATGATGAATTTCCGGAGAAAAAGAAAAAAAAGGATTACAATGAAAGAGAAGACTTAATATAGGGAGAGAAAAAGAAATACAATCAGCATTTAATAAAGAGAAAGATAACGAGGGTGCTATTGGTAAGTATTTAATGATGTAATAATGGATAATAGTGTTTTCTTTTTAACTGTTTGATTTTTTGGAAATCTATGATTTAAAAAATGTGTAACTCTTATAGAATTATATCAAATGTAACTTGAATCTATTTCATATAAGATTAAATTCAATAAGAACGGGGTGTAAACTCTTTGGCTTACACCAGCCATTACTCTTATGTAAAATAATTAATTTAATATAGTTTTCTATTAAAATAAAGTGGGATATTATTTAAAAAAAAAGCATTTATTTTATAGCTTTTTTAAAAATAAAACTCACATTTTGAGTAATTATGCACAAGTGAGTTTCTAAAAAACTTCCCACCGACTACTTTTTCCCAATTCCCATCTCACCCACGTAAGAGCATCCACAGCCGGTTTTGCTATCCCATCTTATTTTACCATTCCAAAAAGCTACTTTATTAATTATACCATACCATTTTACAATACTCCCAACATCCCAAAACTCTATTTTCCTTTTCTACTCATTAAAATAATATATCTTCCTAATAAAATATATTTTTTCCTTTTTTGTTTTTTCTCAATTTTCTCCCCCGCGTCCCTTCCAGAATCCTCCATTACTTTACTTTTCACCTTCTTCCAGCCTCCTCCTCCAATCCATCATCCATATCAACCCAACTCCTTCACACAACTCCTCCATCACCCATATCAACCCAGATCGACGAAACAGAAAAGAAAAGAAAAAAAAAAAGAACCATCACGCCTATAACAACGCCACAGCCACCACAACGCTGATCACATATACCAGCAAACCCAGAAAAAAAAAAAAAAAAAAAACAAAAAACCATTAACACCCACGCCGATCACAACGCCACAGCCACCACAAGGCCATAGCCACCACATCTCCACCGATCTCGCCACCCACCAATCTTTGCCACGCCATAGCCACCACAACGCCGATCACATATACTAGCAAACCCAAAAAAAAAAAAAAAAAAAAATCCAAAACAAAACAAAACAAAAAACCATTAACACCCACGCCGATCACGCCACAGCCACCACAACGCCATAGCCACCACAGCTCCACCGATCTCGCCACCCACCAATCTCCGCCATGCCACAACCACCACAACGCCGATCACATATACCAGCAAACCTAGAAGAAAAAAAAAAAAAAAAACCATTAACACCCACGCCCACCGAACCACCGTCATCAAAACCCACGATCTCCACCGTTGTCAAAACCCACACCTCCAAAGAAATCCACTAGCCTAGCCTCGTCGGAATCACTATCGGAGCCATAGGAGCTCCAATTCAAACCCATCGGAGCCATCAGAGCCACGCCGACCCATCCGATTTCACTGTTGAGGAAGCCATGGGGTCTTGGGTCTGAAGAGAGCAGAGAGTGGATGAGAAAGGAAGAAGGAAGAGAGAGAAAATAATAGAAATAATGAGAGAGGAGAGAGAAATTCCCGGTTAAAAATAAGGAGAGAGGATTAAAAAATTAATTTTTTTTATACCATTCAACTATAGTACCATCTTACATTTAAGATGGTACTGTAGTTGTATGCCAAAAAAAATTTAACATTTCCCATATGGCTTTCCAATTGCTGAGCACATTTTGGGTTTAAATGCCAAATGTACCTTACATTTGGCATTTGGCCCTCCAGCTGCAGATGCTCTAACTAGTACATTATAGCCTACTCAAATGCTACTTTTATTGACTACTTTTATTTTATTATTTTTCTTAATTTTTTATTATTATTATAAATAAAACTCATATTTTGGATAATTGTACGCAAATGAGTTTCTAAGAAACTTCCCACCGACTACTTTTTCCCAATTCCCATCCCACCCACGTGACTAGTCAAGAAAGGGTGGTTGTTCGCTTCCTTTCTTCAAAGCAGTCAATACGCGCTAAAATTAGGTATTATATATTCGTTGAGGGCTAATAAAATATATTCTCTTTCTTTCTTAGGTGACCAGCCACTATGCTCAAATGCTACTTCTATTGACTACTTTTATTTCATGGTTTTTTTTTTTTTTTTTAAATAAATAAAACTCATATTTTGGATAATTGTACACAAGTGAGTTACTAGAGGCTGTTTGGCCACTATTTTTTGATCACTCAATTTCCGTCACTCATCACTCATCACATAACTCATAACTCATCACTCTAAATACCAAGGCTGTTTGGCACCATCACTCAATATTTTTCACACTATTTGTGGGTCCCATACCTGTCACTGGTGCAGCATTTTTTTTTCCACTAGCAGCTTCTTCTTCTTCTTCTTTTTTTTCCTCCTGGGTTGGTTGTTCGGTCTGTTTTTTTTTTTTTTTTTTTTTTTTTTTTTTCACTAAGTTTGGTGAGTCTAGGTACTAAAGAAAAAAAAAAGAATAGAACAAAACAGACCAAACCAGTTAAAAAAAAAAAAAAAGAAAAAGAAACCCAGACCGAATAGCCAACATAAGAGGAAAAAAGAAAGAAGAAGAAGAAGAAAAAAAAAAAAAGAAAGAAGAAGAAACAGACCGAATAGCCAACCCAGAGAAGAAAGAAAAAAAAAAGTTGTAGGCTCCGGAAGTGAGGCTGTTGGGCCTGGATACACTTGGGCTAACAATTTATTTGTAAAGTGGGTTTTTGAATTTCCTACTAAGGGTCGTTCTCGGCAGAGAGACTCAATACAATATTCACTCTACTCTCCTTTTTTCTGAACCCCTTTCTCTTCCCAAACTCCTGCTATTTATAGCCAAGGTTAGTGGAGGGATTATGATTGCAGCTGCCAATAGTGCTATTGAAGGTCCAATATTGTTTGCTTTAAGTGGGTGTTTAGGTGAAGGTGGGATGCAGTAATTGCGGCCTTGGAACTTGGTTCCAGCCTAGTCAATTGTGCTCGGTAATGCAGTTCCCCGACCATTTCGTGGCCTCCCCGGACAGGATTTATGAGCTTGTTAAGGAAAACTCACGCCGAGCACCTCCCAGGATTCGTGACCCGAACTCTGCCCTTGCACGAAGGTAGTTTCAAGGACTTAGGGCAATTGGGCCGCTACGTTGGGCTTGGGCCCAGGGCCCATACAAGTCTAGGGATCTCGGTACCGTACATTAGCCCCCCCTTGATTCATCCCCGGTTGCCGGGAAGAATCAAGGAGCTGGACGGGCCTCTTGCTCTCGGGGATCCTAGGGCCTGGGACTCGTGATTATGGTTTCCCATTAATGCTCATCTCAAAAGACGTGCCGTTTCGCGGCGTCAGGTACAGTCGTCATTATTACCTGACGGTTCGTGAACCAAAGCGACACGCGAATGGGCTTCCTTTGGTATTCGTAGGGCCGTTCGTAAAGCGTGCCCATTTATTGTTTGATTAACCATTTCTTCGTCCCTCTTCCTGATCCTATAAATAGTTCCCCTCAGAACTTTCTCTCATTTTTCCTTCATCTCCGATTTTTTTGAGTTTACTCTCTGCCGACCAACTCTCTCTGCGCTTTCTCACCTGCTTAGTGTTCCTTTCCTCCTTAGAACCCCAAGTAAGTTTTCTTCCCCTTCCTATTCCTTTAGCTTTATTTCTTCAAGTCCCCTTTCACAGTATTAAGCGTCAGGGATGGGTTACTCTTACCTTTTAGAGACCTCGGCTGCCTTGGCCACCTTTAGGAGCAAATTTAGCATCCCCGATGACGTGGAAGTGGCATACTGCCATGAGAGTGACATCGCTCTCCACCGAGGACAAGGCACAGTCTTTTTTCCTTTGATGTCAATCTTAGAGGGCGGGGTTAGGTTTCCCGTGGACCCCCTTCTCACAGATACACTTAGGTACTACGGACTGTGTCCCGACCAGCTTTCCCCCAATTTTTACCGGGTGGTTAGCTGCGTCAGTAGGTTGAATCACACCTTTAATTTACAGTTAAATCATCATGATATTAACCACATGTATAGCCTCTGTGGGAACAAAGCTACCAACTATTACCTAAAGACAAGAGATAATCGGGTACGGTTGATATCATGCCTGCCCGATTCGAATAGGAACTCCGCCAGGGAGTTCGTTCGCGTGCACGGCAATTGGTTTGCCGGGGACGTCCCTTGCCCCCTTTCACGGCGTGAAGTGGGTTTGTACCATTCCCTTAATCTAACTGCTTTCCTCCCCTTTTTCATTTCTGTTCATTAAGGTAAAGCTTCATTAACAGATATTGATATGATGTTTGCTCTTTTGTAGACGGCAAAGTTTTCGTTCCGGATCTCAGAGCCGTCCACGTCAAAGATTTGAACTTCACTCTTCGCTCCGAGATATACGTGCATTGGGACGGACAACTCCGGGCCTCGCACCTGATCCTCGGAGTAGAACCGGTCAACTCCACCTGGCAGAATTTTAAACAAGCACTTCTGGTGGATAGTCCCCTGCTGTCATACATTGACGTTCGGTACACCAACTTCCTGCCACCGAAGCTTACAACTGGGGAGGCGAGGGAATTTGGACGGCGCTTCACCGCCTCGGACGAGCTAGCTCCTTTGCGAGACGAGTCCGCGGAACGCGTTTCTCGGCGCCTCAGAGAGTTAGCCCACGAAGCTATCCGAGAAGAGAATCCCGTTCAGGAGCAGGTGCAGCCCGAGAACCAAATCGTTGAGCCTCAGCAACCAGCGTTTGAAGCGGCTACCTTGTCGGCTGAAGATACCCGGTCCGGAGGAAGGATGGTGTCAAGGAGGGTCATGACCATCGATCGTTTCGTGCCCGGTGCACGGCAGCCCACGCAGCCCCCGCCTCCATCTCAAACTGGACGGGCCAGGAAGAAACAAAAGGTCACCGATCAACCTTCCACGGGGCCGGGAGATGCAGCCGTCCAGACCCCTCCGCACCCAACGGGGGGGGTTGTCATTCGTGAGCCGCAGACCCAGATTGGTCCGGGGGCTGCGTCCTCCTCTCAAGCGGCTCCAGCGTGGAAGCCTAAGTTTCTGTTGGACGGCAAGCCTTTGCCTTCAACTGCTTGCGTGCGGATATGGGAAAAAGGCGAGGGTGGCCGTATTGCCCAAACCCTGGCCGAATTGCCCAAACCCTGGCCGAGGGCCTCCTTCTTCTAGAGGACGTGCACGCCTTTGAGGAAGGATCTGAGGAGTCTGTGGGGCGCCGATTAGAATGGCATGCTATTGCGGTAACTCCTTAGTCATTTATTTTCTCCCGTACATTATATTCCTGTTTTATCGCTAACTTTTTGTGATTGCTAGGCTGCTCAATTGGCTCACATAATGGCCGGCCGGGCACGAGATCTCGCCGAGGAGGTCGAGCGCGAAAAGAGTGTGCGGGAGTCAGCGGCCAAATCAGTGAAAGAAAAGCTTAAGGCAGCTGAGAACGCCGAGAAGAAGGCCGCCGTAGCGGAGCAAAATTGGGCGCTGGCAGAAAAAAGATGTGTCGAGCTTCTGACCAAGCAGAATGAAACTGACGTGAAACTGGCCGAAGCCATCAGCCTGAACACTTCCAACGCCGAGGAGTTAGCTGACCTAAGGGCGGCCCTGACGGAGTGCGAGCAGAAGTGGTATAACGAAGGCTTCGCTGATGCCGAGCAGTCTGCAGAGCCGGTCGTGACTCAGGCTCGGAAGTTGGGTTTCGAGGCTGGGTGGTATGCCGCTCTTCATGCACTGGGTGTTGCCGAGGATTCCCACCTGAGAGACCCCGGCCAGATTCCCTTTCCGAGAGATGCAACTGCCGCGCAGGATCCCCTGGTTACTGTTGACGAGGAGGAAACGGCAAGCATGAGGGAGCTCGTTGAACAAATTGATGCCCATGCCGAGCCAGAGGACATGGAAGCCACCAGCATCCCAACCGTACAGGACCTTCTCGGCGAAGACTCGTGTTACCCCCTCACCGACCAGACAGAAGTGAGAGATCCGACCCGACCTTCCAGCTGATTAATTTTACGCTTTCATTAATTTTCATCGCACTTGTAGTTTTCGTGTTTGTTGGTTTATTTGCCTATGTCGCCGGGATGTGGCGGACGAACAATTTACGGTTTAATTTGCCCGTTTGATCGGTAAACAACTTCCTTGCTTAACTTTGGTCTTGGTTTGTTGAATGAATTTTATCTTTTTGATTGTTTCGCTTTGACTGTGTCAATGTTTATGCCGTGCATGTGATGATACCCAAAGCCTATCATGCCGTGCTTTGAATAGTCCGAGATGAATTTTAATGTTCGGAGGGTTGGGGTTCCCATATGCTTGGTGGCTTGAGCCTGCCGAGGAATATGATTTCATCTTTTGATCCTTTACCTTCTTGGCTCAAAGGCGTCTCCCCCCGCTCGGTGTTTTTAATCCTGCCGTGGGCCGGGTTTTTGTCCTTAGAGCTTTTAGCGATAAGGTTTCCACCTGCTCGGCGATTTTAATCGAGCCGAGGGCCAGGTTTCTGTCCTTAGAATTTTTAGCGATAAGGTTTCCACCTGTTCGGCGATTTTGATCGAGCCGAGGGCCAGGTTTCTGTCCTTAGAATTTTTAGCGATAAGGTTTCCACCTGCTCGGCGATTTTAATCGAGCCGAGGGCCAAGTTTCTGTCCTTAGAGTTTTCAGCGATAAGGTTTCCACCTGCTCGGCGATTGTAATCGAGCCGAGGGCCAGGTTTCTGTCCTTAGAGTTTTCAGCGATAAGGTTTCCACCTGCTCGGCGATTTTAATCGAGCCGAGGGCCAGGTTTCTGTCCTTAGAGTTTTTATTTGCAGTTCTCTTGGTGTGTATTGACGGGAAAAAACAGCATATACAAATGAACTTCATCATAATCTCAACCTTAGCAAAATACAAGCTTTGGCTTACACGTAGAACTTCTTTAAGTTGCTGGCGTTCCACGGCCAGGGAAGCGGCCTCTCGTCAAGGTCTTCCAAGAAGTAGGCCCCTACACTAGCGATGGCTGTAACTCTGTACGGTCCTTCCCAGGTTTGAGCAAGCTTGCCTGCAGATATGTCTCGCATGCTTCCCACGACTTTTCTCAGGACCAATTCTCCGGCACTGAACTCCCTTTCCTTTACATTTCGGTTGTACCTTTGGGCTAATCTTTGCTGATACTCGGCGAGCCGTATGGTCGCCGCCTCCCTGCATTCCTCTAGCCAGTCCAAATGCTCCATCATCAGGTCGGCGTTCTGGACGGGGTCAAACCCTGCGACCCGTGCACTGCACAAGCTCACCTCGGTTGGTATCACGGCCTCTGCTCCGTATGTCAGGGAGAACGGGGTCTCACCCGTGGATCTTCTGGGGGTTGTGCGATAAGCCCATAATACACTGGGTAGCTCTTCTGCCCATCTTCCTTTCGCCCCGTCCAACCTTCTCTTCAACCCGTTCAAAATAGTCTTGTTCACTGCCTCAGCTTGGCCGTTGCTTTGTGGGTAAGCCGGTGTTGAATACTTGTTTTTGATGCCAAGCTCGCTGTAGAAGGCCCGAAAAGCTTTGCTATCAAACTGTAGCCCATTGTCGGTTACCAGAGAATTTGGCACCCCAAACCTTGTGACTATGTTTTTCCATACAAACCTTTTTACGTCAGTATCTCGGATATTGGCCAAGGCCTCGGCTTCCGCCCATTTTGTGAAGTAATCAACAGCCACCAATACAAAACGGCGGTTCCCCGTTGCTCGGGGGAATGGTCCGAGGATGTCAAGCCCCCACTGCGCGAACGGCCACAGGCTGCTGACGGGGTTTAGACGACCTGCAGGCTGATGGATCAAAGGGGCGTGCTTTTGACACTGTTCGTAGCTTCGAACATATTCAGCGGCATCCTTCTGCATCTGTGGCCACCAGAACCCCTGAGTCATCGCTCTGTGTGCTAGAGATCGTCCCCCAACATGGCCGCCACACACTCCCTCATGTAGCTCGGTCAGAAGCTCTCTGACTCCTTCGGGATGTAAGCATAAAAGGTAAGGGCCTGCAAAGGACCTTCGGTACAGTTTGTGGTTCGAAGACAGCCAGTACCGGGGAGCCATCCTGCGAATCTTGTTGGCCTCGCCTTCGTCCTCTGGAACCTTATCCTCGGCAAGGAAATCTATGATCGGGTTCATCCAACACGGCTTGGCCACTGCTACCTCCGCGACCTCTATTCTGGCTTGGTCGGGAATGCACTTCACACTGATACTTGGCTCTTTTATAAGTTCTATTGTGACTAGCCGGGGTGTATCCTCGGTTGCTGATGAGGCCAACGTGGCAAGTGAGTCGGCGTGTTTGTTTTGAGACCGAGCTACCTGGGACACCTTTACCGTTCCGAACTGACCGATAATCTGCTTGGCTGCACTTAGATAAGCTTTCATTCTGGAGTCCCGAGCCTCGAAGTCTCCTGTGATCTGGTAAACAACCAGCCGTGAGTCCGAGTAAACCTCAACATCTTTGGCACCCAGATGCAATACGGCCCTCAAACCGGCTAGTAGGGCCTCATACTCGGCCTCGTTGTTTGAGGCTTTAAATTCCAATCTGAAGGAGTGTTCCAATCGTATGCCCTCGGGGGTGATTATGGCTATACCAGCCCCGGCGCCCATAGCATTCGAGGTGCCGTCCACAAATACCTTCCACGGGCGCATCTCGGCACTACAAATTACCTTACCGTCGTTCTTGGGTGTGAATTCTGCGATGAAATCTGCGAGAACCTGTCCCTTCACCGAGCTTCTTGGTCGGTATCTTATGTCAAACGACCCCAGCCGAGTCCCCCATTTGGCAATTCGGCCTGTGAAGTCTGATCTCTTTAACAGTGACTGTAATGGATACTCGGTGAGGACGAACACCGTGTGAGCCATGAAGTAATGTGGCAACTTTCTCGTGGCGTGCACCAGGGCTAAAACCAACTTCTCCAGGGGCAGGTACCTTGTCTCGGCATCAACTAAGGTTTTGCTTATGTAATACACGGGCAATTGTACTCCTTGGTCCCTTAGTAACACAGCACTTACGGCATGGTCGGTGACTGCGAGGTACATAAACAAATCCTCCCCGGGTTCCGGGGCCGTCAACTTCGGCACCTTTGCCAAGTATTCCTTCAGCTCTCGAAAAGCCTCATCACATCCCTCGTCCCAGCGAAACCCCTTCCACTTCTTCAGAAGTTGATAAAATGGTCGGCAGCGATCGGCAAACTTTGAGATGAACCGGTTTAGGGCGGCTAACATCCCAGTGAGCACTTGCACCTCCTTGGGATTGTTTGGTGGTTTAAGGCGGTTCACGGCCTCTATTTGGTCGGGGTTAGCCTCTATCCCCCGAGTAGAAATCAGATAACCCAGGAACTTCCCAGCCCCCACTCCGAAAGTGCACTTCTCGGCATTCAAGCGCAATTTATGCCGTCGCAGTATCTCGAATACTCCCCGGAGGTCTTCCGTATGCTGTGACTCTTTTCTGCTTTTTACCACCATGTCGTCAATATATACTTCAACCGTGCCTCCAATTTTTTCCCGGAACATTCTCGTCATCATTCGTTGGTACGTGGCACCGGCGTTCTTCAATCCAAACGGCATGACCTCGTAGTGATAGTTTGCTCCCGGGGAGATAAATGCGGTCTTTTCCCGATCCTCGGGTGCCAAGGCAATCTGGTGGTAGCCCTGAAAGGCATCCAGGAAGCTCATTCTCGGGTGTCCGTACGTGGCGTCTACTAGTTGATCAATCTTGGGCATCGAGAACGGGTCCTTAGGACATGCCCTGTTCAAGTCTGTGAAGTCCACACAAACTCTCCATTTACCGTTCTTCTTCTTCACTACAACAGTGTTTGCTAGCCATCTCGGGAAGAATATTTCCTTTATGACTCCGGCTTCCTTCAGCCGCTGGACCTCCAGGTTTACTGCATCGACATGTTCCTTTGATGCTCTTCTCGGTTTCTGCTTCTTCGGGGGGAATGATGGGTCCACGTTGAGTTTGTGGACAATGAACTCGGGATCTACGCCGGGCACTTCATACGGGTTCCAAGCGAAAACATCTACGTTCTGCAAAAGGAGCAACAACATCTCTACTCTTTCCCGGTCATTCATGCTTGTACCTATCTGGAAATACCTGTCAGTATCTGGAAGAATTCTAACCTTCAATACCTCCTCGGCGACGTCCGCCCCCGTCTCCCCTCGGGGGTTCTGTAATTGCTATGAAGTTTCTTTATCGGCCTGCTCGGCTTGCCCGAGCTGTTCATTTTTCCATCTGACCGCGGCAACAAGACACTGCCTCGCCACTTGTTGGTTCCCCCTTACCTCGGCAACTCCATACTCAGTAGGAAATTTTACTTTCACGTGGAGGGTGGACGGAACAGCCTTCATGGCGTGAATCCATGGCCTCCCCAAGATCGCGGTATATGGTGAGAATGACCGGACTACTATGAAGGTAACAATAACTCCCTTGCCTTCCATGTCTACCGGGAGAGAGATTTGTCCCTCGGGAATTACGACTCTCCCGTCAAATGAGACCAGTGGCGTGTCATATTTCTCCAAATCCCCGGTCTTCAATCCGAGCCCCACGAAGAGGTCCGGGTACATGACGTCAGCTCCGCTCCCTTGGTCGATCATTACCCTCTTCACCAGGAACCCGCCTATCCTGGCCGCCACCACTAAAGCATCGTCATGAGGTTGGATCGTTCCTTCCAAATCGTTATCTCCGAATGAGATGGTCGGTCGTTCAACTTTCTTCTTCTTCCCGGCGGATTCTCCTCCCGCGCATGCCACTGTTAATACCCTCTTTGCCGCTGCCGTTCCTCTTGGTGCAGCGTGGATAACTTCGATTACCCCAAGTGGGGGCGGGAGGGGGTTCCTTTTCTGTTGGACGCCCTGGCCGGTTTCTCGGTTGGTGGAGTCTACTACAAACTCTTTTAGGTACCCCGCCTTCACTAGCTGCCCGAGATGATCTTTTAATACCCGACACTGCTCGGTGGTGTGTCCTTTGTCCCTGTGATAGGTGCAGTACAGGTTTTGGTTCCTCCGGGACGGGTCGCCTCCCATTTTGTTTGGCCACCTGAAGAATGACTCGTTCTTGATCCGCTCCAAGATTTTGTGTACGGGCTCTTTAAACGCCACATTAACCCCTTCGATTTGCACCTCTGGTTCCTGCATTCTGAAGTCTTTTTTGGGCCTTGCCGGCACAACGCCTTGCCGAGGCTTCCCAATTAATGGGGCTTTCCCCCTGTTCTGCAGCCGATCGTCTTCTAAGCGTTTGTATTCCTCTATGCGTCTCATCAGCTGCCTCATGTCCTCGGGGGGTCTTCTTGTCAACGACTCCCGTAATTCAGAGTCTTCGGGGAGCCCTATCCTGAAGGTGCTTGCCGCAATTTTCTCATTCCCTCCACCAATCTCGTTGTAGAGCTCCCAGTATCGGCTGGCATAACTCCGAAGGGTTTCTCCATCCCTCATCTTCATGGAAAGTAGCGCGTCAACCGGCTGTTGCACTCGGCTGCATGTCACGAATCTACTGCCGAACTCTTGAATCAACTCGGCGAAGCTGCGTATGGAACCTTTCCGTAACCCATTGAACCATCTCAGGGCCGTTGAGCCGAGACTAGAGGGAAATACTTTACACATCAGCGCATCATTGCGTGAATGCAAAGACATCATGTGAATGTAATGACTGACATGCTCCACGGGGTCTGTCTTACCCTCGTAGGAATTGAATGGCGGGCGCGTGAATCTGCTCGGCATTGGGGCCCGTTCAATCTCATCGGAGAACGGCGACCGAGCGGCCAACCGTAAGGCTCGGCTCATGGCGTCCATGGCGGCGTTGTGGTGCCGCCGTTCCTCTGGCAATTCTGACCCTTGGTCACCGTATCCATGCGACCGTGACCGGTTCCGCTGACGATGTCTCTCCCGGGAGTGTCGGTGTGACTCATGAGAGCGTGAGCGGTCTCGGTAGCGTTGCGTATTAGATCGGCTGGAACCCTCCTCGCCCCGATTTCTCCTTTGCTGGGGGTTGCGATCCCTCTCCTGGCGCTGACCCCATGCGTCCAGCTCCAAATCCATTACCAACCTGCGCAACCGCTCCAGCTCTCGGTCTCTATCATCATGCTGCTGATGTGCCGAGACGCCTGAAACCGTTCGGTGTGTCTGGTCCGACCCTTCTCCTAATCCGGACCTTTCCTCTCCTCTGGGTTGCTCTCTATCCTCCTGCCGTTTCTGCCTTCTCTCCCTCCACGTCGATCCCCGAGAAGATCCTGCCGAATTGCTCGGTACACGCTCTCCCGAACGCTCTTCAGACATTTCCCTTGTTTGAGTCTCGGTTGAACCACAGCTTCGTAGGAGGGCCCCACGGTGGGCGCCAATTGTAGGCTCCGGAAGTGAGGCTGTTGGGCCTGGATACACTTGGACTAACAATTTATTTGTAAAGTGGGTTTTTGAATTTCCTACTAAGGGTCGTTCTCGGCAGAGAGACTCAATACAATATTCACTCTACTCTCCTTTTTTCTGAACGCCTTTCTCTTCCTAAACTCCTGCTATTTATAGCCAAGGTTAATGGAGGGATTATGATTGTAGCTGCCAATAGTGCTATTGAAGGTCCAATATTGTTTGCTTTAAGTGGGTGTTTAGGTGAAGGTGGGATGCAGTAATTGCGGCCTTGGAACTTGGTTCCAGCCTAGTCAATTGTGCTCGGTAATGCAGTTCCCCGACCATTTCGTGGCCTCCCCGGACAGGATTTATGAGCTTGTTAAGGAAAACTCAGGCCGAGCACCTCCCAGGATCCGTGACCCGAACTCTGCCCTTGCACGAAGGCAGTTTCAAGGACTTAGGGCAATTGGGCCGCTACGTTGGGCTTGGGCCCAGGGCCCATACAAGTCTAGGGATCTCGGTATCGTACAAAAGTCAAAGGTCAAAAGTTGCGGCTGAGTACTGTTTGTGGGTCCCTATATGTGTTTAATTACAATATTGTCATTGAGTTATGAGTTATGGAAACTGAAAACAGCCAAAATGTGTTTTCAGTTTCCATAACTCATAACTCAAAAATCAGAGAATTGAGTGATGGAAACAAAGTTATGGAAACAGAGTTATCGTTTTCCAAACAATTGTTTTGCTATGGGTCCCATCATTTTTGAGTTATGAGTTATGGAAACTGAAAATTGAGTTATGAAAATTATGAATCCAAACGGCCCCTAAGAAACTTCCTACTGACTATTTTTTCCCAATTTCCAACCCACCCACGTGACTACACTATAACTTGTTAAGCGGAACTTTTTTATATTTAAAATAAAGTGGGATTATTATTTTAAAAAAACATTTATTTTATGATTTTTTTTTTTTTTTTTTTTTTTTTTTTTTTTTAAATAAAACTCATATTGTGGATAATGGTACACAAGTGAGTTTCTAAGAAACTTCCCACCGACTAGTACACTATAACCTGCTCAAATGCTACTTCTATCTTTCTTTATTGCAGATTTCAGTCATTCTTCATCATTTCATGCCTGAGCTCTTTTGTCCTCTTATTCTTATTTATTTTTATTTTTATTTTTATTTGTTTCGTTAATGTGTGCCCTATCTTTTTTAGAAACATTTTCTTGAAAATTGAAAAAGTTGTCAATATTTTTTCAATTTCTGAGAAAATATTTTAAAAAATGATTAATTATTGTGTGCCCTTAGGGCACAAATTAGCAAACTCCATTTTTTTTTTTTTTTTCACAAGTCAGTGAAGTCACACCACTTTTGCTTTATCTTGCTCTTCAATTTTATTTTCAACTTCTCTGTCAAAGTTAGGAGGGTCAGATAGTGAGAGATGAGAGAGAGACTAGGAGCTACAGGACATCAATTAAGTTCAAGAAGGGAAAATAAGAATCCAAGAAGCCAAAATTCATGTCAGCCGAAAAATGAATTTAAGCCGAAATTGGCTGGAATGCCCAGAACGGGCCGAAATGGGGCGAAATTTAATCCGAGGTGGAATGGAGGGTATTACCATTCCGGTTTACACATTAGTGTGAGATATTCCGGTCGTTCCGACTAGAACTTAACGAAATTCATAACATTGCTACCACCCATTCCACCTCAGGTCAAATTTCGACCTGTTTCGGGGTGTTTCAGCCGTTTTGGTCAATTCCGACCAATTTCAGGTGGAATGGGAATTTCGGCCGGTACTGGTTTTGCCTTAAAAAAAAAAAAAAAAAAATTATCCTGCAACTATGTTGTTTTACATCTCAAATAAGATGTTCATAGATCCATTCACACATGTAAAGCTTCTATTTTGACAAGATCTAAAGTTTTAAATTCATAAGAAAATAATAACAACCCAAAAAGAAATTAATGGCAATGTCCGACCTTCATCTGCATGCTCTATCTTTTCTTTTCCCTTTTCATTTTTGGCTTTATTATTTTTTTTGCACTATATTTTTTCGCTTGCTTGTCTTCACATTTCGTCAAACCTTGAGAGCTTGAGACTTTTTTTTTTTTTTTTTTGTTAAGCTGAATGGTAAGGGGCTGTTTGGTAAGGTAGTTTAAGCCACACCTTTCAGTTTTTAAATAATATTATATGTATTTTCATATACTTTTTAACAATACGTATTTTTAAAACATACAAATAAAGTACCAAACGCCACTAAAAACTGAGACTTGTTATTTCTGAACAATAATTTTCTGGTTTGGTAAAGTTTTAAATGTACCCTACTTCCAAGATATGATTGTCTTTTAGTGAATTTGAAAATTATTATTTTATTTTATTTTTTTGGATGGTGTGATGGACTGATGGGTTATGCATCTATTTGTCTATTGAAGTACGTTGGATATAGAGTGCAGGCGTGAAGTTTTCATTATGAGACTTGTTATTTCCGAACAATAAGGGGGTGTTTGGTGAGTATTTCTAAACAATAATTTTCAATTTTTAAACAATATTTTACGTATTTTTATATACTTTTTCACCCACACGTATTTTCATAAAAGTTTTTAAACAATAAGTTTCAATTTTTAAATACATGTACCAAACGAACCCTAATTATCTGGTTTGGTAAAGTTTTGAATGGCTCAAACTTCCAAGATATAATTGTTTTTTTATTGAATCTAAAAATTATTATTATTATTTTTTTTTGAATGGTGTGATGGACTGATAGGTTATTATTTATTAATATCTATTTGCCTATTGAAGTACATTGGATATAAAGTGTAGGCGTGAAGTTTTCTTTACCACAGCGAGGGAATTAATTTATTATAATAATAAGTATGAAAAAAATTATACGGTATATATTTTTTAATTTTAAAAAAAAATCTGAAATGGTACGTTAAAATTGGCCGGTACTAAAATATTTTGTTTCATTAGACAAACTAGAAACGGAATCAATTCTCAAAAAAAAAAAAAAAAACAGAATTAATAACATTGATTTAAAGCCTAAACCTGCACAAACAAAAATTAATTTAATATATGATTCAGTAATTTAGTATTATTATAATACAAATAAGTTGATATAATCTACATTAAATTATTAATTATTATAATAATTTATAATAATGGTAAAGTGAGAAACCGTGTTCATACCAAAAAAAAGTGAGAAACCGTTTAAGTAATAACTGTAGGCTGCACTGTACAGTCTGTGCAGTGCAAATGTGACTCATGTGAGCAGGCCCGCAGGGCCTGTACTTGGCTAAGTTTTAAAGCAAAAAAGGTGTCTTAAGAAGAAAAAGGTCCTAGCAAAACAACGTGTCCCACGATGGGACTCCCATCAATGAAATAAACTAAAAAATATATATATTTTATCGCTAGGCACTTTTTTCCAAAATTATCGCTAGGCCGAAATTATCGCTAGGCATCGCTGGGCATTCCGAAATTATCGCTAGGCACTTTTTTCCGAAATTATCGCTAGGCACTTTTTTATTGATTATGGCGCCGTTTGGATTGCGCTGGAACATGCTTCTGCGTCTGCGTTCCTTTTTTTTTTTTTTTTTTTTTTTCACGCGTTTTGTGAAATGGTAGGGTACAATTATCACTGTAGCAATATTGTCATATATCTTAATAGTACTGTTTATGAGACCTACAATTATTTTATTCAGAAAAAAAATATTATAAATGGTCTTATAGTACTATTCACACATTTAAAAATTATTTTTTTACTATGTTTTCAGTTTTTAGTTTTTAATTTTTAGTTTCAGTAACAATAAGTTCAATCTAAATAAATCCTATATATTTAGGTTTTATTTTAGTAACATCTAAAATTTGTATGAGGTGTAATTTTTGTAAGAGGATTTTTTTTTTTTTTTTTAATGAGAATTTTTGTAAGAGTTTTTTTGGAGGTAGAGTGTTGTTTTCGGTTAGCTTGTTTCAGGTGTGTAACTTGTATTTCAACTTTGGAAGAGGAAGGGAAGGAGAAATGAGTGAAGGGTAATTTAGTCTTTTTAATTTGTCGGATGCTTTTCTCTTGTCCCCCATAAAGGTCAATGCTGTCTTGTGAAAAAGCAAACCAAAACAAATAAAATATTATCTTATATGTAGAGTTAATGGGTGCCCCGGACCCTTATAACTTTGGTACTAATCTTCCATACGAGTGAGTACTGAGTCGGCACAATATGCCGAGAAAGACCAGCATGGATGGTGCACTAGAATCGATTTTTGTTCTGAGAGCATGGCTTGTCGTTTTTGTGGTGATTGGTATTCTTGGCAACTGGAAACTAGCTAAAGGAGATAATAATCCTGGTATGTTTAGCCATGAATTAATACTCAACTCGATCACCCAATTTTGTTTTCTCTTGCTTTTCTTTACTTTTCGTTTATTTTTCTCTTTTCCCCACTCACCTTTCTTAATGACTAGTTTTTGTACTTTGCTTGGTTGGAATAATTTGTTGCCTCAGCAAATGTAGAGGCAGAAATTTTCGGAATCACAATACAATAGAATTTTGTTATTTTATTTTATTTTAATAGATATGATATGATTTGAACATTTGACATCTGCTTGACTGCTCCATGCATATATCGGATTAAGACACAAATTTATTTTAATATAGGTATGATTGAACTAAGGTCTCTAGTTCGACATCAAAAAAAAAAAAAATATATATATATATATATATTTGAGAATCATCAAAAAAATATTTTACAAGTTGGGCTAATTGGGACTCGCATGTATAAGTATTAACTTAATATCACATATTTACCTACATATATACTCATAGATATGATTATGACTCTATTTTTCTTTTCCATATAAAACAAACAAAAAAAAAAATTATTTTTCTTTAATTATACATAAACGTACTCCTTACAATATTCATTTCTAATTTGAAAAAATTTCTATACCATTCAGTCATTCACTGTGTTTGGCCACCATAACTGTCAAACGAAATTAATTTATGACAATAATATGTAAGTATATTATTGAGATTTATATAATTTCCAGTTCCACAACTAATAATTTAATACCTTGTACGGAATATGGCACTTTTTCTTTCTTTCATCAAATTTTTTTTTTGGAAAATAAATCTATTCATTATGATAATTTAAAAAAATTCACTAACCAGTTCACAAAAATGTTTAAAATTTATTTTTTGGGGGGCCACCAAAAAAACTGAACTTCCCCATCTCAAAATAAAAATTTTGAATAAAATGAAATTTCTATATACATTAAGAAACAAAAATTATTTTATAAATAAGAATAAAACTCTTGAGAAATTTTAGAGACAATACAAATATGTAATGCAAATTAATTTTATTAGTATAACAATTAAGTCTTTGAAATTCTTAATATTGTATGTTGACTTTCATTGATTATTTTTTATAACATAAATGTATAAAATGAAATCCAATTGAAATTTATAATTTATAAAATTCTGAAAAAACAAATTGAATCAAGAAAATTGATGTGGTGTTAGTTTACATAAAGGATCAAAAATTTTGCTATACCTTTAATCAAACACATACATACTGTTGTATATGTGTATCTATAATTAAATGCATATATGTTTTATATATATATATATATATATATATATATATATATATATATATATATATATATATTACAGAATGACTCCCAAACTAAAATTTATAGGTGAACTCCTGGTTGCCGTGCATTTTGTTTTTGAAGTTTCTTTAATTTTTGGTCAAAACAAGTGGAACATAAACTAAAATAAAAATACGAATGCAAAAATAATTTTAATGTATGTTTCAATAAAACGGGTGACCCCAAAAAAATTCCACAAAATCTAAATAATGTTTGAATGTTTCGAAACATACTTACTTTGTCACACTCTTTATTTTTATTAGTACTCTTGTTTAGGTTTCTTAGATGACTGTTTCTAAATTAAAAAAAAAATATATATATATATATATATATATATATATATATATATATATATTTATATATATATTTCTTAGATGACTTCAAAGACCAAGTATTGCCCTTTTTTTTTCTTTTTTTTTATGTTGATAAAAAACCAAGTGTTGCCTATTGTAATAATCTATATACATATTAATAGGCAAAACTGAGAGAAAATTTAATTTAGAGTCTAATATAAATAAATTATCAAAACCCAGTAATAAAAAAAATAAAATAAATAAACTCATGTGAATATCCAAAATAAATAAAATAAAAAAATAGTATAATTTGAATATATATATGTAAGGACTCAATTTGTAACGACCCCAAATTGGTTTATTGGGTTCGAACGTTAAAAGCCCAAATAATAAATTTGTAGAGAGTGGGCTGAAGGGCTAGGCTTTGGTCACCGGACAGTGGTTAGTCATGGTGTTCATGATGGACACACAGAGGTGAACTAAGTTTGTCCATGGACCTTGTCCATTGAGCTTAATATTCTTATTATTCCTTTCACTTTTTGGGTACAATTGTTTCAACCTCTTTTTTGGTGCATGAATCCTTACATTATATAACCCTTCTCAGTTGATCCTGACCTTTCATCTGTCGATCAGGCAGGTAACTACTCGAGTGCCTGTCCCATCAGCCACCTCCCCCCACTTTCTGTTAATTGCAATAACCGAAGCCACACTATTAAGGGGTCTTTTCCCATCAATGTGGCTAGGACGTTTGTTGGCGCATTCAATGCGGAGGTGACGTCTTTTCCTTGAACCACTCTCACACTGTACCCCCGTGCGAGTCCCATTCTACTCACCTTTTCTTCTGGGAGCACTTTGGAGGCTGCCTTTGATGACGTGTCATTCTTCCCTTTTAGGCCTCGGGATGCCGAGGGCAGGGTCATCCTCGGCTGCACCTGTTGGCCATTTGGACTTTCGCTACTTGTCCTCGGTAACTACTCTCCTCGGCGCGGGCCTTGGGGTCTAATGGAAAGTGAGCCAGGACCACAAATTCTCTGGCCCCACAATAGCCCCTCAAAATCCTGCTGTCCGGATTCTCAGACAAAGAGGAGGGTTTTGATGACATCAGGCCTCTGTCAAAACTTGTCAATTCTTGTCATCTATCAGATCCAGAGACTCTTCGTCTGCCCGAGACACGTTCTTGGAGCCTTGGAAGGTGAAACGTGTTTTCATTAAACGCAGACGGCTCTGTCCTTCCCACGTTCAACGGCGCGATGGTAATCTAACGGTAGAGATTTCCTTACCTTTATGGGCAGGAAAATTCGTGCAGTTACTTTCGATGGAAGGTATAAATAATATCTAGAACTGATTTGTCTCTTCACTTTCGCACTTAAGAGTTCTAGCGCACATATCCTGGGTTCAGTCAAACTTTCATCCAAATTCAAGTCTATCTCCAGCATAAAAAGCCTGTTTGAGGAACCTTTCCTCCTTTTTGTAAGTTTTCTGCTCTCATTAACTCGTGCTTTTTCTCTTCTGGGTTCATTTTTCTCTTGTTCCTCTCTGTCTCTCATCATCCTCTGAGTCTGTTTAGTAGTTCCTAGAGATGGTTAAATTGAAAAAGTTGGTTGAGACCGAAGAGGTGATGGAAAAATTCATCGCCGACTATAGGATACCCCGCAACGTAAGTTTGAGGTACTGCAAAGAGGGGGAGTGGCATCTTAAGAGAAGGACGGGTGAGATGGTAATTCTCGTTCTCACCTTCATAAAGGGGGGTATGAAAATCTTCAGTGCGTTGCTAATATGTTTAGAATTCTGAGTTGTGTGGATGCCTTAAATAAAAAAATGGGGCTAAGACTAACCCATCATGATGTAAATTGATGCTACAATCTCCAAAATTTGAGGGGCAAATCCTACAACATAAAGACGAGAGACGATAGGGTTCGGCTAATCTAGTGCCTTCTCGAGTCCAATAAAGGGTTGAACAAGGACTTTCTTATTGTATCTGGGGAGTGGCACGATGACCTTCTTTGTCCAATTGTAGAGGGAAAACCAGGTGGGGTGTAGAGAGTAGGAGGGGGCCAATCTTTTGCGCCGTCTTAATTTTGTGTAGTTCGGTTACTAACCATGTACATGCCTCTTTGGGTCTGTCCGAGGAGGGATTTGGGGCATTTGACCAAGCTGACCCATCTGCGGATCCTTCTGGTGATCTGGGTGACCCTGACTTGCCCGAAGCGGAACTGTTGTCAGTGGGAACATCCTCTCGAGCCGAGATGGGTCTTAAGAGAAAGCCCCCAACCAGCTTATTCGATCTTATTGAGGGTCAGCCGGGGAAGGGTGCACAGGGAAAGTCGCAATCCAGTGTTCCAACTCCCCCACCCCAGCCCCAGCCTGTCCAGACTAGGTCTTCCTCTTCCAAGTCGCAACCACAATCTCCCCGCCCCAAACTTTCTGCTCCTCTTCAATCAGCACTGCCTCCTTGGCCTGAGCCCACCTACCCAAAGAGAAAGAGGAGTCCCAAGGGTAAGGAACCAATGGATGGGGGGAAATCCCAATCCTCTCGGGAGGGGCACGAAGCCCTGCGAGCTCAAAAACAGTAAAGATCAGGCATTAAGGCCAGGGGAAAGGGATCGATGCCCAATCCGCACCGAGTGCTTGGCTTCTTGCCCCAATGCTCCACAGGGAGCCATTGCTGGAAGACGCATCCATGAGGAACCTTGGAGATGACGAAGGCGGTTATGTGGCCGACGCGCTAGAGAGGGCCCTGCTGTTTCCTACTGATATGGGAGAGTTGAAGAATATGAGGATGCAGGAGGTTACCCTCAGCGTGAAGAGGTACCTGGGTATGGTAAGGCTCCTAAAACCTATAACTCCGTCGATTCTTACTCCTTGATTCTCGTTCATAATGTGTTTGTCTCAATTGGCAGGCTATCCAGGCTACCTATAGAATGAAGGAAGAAGTTAAGGGGCAGAGTAAGACCGCAGAGTTTGAGCGTAATAAACGTATAGATGCTGCGCAAACCCTCAAAAATTCTGAGTCTGACCTCACGAAGGCCAGGGAGGACTTAAAGGAGGCAACTAGAGCCAGGGATAATGCTGAGGCAAGTTTGACTGGTGCCTAAAAACAAGCCGAGGAGCAGATGAGGCGCATACTTGCTGCCGAGGAGCAATTGGAGATTGCCAAGGAGCAGATCAGTGATTTAAAGAAGAAACTGATCGAGGCAGACAATGCTAAGGGCGTGGTGGAATTTGCCAGGGACGAAACCGTAAGGGCCAATACAGAGGCTGAAACTAAAAAGTACAAGGCCGAGGAGGAGGCTTATGATGCGGGGGTCGCTGAAACCCAAGCCCTCCTTAAAGCTCAAATCCTTGGTGTATGCAGGCTATATTGCTCCTAAGTTTGGAACGAGGCCCTCAAACGAGCTGGGGTGGAGGCTTCGTCCGACTTGTGGAAGGCAGAGAGCGTATTTTATCCTCCAACCATCTGTGAGACCGCCTCCGCCAACTCCGAGACTATGAGCATTCCACAAGAGGCTAAGGCTGCTCAGTCAGAAGCTGCTCAGATTATTGTCATTCCTGGCGAGTCGACTGAGGGAGGAGAGCCTCATGAGGCGACAAAAGCACCTAGAGGTCTGAATCCTAAGATGCCTCAAGAGGCTGCCAAGTCTACAGTCAGTGCTCAGATCTCTGGTGCCGAGGAGCTGGCCATCTTTGTTCAGCCCCTTCAAGTCATTCCTCTTGCTGATGTCCCCAAGGGCACTGAGGCTAATCCTGCTCAGCCTTCCCAGGATGGGGATGTCTCCCAGGGCCCCGAGGCTAATCCTGCTCAGCCTTCCCAAGAAGGGGATGTCTCCCAGGGCCCCGAGGCTAATCTTGCTCGGCCTTCCCAAGATGTGGCTAAAATGAAATTGAAGAAGTAGAAGCCCTGGCCAACTTTTGTATTTGTTTCTAGTTTAACTATTAATTAGTTTCCCTTTTGTTTTGAGGACCTTAGAGTTTACTTGTAATTAAACTCTTTGACCACATGTATGAAATTCTTTTCTTCCTTTTTCCTTTAAATTACATGTTTGTTGCCCTTGCCGATATTTACTATTATTGCGAATCTCATGGTTTTTGAACTAGTTATCTTAACATGTATGAATGGTTATACATATGACACATTTGGGATCACATCTCGGAATTCTAACTTACCCGCGCCCACGGGGCGTTAAACTTGTATCTGAACATACTTCTGGGGAACCAAAGGCATTATCCGAGGTGCCGTGTGTGTTGTTAAGCCGGGCCTGGCACTTAGATTTTCTTGGAGTATCTAGTTTCGCCATAGGTTTGAGTCCGAGGACCATGCAGCCTTTTTGTTAAAGTAGTTGGTTTCCCATAGGTTTGAGTCCGAAGACCATGCAAGACCATGGTTCTGTCCAAAACTTATAGTTTTTCTTTACGCAGTTGGTTTCCCTATAGGTTTGAGTCCGAGGACCATGCAAGACCTTAGTTCTGTCCAAAACTTAGATTTTCTCTTAAAGTAGTTGGTTTCCCCATAGGTTTGAGTTCGAGGACCATGCAAGACCTTAGTTCTGTCCAAAATTTATAGTTTTTCTTTAACTAATTGGTTTCCTCATAGGTTTGAGACCGAGGATCATGCAAGACTTTGGTTCTGTCCAAAACTTGGATTTTCTTAAAGTAGTTGGTTTCCCTATAGGTTTGAGTCCGAGGACCATACAAGACCTTGGTTTTGTCCAAAACTAATAGTTTTTCTTTAAGTAGTTGGTTTCCCCATAGGTTTGAATTCGAGGACCATGCAAGACCTTGGTTCTGTCCAAAACTTATAGTTTTTCTCAAAGTAGTTGGTTTCCCCATAGGTTTGAGTCCGAGGACCATACAAGATCTTGATTATGTCCAAAACTTATAGTTTCTTAAAGTAATTGATTTCCCCATAAGTTTGAGTCCGAGGACTATATAAGACCTTAGTTCTGTCCAAAACTTATAGTTTTTCTCAAAGTAGTTGGTTTCCCCATAGGTTTGAGTTCGAGGACCATACAAGACCTTAGTTCTGTCAAAAACTTATAATTTCTTAAAGTAGTTGGTTTTCTCATAGGTTTGAGTCTGAGGACCATACAAGACCTTGGTTCAGTCCAAAACTTATAGTTTTTCTCAAAGTAATTGGTTTCCCTATAGGTTTGAGTCCAAGGACCATACAAGACCTTGGTTTTGTCTAAAACTTATAGTTTTTCTCAAAGTAGTTGGTTTCCCCATAAGTTTGAGTCTGAGGACCATACAAGACCTTGGTTCTGTCCAAAACTTAGATTTTCTGTTAAAGTAGTTGGTTTCCCCATAGGTTTGAGTCCGAGAAATATGCAAGACCTTGGTTCTGTTCAAAACTTATAGTTTTTCTTTAAGTAGTTGGTTTCCCCATAGGTTTGAGTCCGAGGACCATGCAAGACCTAGGTTCTTTCCAAAACTTATAATTTTTCTCAAAGTAGTTAGTTTCCCCATAGGTTTGAGTCCGAGGACCATATAAGATCTTGGTTCTATCCAAAACTTTCTTTTTGGTGGTTCCTCGAGGATTAGCCCCTTGACGAAGATGTAGGGTACTGACTTGATGTTAGAAGCCCCTAGAACTGCCCGTGCCACTGACGCTTTGAAGCGTAGTCCCTAGTGAAACTTTATATTAGGGCAACAACGGCGGGCTGCTGGAAATGATGGGGGGCTTTCGCAGAACCTTGTTTGACAGGGGCTTGATTCTACCACCGCCTGTGCCAACGCACAAGCCTTCCCACAGATGGCACCAATTGTAAGGACTCAATTTGTAACGACCCCAAATTGGTTTATTGGGTTCGAACATTAAAGGCCCAAACAATAAATTTGTAGAGAGTGGGTTGAAAGGCTAGGCTTTGGTCACTGGACAGTGGTTAGTCATGGTGTTCATGGTGGACGCACAGAGGTGAACTAAGTTTGTCTGTGGACCTTGTCCATTGAGCTTAATGTTCTTATTATTCCTTTCACTTTTTGGGTACAATTGTTTTAGCCTCTTTTTTGGCACATGAATCCTTACATTATATAGCCCCTCTCAGTTGATCCTGACCTTCCATCTGTCAATTAGGCAAGTAACTACTCGAGTGCCTGTCTCATCAGCCTCCTCCCCCCACTTTTTATTAGTTGCAATAACCGAAGCCACACTATTAAGGGGTCTTTTCCCATCAATGTAGCTAGGACGTTTTTTGGTGCATTCAATGTGGAGGTGACATCTTTTCCTTGAACCACTCCCACACTGTACCCACATGCGAGTCCCATTCTACTCGCCTTTTCTTCTGGGAGCGCTTTGGAGGCTGCCTTTGATGACGTATCGTTCTTCCCTTTTAGGCCTCGGGATGCCGAGGGCAGAGTCATCCTCGGCTGCATCTCTTGGCCATTTGGACTTTCGCTGCTTGTTTTCGGCAACTACTCTCCTCGGCACGGGCCTTGGGCCCTAATGGAAAGTGGGTCGGGACCACAAACTCTCTGGCCCCACAATATATGTGTGTAATTGTAATTTTTTTAAATTGATGACTTATACACTAGTTTATATAACAACCAAAGGTGCATGTCAGGTGTGGGTAACGCAAATAACCAAGCAATACTAAGGCTATGTTCGATTCAATATACAACATTTCCGATGGATGAAAACCTTTTTAAGAAAAATATTTTGTTTACAGTATTTGGTTGCTTTGCTGAAAATATATGCTCCAAAATTTTTTCAGTCATTTCATTTGTTTGTAAAATACAATATAACAAATTCCTATTTTTACATTGAAATTATTAAAAAAATGACAATTTTTGCACATGAATATAAAATTAATTCACCATACAAACATTTAATATAGTATATTCTTTCAATAATAATAATAAAAAACTCATATATAAAAAGCTATAAAAAAAAATCAATTACTTAAAACCTATTGCTCAAAAAAAAAAAAAAAAAAAAAAAAACCTAGATTCCAGTTAAACTACCACATAATTTCTAGATTTAATTTTTTTTTTTTTTTTTTTTTTTTTTTTTTTAACTAATAAGTTATCTAAAAGGAAGACAAGTTGTTTCCAAAAAGCTCGAAAAGTATTTGTTTACTAGCCCCCGGGGCCTCAAGTTAAACTGAATTCTACTAGGTTTTTCCACATTGACTGTATATCTAACTCTCTCTCTCTCTCTCTCTCTCTCTCTCTCTCTCTTTGCATAAAATTTCTTGAATTTATAGGCATAGATTAAGGCAACACAAGATTATTTGGACAAAGAAACTAATATATGCTTCCAGTCAGACATTTATAGAGAGAGTAATCCTGTAGCATATTCTTTAGCTAGATATGCTAGGCATGTTTCTCATGATGTAGTCTAGATTGAGGACTCTCCTTTGGCCTTGGAATCTTTGTATTTTGAATTTATAAGGAACTTTTAATCCTTACTACTACTCCCAAAATTCTTATTATGCGGCAGATAAGTAATTTGAGGAGCTTCACAAGGAATAAGGAGCTGTTAAACCATACATCGTGGGGTACTTAACTTTTTCTTTCTTTTTTAATGGAGGGTCATGGGAACTTGAACAGCCAAATAATAACACTCACAAATGCATGTATGGTTTTAATGGAAGAAATGCACATCTTTACACAGTTATTGTAGCAAGTGTATAAATATACACATCTTTACACGTTATTAGAAACACTGATGTGGAGCATTTTTGAGATAAAACGTGTAAAAATGATGTCTTTTTCTATTATACAAGATTTTACATCTATTGATTTTGCATCCACATCAATGGATGCTCTTAGCTGTAGTCCCTAGTTTGAAAATGAATTTCATTTAAACATAAACAAAATTCCTAATACTTGGGAAGAGTGCATTGGATTAGAAATGATATCATCAGGGCTTTTGTACAACTTTTTATATTCTTCATAAAAATAATATAAAAACCTTTTTAAAATAATTCATTTGAGACACTTGTTAATTGAATCAATAATTTTAAAACTATGATAAAATTTAAATTAAGAAAAAGGAAAGCAAATTTCCAAAAAATTCGGAAGTGACCAAAGGGTGGGTGCTTAATCTGGCCCACTTTATATTTTTTATTATTATTGTTATTATTTTGAATTTCAAACTCAAATTCTTCTTGATATATTTCTCCTTTTTGGCATAAAATATGCAGGATTCATAAGCATTGATTGCGGGGCAGATAGCGATTATGTGGATGAAAGCACTGGTATATTTTACAAGTCAGATACAAGTTTTATAGATACCGGGACAAATAACAATATATCCGCTGAGTACTACAATTCACAACCTGTTTATGCACGGCAAACGAATACCCTGAGAAGCTTTCCGCAAGGAACAAAGAATTGTTACACCTTGAAACCTAAACAAGGCAAAAACAGCAATTATCTCATCAGGGCTTTCTTTCAATATGGAAATTACGACAGCAAGAATCAAATTCCGAAATTCGACGTATATGTTGGGATAAATTATTGGTTGTCAGTGGTATTAAATGGTTCATCTTACCTAGCATACCCAGATTTCATCCATGTTCCCTCTTCGGACACCATATTGGTCTGTCTGATAAACACGGGGTCTGGAATACCCTTCATTTCCGCCTTGGAAATACGTCCATTAAGCAAGTCCATGTATCCGATTGACTCCGGAGCACAATATAATTCATGGCGATATGACTTGGGTACCTTAAGTGATGGACAATTTGTCAGGTAAATCAGCTACATATTTTATTTTTAGCTATAATTTTGTTTCGTGAGCATTAGTAACAGATTACCAAAAGTAACTATTTAAATGTATAATCAAAACAAGATTTAAAAAAACACCCAAAACCTACTCGCATCAACTTAATTATTTTCCTTCAAAGATGGGTTTTAGCTACAGTTACTCCCTATATTTAGGAGAAAAAATTTAACAGATGCCTAAGGGCATTAATTTAGAAAATATTTTTGAAAAATTTGTATGGGAAAAGAAAAAAAGTAACTAAGGATATGTTTGGTAATTGCTTTTTCTTCTTATTTTCTGTTTTCAAAAATAATTTTTTATTTTTGAGACTAAAAAACTTGATTAGCAAGTCAAAATGGACAGAAAACAAAATCTATTTTCAAAACTCAATTTCTGAAGGAAACTAAAAACATGCAAAATGCTGTTTTCAGTCTCTAATTTTCAAAAGTCAATAAAAACACACATTTGATTTGATGAATCTGTCTCATATAATGAGTTAACATTAGCATTCAAATCCTAGTAACAACACAATAGCGTTCAAAAAACTTTTTTCTTTTTTCAATTTCAACTAACCAAACATGTTTTTAGTTTAAAAAATACAAGAAAATTGTTTTTCTTTATATTTCTATAAAAAATTTTTTGAAAATGGAAAACAAAAACTGTTACCAAATATAACATAATTTTTTTTGAAAATTTTTTATATTTTCCACAAAAATGATATTAAAACTTTCCTAAAATAGTCCATTAGGGCACCTGTTAATCGAACCTTATTTAGGAAGTATTATTTATTCCCTAAATATATGTTTATTATTTGTGTATTTTGATAACTATAAAGTTAGTGTTTTAAAGAGTGAAAGGAATAATAAAAAATTAATGAATAAATAATATTTAAATAAAATAAGATTTGAAATAAGGAATTTGATCAATATGAGTGAAAACTGAAAAGAAAAAAAATCATTAATTAAAACAGGAAAAATAGGCTCTTATCCTAAAATATGCAAATTTTTAATTAACTTGCTATACCAATGCTTTATAGGTCCAATTTGAATAAGCTATATAGCTTTTTATTTTCTGTTTTTTTATTAAAAGAAAAAGTTAATGAATGCTTTAAGGGCATAGGTTTAAAAAATATATTTAGAAACTTTTTATGAGAAAAGAAAAAAATTAATTAATTTTTTTTGACAGCTTCTTAAATTTTTCTTGAAAGTGATGTCAAAATTTTCTTAAAATGATTTATTAAGAATTGTTCTAAGAGCACATGTTAACAAATCATTGCATACCGATTGTGCGATGTCACTCCACAAGTATGAGTGTTTGTGAGATGTGGGGAGCAAGGGTCAGGATTCAATTCTCCAGAAGAGAGCTTTACACACATATACATTTAGATTAGACTAAATTTGTAAAAAAAAGAAAAAACACATGTTAACAAGATCTTTTTTATAATCATATACTTTGTCCGGGAAATTGTAATGTGACTGAGATTTTTCTGTCCAAGGTACAAGGAAGATGTTTATGATCGCCTCTGGTATAGTTATGGTACACTTAATTATAGCTCGGTGCGAATCAATAACTCCTCAGTTTTTGACGTGCACGACAGCAATGATTGTTATAAACTACCAGTACAGGTGTTAAGAACCGCAGTCCAAGCCAGTGGAGCTTACAATAATACCTTGAGTTATCCCTTTTCTGGAATCTCTAATAGTAGAAGGTATGTTTGCTTTCACTTCGCTGAAATTGCTGAACTTACTCAAGGCAAGAAAAGAGAATTCATTATTTCTGTGAATCGGGGGGACTATACCTCTAAACCGATAACTCTTGAATACTTAACGCCTTTGTCCATATGTCCAAATCGAACATTCGAATCGCCGTTTCATTTTTCTATTGATGCAACAATGGAGTCCGACCTTCCTCCTATCCTAAACGCGTTTGAGCTTTACAGAGTAGCTTCTCTCCTGCATAAACCAACTGACCACGGAGACGGTATGTTCTTTTATCTATTTATTTATTTTTCTCAACCAAATACTGCTGTTATATAATATTGTTTTGAGCTAGACAGAACAACAATTGAGGCATTGAGGGCTACATAACATGAGCGGACAAATGATTTAGTGTTTGTTGTTAAATCTTCTACTGATAGCGATAAGATTGTAGCCGGTGAATTAAAAAAAAAGAACAACTTTTATTGCTTAGAATTTAGGAGAAAATACCATTTTGATCTTTATATTTTGGGTCGTTGTCTATTTGGTTTCTATATTTTAATAATAGTCAATTTAATTCTTATTATTTAAACTTACAGTCAATTTGGTCATTTTTGATAACTTACTAACAAAAAATATCTATATAGCACATAGCTAACACAACTAACGTACTTAAGCTTATGGGCTAATAGAATAATAATCACTAAAAATTTGTTGTATCAGCATTTAAAATGAAAAAAAAAAAAAAAACAATTTTTTTTTTTTGGGTAGAAGCATTCACAACTTTTCTTGCAATTTCTTACGCTTCTTAGCAACCAAACACAAAAACATAAAAATCAAATGTACACAAAATCCAACCCTTGAAAACTCTAAATACCAAACCCATGGATATCTACGATTAACCCCAAAACCTCATTTCGCAAACCCTAATAGCCAAAAGAAACCCAATCCCTAAACCCACATAGATCCCGAAATAAGAATTGAAAAATAAAAAGAAGGCAGCTACCAACTTTGGTGGCATCAATTACTGCCATCTGTGGCCTCTTTGCGCGTGGTGTTTACCCTTCGTGGAAACCAAGAGATGAGAGGCAGAGAATCCAAGAGAGCAAAGAGAAGAACCACTGCAATGGTGACTCGTACCATGGCCTAGTGGTTGTGGGCTGTGTTCGGCCATGGACGTGGGTTGGGGTTGTGGACAATTGTTTAGAATTGGGTCCAAATCTAGGTTTCTCTTAGTTGATGGGTCCATATTTGGTTTCGTTTTAATTGTTGGGTCCAACTCTACGATGGAGCTGAAAATCCTGATATCAACCTATGTTGCGGACGTCTTAGCTGCTAGAACCTCTATCGTGGATGTGCATGCTACCAAACAGATCGATTGAGCCTTCTTTAGAGGGAAGTTACTTCTCTCTACAATATTCTCACTGCGAAGAACATAAGGCCCAAGCTCCTCTAACTTCACTTGGATGCATTTAAAAAATTAACGATAATTAGATGCATATTAGATCTATGCATAAGTTGAATTACATAAGATGTGTATATGATGTGGTAACAATAATTAGATGCATAACATTTCTTGAAGTTACAAAAGGTGTAGTTTGAACCCAACTATCTACATATAATATATAAACAAAAATGATTCACATACCATTGCCTAAGAGAAGCATTGTAAAACAACCTAACTGCAAATATATATATATATATATATACACACACAACTACTTAAATTGACCAAGGATTTTAAAAAAGTCATGCAATTCAAAGAAACGATAATAAAAAAACATTTTTGACTCAATCTAAAAGGAAACAAAAAAAATAAATAAAAAATTTGTAAACAGAGAGAAGAGAGAGAACATGTGTAAATGTTGTGTTTCTGAAGTTGAGCGAACTAGTTCAAAACCAGTAGAAGTACAAATCGCATCTCTGGAGGTAAAGATCAGCAGCCCTTTCTCCAAATTAAGATCAACTAATTAACCTATAGACCAAATAAACCTATGGTTGTACAGTATAATAAACTAAGAATACCTTATATCTAAGGGTGTGCATGAATTTCCTAAAAGAACATAGATTTGTGTCGTCCAAAGAATCAAGGAGGCCTATGCTTCAGGCACCTTGATGTCACGGAAGCTTGAAGAAAACATACATGATGTTATCTTTAACAAAGTAGAAACTAAAATGTTAGTTTTTGGTAGTAAACCGTAAATCCACAAGGTGACAGATCTAGAATCCACCAAAGAAAAAATAGACCAAGTAATAAACTGAATTGACTTTGCATGCTACAATACATTTAAATAGTAAAAAGATAACTTAGGGTGGCTAGAAAGCCTAAGGCGGCTTGGAAAACCAAGGGCAACTAGGAAAGCCCCTAGAAAAGCCTTGATGATGCGAAATGCGAAAAATCACCAAGTTGAGGACCTCGTCTCACTGGATAGACGATCCCGCAGTGGGTCGTGTCTCTGGTGCAAGCCTATAAGAAAACTTGAGAAAGAAGTGTAATGCACCGGTGTGATGTTTGCCAAAAACACTCCGATGCTTAAGTTAGAAAGGAAGGGAATGACGTAGAGAGAAACATGACTTGGAGCAATTTTTGAGTGAGTATTTGTGTGTACCTTTGGATTATGTTGTCCCCTTCTTTTATAGTTGTTTTTCTGTCTTTATGGATAATGAATTCTGGCATTTATGGGCAACGGCTAGTGTGTCATGAATGGGAGTTCTGAAGTACACAATGCACTCATTACCATTGCTTTGTCCATTATTTTTTTTCATCAACGCATGCAATAAATGCGTAACGCTTGTTTGGATCGTCATAGACATGGAATGACGATCCCGTGTTATTTTCGACTAATCATGCCTAATTCGCACTAATCACGAGATTAAGTGGCAAAATACTGAATTTTACCAAAAATGGCAAAATTGAGTTAAATGAAGTTCATAATTTACGGACCTTAAAGGTTGTTCTAAAACAAGCGGGACCTTATTCGCAAAAGTTATTAAAGGAACAAATATTATTAAAAATAGCAAAATCACTTGCGCCTTTCCATGAAGGCTATTGTTGTTTGTTTTATATCAATCCCCCCTCCCCCACTTGGAAAGAACTCAACCTTGAGTTTTCACTGTTTGGCTCATCACGACAATAGTACTCATATAGGTTAGCAACATTGAGGAAGAAGAAATATTCATGTTTAATGGGAGGCCAACCACATAAGCATTGTTGTTGATCTTCTTAGTAATTTGAAATGGCCCATACTTCTTTTCCTTTAATTTGTTTTAGGTACCAATAGGAAATCTCTCCTTTCGAAGGTAGACCAACATTAATTTTTGACATTGAAGATCTTCTCACGTCTCTTCTTATCTGCAACTTCCTTGTATTTGGCATTAGAAACTTTAAGTTTTTTCCTCACCTCCTTTTGTGCATAGCTTGAATATGGTCAACTATATTTTCTACAGCTTGACTCACTCCGGGAAGCTCAGGTAAAGGTACCAAGTCCAAAGTGTGTTTTGGGGGCATGCAGTAGATGATGGCTAATGAAGATTTACTAGTGCTTCTACTAACCATATTATTATAGGCTGTAAGGTCTGTGTTTTGTAACCCCCTTTAGATGACATATCGGCATATCAGTTCCTTCTCGTAAAGGTGGAGTGTGTGGAATCTCCCTAAAAGCGGTTTTAGACTTAAAGCCAGTGGGAGCTTGAGAGTATACGGAGCTTCTTAAAAAAAGGTGAAAGAGTTGCCACCTGATTATAGGTCCAGGAACCAAAACATGACTCCATGAAGGTAAATTTAAAAATTAACAATAATTAGATGCATATTAGATCTATGCATAAGTTGAATTACATAAGATGTGTATATGTTGTAGTAACGATAATTAGATGCTTCCCTTGGGCATTTATCTTATATTGTGAAATATGCAATTTTTCCTCAGAAGTATTTACAAGTTTTGTAAGAAGTTGGCTACAAGATCACATTGTGTTCTTCATTCCTCTTCGATAACATTTGGAGAATTAGAAATTAAACGATCTTTGCACATTACATACCTGACCCCAGAAAAGATGCAGATGTAATCAATATATAGATCATTTTCTGAACATGCTTTAGTCCGATCCTCTCAGATTGCAAGGCCAACCTTGAAATGGACTCTACCCAAACTAGTTAGATTAAAATCAAACGAGTTATGTGATGTTATTTTGGCTCATTCAAATCTCTTCACTCCCTCGGATCCGACCCTTGGAGAATCCCAAGCTGCTCTTCAAGCCATCAAGCTAGCAGTTTTTCACAATAATTCCTATGTTCTTTTCGATCAAGGGATATTCCAACGGGTTTATTGAAGCTCTGCAGTATGTTCACTCAACCCCTCTCTGATTCCTTGCTCCGTCTCTCTTGGAAATCAAGGCTGCTCTTTGTTCTATTATTTGCTGGGGAATTCTTTTTTTCTTTATTTATTTAGGGACATAAATTTCTTTTCTCACAATTTGGCTCGCTGGGCTGTTTTCTATAATTGGGATGGACCCATTTCCATCTCCTTTCTTCTTCCAAGAGTTATTTCCCCTAAAGATTAAAATGGGTTGCAACCATTCTCTTGTTTCTGTCTATATATCTATCTTTATTCACAGAAAACAAAAATAAAAACTCCTTGCCACTCAATAATCATATAGTTGTGCTATTTACTTAAGAAGGAAAGATGTTTCGACATTTAACTGTTTTTTTCCCCTTTGTTGATATCATATTGTATAACAAGTAACCACAATCTCTCCTTTCACACTTTTATTTTGAATGATTATATTCTCAAATAATAATTCTTGTAAACAACAGTTACTGCAATCATGGACATCAAACGAACGTTCAGGATCTCTAGAGACGATTGGCAAGGAGACCCATGTGTTCCAAATAATTATTTATGGAATGGTTTGACTTGCAGTTCAGATAGTACTCCAAGGATCATTACACTGTGAGTGCACTTCCAAAACATGTTAAACCAATGAAATTAAGTTCATTAATATTTTATTTTCTATACCAAAAAAGTTTCTCGAATATAAATCCATTACAAAAGTTGGACCGTACCATCACAAAAACTGATAGTATCACATTTCAAAAGAACTGTTAATTCTGACGGTTGGTTAAGGGTGGTTGGTATCGCAGCCATCTCTTTTACGTTTGAAGAGGAAATCATGCTCTTGTATCATGAGTTGAAGAAGTATCATGTACATGTATCTTGAGTTTTGCAGATTGTATTAGTCACATGTGATTTTTATACTTAGGTTGTTAGAAGTGGTAGTAATTTGTTATTTAAGTAGTTGAAGTAGTTTTGTTTAGATTGGACATATAGCTCACGGTATATACAATAATACAAGTATAAACTTCAGTTCAGCAATGCAAAGAAACGGATAACCTTTCTTCATCTTTGTTTTCTGTCTTGCTTTTCTCTAGGTTTTCGGTCATCAGTCATCTCTATCAACAATTTAACATGGTATCAAAGCTACCTTAATATCCAACCATGGCTTCTTTATCTACTAACTCTACCATTAATTCAAATCAATTATCACCAGCCAGCTTCACAGTGAACACCTATGCTGTCACTCTCGAATATCTAATCTCTGTAAAATTGGATCAGAATAACTATGTTATAACTTATAAGGAAATTTTCAAATACAGAACTTCTCGAGGCATACTTACTGCTGAGCATTGTGTTGTGTCTCAATCTAGTCTTATGTGAATTAAGAAAATCAATTAACAACTTTAATCAATCTCCAAAAAAAAGATTATTACTAAAATTACCAAGCCAAGATATCAATCACATATATAAGCACAAATAATTTATGTAGAAAACCTATTTCTCCTTGAACGGAAAAACCATTTCAACACACTCCCAAAAAATCCACTATTATAAAATTAATTACAATATTCTCTTAGGTTTATGAGTAACTTGAGATTCACACCAAATGCAATAATATTTCTATCTAAAAAATAATACAAACTCACTTAAGATCTCCACTCACTCTAGATACAACTCTTTGTGGTTGTAGTATCCAAAAAAACGTTGTTTTGGAGAAAACCCCAATTTTTTCTCCCCTTGTGTATGTCTCATAGTTAAAGAAAATCTCATTGTTTTCTTTATTCTTTCACACACATTTGCCTCTTTCTTTTTCTCTCTTCACTACAATAATCCAAACTCTACAAATTATACTTAATTTGTGATATTAAGAGAGAGAAGAAATGCAATAACCAAATAATTGGTTTATTCTTTAAGATATCTCAATTGATGGTTACATGCACTATTTATAGAACTCAAACTCCTATTGGCCACACATGGCTCAATCCTATTGGCTACCTAACTAAGCATGTGCTCTATATAACCCATTAACCCAAGTGATTATATATGGTGTTACATGTGCCATGAGCTCTAACTAATTCTATCCTAATCCCAACATGTGTAACTAACTAACTAACTCAATCCTGTCTATTCCACTTGGAACTTAACTATCAATTGAAGGTATAGAACTGTTGAAGATGACAAGGCTAAATGCACCGCTTCATTAAGTCTGAAGACCAAAGTTAATCAAACGCATTGTTTCATTAACTCTAAAGACCAAAACACATCGTTTCGTTAAAGCTAGTAATAGATATGTAAATGTTGCTCAAACGGTGCCGTGTTGTTGAATCAAAAGTCTGTTAGTAGTAAGAGAGCTTGTTATATTGTTAGTAATCTGTCTTGTAAGTAGTTGAGGTAGTTTCGCTTAAATTTTACATAACTCAAAGTAAAATACGTGTAATCTCTTCAGTTCAGTAATGCAAGAATACAGATATATGTCTTTCTTCATCTTTGATTTCCCTCTAGCTTTTCTCTCGGTTTTTGCTCATATGATCCTCTCTCAAAAACTTAACGGCCGCAACACATACCCAAATGTTTTTATATGTGCATATACATTACAAATTCTGATTCTTGAATTTGAAATTCTTATAAGTTAGATATTTAAATGCGATACAACTTTTTGGGTAGGATACACAATTTGCTTGAAGTTGTCTTTGCAGAAATTTTACTGGGAACAAGCTTAAGATAAATTACGCTCCCCTTTTCTTTTCTTTTTTTTATTCATATGCAAGCAAAAATGAATTTCTCTGGTGCTTTTTGCAATTTCACTGCACTTGTTTCATTTTGATGGAATATTCACAATCCCTTTTGTGTGTGTGGGCGGTGTGTGTGTGAATTTATAAATTCTCTTTATGGTAACGACACCAGCTCTTTCTTCTTTGATAAATTACAAGCAGGAATTTGAGTTCAAGCAACTTGACAGGGAAGATAGTGACTTCATTCTCCAACCTCACAGCACTGCAGTACTTGTAAGTAATAAGTAAAAATGGGATTTTATTTTAGCATTGAGTTCCGCTGCCAGTCCACGTGTGATTATTAAATTCCACGTCAAGGAAAAGTTGGAAAAACTAGTCTTTGATCAACAAAGTTGGACTGAGATGAATTCTTTTTTTTTTTTTTTTTTTTTTTTTCTCGCTCGCTGGCACGCTCAGTTGGCCGAAATCAATTCACTTTTAACATGTATAAGTGTTCAAGCGATGTCTTAAACTGCCTAAAAAGTGTTAAATGTTATATTCAAGTCCAAGAACCAAGCTTGCAAATTAAATTTAGGTATAATTTCTTAGGTGTAATATATTAATTTTTTTTATTAAATATAAATATATAGTTCCGTTGATTTTAATTTTTCTTAAAAAAATATTATTTCTCCTTTATTGATCAATGTAATAATATATTTAATTTAAATTTTTTTTTTTGGGAGAAGGATATATTTAAAGTTAATTAAAAAACTTAATGTATTACACTAAAAATTCTACCTAAGTTTTATCCTAAGCTTTTATGCAAGTCGTTTAATTAAATGTGAGATTCTTAAATGTTAACTTTATTGTAAATGAAATAGTTTATCTTCATGCCAAAGAGCTATCTTTACCCAAAACTATTGTAAATGTTAACTTTATTGTAAATGTGAATTTTTTTTTTAAAATTTTTTATTTCAGGGATTTATCATACAATAGCTTGGATGGGAGCGTACCAGAATTTTTAGCTCAACTACCAAATTTGAAGACCCTGTAAGTTATTGAGCTTTAAATGATGCATGATTTTTTGTCACAAAACATTCAATATTATTCTTCTACCAAAAAAAAAAAAAAAAAAATACAAACAACAACAACAAACAATATTAATACGAAAATCACAAATAAATAGCTTTACGAGCAAGGTTAGAATTATCGCACAAAGTTATAAAATCGTGTATGGTTGTTGTCATTGAAGATCGATTCACACCTTCAAAACCGGTGAACTCAATGCAAATGGATTTCTAGACAGTTCAATCACAAGATTAAAATATAGCATGCCTCTTGTATTGATGCAATGATGCACTTCAAAATTAGAAGAGACTCAAAAAAAAAAAAAAAACTTTCTGGGTCGCTTTTCCTTGCCAAAAAATGACAAAGATAGCGATTCTATATTCCAACAATGCTACAACATACCAAATGTTATTTTTTTTCTTGTTGAGATCATATACTGTGATTATGGAAATATCATTTCTTTGATTACTAAATAAAAATATTACTTTTATTATACACAAATTATAATTTATCATATTATTAGTTATTGGAAAAGTATAATGAAATTTGTTGTACGACTCTGATCAGCTTTTTGGAGGTGATGGAGATGATCACTCGTGTGTAGACAAATAAAAAAGAAAAGGTTTTATTATTTTGTTTTATTATTTGTTTTATTATTTTTGTGTGGTTAAACCTCGGGAAGCAGGCTAAGCAAGTAACGAGCTGAAAGCCCGAGGCCCTAAATCATTAATAATAAACGGCTAAAAAGCCCATATATATGACCCCAGCCCATTAAAGCAATGCTGGAGGGGAGAGAAAAGAATGGGCTGTAGGAAAATTAGGCTGGATTACTATACTTATAAAAGCATAGAAAAAGTGTTTCCAACACACACCAACAAATTGCTTATCAAAAACAAACCAACAAATTTACATATAAGAATTGAGATATTCTACCTACCGCACACCTTTGGTGTGATGGTCACTTCATAAGTATAAGTACTTGTGGGGTGTGGGGGGCAAGGGCCGGAGTTCAAGTCTTCTGGAAGGAATTTTACACACATATATACTTAGATTATATTAGAGTAGAATTCTATCTTGTAAAAAAAGAATTGAGATATTCTATTTTACTTTATATTTGCAGTAATTTAAGTGGTAACCAGCTGAAAGGTACAGTTCCAGAGACTCTTATACAGAAGTCCAGAAATGGATTATTGGTCTTGGGGTTAGTTTTTCATCCTAACTATATATTATTTCATTTTCCTCTACTTCTTAGTTTTTGTAATTTCAAGTTTTTCACACGGTCCTCTCCCTCTTTCCCTTTGCAACTGCTTTTCAAACACGCCAAGAAAACCAAGGTCTATGTTCATTTGTTCATCTGTTTTGTAAATCTGATTTCATTTGTATTTTTAAAGGAAATTCCGTTTGTCAGCATTATTTAAAAACTTACGTATCTTCTCCTAAAAAAAAATACTTGCTTGCCTATACGCAAGTCTTGGCGAAAATTCAGATCTTTGTTACCCAGTTCCATGTAAGAAGAAGGAGAAGAAGAAGATAAAGGGGCTGATTGTTTCACTTGCTGCTACGTCCCTAGTAGTCCTGGTCCTTCTTCTCATTTTTTGTGCTCTGGCTATCTACAAAAGGAAAAGACGAGGTATGTCCTTCATTTTATAGTTGTTACTACACTCCATAGTGTTGAGATTATTTATAAGAGATCTAGAACCCATGACATAACTATTCATGATTTTTAGGACACACCAAACTTTCTAATTAATGCCAATGATCCACAACTAGTCACCATCTAGAACTCTATTAAAACAATTAGGGTTGTCTATGAGTATGTCCGGGTTGGGTTTTGAGCTCAACTTGCACCTGACCCGATTAGATCGAGTGGAGAAGAACAAGATCTATTGCCGACCAATTAGGAGATCAGATCGAATGGATCAGATTTTCGTCAGGTGGTAGTCGAATTCGGGAGAACCATTAACTATGAAGAGAGGGGGAGCAACGAAGGAAAACTCACCAAATCCAATGAGATCTTGCTAGATTTGGTGGAGATCTCATCGGATATGGTGGATATTCACTGTATTTGACTTAATTCGTCATTGATACGAGTGGATTTCCACTGGATTTCACCTTAAATGTCTTTGGATTTGAAGCTATGTCACAGTTGCATTAGGTGGCTTGAGTTCTGGAGGACATCTGCCATTCGACTCGCTGGTGTCAGTTTTGGAAGGCTATAAGACCCACCTTCAACCACCGAAGTTGTTGGATTGGTTTCGGTTGAGTGCTTCATGTGGGTTGGTCTGGCAGGTTGCTTGGATAGCCCTAAAAACAATGGTCAAATTGGCAAAAACTAGTGTCCAAAAGTTTGTATAGGATTTCAATAAAGGTTAGGATCATTCCATTCCATTCCCTTATGAACTTCCAAACTAATTTTATGATCATTCTATTCCATTCCATTTCATTTTCAAAAGTCCATATAAGCTATCCAAAAATATTCTATTAATATTGAGAAAATATTTTCACAACAAATCATAAGTGGTTAGTTATTATTGGTTCAAATTTGAACCTACCATTGAGATTACTTTTTTGCACCAATAATAACAATCAGTAACAACCTGCTACTTAGGATTTGTTGTAAAAATGTTGTGAAAATGTTATGGACATATCATTTCTCATTAATATTATAGTATATCTATATATATCTAAAAGCTGAAGCGTAGCATTTATTGTTGCTACGCTCCAGTTAAGTCACATCAGCACCATGTCATCATTCATGTTCATTCATTCATTTTTATTTTTTGATTTACCTATTGACATTTATTGAGCCTCTACTTAAATTATAGTGTTACTTTTTCTCCAATTATACCTTGCGTCTCTCCATTAACCTAGACTCTTCACATGTTGCAATTATATGGAATTCTGACAGTCATCAATAGATAACAACCTCCTCATCTCCTCACTTGTCATATTTTTTTCTTTATAAATTTTCAATTGTTCTCTCCACAAATTGATTGGTAAGACCTTCAATAGGATAATTTCTTGAGTGTTTTTCCTGTTCTTTCAATCATGACTCAAGTCCATCTAACAAAACCCAATCAAATTAGTGCAAGAGACAGAGCTTGTAGACGAAACTAAAGCACATAAGAGGCAAACATTAGTAGCCCAGGTCCAAAGTGGATGAACTCAAAATGAGTTTTGTTATTTGTATTATTCTTATTATTTATTTATTTATTTATTACCATCTCATTACTAGAAAAAAAAAATGTAATTCAATTTTGGGATTTCATGATGAATGGGTTTGAGTTTTCATGGTCTCAAACTGTATGAACTGAAAATGAATTTGAGTTTTCATGGCAAACGGTGGTTCCAAATAAAGCCAACTTTCATGTGGAGAGCACGTCAAGGTATCCTCCCTACAAATACTCCTTTATATGCAATGAAAATTGGATCACGCACTGAATGTGAAGTTTGTTTCGGAAATAGGAATTTGAGTTTATGTCAAAACACATTCTACAAAGTCTGTCTTTTAGAATATGCCTATAAATTTTGAGTAATAAATTACTATAAAGTCTGTCTTTTATTCCTTTTTGTTTCAATTTAATTTTGGTTAAGATAACATTGTAGTTTTGTGATAAATTTTTATTATTATGATAATCTTCTTATTCCTTAAGAGATGAGAAATTTGAATAATAAATTTGAAACTTATAAAGTTTAGTTGTATATCAAATATAACACACTACAACAGAAGTTAGAAAAATATAGTTCACCTCGAAAAGAATATTAATCAAGCATACAAAATATAATTGTATGATGTATTTGTATTTTGTAGATATAAAAAGATTAAAAAAAAAAATACATGTAGAAATCTTAAAAATATATATATATTTGAAATGATTGTTACTTTTTATATATTATACCCCATTACAAAATATTTATATATTCCCACGCATCGCATGGGTCTGTGGTTAGTGTACATTAATAAGAGACCCTTAAATGGTTCAAAAAACCAAGAGCACTATTGCTTCATGGTGTTTCCAACTAATATATCTATAGTTCAAATTCTCATTCCCCCATTATAACTATTAAATCATAATATATAAATAAAATGGTTCAAAATAAGCAATAAGTTAAAAAATGTTTGGCTTAAAAGGTTGATTAAAAAACCTTCCAAATAACCTATACATATTAAAAGCTAAAGTTCATAGAAAATCCAATTAGATTTTAATTGGATTCTCAATTTTGTGTTATATGTTCTATCTAATTTTTAATTTTTGTGTCAAGTGAATTATTGAGTGTAAAAATCGAAGAGTCTAAATCCAATTCTAAATTGGATTTCAATTGTAGTCCTATTTTGCATCATTTATCCATCTAACTTTTATTTTTTTTTGACAAGTGAATTATTGGCTATAAAAACTAAAGAGTCGAAACTCTAAAATTATATCTATATATATATATATATATATATATATATATATATATATATATATATATAATGAGAAACCATTACATATTTTAGAAAAGATGTAAGCTAATACCATGTATAATTTGAACATTTTCTCAAAAAATAATATAAGTTGAACTGTGTAATTGTGATTATTTTCAACAAAGTTTAGCTACAAAATTGGTTATAGCCTTAGGATTCAACATTATTCAATATTTTTTTATTGGAGGTGAATTTTGATAAATCCACTATTGAATTACATTTTCTTCTTATATCCTCCTTACAAAATTTCTAGAAAATTAAAGATCAATAGCTATATCATCAATAAATTGTTTAAACTTTAAATTGCAAGTTTTTATAATTTAAAATTATACATAAAATATAAGCTTATAGATCATATAATAAATAATATTTGATTGATATAAAATTTGACATGTATATTAAGAGTGATGATGCCGAAAATACCACCAGTAAGTCACACGGTTCTTGCTCGCTACAAACAGCACCTGCACAACAAGGAAGAACCTAGCAGAGAGTACCGGTGTGGTACCGGCCAAATACCCTCCGAAGGTTAAGTTAGAATTATTCTCACAACTCTAGAGTGCTAGAGAGGGTAAATTATGCGTACCTCCGTTTGTGAGGGTATTGGGGCTTTTATAGTAGAAGAAAGGCTGACCTCTCTTTCTTGGTGTAGAAGTCTTTTCCTTATAGGAGTCTCCTTGGGCGTATTTTGCGGGATTCTTTCCATATAGGAGTTCTTAGGCTTCATGAAGTGTGGGGAGCAAGTTATTTACTCATACACGCAAACGTGGTGATCAAGTATTAAGGACTGACGCCGTCAGCCTACGTTATTCCGTCAGATACAGCGCCGTCAGATTAAGCACCGTCAACTTCAGGATGTTTATTTTTGTAGTACCCTATTCATGGAGTCCCTTTTCGTCAAGTTGCCGTCGGCCGTCAGCTTCCATAGAAAGGCCGACGGCAAAAAGTGTCCCGTCACCTTATTCATTCATTTTATCCTCATCAGTTGCCCCCTACTCCACTACTCCGTCAGTTTTTATACTGACGGGTTGTGGAGTTGATTATGTTATATTTTTTAAAGAAGCGAGGTTAATGCTCTCGTGGGTCTCCTCGAGCCGCCGTGTTATTAATGCTTTGGACAGGTGGCTCATTTTTATTGGCTGTGCTTCTGACGAGGTGACGCTTCGTCTTCCGCGCCCTTTTTATCCCATATATAAACAGCACCTCTCCCTCATTTTCCTCTATTTCAACCCGGCTGATCTTGGAGAGAGAGACAGACCGTCGCACATTTTTTGTCAGTTTTACTCCCGTCAACTATTCCGTTGCTGTCCTCAGAGCCATCCGCAAGACCGCCATACAGTAAGTTTTCATCTTCTCCCTTCTTCCTCTCTTTTTATTTTCGCCTCACTAGTGAGGTCGTCAGTTTAGGTTCTTAGATTGAATCCGTCACTTGTAGGTAGTCAGATGTCAAGTGACGCATCTTGTGAGGAATCGTCAGCCCGCGAAGGAGCGGGCTACGACGAGGCCTTTGGTTCCGGAAATGAGTCAGGGGACTCTTCAATTCCGTCAGAGAGAGAGACGTCGGCCCAATCTCCTGACGGTGATGAGAGTTTTGCTGAGGGAGATAAGGACGACGAAAGAGGAGATGAAATGGTTGTTGATGGAGAGGATAGTGACGGGGATGAGGGATCTACTGAAGGAACCTCAGTTGGTCCTGGAGATAACCGTCCCTTCATTCTTCCTGAGGATTGGGCTGTTAACAAATTTTTGCCTAGAATGAGTGGTAAGGTTTTTAGGGAGTTGCGTATTCGTTATCAAATCCCAGACCACATTCCAATCCGTCTCCCTAAAGAGGATGAGAGGTGTTATTCCGGGCGGACCGCTGACGTTGGCATGTACGATGCCATGTTTGCCGCGGGCCTGAGGTTACCTTTGACGGCTCTACACCGTCAACTTGTTAACTTTCTGGGCATATCCGTCACCCAAATTGCCCCAAACGCCTGGAGGATTTTTATAGGAGCTGAAATCCTGTGGGGCAGCTTTAGTGGGGGACACCGTCAGCTTACACTCGATGAATTTTTTTATTGTTATAGGCCTCATCATATCGCCTCGTCTAAGGGGACATATCATTTCAACGTCAGGGAAAAAGGGTTACGGCTTGTGTCAGATATGCCGGATTCCAATAGGAACTGGAAGAGTAGGTATTTTTTCGTTGAGGGGACGGATTGGGTTTGCCGTCAGGAGGAGTGGGCGACGATGCCCCGTGGTTATTTTGACAACACTTGGGCCTTTGTCAGGGATTCAGGTTGATCCCGTCAGTTACGTTCTTGTTTTTTTTTTTTTTTTTTTTTTGAAGTGACGCTACTAACACTTGTGTTTCTTTCAGCCTATACCCGTCCACACATATCTGACGAGCAAGGGGAGTTCATCCAACGGATTCTGGAAATCCCTTTGGAAGATCGTAAGTGCAGGGAATTGATCACCCTTGACACCCTTCACTTATATTGTGGGGGTCCAGTACCGTCAGCGGCAGCTAGGAGGTTAGAAGAGTTTGCACGACGACGTGAGTAGATTTCTTTCATTCCCGTCAGTTTCATTCCTCCGTCCATGCCCTAACAGCCTTTTTCGTGTTTGTAGAGATGGAATCCGCGAGGCAAAGGATAAGGGCTGCCGCAGCCCGTCAGAAGGAGGAGAGGAAGGCTAAGGAGGCTGGGGGGGAGGCCTCGTCTACCCCCAAGGCCGTCGCTAAGGTGGCGAAGAGAAAACCCGACGGGAGCAACAGCTGTCCCGCAAAAAAGGCTGCCGTCTCTCCTGGAGACGAACCATCGAAGGAAAAGTCCCCTCCGAAGCCTAGCCATGGTGCGGGCAAAGGAGTGATGACTTCTGCTGGTCCCGTCAGTGAGGGTCCCTGTCGCCTCCTGACTCATAAGGACTATGCCGTCGGGGAGATTGAATCCTTGATAAAACCGACGGACATAGAGCCTTGTGACCAGGTGGGGACGGAGGATTTAGGGGCGTCGGCCCTCTTCGATCTCACCAGGGTAGGCTTCTTGTATTTTTGGTTGAACAAGCTTTATTTTGTTCTTTCAGTTAATTTTTTGGTTGAACTGACGGATATATTTTTTAGGCCTTGGTGCGTATCAAGGCCCTTCACGACCGTTGTGTGGCGAAGGAGGGGGTCGTCACCCGAGTTCGCAAACATAACGCGAACTTAATGAATCAGCAGGCTCAGTACAAGGACGCCGTCCGTATCCTCAACCAAGAGCTGCAGGACGTTAAGGAGAAGCTGACGGAGGTCACTTGCCAGAATGACAAGCTCCAGGTGGAGGTGACGGACTTGGGCGAAAAGCTGCAGACGGCGGAAGCTGACGCGATCAGGGACTTTAAAACGTCGCAGTCTTTTATTGACTCATGTGCCGGGTATTATGGCACTGGGTTCGATGATTGCCTTCGGCAAGTCGCGTCAGCCTTCCCGGAGTTAGACTTGTCTGGGATTACCATGGATGATGAAGATGACGGCTCTCATCAACCTACTCCTACTCCGGAGCATGATGATAGTGTAGTCCTGGCCCAGCCTGCTACTAACCCCGCTGCATCTGATTCTCCAGCTGTGATTGTGGATATTGAAGACCATCAGGTTGACGGCAATCCTGCGGACGCTCCTGCTGCTTAGTTTTTATTTTGTATTTTCGTCGTGTATTTATTTTGTAGACAATCGTTGTTCTTCAAACGTTTGGCAAACAATTGTATTTTTGACCAATGTTTAAGGGCCTTTGTTTATGTACAGTTGTGTATGCATTTGATTCCGTTGCCTTTATATATTTTGTTGTTGATGGTCCAAGACGAAATTTCGATAAAACTTTCCGTCTGTTTAGTAACCCGTTAGTTCTTCGAATTGTTGGAAGACTTCGTCGGTATGTCTTTGTGCCTAGTCTTTTTACCCCATTTGTTTTATGGGTTTTCCGTTGGATTTTTTGTCCGTTATTTTCCAAGCTCCGTCAGCTTGGTAAAATTTTTCCGTCTGTTAGATAGCCCGTCAGTTTCCCTTTAGCTTTGGCCTTCATTTTTGTAGATCTTTTTGGTTGGGGATCTTTGTCCGTATGATGATGGTTCTATCTACGGGACCGTCAGCTTTTTGCTTTGGCTTTGATGATCTTGTCATCTTTGTTGGTCCGTTAGTTTTCAGACCTTATCCGTATAGTGACGGTTTGATTTATGGGGCCGTCAGCTTTTTTTTTTGCTTTGGCTTCGATGATCTTGTCATCTTTGTAGGTCCGTTAGTTTTCAGACCTTATCCGTATAGTGACGGTTTAATTTATGGGGCCGTCAGCTTTTTGCTTTGGCTTCGATGATCTTATCATCTTTGTAGGTCCGTTAGTTTTCAGACCTTACCCGTATAGTGACGGTGTAATTTATGGGGCCGTCAGCTTTTTGCTTTGGCTTCGATGATCTTGTCATCTTTGTAGGTCCGTTAGTTTTCAGACCTTACCCGTATAGTGACGGTTTGATTTATGGGGCCGTCAGCTTTTTAGCCTTTGTGTTATGGACATGGTTGTTTCGATCGCTCACTTTTGTGAACTTAGTTGCTCACTTATGTGGACTTTGAACTGTAGATTTCTAAACATAGATCAGCAATTTCTGAATAAACTCCTCTTATTGCCATGCATTCAAACAAAAGTAATTAAAACCAAATTCTGCCCTTTGGGCTAAAAAGCATTGTTGCAAAAAAAAACTAAAGTAAACGATAAATTTGAGGAGTAAAACTAAAATTTGCTGGAACAAAAAGAGGTTGGTCTTCATGTTGCCGCTCCTATTGGTAATACTTTCGTAGGTGCTCGGCGTTCCATGGGTGCGGTAGTTTCTGCCCTTCCAACGTTTCCAGGTGGTAAGTACCTTTTCTCTGCCATGACGTGACTCGGTAAGGTCCTTCCCAATTGGGGCCGAGTTTCCCTTGGGTAGGGTCTCTAGCGGCGCCCATGACCTTCCTAAGAACAAGGTCTCCAGCTTGGAAGTCTCTATGTCGGACCCGAGAGTTGTAGTGTTTGGCCATGCGGTCCTGGTACCTAGCGAGCCTTTGTTCTGCTGCTGCTCTGATCTCGTCCACTAGGTCGAGCTGTAGTCGCATAGCCTCGTCGTTTTTGTTCTCATCATGGTTGTGCACCCTGTAGCTTGTGAGTCCAATTTCGGCCGGGATGACTGCTTCGCCTCCGTACGTCAGTCGGAACGGTGTCTCTCCTGTGGGTGTTCTGGCAGTCGTCCTGTATGCCCATAATATACTTGGCAATTCTTCGGGCCATATACCCTTTGCCCCGTCGAGCCGAGTCTTGATAATCTTGAGCAAGGATCGGTTCGTGACTTCAACCTGGCCATTGGCTTGAGGGTGGGCGGGGGAGGAGTAGTGGTTCTTTATTCCTAACTGTGAGCAAAAATCCCGGAAGGGGTCGTTGTCGAATTGCCTCCCGTTGTCCGAGACAAAGACTCTAGGAATGCCGAACCTGCATATGATGCATCTCCAGACGAAGCTCCGCACGTTCTTCTCTGTAATCGTGGCCAAAGCTTCGGCTTCTACCCATTTCGTGAAATAGTCGATGCCCACTACTAGGAATTTCAGCTGTCGTACGGCTGTAGGGAATGGTCCCATAATGTCTAATCCCCATTGTGCGAATGGCCATGGGGCCGTCATCGGGGTCAGCTCTTCGGTTGGTTGTCTAATAATATTGCTGAACCTTTGGCATTTGTCGCAGGCCCTGACATAGGCTTCGGCGTCTTTTTGCATGGTGGGCCAATAGTACCCTGCTCGCACAAGTTTGTGTACCAACGACCTGGACCCTGAGTGGTTTCCGCATACTCCTTCATGCACCTCTCTCATGACGTAGTCTGCCTCTTCCGTACCCAAGCATCTCAAATATGGTCGGGAGAAACCCCTTTTGTAGAGGACGTCTTTTATCAGGATGAACCTCGCCGCCTGGACCTTAAGTTTCCTTGCGGCTTCCTTTTCGTCTGGTAAGACCCCATCTTTTAGGTATGAGACTAACGGCGTTGTCCAACTACTGTCGGGGCATATTTCCTGCATGTTGCTGAGATCTATTAGCGGAGATAGCTGCACGAAAGAGAGTACATTACCAGGGATGACCATTTGTTCTGCTGAAGCTGCTTTCGCGAGGCGGTCGGCTCGCTCGTTTTCTCCCCTGGGAATTTGGACGACTTTGGCTTCTAGGTCGTCCACTCTCGCCTTTACTTCATCAAGGTACTTCTTCATCTTTTCGCTCTTGCACTCGTAGTCTCCATTTATTTGGTTAGTGATAACCTGGGAATCGCAGTAGATGACTACCCTCGCGGCTCCTGCCGCTTTGGCGAGGTCGAGCCCTGCTATCAGAGCTTCATACTCTGATTCATTGTTGGTAGCAGGGAAGTCGAGACGGACCATACATTCAATGGTGTCTCCTTCGGGTGATAGTAGCACAATGCCGGCCCCTGCGGCTTGTCTGTTGGACGATCCGTCCGTATATATACTCCATTGGGGGGACTCCGCTGCCCCCTTGTCTTCGTCATGAGTGAATTCAGCTATAAAGTCGGCGACGATCTGCCCCTTGACGGCGGTCCGCGGGCGGTACTGAATATCGAACTCGCTCAATTCTATGGCCCATAACGCCAGTCGTCCCGCGGCTTCGGGACTGCTCATCGCTCGCCGTAAGGGTTTGTCAGTCAGGACGTTCACCGTATGAGCTTGGAAGTACGGTTTGAGCTTGCGGGCTGCCGTAACTAATGCAAAGGCAAGTTTTTCCATGGGCGGGTACCTCTCTTCGGCACCGTGAAGCGCTCGGCTTGCATAGTACACGGGCTTTTGCACTCTCTCTTCTTCTCTGACCAAGGCCGCGCTAACGGCTGCGGGGGAAACGGCTAGATAGAGAAAAAGCTCTTCTCCTGGCTGCGACGGGCTCAGCAGTGGTGGGGAGGAGAGGTAAGCCTTCAATTCCTCGAATGCTTGCTGGCACTCGTCAGTCCATTCGAAGGATTTTTTCAATGTTCGGAAAAAGGGTAAACATTTGTCCGTTGCCCTTAATACGAACCTGTTTAGTGCCGCTATCTTTCCGTTGAGGCTTTGTACCTCCTTCACATTTCTTGGTGGTGCCATATCCATAATGGCCCTGATTTTGTCCGGGTTTGCCTCGATTCCTCTCTGAGATATCATGAATCCTAAGAATTTTCCTGCCGTTACTCCAAAGGCACATTTTCCTGGATTAAGCTTCATGTTGTAGGAGCGAAGTGTGTTGAATGTTTCTCTGAGATCTCCTAGATGATCTTCCTCCTTCCGGCTTTTAACTAGCATGTCGTCCACGTAGACTTGGACATTCCTCCCAATCTGTTGTGCGAACATCTTGTTCATAAGTCTTTGGTACGTGGCGCCTGCGTTCTTCAGGCCGAAAGGCATCACCTTATAACAGAAGAGGCCTTGGCTGGTCACAAACGACGTTTTTTCTTGATCGGCTTCGTGCATTCGAATTTGGTTGTACCCTGAGAAAGCATCCATGAAGCTTAGCAACTGGTGTTGGGCCGTAGAATCTACTAGGACATCGATCCTCGGGAGGGGGTAGCTATCCTTGGGGCAGGCCTTGTTAAGATCGGTGAAATCCACACACATCCGCCATTTTCCGCTCGCCTTTTTAACCATCACTACGTTTGCTAACCAGTCGGGATAGTATACTTCCCTAATGAAGCTTGCTTCTTGTAGTTTTCTGACTTCTTCTGCTACGGCTCGGTCTCGTTCGGGGGCAAATACTCTCTTCTTTTGTCGAACAGGTGGAAAGGTGGGTGATACATTCAGTCTGTGCACCATGACCGAAGGATCTATTCCCGGCATATCTTCATGACCCCACGCGAATACGTCTTGATTACATCTGAGGAAGGTTATGAGCTCCTGGCGGATCGTGGGGTTAGCGAGCGTTCCAATTTTGGTCATTCGGCCAGGATTGGAACTGTCAAGGGGTATCTCCTCCAACCTCTCAACCGGCTCTGTTACCGTCCGGTGTTCTTCTATGCTTAGAGCCTGAACCTGATCCTCCATTTCCATCATGGCTATGTAGCATTCGCGCGCGGCCATCTGACTTCCGCGCAACTCCCCTACTCCGTAGTCAGTCGGGAACTTTATCATCAGGTGGTAGGTGGAAGTTACTGCCTTCCATGAATTGAGCGTTGGTCGCCCGAGGATAGCGTTGTAGGCAGACGAGCACTCGACTACCAAGAATGTTATGTCCCTGATTATCTGTTGAGGGTAGTCGCCCGCTATTACGGGTAATGTGACCGCGCCCAGTGGGAACACCCGACTTCCCCCGAAGCCCACAAGCGGGGCGTTCGTCGGGATTAATCGCTTCCTGTCGATCCTCATCTGCTGGAACGCTGGGTAGTATAAAATATCCGCTGAGCTGCCATTGTCGACCAGCACCCGGTGCATGTTGTAGTCTCCTACTCTTAGGCTGACGACGAGTGCATCGTCATGTGGATGGTGAAGGCGTCGCGCGTCTTCTTCTGAAAATCCGATCATGGGACCTTCTCTCCGTGCTATCTTTGGCACGACTCCCGTCAGCTGAACATTTTGTACCATCCGAAGATAGGTCTTGCGGGCTTTTTTAGTTGACCCGACGACAGTCGTTCCTCCTACGATCATCCTTATGTCCCCGATCGGGGGCCTCGGTCGTTCATTATCCCGCCGGGGGTGTTGGTCTTGTGCAGGGTTTTCCGTTTTCTCTTTGCTAACGAATCTCTGTAATTTTCCTTGTCTGATAAGGGCCTCAATTTGTTGCTTGAGATCATAGCAGTCGGCTGTGTCGTGGCCATGGTCGCGGTGGAAACGGCAATACTTATCTCTGGAACGTTTGTTGGGGTCACTCTTCAGCTTTCCTGGGAACGTCAGAGCCTCCTCGTCCTTGATTTGCATAAGGACTTGATCTATCGGGGCCGTCAACGGAGTGAAGCTCGTGAATTTTCCCCCCAGGGGTTTTGGGCGCCTTTCGTCCCTTCGGTCTCCTGTTCTTGCCTTCTTTCGGCCCTGATCCTGTCGAGCGTCTTCCTGCCTTTCTCTTTTCCTGGGCCTCTCTTCTCGAGCTAACAGCGCGTCTTCAGCATTCATATACTTTGTGGCACGATAAAGTACTTCCGACATGGTCTTTGGGTCGTTTTTGTATAGAGAGAACAAAAACTTACCCTTCTTCAAGCCGTTCGTGAATGCCGCAACCAGTATCTTATCGTCGGCTTCGTCGATCGTGAGCGCCTCTTTGTTGAAGCGGGAGATGTAGGCTCTTAAAGTTTCATCTTCTCGCTGCTTCATACTCATCAAGCAAGCCGTAGACTTTTTGTACCGGTGGCCTCCGATGAAATGTGCGGTAAATTGAGCACTGAGTTCTTTGAAGGTGCTGATGGAATTCGGTATCAGTCGGCTGAACCAAATTCTTGCTGCGCCCTTCAGCGTTGTAGGGAAGGCCCTACACATGATTGCGTCTGCTACTCCTTGAAGGTGCATTAGGGTCTTGAAGGTCTCCAGGTGGTCCAGAGGGTCCTTGACCCCGTCATAACTGTCTATCTGTGGCATGCGGAACTTATTCGGTAGGGGGTAGGCGTTGACAGTGGCGGTGAATGGCGAGTCGGTTCTGTTTACCAAGTCGTCGAGATCAGAAGATACCCGTCCCTTAAGGGCATTCATCATGACCTCCATTTGCTCCTTCATCGCCTGCATCTCCGCGACGATAGGTGGTGGGGCGAGGTCTATGAGAGACGGAAGGCTTATGTTTTGCCGCTCCGGTCGACTTGGGGCGTTGCTGCCTTCAGGCTTCTCCTGCTCTCTTCGCTCGGCACTGTTACCTTCCTGGTTTTGCTCCTGAAGGACAGGTCTTGCGTCCCTTTGGCGTAGTTGTTCCTCTAGGTCTTGGTTCTGTCGCGTGAGACGTTCCACAGCCGCTGCGAGAGTCTTGACTTGCTTCTCGAGGGCGGTTGTGGGTGGCTCCTCTTCTTGAATGTCGTTAGTGGTTGCCATTGAGTGGGTAAGCACCATGCGACTTTTTGTCCGGGAAGCTGTTGTATGGCTTTACAAGTTCCCACAGACGGCGCCAACTGATGATGCCGAAAATACCACCAGTAAGTCACACGGTTCTCGCTCGCTACAAACAGCACCTGCACAACAAGGAAGAACCTAGCAGAGAGTACCGGTGTGGTACCGGCCAAATACCCTCCGAAGGTTAAGTTAGAATTATTCTCACAACTCTAGAGTGCTAGAGAGGGTAAATTATGCGTACCTCCGTTTGTGAGGGTATTGGGGCTTTTATAGTAGAAGAAAGGCTGACCTCTCTTTCTTGGTGTAGAAGTCTTTTCCTTATAGGAGTCTCCTTGGGCGTATTTTGCGGGATTCTTTCCATATAGGAGTTCTTAGGCTTCATGAAGTGTGGGGAGCAAGTTATTTACTCATACACGCAAACGTGGTGATCAAGTATTAAGGACTGATGCCGTCAGCCTACGTTATTCCGTCAGATACAGCGCCGTCAGATTAAGCACCGTCAACTTCAGGATGTTTATTTTTGTAGTACCCTATTCATGGAGTCCCTTTTCGTCAAGTTGCCGTCGGCCGTCAGCTTCCATAGAAAGGCCGACGGCAAAAAGTGTCCCGTCACCTTATTCATTCATTTTATCCTCATCAAAGAGCATAAAGAATATACAATTCAATGGTTAGATTTTCAAAATATGTAGTATTGTTTATTTTATTGAGTAAAGTTGTAGCCATAAGCTACAACTAATTCTATAACTAAACTTTGTTTGTTTTAATTGTATTTTTGCATATATACAAGATTACACACTTGTAATAATTAACAATAATAATTTACAAAAAGTTTATAAAGAAATTCACAAGTTACATGGGTCTATAACTAGTGTAATGTAATAAATTAATCCCTTTAAGCACTTTCTGTTAGATCACAATGTCAAAACAGTTGACTTGTCATATTTCTAACAAACTTTCCTCAAAATTTTATGAAGATAACATTGCAAATTCAAATTCTCTAGAGTATCTAGAATACTCTACCACATAGATCTTTTTTAATCTTCACCTCTTATACCCAATAATTCTTGGAAATTTTTTTAAAATAGATGCCACTATTAAAGTGTACATGTCACATTTTTTTAATTTAATTAGTTTTAATAAGAAAAAAAAAAGTCATATCTGAATCCCATTCTCATTGCCGTGCCAACACCAACGAAACCAAACTTGTCTCTGGCAATGTTGAAGTGCTAGGACTTCAAAAAACTTGGCGGCCGGTTCGATTAGGGAGGTATGTCGCTAGAGTTGGGCGAGTAGAGAAGTATGGAAGGTGAAAGAGTTGCATTTTCAGATCTGAAAACCGAACCCCAACCCCTTTCTTCTTGCCAACTAGTTTTAGACCTGGTTTATAGAAGCGAACCTTTTATTACAATGGATATAATTTTAAGCAAGACGAAGTGTTTAGGAATTTCTTAAGAGTTCCCACAGTGAAATTGATCTCTCCATTTTACAAGTATGGACTCCACTCACCCTAGAACGCATCATTAAATCCACCGACTCAGCAAATATAATGATATACTAGTGAATTCAATTGGGTACAAATTTTTAACTTAGAAAAAAATTGGTACAAAACCCTGGCAATTGAAAAATGCGACAACCTGAGAAATATAATTTGCACAAAAGTATATTAATAATGGTTCTAGAAAATCAGTTGTTTTTCTGTCACTTAAAAATACCGAGAAGTTCTCTATTCATTCTAGCACTGAGATCTTGCTGGAGATAAGTTTGGTGCCGTTGGTGTTGGTGCTGGTGCGGTTGTGAGATTGGGGTTCAGATCTGAGTTTTTTAATTTATTCACAAAAAATGTGATATGCCCATTTTAGTAATTAATGTGACATCTATTTTCAAGGTTATGTGCAAAAATTAATGACATGTTCATTTTAATAGCTGATGTGACATCTATTTTCAGGAAGACTAGTAGGTAGTCTGAGAGTATATCTCCTCCCTCTCACATAGATATAGATCTCATGATGGATGAGATCCCTTATGTGAAAGGGAGGGAGTATATTCCCGGACTATTTTCAAGGGTTTGTCTTTGAATAGATAGCTTTTAAATGAGAGATCAAAATTAAAAGAATTTTATATAGTAGAGTATTCTAGAAACTCTGAAGAATTTGAATTTAGGAGGCCTAGATGCCTAGTTGCTTGTTAAGGTTGATCAGCCATTGGGTGTACTTAGATTTGCTCAAAGATCGTAATAGGCGATTTCGGTCTCCATTTATGTGATATCACTGCATACGATGGTTGGACTAGGGATTTTAGAGTTGTGGAGTAGTATTTATATAAGGGTTTTACTAATGTGTGCCCTTAGGGCACACAATAATTTTCATTTTTGGAAAAAATTTTCTCAAAAATTGAAAAAGTAATGATAGCTTTTTCAATTCCCGATAAAATCTTTCTAAAAATAGAAAGCTTAATATGTGTCCTAAGGGCATACATTAACTGGACCCTTTAGATAAACATAGATTTAAGTAATTCAAGATTAAGGGAATAAAATTACTTTTTTTTTTTTTTTTTTTTTTTAATAATAGAAAAAACATTGAATAAAGTTCCTTTTTTCTTTATTCTATTTTATTTTTATATTCATTTTTGGGAGTTACGTGTGATGATAGTAAAGGTGTTTACAGAATCCAACATCAAATTGAAGAATAGCAAGATGGCCGTGGAATCCAACATCAAACCGAAGAATCAACAATATAGCTACTCTGAGGTTGTGAGAATAACTAATAACTTCAATACCATTATTGGAGGAGGAGGATTTGGAAAAGTTTACTTGGGAACTCTGGAAGAAACTCAAGTTGCTGTTAAGTTGCTTTCTCCATCATCGAACCAAGGCTATAAGGAATTTCGGGCAGAGGTTAAATATGAGACCATAGTATTCTTTTCAATTATTTCAAATTGTAAAAAGTTAATAAATGCCCTAAGAGTATTGTTTTTGAAAACTATTTAAAGAAATTTTTTATGGGAAAGAAAAAAACAATTCATTTTTTTGATAGTTTTTTATATTTCCTATGAAAGTGGTATTATGACTTTTCTAAAATAGTTAATTAACAAATGCTCTAAGGGTATTCATTAACCAGACCCTTTAAAATTTTCATCTTGTATCGAAACTATGATAGTATGAGACATGCATATGGAAGATTTTCATTAAGCTAAACCAGATTACCGTCCATAAATGCAGGCAGAAATCTTAGTGAGAGTTCATCATAGAAACTTGGTCTCTCTCGTCGGGTACTGTGATGAGGGTGAAAACAAAGCGCTCATCTATGAGTACATGGCTAATGGCAACCTACACCAACATTTATCAGGTATAACCATATAAACAATAATTTATTCCATGTGTTTCATTTATGGTTCAGCCCATTGTTATCAAAACATGAATTGTATCGTTAATCGATTTTTTATTTTTCTGTATCATGTATTGTAAGATACACAAACACTTAATAAATTTATAGAAGTTTATAGTTATACATATATAAATAGTATATTCATTATAAATTTGGAATCTATTCAACTAAATAAATCAAATTAGCATGTGTTTATAACATACATATTCAAGTTAATTAAACTCAAAAGTGATAAACATTACAAATGACTAAAAGAAATAATTTTTTTTTTTTTTTTTTTTTTTTTTTTTTTTTACATTCATCATTTTGCCTAATGAACTCCATCTAATGCAATGTTATCATCATGCTCATCATTTTACAAATTTATTTCTTCATTGATTTTTTTTCATCATCATCAACATTTACTCTCTCTCCTTGTTCTTTTATTTTATTTTATGTTTCTTCTTGACCTTTTAGCTTCTTAGACTTATAACAATAATGAAAAAAATAAAACATCATTATATTGTTAGTTAATACCTTATTTATAGTATAGAAAAGAAAATTGTAAATATGAAAGTGAAGTGTAATTGTGTAACCCAAATTTTATAGGATAAAGAGGAGGAAAAAAAAAAAAAACTTATGAACATGTTACTTTATCAGGCTAAATTAAGTAACCTAATAATTGTGTTAAAAACAAGTTTAACAACTTGTTGAATTTAAATAAAAACACAAATTTTAACAAAAGAACTCATTTAAAAGCATATGTTTGTGTATCATAAGCACTTTTGATGTGCCCTTACAGCATGAAACTTTTGTTACACGATATGATACGCATATCATACGATACTGACAAATATGGTTCGGCCTTTGTTAACTTATTAAATTAAATAAAAGCATGATTATCCTAGGACAAGATTTTGATACAGTACCATAACTGCAGTCTGTTGGTATAGAGTTCACCGAGAAAGTAAATTTAGCCAATTCATGTACTCAGTGTGCACATTGTTTGCTCTTAACATGAAACACAATGACTGCCACCTATAAAAATGTAACCAAGTATTGCCTTTGGTGGGCAAGAGCCTTGTGGGCACCGCTAGATTCTTCCATGATGAAGAATTTGTTTTCGAATGCCTCTTATTATAAGGGGGAAAAAAATCCCTAAACCAAACAAAATGGTTTGATTTACCTTGAAAATCCAAGAATGGGGAGATGTTTCCGTGATACACTGATTTGAGAAACTAGATAAGAGATAAAAGGAGAAAAGGGAGGGAGGTGAGATGAACAAAAGAATAAAAAAGAGGAAAGGGTGGGAGGAATAAACTAGGCAATTTAAGCCTTGGGTAAACATTTTTTGGGGGGAAATTATACTTTACTCTCCTAAATTGTACCCCTTTTTACACTTACTCCTTAAATTATAAGAATGCACAATTAACCCCTCTTAACTATTACCTATGTATCACTCTCTCCTAACCTATGAAAATGCACACTTACCCCCTTATACTATTACTCGTATAATACTTTGCACCCCTTCTCATGGGTAATTGTTTATGGAAGTATGTCTTCTTATAATTTAGGAGGGTAAGTGTAAAAAAAATTGATAGTTTAGGGGGGGTAAGTGTAAAAAAATGTATAGTTTAAGGGGATAAGTGTTCATTTGGATGGTTTTTTGGTGTAAGTGTAAAAAGAGGTATAGTTTAGGGTGTAGGGTGTAAAGTGTAATTGCCCTCATTTTCTTGTCTATTCAAAATAAAGATAAGGATATATGTTTGTTGTGTTAGATATTTATATATCCAAGTAATGGCAGAACAAGGGTTTTGATTCAGGGGAGGATAATATTAGAATAATACTTTTTTTGTGCAAAATATTTTCCAAGAGTCCGCTTCATATTTAAAACGTTTGTGAATGTTTGGACATTATTTCCAACTATTTTCTAGTAGTTATAAAACTTTATTTGTGATTTTCCATAATCTATATATTATTGTTTAAACTCTCATTATTCCCTATAATGAAAAAAAAAAAAAAAAAATTAGAAATCCTATTGATATATATTCTCCAAAATCACTATTTGTAGAATCCAATATGCTTTGTTTTATCTCACACAAATTTGTGGTAAGCCTTTAGCAAGTGAGGGTAATAATTGTTTAAGGAAAGTGATTTTATCATGCCTCCAAATTGTTGCATTTTGTCTCAAATTCGTAGACATTTGATTAATTTAGGTTTTCTTAGTATGGAAAAAAAATTCCTTATCTACAAAGAAAAATATTCATTATCTACCAAGAAAGGTATTCCTTTATCTAGCAAGGAAGAAGTACTGTCGTTTTATAAATAGACAATAACACAAAGTGTTTGATGGCTTTTACCCAAAGGTCCTCTCATAGAAGGAAAGACTTTAAATTAATTCGATGGTGCCCTAAAAAGATTTAATTATTTGAGTAAAGGGCTATTTTATTGTGGGGGGGGGGGGGGGGGTGGTTGTTTTTATATAGTCTTGGTATTTTGAGCTTCTACTATTATGCCAAATTGGTATCAGAGGCTAGTTGGTCTCACCAAGTAGAATGTGGAAGGCTTCCATATTAGCTCCACCCATACATGGCTTAGTAAAAGGGTTTTACTAGGTGCATGTTGGAAATTCCAATGGTTGTGCAAGGAAGACTCCTATGGTTGAGTAAAGGGCACTCTATTGGTGGGTGTAACGCATGATAATTGGATTGTTAAGAAAATTGCTTATGCTTAAGGGGGAGACTAACTGAAGTGCCACGATTGGCTTGGTAGTAGGTTCACACATGAAGAGGAAGATTTCTGGAAATATTTACGTGTGGTAGTAGGCTCACACATTGAACTAGTAGAGTTCCATATTAGATACTAGTAAAAAGAATGACTGGTTAATGTTATATAAATTGGACTCAAAACCCATAGGCTTAACCTTTTGGGTTGCTTGGTCATTATTTCTTCCATTCCATTGTTACCCCTTTATTTCCAACATTTTTCCTTTATTTCCAACATGTTGAGCATGTCACAAGTATCATTTATTTTCTGGTCTGACTACAAAGTGAAGGTTGACTTCCATAAAAACTCCAACTAAAATAGAGAAATTAAAAAATTTTGGCTGCAGGTACCAATATGAATGTCCTGAACTGGAATCAAAGAATTCAAATTGCGGTGGATATAGCACAAGGTTTGGAAACATATTAATCACATGATTATTCCACTCCAATATCTATTTCTTTGTTTACATGACTAAATTACAGATGGCTTACTGGTGGAGTTGCAGGGTTGGAGTATCTGCATAATGGTTGCAAGCCAACTATTGTTCACAGAGATTTAAAGACTACCAATATCTTATTAAATGAAAATATGGAAGGAAAGATAGCTGATTTTGGGTTGTCAAGGACTTTCGCAGCAGAAAGTGATTCTCATGTGTCAACTCGTCCTGCTGGAACACTTGGATACCTTGATCCTGAGTAAGTGTACATAATTTCAAATAGAATTATTTACCCTACTATGTTAAAATTTTGCACTACATAAATATCTCCATTTTGCACAAAAGAGAAAAAAATATATATTGGATACCCTTAAAATCTTAATTGAAGAGGAAATGTTCGTGATATTATGTGATTTTTATAAAAATTTCTTTATTTTATAATTCCAACTCACACCTCACTTTTTTTCACTAGTTGGAGTTTTTTAAAGGCTATCAATCATCCACTACATCAAAAATAAATCTATTACATCAAATTCTAACTTAATGAAATTGTTATAGTGGTATTAAAATGAAGAAATAGAGGGTTTAATACATTACTACACTAGAAATTTTTTTTGCAATAATTTAAAATGAAGAAATCATTACAATAATTTGATACAAATTATTTTTGCAATTTATTGCAATGAAAAATATTAAGATATCATTGTAATAATCTAATATCAATTATTTTACAATCTATTGTGATGACAAATATGAAATACTTATCTATCATAGCAAAAATATCATTGCAATAATTTGAATTGATTTATTTTTTTCGATTATTTGCAATTTATTGCAATGAAATTTATGAAGTAATAACTTATTATTACAAGATATTAGAAAAAAAAAATATTTATTGCAACAATATATATATATATATATATATATATATATATATATATATTTATACATTATTTATCAAAATTGTCATTAAAGTATTTGAAGTTTATGCTACGGAACTTTTTGTTGCACAAATCTATTACCTCAAATTTTATTACAACAACTTATATCAACTATTGCAGTGAGACAAATGTTATTGCAATGAATTTTTTCGTTATAATAAGCATTTTTCTTGCAATAATCATATAACTATATAATGCAGCTAACTAGCAGACTGGAAAAAAAAGAAGAAGAAAAAGTATCCGTAGTTTTGGGATTGTTAAACAAATCTAATAACATGTGTTTTACTTTTACATACAGGTTTCATGCATCTGGAAACTTTAACAAAAAAAGTGATGTTTATAGCTATGGTATTGTCCTCTTTGAGCTAATTACAGGCCACCCAGCAATAATAAAAGGACCTGAAGAAAACACCCACATACTTGACTGGGTTTATCCTATAATTGAAAGTGGGGATATTCAAAACATTATTGATGCAAGGTTACATGGAGAATTCCACAAAAATTCTGCCTGGAAAGCTGTGGAGATAGCCATGTCATGTGTACCACCTGTGGCAATCCAAAGGCCGGACATGAGTCAAGTGTTGGTAGAAATAAAGGAATGTTTGACTCTGGAGATGGCTTATGAAAGAGGCCAAAATAAGACAACTTCAAACAGTCAACTTGTAGCCGCCTCTTTAGAGCTTGAATCAGATATTGCTGCCCTTGCTAGGTAGTTAGGTTTGTTTGCAGTCAGAATTTCCTTCCATGCAATATGTTCTAGGCCAAATATCTAGTATTAATTACATTAGTTTTAAAAAATTTTCTGATATACTTATTTCATGTTTGGATCACTTTTTTAATTAGGTTCGAGTGGGACGTACTTCTATAGCTTTTAATACACAATTTTTATTGTGAATGAATTTATTTTTGATGATGGATTGATGGGTGAGTACCATCTACCATGAAATATGTATGCAAAATGCATTAGAGTGATTATTACTTAGGCTCTATTTGTTCCAATTTTGAAATTTTGGATTTACACCCAAACTGATTAAGCAGCGATTAAATAATGTAACAAAAAATGGATAATCCAAACACTGTTTTCAATTTTCAAATCTAAAAATAACAATAATAAAAGCTACAAATTCAACTTAGAGATTTGGGTGACGAAGTGGAAATTGAAAAATCGATGAAGTGCCTTTTGAAATTTAAAACAACTATAGATGATCCAAATTCGTTAAAAATCCACTAGAGAAGAAACAATTATAATCAATTATACTTACAAAACATTTCCCGTCCTAGACTCTATGTAACCTCATCAAATGCCCTACTTGTCTTACGAACGCAGTGACCCTAGAACAATCGAATTCGTGTACATGAACTTCCTCCATGAACAAACCTCATTCCAACAATCCCAGAACTTTGATACACTGTAGACATCAAAATTTTATGATGTGTTTACAGCCATTTGATTAATCATGATCAAATACTTGTAGTCAAATTGGTTTGCATTTGATGACGTGCCAATAGTGAACAATCAGCAAATAAAATCAAGCCACATGTCAAGTCTTTGAGTTACCATGACTTACATATAAATGACATGGGTCTCTAAGCCATGTGGCAACATTAAATAAAGAAAGCCATGTGGCAAAGTTAGAAGAAAAGACTCACATGGATTTTTTTTTTTTTTTTTTTTGAGAAAGAAGAACTTGAAGTTTTTTATTTAGTAATAGGCAAATCTGCCTGGTAAGTTGCAAAAATTTGGATAGGAACATCCTCCATCCAAACTGAAAAAACCAGCGACATGACATGCATGTCTAGCTAGGTTGTGAGCAACATTATTCCGTACTCTACCAACATGTTGGAAGGAAATACAAGTAAATGAACATGCCATCATTTGGGCATCCTGAAGTAGCAGACCATATGAAGCTAAAGAAGGAGAAGGATCCCTCAATGCGGCAATGACGATGATCGAGTCACCCTCAAGAATTGCTTTGTCGAAGCCTAGCTCAAGGGAGAATTCAAGTGCTCTACATGTTGCCAAAGTTTCTAGGTTAACAACTGAGTGTGGGAGAGGGATATTTTCTGATAAAGAAACCATGACCATGCCTTGACTATCTCTAACAACCACGCCAATACCTGCTCTATCTTCATTCTTAAACACCGGTCCATCAAAATTAACTTTCACCCGATCCACCGGTGGAGGTTGCCAACGTATCTGAGCTGGTGTTGCTGCTATGGTCTTCCTAGGCTGTGCTGATTGAAACTCCTAGAGGGATTGATAGGCTTGCTGAGCTATCTGATCCAATGGGCAACCTGGTGGGGAAGTCCTAACCTTGTTTCGCCAAAACCATATATTCCAGCTAAGCATTGCGAAAAGGTCACCACTGCAACCCGATTCCAACACATGAAGTAAGACTTGAGGAAAAGATTGGAACCTGGTGGTGCTCCTAAACACCCATTGTGGATCATCCTCCCAGACTCGATTTAGACCCGGACATGACCACAAGGAGTGTAATGCATCTTCAGGACTTTGTGAGCAAAGAGAACAAGTTGAGTCTTCAATAACAAAGTGACGCACCAGGTTTGAGTTTGTTGGGATAGCATTCCGACAAGCTCTCCAAACAAAATTCCTCACCTTACACGGGACTGCCATCTGCCAAATCCTTTTCCATAGTGATCTTGTTTGCACCGAAGCTTGATTTTTTGGTGGAGATGACATTTGGACTTCAGTTTTCAGGAAGTAGTATCCTGATTTGGCTGAATAAATGCCAAACTACACATAAGGCCAAAACAGAGCAACATCGCAAGGCTGTCGGCTAAGCTGGATTTTCTAAACTTCATTTGCTTCGTCTTGGCTGAACACTCTAAACATTGTGGTTGAATCCCATGAGCGTATGGCTGGGTCTATGAGATAGCTAACAGTGGCTTCTTGTAATTCAGCTACTAGAGGTCCTTGCAAAAATGGGTAGCTAAGAGAAGGTAACCATTTATCCCCCCACAGTTTGATTGACTCCCCGTTTCCCACCCTCCACTTTGCCCCTCTTCGAATAACTTCCCTTCCAACTAAGATACTCCTCCATGCATACGAGCCCCCTTGACCCTCTTTAGCTTCCATGATAGAACTAGTTGGAAAGAATTTAGATTTAAAAACCCTACAGAACAAAGAGTTTTTATTATGTAAGAGTCTCCAAGTTTGTTTTGCTAAGAGGGCGTCATTGAACAAGGATAATTCCTTAAAACCCATGCCACCTTCCAACTTTGGTTCACACATCTCCTCCCATTTCACCCAATGTATCTTCCTTAGCTCACCTTTTTGGCCCCACCAAAACTTGCGAATCAAGCCTTCAATTTCTTGACAAAGATCAAGAGGAAGTTTAAAGCAACACATTGAATAGGTTGGGATTGCTTGCACCGTGGGCTTTATCAAGATTTCTCTTCCTACTTGAGACAACAATTTTTCTTCCCATCCTTGCAATTTTCTCCAAATTCTTTCCTTTATGTAATCAAAGCTAGCTTTTTTGTGTTTCCCCACTAATGATGGTAGCCCCAAGTATTTGTCAAATTGCTTTATCTCTTGAACTCCTAAAGCTTCCTGAATCTCCAACTTCATAGCCTCATTGGTGGACTTAGAGAAAAAGATGGCAGTTTTCCCCTTATTTATTTGCTGCCTCGATAAGCTTTCATATTGTGATAGGATTTCCAACACCTTTTGGCATTCACTTCTATTAAACCTGCAAAATAACAAACTATCATTCGCGAAAAGCAGATGGGTTAGTTTGGGGCTTCTTCTGCTTAAGCCAAAACCATGAATGACTCCCTCTCTCTCCGCCTTAGAAATTAGACTATGGAGGCCTTTCGTTGGGGCCAGGAGCTTTCAATGGGGCCATTTGCTTCAAGGCAGCCTGTACCTCCCATTCCATGAATTCTTGTGAGAGCTTGGAGTTCATTTCATCACTAACAATACTAGGCAGTGGGTCCAAATCCTCAACACCAAATTTAAATTTGTAATTAATTCTCAATAAATGTTTAGAGAGTATTCCAAATCAAATGCTATTGAGTTGCCTATAAATAAAGGCTTCTTAATGGTCTGTTTGGATTGAGGGGGAAGGAGAGAGAGTAGAGTAAATTTGGTCCAAAATTAGCCTATTTTCAGTCAATTCTACTCTATTCTCCTCCACTCCCTCTCCTTCTCCCCTCCATCCAAACAAGCCCTAAATTTGAAAAGGGAAAGAAACTTAGAGAGAAAAACCCTATTGATACTCTGCCAAAATAGAGAGTCATCTCTAAGTCCAAAAGAGCACCCTTACTCCTTCAAAATCAAGGCTCATTTCCATTTCTTCAAATCAAAGTAGGGGTTTTCCTTAAATTTGTTCGAGATTGAAAGCTCACTAAGTGTGTAAAACACTTGTGAATGTTTAGACCCCCAAATTCAAAAATACCAACACAAGCATATATTCAAACAATATATATGTGGAATAATAAATATAAGCTATACCCAAATAAACAAACTACTCTATGCCATATTTTAATCACAACTTAGTAGTAATTAAAACCAAAGAGTAAGGGATAGAGAGAAGCAAACACAAGCTAACACCGGCATGTGTTATCGAAGAGGAAAACCGAAAAACTCGGCGAAAAACCTCTTCGCCACCCTCCAAGTGGTAAAATGATCCACTAGAAAATCAGTTGGGATACATGAATAGCAATAGACCCTCCAAGCCTAATCTACCCAATGCACCTAAGCCTTCCGAGCTTCTTGCTCCAACAGGGTTAAGCCTAACCTTATCTTCTCTAACTTACTAGATCCCGCAATAAGCCCATTGCATCAACCAAAATGAATTGGTTCTTTCTTGAACTACTTCCCAAACACCAATAGCCTTCTCACTATTCTGAATGTGTAAGGCAAGGATTTGGCTTAAGATCCTCTCAAGGGTATGACAATAGAGAGGGTGAGAGTAGAGCAATTTGGAGAATCAAATGTGTAAGATTGTGGATGAATTAATCTTATTGTTCTCTAGGGTTTTTCTCTCAAAATTATCTCTGGAAGCTCTCTACATTTCGTGGGTATAAGGATATTTATAGTAGGGTATGAGAAGGAATGTGAAAAGTCATTTTTCTGCAAAACAGGGTGCACTGGCGACTAACTCGCTACTGGGATGAGTCGCGAGTTCTAGTGGCCAGATAACAAAATTGCCAGACTGTACTTTTTGTCCTTTAGTGATCCAGCTATCCTAACCCTTCAACTTCCTGCATGCTTCACACGTGTGCTAGATTTTGGCATGTCACCACTCGCGAGCCAGTCGCAAGATCCAGTCACAAGAAGCCTTTTGAAGCACACACTTGATCAATTCTTCACACTCTCTCACACACAACCCTTACATTATTCCCACCTAAATACAAGGTTTCTAAATGCTAAATTACAAGCAAATTTGGCACGGAATAAAACCAACACATAGTTGAATAAATTCAACCTTACAGAGATCAAGCCAACGACCCTCAACTTCAAATCAAAGCTCAAATACATCCAATCACACATCCAACTTGGAGATATCAAAGTACGATTCAAGATTAAGCTTCATAGCCTTTCGTGTTGTAATATTCTTTGGAGATAGAATCAGAGGAATTTTATTGTATTCTTTCATTATAAAGAGTCATACAGAGAATTGTACTCACACATATACAAATAAATATAAATTGATAATTTGTTACACTATTTTGTGATCATGTAATTTATCTTTTATGAATTTTGTGTGTACACACACCAAATAACTCTCTAAAGGTTTTCTATCCTTGGACTTTGTAACAAAGGTTTAGAGTTTGTGTGGTTTGGATGAATACTTACATTTTTTAATATCATAGTTAAAGATCAAGGCAAGAAATTCTCAATGAGGAATTCAAAAAGATATCTCACAAGGAGAAAAACTCAAAGGGGTGGAATTGAGAGATCTTTTTGTCTCAAGGAAATTTTGGCTCTTAGATCTACTTTTGTATGGCGGCCTCTTACCATCGCTCTGTAGCAAGGATTTGTATATATAGAGAAAAGTATGTCAAATAGCCAGTATTGCAAGTTGGTTTACTATTTATCTGATTTCAGTCGAGCAAATTCAGCTTTAGTCGATTGAAATTTCGGAGACTACAAAGTTATGCCAACATCAAATTGACACATCTCACTCATTTCAATTAATTCCAAATTGGGTTAAATTTCTCTTTATATTGAAAGCGCAAATATCTATTTTCCAGCAAAACAAGTTCATTTAGAAATTCAATATGGTGTAGAACATATAAAAAAAAATGATTATCAACTCATTATCTTTGAGCTAGCTCATAACCTTAGCCGCTTTGAGTAGCTTTTGACCCAAACCCGGCTCTAACACAATTTTTTTTAATATAGCCTAATTTTGACATATTTTGGTACTAGGATTTTCCTATAAAACCATAACACAACCGAGGTTGTTTTCAAACAAATTAACCCTTGGTTTTAATGTATCACCTCATTAAGCTATTTTTTGAATTGAAGCTAATTATTATTGGTTCCACTAGAAAAATAATGTGATGATGAGTGTGTGATAAATTTTCTATAGAATTCTTCTAAAAAGAAATAGCTAATTGCTTACTGAACACTTTTTTTTTAGAATATATTCCTTGAGCACTTTCTTTGGTTCATTTTCCAGATTTCGCTATAATGACGCACTAATCGCAAAGCCTTGTACAGCTAGTGAGTTTGCGGGCTAGGCATTCTATATTGGTACGTGGGCATTGATGATGTGTTGAAATCATCAATGAGTTGTAGGCTCCAAATCACTCCAATGGGTACCTGTAGAATAAGAACAATAGAACCAAACAGGAGGCACCAATGTGGTACCGGCCAAAAACCCTCCGAATGTCAAGTCAATAAATGAGAAACTTCTAAGAACTCTATAGTGAGAGAGCTAGGGATTTTTTGCGTACCTCAGAAAAGAAAGGGTTTGGTGCTTATATAGTGGTGAGTAGTAAGAAAAAATCCCTTGAGAGTGGGGATTTTTTCTTATGGAGAAGATCTAGTACTAGGGTTTCCAAGATTATAGGGTGTCTTTCTGTATGACAGAGATACGAATCAATAGTGGGTTTATTTTGCATGACAAGTAAGATGTTTCCTTACATGAACATTTGTGTGGGCCAAGCAAAGCCACGCTGGACCCGTCGGCTTTTTGTTTGGCCCGTCGGCTACTCACCTCGTCAGGTTTTTGGTGTGGCTTTGTCGCCTTTCATTCCATCACTGTTGTTTTTATCCTCCATCTACTTTTGTGAAACTAACGGATCCATAAACGTCGATAGTTTCATTCCATGGCTTACTCAGGAGTATTGAATCCTTAGTCAAAATACCCTTATCAGTTGCCCTCTACTCCATGGCTCTGTTGATTTTAACTGATGGGCTGTGGAGTAACATGGGTATTTATGATCATTAATTAGGGCATTATTGAAGAAGGTGTCAGTAAATGGCTTAAGTAGCCCTAAGTTTAAATGCCAGGCGATATGTGGCACGGGCTGGTTGGCATTGCTTTGTATGCCATGCTTCCTTTCTCTATAAATAGTTCTCCCCTCCTCTCATTTTCTTTACTCTACTTCTTTTTGAGAGCTTTTTTGAGACTAGAGTTATCACACTCTTGTTTGCATCGTTCGTCGCTCGTGACCTTGTTGCTTCCGAGGAACCCGTAGTCCCAATCCGCCATCCATTTCTTCTTGTAAGTTTCTTTTCTTGTCATTTTTATCTTTTACTTTCTTGGGTAGCTATCATTTGTTTTTAGAAACTCGTTCAATAGGCTCTTAGAAAACCTTCCTCGCTTGTAGGTAAATAGATGTCAGATAGAGAAGCGACAAGCGAACTGTCGTCGTCAGTTCGTGAGGGTGCGAGCTACTACGAGGTCTATCCATCAGGGCGTGAGCCTGAGAAAGTTGTCCCTTGGTCCCCAGAAAGGGAACCATCTACCCACTCCCCAACCGAGGAAAAGGAGGAGGACGAGGAAGAAGATGAGGAAGAGGAGGAGGATGAGAAAAATGATGAGAGGAGAAAACAAATATGATGAGGGAGATGAGGAAGACGAGGGAGAGAGGGTTAATGAGGGAAATCTGTCCAAGGGAGTTGAGGCAGTATGCCAGGTAGATGGGGGTTCCTAACCTTTTATTCTTCCTCTAATATGGATGGTTAATGATTTTAACCTGACAATGTCTGACAAGGTTTTCAACACCCTTCGAGACCATTACCAAATCCCTACGAACATCCCCATCTGTCTGCCAAGGAAGTTTGAAAAGTGCTACTCGGAGAGGACTGCAGATGTCGGCATGTACGACGCTATGTTTACCGCAAGGCTGAAGTTGCCATTGACGGAGTTACACCATTAACTCACCAAGTACTTAGGCTTGTCTGTCAGTCAAATTGCTCCCAATGCGTGGAGAATATTCATTGGCGCGGAGGTGATATGGGGTCAACTTAGTGGTGGCAACCGTTGTTTATCCCTCAATGAGTTCTTTTATTGTTATAAGTCTCAACAAATCTCCTTGTTGAAGGGGATTTACCATTTCTTGGTGAGGAAGACGCCACTTAGGTTGGTGTCAAATATGCCTGACTCCAATAGAAATTGGAAGAATCATTATTTCTTCGTCCAAGGGACAGATTGGGTTTGTAGGCCCGAGGAATGGGATAGTATGCCCAATGGTTTTGATAACACTTGTGGGATTGTAAAGGAGTCAGGTGGGTCATCAGTGTCTGTTTTTGCTTTAGCTCTTTGTTTTGATGAAGCTCCTAACATATTTCCTTATTGTCTTCAGCTCAAATCCGTCCACAGATTAGTGACGAGCAAGAGAGCTTCCTTCGACGGGTTTGGGCCATACCCTTTAAGCAGAGGCAGTGGAAGGATCTAGCTACCCTTGACACACGTGGTCTTGAATCGACACCCATGGCCCGACGGTTGCACGCTTTTTCCTGTTGACGTAAGATATAGCTTTAGTACTTTATTTGGTCCATCTGCCCTCTTTTCTTATGCTCTTCATTGCCCTTTTGCAGAGATGGACACAAGTAGACAGAGGGCAATGGTGAGGAAGTCCGTGGCTACCCGTAAATAGCAAGGTGGGTCTTTATCGTTGGCCTCCAAGGTGGGAGCTAAGGCAGTCCTTAAGAGAAAGAGTGACACCAAGGATGATTGTCCGCCTAAGAAGGGGACGAGCCTGTCCGCCAGGGATAAGTAGTGGAAGTCTTCTTTGCCCCCTCCCCTCCCCCCCTTATCACGGAGTAGGGAAGGGCCTGATGACGAGAAAGGGTCCCGTTGCCCCCGATCCCGTCTAAAGGCTAGTTACACATAAATACTATGCCGTCGAGATGGTCAATTCGATCATCAAGGAGACGGATTTGAATCCTTGTGGTAAGCACTCCTTGGAAGATTTGGGGGTGTCCGATCTCTATGAATTGTCCAGGGTACGTTTTCATTACTTATGGTACTTTGTAATGTTTACATTCTTGTTCTAACTATCATTCCTTATTCCAGGCATTGGTACGTATGAAGGCCTTCCAGAATAGGTGTGTTGCCAATGAAGGGGTGATCCGACGATTTCGCAAGCGTCAGGAGATCGAGAACAAGGAGAAGGAGTAGTACAAGTAGGTCGTCCGTACCCTTAACAAGAAGCTGATGGCCATACTTGCTAAGTTAAAGGAAGAGTCCCATCTTAAGGAGGAGGCAGAGAAGGCGAAGACCAATCTGATGATGGAACTGGCTATTCTCCATGAGCAGATGTACAAGGCCAAGGCTAATGCAGTGGCAGAGTTCCATGTCTCTCAGCCCTTCTTTGATACATGCAGCATTTACTATGGTGACAAGTTCGACGATTGCTTGAAGTAGAGGGGAACTGCTTACCCCGATCTGGACTTGTCGTAGATTACAATAGACAACATCGTCCCACCGACGCCCGGAGGAGATGACACCATAAGTGAAGAGACCAGTGACTCCATCCACACTATTAAGCAGGGGGCGAAGGATGCCAACACTAAGACCGTCGTTCAACTTGCTATGGACGGTTCAGAGACTCCAGCTGCCCAGCTGGCCGTTGATCCGTCTATTGCCGATGGCCTGTCTCCTGTGGACCCGATTGCTTCTCAAGCTCCCCCATCTTGAATGTTTTTCTCCAGAAATTATACTTAATTTTCTTGTATTTTATGAGTTCTTTTTGTAAGACAATGGTGTTTGCCCCTTTCATCAGGCTTTTTGTAAAGACATCTATCTTTATATTATGTAAAAACATTTCCCCTTCTGGGTGTTTGTCTACTGCTGTATGCTTTCTTATTTTTACCATTAGAATTGCATATGCCCTCGTCTAAATTCTATTTTATCTGTCCGTTTCACCACAATTTTTGCTTTAATCAACAGTTTTCCTTAGACTAGGTACCGTTGGTATCATTGGTCGTATGTTTATCCCCTAGGTAGGACTTAGCAGAATTTTTGAGACCAGATACCCATCGGTATCCTAGGTCATTTGCCCATCCTTTAGGTTGGACTTAGTTCAACTTTCGAGACCAGGTACTCGTTGGTATCTTTGGTCGTCCGTCTGCTCCGTAGATAGGACTTAGTTCAATTTTTTAGACCAAGTACCCATTGGTATCCTTGGTCATTCGTCCACCCCTTAGGTAGGACTTAGTAGAATTCTTGAGACCAAGTACCTGTCGGTATCCTTAGTTGTCCATCCACCCCGTAGGTAGGACTTAGTAGAATTTAGATGTTTCACTTAAAGGTAAAGAGTAGAATAACGTTTCTGATAATTTGTCCAAGTCTTATTAATAATGAAGAGCTAAAAAGAAACTCAACGTCTTTCAATCTTTCTCGATACTTAATTCATAAAAACAAAAGAAAGCGATAAAATAAGTTGCATTTGTCTGCTACTAGTAGTACTTCCTTAAGTGCTCGGTGTTCCACTAGTAATGGAGCCTTTGTTCATTGAGGGTTTCCAGGTAGTAGGTCCCCCTTTTATAGCAATCAAAAATCTTGTAGGGCCTTTCCCAATTGGGGCTCAGCTTACCTTGTAAGGGATCTTTGGTAGTCATTGTTACCTTCATTAGGACCAAGTTCTCAACCTGAAAATGATGAGGCCTGAACTTAGTGTTGTAGTGTTTTGCCATCTAACTATAGGTGCATCCCTTGTTTATTCTTTTCTTCATCATGGTGGGATTCTCGATAGCTGGTCAGCCCAACTTCCATTAGGATGACGACTTCGCTCCCATATGCGAGGCGGAATGGTGTCTCCTCTGTAGGTATGCGAGTTGTCATCCTATATGCCTACAAGACACCGGGTAGCTCATCCGGCCATATACCCTTTGCCCCCTCAAGCCAAGTCTTAATCATCTTGAGCAGGGATTGGTTTGTGACTTCAACTTGTCTGTTGGCTTGGGGGTGAGTGAGAGTGGAATAGTAGTTCATGATTCCTAATTGTTGGCAAAAGTCCCTGAATGCATCATTGTCGAATTGCTTTCCATTGTTAGAGACGAAGACCCTAGGGATTCCGAAGTGGCAAATGATGCTTTTCCATATGAAGTTTTAGACATTCTTCTCTATGATAGTGGCCAATGGTTCTGCCTCGACCCATTTGGTGAAGTAATCGATTCCTACAACGAGGAATTTAAGCTGCCATATCGCGATGGAGAAGGGTCCTACTATGTCTAATCTCCATTGGGCAAACGGCCAGGGGGCGCTCATTGGTGTAAGCTCCTTTGATGGCTGCTGAATGATACTACTGAAGCGTTGGCATTTGTCACACGCCTTTACGTAGGATTGGGCGTCCTTCTACATAGTGGGCTAGTAGTATCCAGCCTGTATCAGCTTTTGAACCAATGAACGTGCCCTTGAGTGGTTCTCGCATACTCCTTCGTGTATCTCTCTTATGACATAGTCTGCTTCGTCGGGGGATAGGTACCTCAGATACGGACGGGAGAATCCCCTTTTGTAAAGGACATCCCTAATCATTACGAAACATGACGACTGTACCTTTAGTCTACAGGAAGCATTGCGGTCTTCTGGCAATGTCCCATTCTTGAGATAGGGTACGATTGGCATTATCCAATCGGTTCCTTAGGGGATGACCTATACTTCTAGTTTGTCAATGGCAAGGGCATATTGAACAAAGGATAGTACCTAATTAGTGGCATCCGTATATTCTTCGGAAGTAGCTTTGGCCAAATAGTCTACCTACTCATTCTCTTCCCTTGGGATCTGCACAAACTAGCCGAAAACCCTTTGCTTATCTTGCTTTTAACCATGCTCAAGTACTCTTTCATCCATTCCCCCTTTGCCTTGTAGTCACTGTTGATGTGCCTGACCACAACTTGTGAATCGTAGTGTATGACTACTAACACGACCCCTGCTGCTTTAACCAAGTCGAGGCCTAAGAGAACCGCTTTATATTCTGCTTCATTGTTGGTTGTTGAGATTTGGAGGCACATTGCACACTCTACCGTGTCTCTTTTAGGCAATCGTAACAAGACCCTAACTCCTTCAGCCCGTTGATTAGATGATCAGTCCGTCCATATCATCCATACCACTGGTACCACCTCCTCGTCTTCTTTTATTGTAAACTCAACAATGAAATCAGCCAAAGCTTGTGCCTTGATTACAGTTCTGGGCTGATGTTGGACGTTGAACTCGTCGAGTTCTATTGACCACAGAACTAGTTGTCTTGCTACTTCCGGGTTGTTCATTGCCTTCCTTAGCGACTTGTTTGTTTGGACCACTATAGTGTGTACTTAGAAATACGGCCTGAGTTTTCGGGTAGCTATGATCAGTGCAAAGGCTAGCTTCTCCATTGGGGGATATCTTCCTTCCGTTCCCCAGAATACTCAGTTGGTGTAGTAAATGGGTAACTGCACCCGGTCTTCCTCCCTGATGAGAGCAGAGATAACGGCCATTGGGGACACGACTAAGTAGAGGGAGAGCTCTTCACCTGACTTAGATGGGCTGAGTAATAGTGGGGACGCAAGGTATGTCTTTAGTTCCTCAAAATCCCTCTAGCACTCGTCCGTCTACTCGAAAGCCTTCCTTAGCTCTTTGAAGAAGGGTAGACACTTATTCGTCGCCCTAGAGACGAAACTGTTGAGGGTTGCAACCTTATCGTTCAGGCTTTGCACTTCCTTCGCACTCTTTGGTATAGCCATCTCTATTATTGCCCAAACTTCATCGGGATTAGCTTCCACACCACGCTGCGACACCATAAAACCCAAGAATATCCCTGACGCCACACCGAACACACACTTGTTGGGGTTGAGCTTCATGTCATAGAGGTGAAGAGTATAGAATGTTTTCCAAAGGTCGTTTAAGTGGTTATCCTCCTTTGTGCTTTTCACGAGCATGTCGTTTACATATACTTCCACGTTTTGCCCTATCTCACATTTTTTAGCCCAAATGGCATGACTTTATAGTAGAAGAGTCCTTGGCTCGTGAGAAATCAGGTCTTCTCTTGGTCTGCTTATCCAATTTGATTTGATTGTACCCGAAGAAGGCGTCCATGAAACTTAAAAGTTGGTGACCTGTCGTTGAGTCCACGAGGAGGTCGATATGTGGGAGTGGGTAGCTATCCTTGGGGCATGCTCTGTTCAGGTCGATGAATCTACACACATTCTCCACTTGCCATTTGCTTTTTCGACCATTACCTCGTTGGCCAACCATTCGGGGTAATAGACTTCCCGAATGAAATTTGCCTTTAGTACCTTGCATACTTCTTTGGCTATGGCTCTGTCCCTTTCATGTGCAAATACCCTTTTCTTTTGTTGGACTGGGGGAAAGGACGGGCATACATTGAGCTTGTGGACCATGGTACTCGGATTGATCCATGGCATGTCTTCGTGGCTCCAAGCGAAGACGTCCCGATTGTTTTTTAAGAAGAGGGCAAGTTTTTGCGAACTGAAGGGTCGGCCTACATGCCGATATGAGTGACTCAGCCCGGGATTTTGTTGTCCAAGGAGATTTCTTCCAAGTCTTCTGTTGGCTCTACCGTAACCCTCATTTCCTCAATGTTCAAAGCTTGTAAGTGATCATCCATCTCTAGCATGGCGATGTAGCACTCGCGGGTGGCCATCTGGTCCCTTCACACTTCTCCTATCCCGTACTCCGTTGGGAACTTCACCAGTAGGTGGTATGTAGATGTGACCGCCCTTCAGGCATTAAGCGTAGGTCGGCCTATGATGGAGTTATAGGTAGAGGAACAGTCAACCACCAGAAAATTGACTTCTCTAGCGAGCTGTTGAGGATACACCCTAATGATTACTAGTAGGGTGATAGCTCCCACGGGGAAGACCTTGGTGCCACCGAATCCGACTAATGGTGTGTCCGTGGGTAGGAGACATTCTTTGTCGATCCTCATATGCTGGAAAGTAGGATAGTAAAGGATATCTGCTGAGCTTCCGTTATCTATTAATACTCGTCGGGTATTGAAATCTGCAATAGACAAGGTAATTACCAAAGCATCATCAAAAGGGTGGTGTAGTCGTCTAGCATCTTCTTCTATAAAGCTGATGGCAGGGTCGTCAACCCTGGTTGCTTTAGGAGGCTGTCTGGAAATCTGGACCCTTTGCACCATACCAAGTATGTCTTCCTTGCCTTTTTAGATGATCCTGCCATAGTGTTTCCTCCTACGATTACCCTTATCTCCTTGAGCAGGGCTCTTGGCCTTTCCTCTACCCACCGATCGGGCTCAGGGTCTCTCAGCGGGTTCTCCCCACTCATGACGAACCACTACAACTTCTCTTACTTGATGAAGGCCTCGATCTACTATTTATGGTCGTAGCACTTGGAAGTATCATGCCCATGGTCCTAGTGGAAGTGGCAATACTTGTTCCTGGACCTCTTGTTCGGGTCACCCTTCAGTTTGTCTGGCCAAGTCAGTGCCACTGTTGATATCGTATTTTGTCCACCCTCGAGTTGCGTGCCAAACCCTGAAAAATTCAAAAATATAATTTTCTCTCCATGGGGACATGAGAACATATATAATGGCGTGGCCCAACCTATTTGGACATCAGAGCACTCAAAGTGCCTTTTTCAGTCAAAATGACCAAAATGCCCCTGGTCAACCCTAGGTTAACCGAAGGTTGTTGAGAACTGTTTTTTCGGCCCACGTGGCATTACTTCATTGGCACCCCATGCCATATCAACATATTATTGGTTTTTTTTTTTTGGGTAAATTTATTTAAAGCCCAAAATAAGCTCATATTTCATTCAACTATATAGATTGGGCTCACATGGCCCGCAAGATCCTTACTTCAAGAGGCGGATTCATGGTCCACATTTCCTCTTCATCAATTGGATCATAACTCCATGACATTATTAACATCAACATATAGATTAGGCTTAAGCAATGAATCAAAGCTCATGGCCCATATTACCTCTCTTACACTCATATCAAGTGGCTTCTTCAACAAGAGCCCATATTTACGCAAAATAACAACAAAACCCGAGGTACGTCATCTCATCTTCGGCTTATGACCTAAGCTCATAAGTCTCTTTAGGGAAACTTTGGGAGTTGTGGTTTGGAGGGCCAAGAGGTATGTTCAGTAAAGCTCCAGCGGTTTAAAGTTGATAAAAGAGACATGTTGCTCGGCGTCTCTTCTCCAACTCCCTAAACTCTGACGAGTCTGTGTGTAGCAGGTAACATATGGTAAGCATCTCTTATCACATAGCACTTTAAATGATAAAGTTCCCCATTGCTCTTTTCCTAAAACTTAATACTCATCATGTGACAAATACTCAATATCTCCAGCCATCTAACTACTGAGTAACTGTTCATTCAATCCCTAGCTGTTGCTACACAAACCTAGAAACCTCATTACATTATTCTACATAAATCTCATTACTACTTTCAGCTAAAATCCAACTCAAACACGTGGCCTAACCTGATTGGCTATCTTTTATCTCTAAATATATCAAAATATTCATGATATCTTTTATACCCAGCTGTTGTTTGCCACAATCAGACCATATATTTCTCTGCCAGCTGCCAAAGTAGTGCATTAAATACTTTTCTTGCTCACCAAGATTATGTCACAACTTAATGAGACCTTGACCAAATCTCTAAAGCTTCCTTAGCCTTCAACCAATCCTTTTATTACTTGCTAGAAATGTGTTGTAATGGAACCTTGGACCAAAAACACAAATACCCGAAAAGGAAACATTTCCAGCTGAACCCTAACAGTGCATTCAGCACTTGACACCTGGCTAGAAGTGATATCATCAGCCATTTAATGCTAAAATCCCAGCAACCAGCTGCTATATCCAAAATAGCAAGATACCCTTCAAAGAGATTTTACCATTTTTCAGCCAAATCCATCCAATAAATGTTGAATGTCCTCTCCAATAGTCTGAAATCACCCATCTGACCTCATTGGCTTCTGCCTAAAGCAAACAGCTTTTCCAGACAGCTGGGACAGCTTTTTCATGATAGCTGTCATAGTTTTTCCTTACAGCTGGAACAGCCTTTTTCAGAACAGCTGTGACAGTTGACCCAGCAGCCTGAACATCACTGATTTTTCCACATTTGGCTAAAACCAAAACCAACTATTGAAACTACCTTTCTCTTGCTAAAATACCTTCCTCTTCTGTTGCTCTTTCCCCAACAACTCTTACCTGAAATAGCCAAAATACCTTAAAGCTAAACATACATTTTTTGGCCAAATCTTAAGATGGATTCTTTGAAAATTTATTGCTATTTGGGATAGATTTTGGTTGATATTATTTGCTAAAATACCCCTTTAAACTCAGCTAAATGGAACCCTTCATCATCACCTCAAAGGGGGGGACACCAATGAAGAAGAACTCTCTTGTAGGTTTCCCTATTCTTTCTCCCTTGAATGATCTTCTTAAGCTCTTAATGAAGTTCTAAGCTTCTGAGCTTTTTAGTTTCTAAATTAGGAACTAAACTCTTCAGCCCTTAGCTCATAAATGCCATTCATAAGCCTTCATACAATCCCAGCAGAAAATCCCAGCAGCATTGCACACTACAATACTATTACTCTCTTATACTCATTCTCTCACTCTCCATATTCAGAAAACACATCTATCTTACTGCTCCTATCTCCAAATACCTAAACACATCTCCATACCCTTCTCTTACAAAATCTTTCCTCTTAGAAAGCAATCTCTACAACTTCTTCAACAGTTATAATCTCATATTTTTACTATCTTTAATCTCCATATCTCTTATACTTCCATATATCACACATATTACAAATACTACATCCCACAAAACATCTATGTCTTTACCATCTCCACACTTCTCAAGAGATGCCAAACACTCATACTAAAAACCCTTCTCATGGAAGGCATGAACTTCTATTACTAAAGCTCGTCTCCTAGAAGGTATCAAGACCTCATATCTTATCTTAAAAGGCACAACTACTTCTTACAAAAGCCCTTCTCTTAGAAGGCACAACTACTTCTTACATAAAGCCCTTTTCTTAGAAGACACAAATACTCCATACAAAAGCCCATCTCGTGGAAGGCAACACTATTCTTAACTCCACAACAACTAAAAGAGCATTGTTAAAGGGGAAACTCATTTAAGTGCATGATAAAAGGAGCAAGCTGAACCAACCCCTACACATAGCTAGACACACTCTCTCTCCCTCCATTTGCATGAATTTTCCCCCCTTAATCTTGAAGTTATCATGGCAAACTACCTCTCTACCGCTGGGGTCATTGTGCTGGAATCTTATCAGCTCACAGAAGCTGTACAGCTAGGCTGCAAACCATCAAAGATAAGTGACCTTGCTTCCTTATCTTTAAATTTACATTATTGAGTATATGATTACTTCACATTTAAATACATATTACTTTATTCTAACTGCTATTACAACTATTAACCAAGACTTATATTCATTTAATTGCATGATAAACTAGCCTTTACCACTGGCATTCTGTTGGAATCCTATCAGCTCACTGTTGCTACACAGCTGGGCTATAAACCATACAAAGATAAGTGACTTTGCTTCAATGTATTTAAATTTATATCATTGAGTACATGATTACTTTATCTCTAAATAAATACTACTTTATTTCAACTGTTATTACAACTACTAATCAAAGCTATCATATCAAACACATATTACATATTTACTCAACCATTATCGCGATCCTTAGACTTTGGCTTTAATGATTTTATAGGCTTAAAAAATTATGCCGGTAGCCATTGGACCACATGGCCCAATGTTGAGTTCCGGACATAACTCCGCAAAAAGAACCTGAGCCTAGTAAGATTATCTCTCCAACAGACCACACGTGGCTGGGCATCTAAAAAAGGCCCCAAAACATTTGGCGACTCCACTGGGGAGTTGCATGTATTGCCATGTCATGCCTCCAAAGTCTGGAATCACATGTCATAAAGGAGAGCTCGACTCCAAATACTTGAAGTGACTTGATCCAGTAGCTCGCGGTGCTGAGTCACATCAATATCATCTCATATTTATTCCCAGAAATGCTATTCCACATGTCTTTCTTTCTATCATTCGAGTTTCACCAAGGCTTGCAACATGCTTATTATGAGCTTGTTAACTCCATAAAAGAAGCTCTTTCATCATTCCAGGCACAGAGGGCCTCAACAGCAGAAAACCCTCTTACCGCTAGGGATTTTCACTCTTATCCATCATCCTAGCCACAGAGGGCCTCAACAGTAGAAACCCCTTTTACTGCTGGAGATGTTCACTATTATCCATCATCCCAACCACAGAGGGCTTTAGTAGCAATAAACCCTCTTACCGCTAGGGATATTCACTCTTATCTACCATTCTGGCAACAGAGGGCCTCAACAGCCGAAAACCCTCTTACTGCTGGAGATATTCACTATTATCCATCATCCCAACCACAAAGGGTCTCAATAGCAAAAAACCCTCTTAGCACTGGGGATATTCACTCTTATCTATCATTCCAACAACAGAGGGCCTCAGTGGCAGAAAACTCTCTTACTGCTGGAGATATTCACTATTATCTATCATTCTAGCGACAGAGGGACTCAACGGCAGAAACCCCTCTTACCGCTGGAGATCTTCTTTATTATCTCTCATTTCAGCTATAGAGGGCCCCAACAGCAGAAACCTTTCTTACCGCTGGGGGTCTCCGTTATTATCATTCTAGTGACAGATGGACTTAGTAGTAGAAGTTCCTCATACAACTGGGCAGATCTATTATTATTCAGCAGTCCAATAAGAAAGGGTCTAATCAACAGCAACCCTTTTTATCACTGGACATGTTCATCTTTCTAGCAGCAAAGGACCTCAGCGACAGATTACCCTTTTTTGGCTACACTATTACCCAGCAGTTCAACATCAGAGGGCTTTATCAGCTGGGCAGACCTATTATTATCCAGCAGTCCAATAAGAAAGGGTCTAATCGACAGCAACCCTTTTTTATCGCTGGACATGTTCATCTTTCCAGCAGCAAAGGGCCTTAGCAACAGATTAACCTTCTTTGGCTACACTATTACTCAACAATTCAACATCAGAGGGCTTTATCAGCTGGGAAGATCTATTATTATCCAGCAGTCCAATAAGAAAGGGTCTAATCGACAGCAACCCTTTTTATCGTTGGACGTGTTCATCCTTCCAGTAGCAAAGGGCCTCAGTGACAGATTACCCTTCCTTGGCTGCACTATTACTTAGCAGTTTAACATTAGAGGGCTTTATCAGCTGGGCAGATCTATTATTATTCAGCAGTCCAATAAGAAAGGGTCTAATTGATTGCAACCCTTTTTACCGCAGGACCTGTTCATCTCTCCAGCAACAAGGGCATCAACAATAGATTACCCTTCTTTGGTTGCATTATTACCCAACAGTTCAACATCAGAGGGGTTTATCAGCAAACCCTCATACAGCTGGGTAGATCTGTCATTATCTAGCAATCTAATAAGAAAGGGTCTAATCGGCAGCAACCCTTTTTACCACTGGACATGTTCATCTCTCCAGCAACTAAGGGCCTTAGCAACATATTACCCTTCTTTGGCTGCACTATTACCCAGCAGCCCAGCAATAAAGGGTTTGATCAACAGTAAGCTCTCACACATTGTTATCCATCACTTCTGCAGCAACAGGCTTTATCAAGCAGAAAGCCCTCATTTTGCTGAACAATCTATTTTCTACCCCAGCAGTTCAATCAGAAAAGCCTCTAGCAGAAAACACTTCTTCAGTTGGATGAATTATTACATCTCAAATCCCTATTTACCCACTCACCAAATAAAAAATACTCAAATAACCGCTACAAATACTTCCCACATATTACCCAAATACTCTTTATACACAAGCCCATAAATTGCCTTGGGTCCTCTCATAAATATTACCCATTATAGCCCACATAATATCCAACTTGGGTTTTCACAAAAATACTCACCATACCACTACCACAATTGGGCCACAAAATTACATTATCTCTACAAAGAACCCAAAATCATTTTACTTGTGGGCAAAACCCAAAGAGAGCCCAAACTCCCTAAAGTCCCACTACGATGTGGCTAATTCAAAGTCCCACTATGATGTGGCTAATTCAAAGTCCCACTACGATGTGGCTAATTCAAAAGTCCCACTATGATGTGGCTAATTCAAAGTCCTACTACGATGTGGCTAATTCAAAGTCCCACTATGATGTGGCTAATTCAAAAGTCCCACTACGATGTGGCTAATTCAAAGTCCCACTACGATGTGGCTAATTCAAAAGTCCCACTACGATGTGGCTAATTCAAAAGTTCCACTACAATGTGGCTAATTCAAAGTCCCACTACGATGTGGCTAATTCAAAGCCTGCTACAATGCGGCACTATTTACAAAGCCTGTTGCTAAACGGTACCTTAAAGTCTGTTGCTACATAACACCTTAAAGCCCGTTGCTACACGGCACCTTAAAAACCCATTGCTACATGGCACCTCTAAAGCCCGTTGCTACACGGCAATACTTTACAAAAACTCAAAATCATTTTTACAAAGCCCGTTGCTACATGGCACCTTAAACGCCATTGCTACACGGCACCTTAAAGTCCGTTGCTACACAGCACCTTAAAGCCCGTTGCTACATGGCACCTTAAAAGCCCGTTGCTACATGACACCTCTAAAGCCCGTTGTTACATGGCAATACTTTACAAAAACTCAAAATCATTTTTACAAAGCCCAAATGCTAATTTGACACCTATTTTACAAAGCCCAAATGCTAATTTGGCATCTATTTTCATAAAGCCCAAATGTTATTTTTGGTAACTACTCATAAAGTCCAAATGCTAATTTGACATCTATTTTTCATAAAGCCCAAATGCTAATTTGGCATCTATTTTACAAAGCCCAAATGCTAATTTGACATCTATTTTCATAAAGCCCAAATATTATTTTTGGCAACTACTCATAAAGCCCAAATGCTAATTTGGCACCTATTTTACAAAGTTCAAATACTAATTTGGCACTACTTTATAAAGCCCAAATCTATTTTGGCAACTATTTCTAAAAGCCCAAATACTAGTTTGGTAAAATTTTACAAAATCCTACAAAGTCCAAATGCTATTTTGGCACCTATTTATAAAAGCCCAAATATTATTTTTTGGCAACTACTCATAAAGCCCAAATGCTAATTTGGCACCTATTTTATAAAGCCCAAATGCTAATTTGGCATCTATTTTACAAAACCCAAATGCTAATTTGGCATCTATTTTCATAAAGCCCAAATATTATTTTTGGTTACTACTCATAAAGCCCAAATGCTAATTTGACATCTATTTTTCATAAAGCCCAAATGCTAATTTGGCATCTATTTTACAAAGCCCAAATGCTAATTTGACATCTATTTTCATAAAGCCCAAATATTATTTTTGGCAACTTCTAATAAAGCCCAAATGCTAATTTGGCACCTATTTTACAAAGTTCAAATACTAATTTGGCACTACTTTATAAAGCCCAAATCTATTTTGGCAACTATTTCTAAAAGCTCAAATACTAGTTTGGCAAAATTTTACAAAATCCTACAAAGTCCAAATGCTATTTTGGCACCTATTTACAAAAGCCCAAATATTATTTTTTGGCAACTACTCATAAAGCCCAAATGCTAATTTGGCACCTATTTTATAAAGCCCAAATGCTAATTTGGCATCTATTTTTCATAAAGCCCAAATGCTAATTTGACATCTATTTTACAATGCTCAAATGCTAATTTGACATCTATTTTCATAAAGCCCAAATATTATTTTTAGCAAATACTCAAAAGCTCAAGTACTACCCTTGGCAATATTTTATCAAAAGCCCAAACACTAGTTTGGCAAAATTTTACAAATAATAAAAGCCCAAGTACTATCCTTGGCACTATTTTATAAAAAGACCAAAATGCTAGTTTGGCAAAATTTTACAAATACTCAAAAGCCCAAGTACTACCTTTGGCAATATTTTGGAAAAATTTTACAAAACCCAAATACTATCCTTGGCAATATTTTATCAAAAGCCCAAAGTTAATACTTTGGCGACAATATATTTCAAAAGCCCATGGTTCTAGCCCATGGCAATTACTTATCAAAGCCCATGATAAATCTCATGGCAATTATCTTTACTTCATTAAAATCTCATGGCAATTATCTCTATTTCACTAACATACAGGTTATCATTCGAGGCCTACATTCAAGAAGTGGAGAACTTTCTTAATCCATCTCGAATCATGCTAACATTTTGCTACGCTACTATTCAACCTACTTCCATCACTACATGGAGAATCTTTGCTGAAAAATGTTCTCATGAAGAATTAAGGATCACTCTTGTTGCCTTCCATAAGCAAAAATCGGATCCAAGGCTTGCTTGAATACATCCAGCAATTCCATGGCACTATTTCAAAATACCAACTGCTGTATCTTCACATCACGCAATCTACCCAGTTGCTGCAAAGGTCTGAAAAGTTACTGCATCAGTAAAAGCCTTGCACCGCAGGGAAGCAAGATGAGCACTACATAGTCCTTGTTACTTCTGATCATAACCCAGTGAATGGTGAAAAAAAGCAAGAAGCCAATGGCCAACAACTTGACAAGAATCCACCTACCGCTGGGAAAGATGAAGTAGTCTCCAAACTATCTAAGTCCAACAAAGAATCATCTACCAACATTGTCAAGTGGCACCCTTGATTCTTACTTAAGGGCAATAAGAGGTTCAGTTGAACTTACTTCCTAAACACAAGGTGAAAGCTACCACCATACTATTCTATTGCTGGACCCAGACCATCGCTACCAATCTGGTATTTCCTATCTTACCACTAGAACTCATGCCAGCCATACTTTCCTAGAAGCTGCCAATACTATTTCCTTCATAGAAAGATCAAATATTTTCAATCATTATCATCTATTCAACAGTCATTACATTCAGCAAATCACAAAGTCATCCGAAATGATGAAACACTTATTCAAATCAAGAAAAGATTATTCCAACAGTAAACTGACACACACCTAGCAGCTTGCCTGGGCAGACAGAACAAACCCCAATTGCTCATATTCAGAACTCCGGCAGATCCATCAATCTATACAAATGACTCTAGTAGGTAGACTTACTGATCTAACATGCTCAACCAAGCAATCATCATACAAGATCATTACCACGAGTACCTACATTATTTCAAGCAACAAAGTGCCAATTTCACTACTGAATTTGTCAAGGTATTCCTCACTTGCTAATATATGCTTATCCAAGGCCTCTCTACACTTGGGGGCTTGGTCTTATCGATCCAAAGGTTCCATCTCTGGGGTCAACAATTGGATATTTATCACAAAAAGTACAACAATATCAATGGAGGTATTTCCACTATACAAGTCTATTGGCCCAACAACGGCCAACTTCTTTCTAGAACACATTATTTATCAATTTGGCATTCTCACAAAATTGCAAGCAGCAAATGAAGCTCTATTCATTGGAGTACTATTATATCAAGTCGTGGCAATCCCACACACCCTCTTTAAAGCGTGGAAGTCCCACGTACCCTCTTCGAAGCCATGGTAGTCCCATGCATTACACTATTGGAATCACAACGGTTTTATGCATCACACCGCTGGGATCTGTGTAAATGTCATCTTACACTTGGGGGCTTGGTCTCTCACTATCTATCTGAGAAGACTACATATAGATCTACATAAAGACCAACCACTCCACCAATTAAATCAAAGCTACTACTCTAGCTGTGAAACTTTCTGCTGCATTAAATCTACCCATACCCAATGACACCTATTTTGTTACCCCAGCAGTACTATCAGATTCAGCAATAGGATCATTACTTACGGCTCTATTAATACAATCACAATTATGCAGCCAATCCTATAAGTGGCCATTTGATTTTTATGCATCCTAAAGCAACTCTTCTAACAAGGATGAAATCACAATGGAAAGCTCATATTATCTTGGCCATCTCTATCAAATTTCTTCAAGAATTGGCTACAATCAGCAATATTGGCAAAATATTCATCTGCTAGGATATCAAACTACATTCTAGACTACTCCAGCAGTAAATTCAGTATTCAAAATTTCAGCAGCAACAACTTCAATGCTTCAGCTCCACTGGATCAAAAGTAGTATCCTCCCCAGTCGTAGCATCAAAAGTTCTGCTTGAAATATTTCTAAATGGACCAACCACGGTCACATCTACAAGAATGAAGTTAGCTCCAAATGCGTCGACTTTAACAAACTCAATCCTGACCAATTGCAAAATTGCCTTACTGCCCTCACTCCAGCAGCATCGTACCCAACTGCAATCAGGACTAACTTCAACATTATGTTACTGCCTTCAATCCAGCAGCACCAGATCCAACTGCAAAATTGCCTTGCTGCCTTCAATCCAGCAGCACCAAGCCCAACTGCAATCCTGACCAGCTGCAACATTATGTTGCTACCTTCAATCCAGCAGCACCAGATCCAGCTGCAATCCTGACCAGCTGCAAAATTGCATTGCTACCCTCAACCCAGCAGCACCAAATCTAGTTGCAACATTACCTTGCTGCTTTCAATCCAGCAGTATCATCTCTAGCAGTTAACAATCTCATGCTGCCTTATCTATAAAGGTCTTCAAGCAAACCCATTACTCATGCATGCCCTTGCAGTACAAGCCCATGTACTCGAGGGGCTAAATGTTGAGACTGTTTTTTCGGCCCACGTGGCATTACTTCATTGGCACCCCATGCCATATCAACATATTATTGGTTTTTTTGGGTAAATATATTTAAAGCCCAAAATAAGCTCATATCTCATTCAACTACATGGATTGGGCTCACATGGCTCGCAAATCCTTACTTCAAGAGGTGGATTCATGGTCTACATTTCCTCTTCATCAATTGGGATCATAATCCCACAACATTATCAACATCAACATATTGATTGGGCTTAAGCAATGAATCAAAGCTCACGGCCCATATTACCTCTCTTATACTCATGGCAAGCGGCTTCTTCAACAAGAGCCCATATTTACGCAAAATAACAACAAAACCCGAGGTACGTCATCTCATCTTTAGCTTATGACCCAAGCTCATAAATCTCTTTGGGGAAACTTTGGGAGTCGTGGTTTGGAGGGCCAAGAGGTATGTTCAGTAAAGCTCTAGCGATTTAGAGTTGATAAAAGAGACATGTTGCTTGGCATGTCTTCTCCAACTCCCTAAACTCTGACGAGTCCGTGTGTAGCGAGTAACATATGGTAAGCATCTCTTATCACATAGCACTTCAAATGATAAAATTCACCATTGCTCTTTTCCTAAAACTTAATATTCATCATGTGACAAATACTCAATATCTCCAGCCATCTAACTGCTAGGTAACTGTTCATTCAATCCTTAGTTGTTGCTATATAAACCTAGAAACCTCATTACATTATTCTACATAAATCTCATTACTACTTTCAACTAAAATCCAACTCAAACACATGGCCTAACCTGATTGGCTATCTTTTATCTCTAAATATATGCAAAATATTCATGATATCTTTTATACCCAGCTGTTGTCTACCACAATCAGACCATATATTTCTCTGCCAGCTACTAGAGTAGAGCATTAAATAATTTTCTTGCTCACCAAGATTGTGTCATAACCTAATGAGACCTTGACCAAATCTCTAAAGCTTCCTTAGCCTTCAACCAATCCTTCTATTACTCGCTAGAAATGTGTTGTAATGGAACCTTGGACCAAAAACACAAATACCCGAAAAGGAAACATTTCCAGCTGAACCCTAACAGTGCATTCAGCACTTGACACCTGGCTAGAAGTGATATCATCAACCATTTAATGCTAAAATCCCAGCAATCAGCTGCTACACCTAAAATAGCAAGATATCCTTCAAAGAGATCTTACCATTTTTCAGCCGAATCCATCTAATAAATGTTGAATGTCCTCTCCAACACTCTGAAATCACCCATCTGACCTCATTGGCTTCTGCCCAAAGTAAACAGCTTTTCCTGACAGCTGAGAAAGCTTTTTCATGATAGCTATCATAACTTTTCCTGACAGCTGGGACAGCTTTCTCATGATAGTTGTCACAGCTTTTACTAACAGCTGGGACAGCCTTTTTCAGAATAGCTGTGACAGCTGACCCAGCAGCCTGAACATCACTGACTTTTCCACATTTGGCTAAAACCAAAACCAACTATTGAAACTGCCTTTCTCTTGCTAAAATACCTTCCTTTTCTGTTGCTCTTTCCCCAACAGCTCTTTCCCGAAATAGCCAAAATACCTTAAAGCTAAACATACCTTTTTTAACCAAATCTTAATACGGATTCTATGAAAATTTATTGCTATTTGGGATAGGTTTTGGTTGATATTATTTGCTAAAATACCCCTTTAAACTCAGCTAAATGGAACCCTTCATCATCACCTCAAAGGGGGGGACACCAATGAAGAAGAACTCTCTCGTAAGTTTCCCTATTCTTTCTCCCTTGAATGATCTTCTTAAGCTCTTGATGAAGTTCTAAGCTTCTGAGTTTTTTAGTTTCTAAATTAGGAACTAAACTCTTCAGCCCTTAGCTTATAAATGCCATTCATAAGCCTTCATACAATCCTAACAGCATTGCTAAACATACTACAATACTGTTACTCTCTTATACTCATTCTCTCACTCTCCATATTCAGAAAACACATCTATCTTACTGCTGCTATCTCCAAATACCTAAACACATCTCCATACCCTTCTCTTACAAAATCTTTCCTCTTAGAAAGCAATCTCTACAACTTCTCCAGTAGTTATAATCTCATATTTTTACTATCTTTAATCTCCATATCTCTCATATTTCCATATATCACACATATTACAAATACTACATCCCACAACACAAAACAACTATGTCTTTACCATCTCTACACTTCTCAAGAGATGCCAAACACTCATGCTAAAAGCCCTTCTCATGGAAGGCATGAACTTCTATTACTAAAGCCTTTCTCCTAGAAGGCATCAAGACCTCATATCAAAAGCCCTTATCTTAGAAGGCACAACTACTTCTTACAAAAACCCTTCTCTTAGAAGGCACAACTACTTCTTACATAAATCCCTTCTTTTTGAAGGCACAAATACTCCATACAAAAGCCCTTCTCGTGGAGGGTAACACTATTCGTAACTCCACAACAACTAAAAGAGCATTGTCAAAGGGGAACTCATTTAAGTGCATGATAAGAGGAGCAAGCTTAACCAGCCCCTATACACAGTTGGACATACTCTCTCTCCCTCCAATTGCACCCATTTTTCCCCCTCAATCTTGAAGTTATCATGGCAAACTGCCTCTCTACCGCTGGGGTCATTCTGTTGGAATCCCATCAGCTCATAGAAGCTGTATAGCTAGGCTGCAAACCATCAGAGATAAGTGACCTTGCTTCCTTATCTTTAAATTTACATTATTGAATAAATGGTTACTTCACATTTAAATACATATTACTTTATTCCAACTGCTATTACAACTATTAACCAAGACTTATATTCGTTTTAATGCATGATAAACTAGCCTTTACCGCTGGCATTCTGCTGGAATCCTATCAGCTCACTGATGCTACACAGTTGAGCTATAAACCATACAAAGATAAGTGACTTTGCTTCCATGTATTTAAATTTATATCATTGAGTACATGATCACTTTACCTCTAAATAAATACTACTTTATTTCAACTATTATTACAACTACTAATCAAAACTATCATATCAAACACATATTACATATTTACTCAACCATTATCGCGAGTCTTAGACTTTGGCTTTAATGATTTTATAGGCTTAAACAATACGCCGGTAGCCGTTGGACCACGTGACCCAATGTTGAGTTCCGGACGCAACTCCCCAAAAAGAACTCGAGCCTAGTAAGATTATCCCTCAAACGAACCACATGTGGTTGGGCATCCAAAAAAGGCCCCCGAGCAAAGGTCAAACAAGGTCAAAATCCTCACAAAACAACATTTTTCATGGTTTTATATCAAACTCGAGCTCCTTGGAGATTTTTAGAAACTTTGACCAAGTTTGACCAAATTTGACCCGAAGTTGACTCTCGATGGGCCCTAGAAACCCCAATATTGATCTTGTTGTCAAAACAGGTTAAGTCCAATGCCATTGTGAAGATAATCAAATTCTCATTCCAACGACTATTCATGGGTCAAAATCGGAGTTCAAACGGTTGAGATATTGAGAAAATCGTGTCAGCATGCTTCCTGAGGCCATAACTTTTGATCGAACCATTGGAATTTTAATTTCTTTAGTTTTCTTAAAACTAGATATCCAGAGCTTTCCAAGGACACCAAGATATTCTCAATCCGAGTCTGGGAAGACCTCTAAATACGCGTCCAAAGTCAAAAATGAAAAAGTACATGAGGACGAAATTGCTAACGTCCGCCGGGCCCTGAAAAGTGTGCCAGGGCCTATAAGAGGCTCCTAGCAACTCAAATTGAAGGGGGAGACATTTTGGGAGCTGTTTGGGCATTTTTTTTCTCTCTCTTCTCACCATATTTCTCTTCCAAAAAACACAAAACACAAAACACATCAAAACTTCTTGATTCTTCTCTCTTCTCCAAAAATACAAGGTAGTGTTCATACCTTCCATCTTCCTGTCCTTGGTTCTATACCTTAGATTTGAGGTATAGGGGTATGGATGTAACTTTTTGGCTACAATACATACCCCTTTTCCTATAAAGTTTTATCATGCTTTTTATCCTTTCTTTTTGTTTTAATAACATGATTTATTGCTTTCTTTAGCATGTTTCTGGCTTTATTTGTGTTTCTAGCTAAAATCTCCTTACTTTTTATGCCTTATGCCATGTTTTATGCTTAGATCTACCTTTTCCATGTGGTGCTTGTGTCTAGATCTACAAGTTTCCATGCTTTCCATGTTTATGGCTTGATTTACATGTTCTATGTTAGTCTATATGCCTATCTCCATGCTTGTGCCTAGATTTATGGGTCCCTATGCTTGCTTTTATGCTTTATGCCATGCTCACATGCCTAGACCCATGTGTTTATGCCCATGTTTACATGTCTATATGCTTAGATCCTTGTCTTCACATGTTTATGTGTTTGGATTCTTTTTTCACATGCTTAGATCTACATCCTTACATGCTTATATGTTTAGACCTACATATTTTCATGTCATATGCCGAGTTTTCATGCTTAGATCTATCTTTTCCTTGTATTGTTGTTTAGATCTACATGCTTACATGCTTGATATCACATTTTTGGCCATGCCTTGCTCAGATATACATGTTTACATGCATGTTTCTATGCCTATATGTCGAGATCCATGTTTTCATATGCTTGCGTGCTTCTTGCCATGTTTATGTGTTTAGGCCTACGCTTTGTTTGTCATACCATGTACTATTGTAGCCCTTTTGTTCCATTTATCGCATTTTCTTATGTTTTGGCCTAATGGTTTGGACTCGATTTAGACCCTATGGTCTTTGTCATCATCCATGTACCATGGCCCATATCAAAAGGGTTTGGATCATTCCTATTTGCATGTCTATGCTTGCTTGCTTGCTTCTATACTTTATGCTTGTGTTAGCCTCTCTTGTCCTAGGCTTTGCCATGCTTGACGCCCTCTGCGGGCTTGATCTTGTTTGGTTACATCCAAAGCCCATGAGGCTTTGTTTGGGTGTAACCACTTGGGATGCATCTTCGGATGTTGGGTTGCTTCGTGCATACCCTTCCCTTTTCCACTCCATGTGATGACATGCTTGCCATGCTTGTTCGCGCAACTTGTTGGCTTTCTATGCATCTTTACATGCTTGCTTACATGTCCATGCATGAGTCTTGCTTGCTAGTGTGTCATCTATACTTCAACACAATGAAGATATGGACACCTGATGCAAACCTATATTTGTCCCTTGTGGACACCACCTTTTGTTGGCCCTTTTGCTTGCTTACTTTCTTGCTTGTTTGCATTCTTGTTCGCTTGCTTTCTTGTTTGTTTGCTTATCTTTGCTTGTCATGTCTCCCGCCACATGCTATGCTTGCCATATCTATCTTGCTTGTTTGCTTTGTACCCTTTGCGCATTATCTACACCTCTCTCTTTCCATTGCTTGTCTGTTGGTTTCTTGTTCTTGCCTTTGCATGTACACACATGGAGTGAGGATGCATGGAGCTAAGGCACGATCTCCCAGGCGCAAGCAAAAAGGGCGAGGATGCAAGCATGTCGATATAAGCCAAGTGGCCATGTTCAGTAGATTTAGGGATCTAGCCTCTCCCATTTGGTTATGTACTCTTTTAAACCCCCTTCCTTCCTCCTTCCTTTCTCTCTTAGATGGGTTGTATTAGGTATATCATGCCATGTACCATTTGTTCTCATCTTTAAAGTACCCCTATTTACTTTCCTGCAACTATATTTTGGGCCATGCTCTAAGGATATAGGCATTTATTTTCCTGCTCTGTGTGCTTGCATTGTGCATAATGTATGTATATATATACCTGCGCACCCCTTCTAGTGTGATTGTCACAGTCCATGTCACCTAAGGTAAAGCGATGTCTAATTTCCGTCGTGAAAGTAAGGTGACATGTTGCTAGATTTTCGCCGTGGAAATCTGGTTCTTTGCTTGAATGCATTAGGAAAGCAGAGATTGGGACCACACCCATTCAAAAGCCAAACCTCAAAGCCCCCCATGCATACAAAGCCCTGAAAGCCAATGCCAAAATCATGTTTTTTACTTCCAATCTCTGAAAATTAAGGTTTTATCAAAACAAAGGACTGTCCTTGGACAAGCGTTGTGGGGTGCCTAACACCTTCCCCACACATAACCAAACTTCCGGACTCAAGAATCAAGATTTTTTTCCATCCATAGTAGGTTACGAAAAATGCCCTTTTTCTTAGCCTAAGATCGGTAATAAAATCAACTAGAAATAGGTGACCAATCACACCTTAGAAAAATCCAATGATTGGTGGCAACTTCATTTACCTTTGGTAATCACCTAAAATTTGGCCAAGATTCTTGCCACACCTCCAAAAGTAGACCTACCTTCCTCCCACAAGAGAGAGAGCACTCGAAGCTTCGCACGAACCACACAATTATCGAGAGAGGCCTCCAATGAGCCCCACGAGCATGGGAGCATTGCCACGGCAGGTGGTCGAATGAAGGTCCAGCAGTTTTCCAATTGTTCACTGCCCGGGCATCAACAAACGCATCGTCCCTTATCTGCATGAGGACTTGATCTATCGGAGTATTCAAGGGGGTGAAATTCATCGTCCTCGTTGACAGGGGGCTTTAATCTCCTATTGTCCCTTCAGTCATTCGTTCGAGCCAACTTTCTTCCTCTGTCCGGACGATGATTGTCTTATCATTCCCTTTTTCTCGGTGTGTCCCCACGAGTGATCATTAAAGCTTTGGTATTCATGTATTTCATGGCCTTGTATAGCACCTCGGCCATTGTCTTTAGGTCATTCTTATAGATGGAGAAGAGAAACTCCCCCCACTTTAATCCATTCGTGAAGGCGGTGACGAGGATTTTGTCATTAGCTTTGTCAATCAGGAGAGCCTCTTTGTTGAAACGGGTCACGTACAACCTTAGGCTTTCGTCTTCCCATTGCTTAATGTTTAATATGGCTGCGGAGGACCTTCTATGTCTCTGCCCTCCAATAAAGTGTGTGACAAAGTGTCCACTCAACTCTTTGAAGGTAGAAACTGTGTTTGGGGTAAGCTTACTGAACCACACCCTTGCTGGCCCTTTCAGTGTGGTGGACAATGCCCTGCACATAATTTCATCTAGAACTCCTTGTAGGTGCATGAGGGTCGTAAATGACTCTTGGTGGTCATGCAGGTCCCTCAACCCATCATACGCCTCTACCTGTGGCATTTGGTACTTTGTTGGGAGAGGGAAGGAGGTCACTTGGGTGGTGAATGGGGAGTTCGTTCGATGTACCAACTCATCCAGATTGGTAGATACTCGTCCCCTTAGGGCATTTATCATCATATCCATCTTCTCCTTCATCATCTTCATGCCTTGGGCCATGTGCATAGCACTGACTTCCACCTCGAACGGGCGGCTGGTATCTTTCGGTCCATCCCTCCTGCTTAGGACGTTACTCTCTTCCTGGTCTTCCCTTCCCTGTCTATCTCCTTTCGGTAGGTGACTTTCATTCTATTCGTCGATCTTTTGCTCGTTGCGTTGTTGCTCATTCCTTTGGTTTAGCTATTGCTCCAACTCTTGGTTGTGCTGTGTGAGTCGTTCTACTGCTGCTGCTAGGGTTTGCACCTGTCTTTCCAAGGCATTGGAGGGATTCCCTATTTCCTGGTTGGTGGTAGCCATTGAACGCGTTTAGACCATGCAACCCTTCGTCTTAGAGTCAGTGATAAGGCTAATCATGATTTTTTCCCACAGATAGTGCCAACTGATGTTGTGCTGAAATCGTTAGTGAGTTGTAGGTTACTAATCACTCCAATGGGTACCTGTGGAATAAGAACAATAGGACCAAACAGAAGGCACCGATTTGGCACCAACCAAAAACCCTCTGAAGGTCAAGTCAGTAAATGAGAAACCTCTAAGAACTCTATAATGAGAGAGCTAGGAATTTTCAGTGTACCTCAGAAAAGAAAGGGTTTGGTGCTTATATAGTGGTGAGTAGTGAGCTAAGATCCCTTGAGAGTGGGGTTTTTTCCTTATGGAGAAGATCTTGTACTAAGGTTTCCAAGATTATAGGGTGTCTTTCCATATGAGGGAGATACAAATCAATAGTGGGTTTATTTTGCGTGACATGCAAGATATTTCCTTATATTAACATTTGTGTGGGCCAAGCAAAGTCATGCTAGACCCGTTGGCTTTTTGTTTGGCCCGTCAACTACTCACCCCATCGGGTTTTTGGTGTGGCTTCGTCGTCTTTCATTCCATCACTGTTGTTTTTATCCTCCATCTTCTTTTGTGAAACTAGCGAATCCATAGATGTCGTCAGTTTCCTTCCATGGCTTGCTTAGGAGTATTGAATCCTTAGTCAAAATACCCTCATTAGGCATCAAAAGATTTTCCACTTGGTTTCTATTGGCCCATAAGGCTGAAGCATAAGTGCCCTTAGCCTCAACCTCAGCCCTACTTAGCTCAATCTGATTGTTTTATAATTTATTAATTAAAAGTGAATAAAATAAACTAGTGGCCTCACTTTTTTCTTAGTAACATTTTTCCACCACAATTTATTTATTTTTTCTTTTTTTGAACCAAAATAAAAAAGAGATTTGGAGTTCAATTCCCACTTACAGCAAAAACTAATTAATATTTTTGTCTGATGCTAAAGAGCTATTATTAGGAGTAAACGCAATAAGTTAAAACTCTCTCAAGAAAATTTATTAATACATAATTAACAATTAAAATAGAGCCCAAAATTCAAATTCAGATCCTTAAAAAAATTCCCAAAAATACTATGACAAAAATAACCTGCATTTCCTTAAATTGAGATAATACAGACCACACCTTTTCCAAGTATTACCTTACTAAACTTCAATTTTTTAAGTACAACTTTTAAACAATCACATTTTCAAAAATTTTAAAAATAAGCTGTACTAAACAAATTTTATCTTTTGGTGTGTTCAACACTTTTCAGTAATGCCACTTCTACTTAAAGTCGTAGGTATACAAAATATGAAAATACAATCCAAGACAGGCCTCTTTTTCAGTTTTTATTTATATTTTTTTGGGAAATATTTTATCTCTATTTTTCACACTATTCTTTATATGTGAAGCTTAGTCATTCTGTTTATTGCTATGGAAATGAAAGGGAGATATTCGTAAAAACCCCAAATTTATTTAGTGAGTGCAGTTATAAAAAAGAATTCAAAAATTTATAATAATCTTTAATATATAGCCTATATATATTAAAAAATAAAAACTGTTGGTGCAGTTATATACCCTATATTCTATATATAAGTGAATCCACCACCACTAGTATACAGTTGTGCTTCTTCTGCTAAAAATTAAGAATGGGTCTCCATGAGCTAGACTAATTAAATTTTTAATTATTTTGAAGACCGATATAGAAAAATTGTGTGAACTTTAAACTAACATCACCTTTGGACTTTAAAATGAGTTTCTATTTGGTGCTTGGGCTTTTAATTTGATCAATGAACCCTGATTCTCCTGAACATAAAAAAATAAAAAAGAACAATTAACACCTATACATTAAGTTGGTAATACGTGGATTTCAATTAATTCAATTGGTAAAATCTCTTATGATTGGATAAGAGATCTGAAATTTAATTTCCACCTATACCAAAAAAACTGAATATTGTCTAGGTCTGATAATAAAAAACTATTATCAAGAATGGTTGGTAATACTGTTGACGTGATAATAATGACATTCCGAAGTTACTAATCATGTGAAAAAAATTGTGTGAATCGCATGATTAAATGTATGTCCTTAAATGAAAAGTACTAGTTAAAAAGTTTAATTTGTTATAAAATAAAATTCATCGAGTAAACTGTTCAAATCAAAAGTTTATAAACCAAACCGACACCCATGTTAAAGTTCAAAAGTGATATTTATTATAAATATATACTAAGAAAATAATTTAAAAAAACCTCAAAAGAAGACCAGAAGGTGACTCTCTCTGTCTATAAGACTTCTCTCTTTGGTTTTGATTGGATTACATATCAACAAATCTAGCTAACAAGTAACAAGTACAAAGACCTATGCATTTCATAACTTATTTTGTTTATACTAAGATCTATAGATTTTGAAAATAATAACTTATTGTTTTCTTTCTCAAATGAAAATAAGCGATCATTATATTTACACTCAACAACTTAGATCGTTTTTCATAAATTAAAAAAAAAAAAAAAAAAAAAAAAAACAAACAGGATCGTTTGTATGCTGTTATAGTAAAAAACCAGCCATTGGCTACATAGTACGTAGTTACGCACTACCTTGCCTGGGTAACCATACCCATCTCACGGCCCAAAGGGTTCATTTCCAATGCATCGTTGGATTTCATAATTGGACCCCAATCTTGTTCATAAGCCTTTTCTATCTCCAAGCATTCCTTCAATTCAATCACCACATGGCTCACGCTTTGGCCTTTGGCCTTTGGATGGAAATTAATGGCACGCATGCTATTGCTGTCTCTATTGCCTTCCAAACCGAGTTGGTGTCGAATTTTCCATGCAGTCATGGATCAACAATGTTTCTTATATTGCCTTTTGCAAGAAGGGATGGACCCAAGCAATATTTAGGAGTAGTGTAAAATGGTCGTCCATAAAGTGACCGTCATTACTAAGGACGATCGTCATTACTAAGGACGATTATAAGCACACATTAATGCTCAGATGTAAATTCCTTATTTAAATGGCACAAGTGTAACGGACGTACACCCTTTCTAGCCACCAGCTCACAGCTATTACAACTATCTCAAGCTGACTATTACACAGCCGTTACAGGACATTGAATGGGGAAGTTAAATGGCTATTAAATGAGCCATTTAACCCTCCAGCTCAACCATAACTGATGGATAGCGATAAAATGCTCATCCATATTGCAAACCGTCCATGTTAATGACGAGTAAAAGTATGGACGAGTGTAAGCACATTAGTTCCAGACAATATTTAATGTCCAAATGATAAATGAGCACGGAGCCATTACTACCGTCCAATTATGCGCATTTAATGGCTGTTACAGACGTTAAAAGATTGAGGATAAATGGTCATTATTAGACCATAAATCCTCCAGCTGTGGTACAACGTTAGAAAGGCCAGTAGACTGAGCATTTACTCACACAAAGGTTATATAAAGCCAGGAGAGACAAGTACGTGAGGCATGTTGAACACACACAAATTACTCTACAAATTACAGATTTCTAAAAGGTTTAAGCTAATTTAAGCATAGGAGGGTCCTTGGTAGGCCCCAAACCGGTGTCATTATCTGCTTGGTGCTTACCTTGGTACAGGATCTCTAGGTCGTCCATAGTATTGACGAGGAACATACTGACAAGCTCCAGGTCGTCCATCATACTGGCGAGAAACATACTGACGAGGCAAAATCGTGCTTCATCAAATATTATTAATGTCATCATTCTCATAGCTTTTTATTATTGCCCACTTCCCTGTGATTAGCTCCAAAAGTAATTTTCCAAAGTTGTAAACATCACTTCGCTTAATGATGATGCAGCATATCGTCTGTTGATTCCCTTCATCCAAAGATGGTGTGGACGACTAAAATTGATCCTGCAAAAAGGTGATTTTAAGATAAGGACTCAAGACACTGGTGTGGTGCTAGCCACAAATCCTTAGAAGATCAAGTCAGTGAAGTGATTTGGAGAGAATAAAGAGTATAGAATATTGCTAAGAATACATGTTTGTAACTTTCTTCTTTTGGTCTAGTACAATGGTGACCAAGTTTCAATGTTTTATTATGTTGTTGTAATTTGATACCGAATATATCGACGTTTTAATTATGAATTTCTGCAATTGAATATTGTTCATTTATTTTGGCTATAAGAGATGGAAACTCTGTTGTCCATGCTCATGCAATGTTTGCTACTGTGATTAGGTCTAGTTTGTGTTGTAATAAATTCTCCCTCCGTCCTTTTTTGGAGGTGTGGTGGTTGAACATTTCCTGTGCTTCTGTATAATGAAGTTATGACTTATGACCAAAAAAATGTGTCACTATTTTATTATGGTATAATTTGCTGCCAAATATATCAATCTTTGTGTGATATTTCTTATTCTATTATTCGTTTCACAAGGAGCTGAGAGCAAATTTTCGATAATAAAAGTATACTCTCGCTCTGTTTGTTTCGCTGGAAAACCTTCTGTAAAGACAGTTTTCCACATTTTCCAGTGTTTGGTAGCACAAAAAAAACCTGGTCAATGGAAAACTATCTTTGGTCAACGGAAAACTCTAATAAAAATAAGGCTTATTTTTTATTAGCTGTTTTCCAAATTTTTTTTTTGGAAAACAATCTCTCTCTTATGCGTTGCATCTCATATAAATATTATCTTTGTCTATAGCCGTGGGAAACATAATTTTTTGACGCCTTCTCTCTCTCATGGTAAGTTTTCTCACTTTTTCTCTCTTTCCTTTGCTTTTTCTCTCCTCACACCCTCACTGTCACTAACTCTAGTCTCTCCTCTTCCCATAGATCTCTCTCTTTAATTGTCTCTCTTCTCTCTTTTCTCCATGTTTCTCTTCCCCTTTGTAACACAATTCTCTGATTAGATTTTTCTTTACTTCACTGATCGATCAATAGCTCCAACTTGCAAAGGAGAACAAATTTTCAGCGGTAATTATTTCATTCCTCTCTACCAAAATCCCAATTCTTTGCTTTGAATTTCAAGCTCGATTTTCTTTTTTCTCTAAGAAATTTTCGATTTGATGGATTCTAAGCAGAAGTTACTTCTTTTTCGTACATAAAGTGCAAAATAATAATAATAATAATAATAATAATAATAATAGAAGAAGAATAAGAAAGAATGAAAGAAGTAAAAGATGAAAATTTTAAACATAATACCTATATTGCTCTAAATTGCTTTTACATGGGACAATATTTACCGTGGACTAATAATATTGTTATATAATGAATGATAATTTAGGAGAATTGCATTTGTTGGCAAATACATTTTTTTGTTGGCAAATACTATGTAGTGATGATATATTATGCAGTACATTATGTAAATACATAATTTAGAGTAATATTGAAGACTTGTGGTTGACCATAGTAAACAAATGGTTGATATGTGTGTGTGTGTGTACGTACATTACTGTCTATATATATGAGCAAGATGAGTGGTAGAGATCATGAAATTTGACAACTAATTAATTTTGATTGTATCTATTGTCAAAATTTTAGATTAATTAGTATGAAAACCAAATTCATTTTTGGTTTTTTATTTATAATAATTACATTAGTTAGTTTACATAATATACATGTTTTAAATTATACAAGAAATATTTAAAAAAAATTACATACCAAACACCAGAAAACATTTTCAAGCGCATTTTCAAGATCGTTACCAAACACTGGAAAATAAGACAGTTTTCTAGAAAATGCTCTTTGGAAAATGAATCATTTTCCAGAAAACGTTAATGCTGAAACAAACAGAGCGTCTGTAATTTTTACTAAGTTGCACTGTGATTTTATTTTTCCATTAAAAAAAAAAAGAAAGTTGCACTGTGTAACTGTGTTACATGTTGTGATTCGGACTTTCTCATATCTTGGATATATGTTGCTTTTCACCAAATATATCAAATTTGTTTTTTGCGGTACATGTATAGACATGCAATTATAATTGTATGTATAGACATACAATTGTTGTTTATGTATTTGTTACGTATAATATAAATTATTATTCACTTGACAAAGAGGACTAGTGAGCTTGCTTTGGTAGCTGTGTATGATGGGCTTGGATAGGCATATTTGGATTGCTTATTGGGCTTCAGCTGGGCCATTTATTAAGTCCGAGATGCCTGTGGGCTGTGTATGGTATTTCCTACCGGCTAAAGATGCTTAGGTTTGTGGGTCATCAAAGGGTGCTTGACGTAGTTGCATGAATGAGATGATATCATAAAACAATTTTCTCACGATGGGCCCACATGTAAATCTCATACACAGTAATAGAAGTGCGTCCTCATATAAACTCACCATTACATATTTACTGTTCACAACTCGCCATGTGGTAAGTTGTAGCAAAAGTTATGTTATTTTATGTGGTCCATGCATTACTCGTGAGATTTGCACATATAAGAGGCAAGTTATTATAAAGGTCCCTACCAAGTTTGGACGAGATTCATTTCTAATTGACGTGCTCTGTTGGGTCCTTCTGCAGGCCCGTGGACAAAGCTTGGGTCCTGACCCAAAGGTCCTTTGCAAACCAGATTGGGACATGCTAGGTCCAATTCCCTTTGCTAAGTTCTTTGATTGAGACATTACTAAACCCACTCTAGTTCCAATCCGTCAATCTTTCTTCATACACAAATTGATAAATAGCCTAACTATCATTGTTCAAATAATTGGAGTACCAATTTAAAGTATGCAAATTTCATTATAAACCCCTCAAAAGTAAAGAACCAGTTTTGGTCATGGGACATTAGTCTTTGAGGACACTATTTTTCAATTAAAGTTTGGTTTTGTAATTTTTTTTCCAATCATCCTTAACGCAATCCACGAGTCAACAAAAACAATACGTGAACTCTTCGACAAGCAATGGATACTTATCCATTAGTTGGGTGGAAAAGGTTGAGTATGAACAGTATGTGAACTCTTCCACAAATAATAACTATCATTGTTTATCTTTTTTTATACACCAAAACTATCCTTCACTCTATTCTTTCATCCTTAGGAAACAAAAGAAAGTAAACAATTGAATTAATGCATAACAACAGTGCTTGTGTATATTTACACAAGTATTGTAGCAAAAATGCATTTTTACACAATAAATGTATAAGTTGATGTCAACAATTTTTTAGATTGGTTGGGAAAATTTTGGCCCTCGTGCCATTAAGTATGAGCTTATGTGAATGCTTTGTTTTATTTGTGTTGATATATGGCACCACTTTGGGTGACAAATCTTGTCTTTGGAAGACAACTTGGATTCTTTACTTATATCATCCATTTAGGAACAACTTATTGAGGTTTTGTCTAAGCGTTAGTTCTTGATGTGGCAAACAAGTCATAGAGAAAGATTTTAGAGCTACTGTGCATCTAAAAATTTGTTACATTGGAATTTGGTCATGATTATGTAATTAACATATTATTAAAAGTTGGAGAATAGAAAATATTAGGTATAGTTCTATTTCTACCATATGTATTTGATAGAAAGGATAAAAAAGTTAAATGGCAGAGAATAAATTACTATTATGTATTTTCTTGGCTTCTTCCCTTCAAATTCATAGCTCCAATGGGTCCCTGTAGTAACCAGGTTAGAAAATTTGTCAAGGGGATAAAAATGCATGGTGATATGAACATTTTTGGAATCAAAAACTTATTTGAATTATCTGAGAATGCATATTGTATAAACATGAAATTAATAAATTTGGTATTAGATTATTTAGCTCATTAAATAGTGTTAACCATCAACTTACATAAATATAAATACAACATAAGGGCTTTGTAGCTCAACTGATACATCCTATTTCTAATAAAGTCGTCTCAGACTCAATCAAAAATATATAAAAATAAATAAATATATATAAATATAAATATATATATATATATATTTATCACAAAATTTCATTCTATAGTTTAAAACTATAACATAATAATTAAGTGATTTAATGGTTATAAATTAAGAAGTCACATTAGAAAAATATAAATTTATAATAATATCTATAATCCCAAATAACAAATTATTATCTCTATTCATTTTGAAAGAGAATATAACTTAAAAATGAATGAATTTGGATCGCTACAATATGATTGGATATGGAAAGTTACGGTAACAATTAGAATATTTTTGGGCTGCTAGCTAGTAGCTAGTCCGATGCAACATTTTTAATGAGAGACTATCTAGAATTTAGCTAACAAAGTGCATTTCCTATGCAGAGAATTTGGCTCTTAGCAATCCAGTATATATATCCTTAAGTAAATAGTCTTGTAACCCAGTACGAAAGTTGGGGTTTAAATCTTTGATGATTTAATAGTCACCTGCCATTTTTTTCAGCACTTATTTCAAGGGTTATATGTTGATTTATTTTGAAGTTTCTCAGTAAACCTAGTAATAGTCACGCGCGTGTTATATTTAGTGTTTATTTGGACAAATTTTAATAAACCCTCGAAAAACAAGGGTTGAAACAGGTCCACTTATTTGTAGCGTTCACTCCCCCATAAATGTAATCACCTAATTATTAAAAAATAAAATAAAACATTTCATAACAAATCCTTTCTAAATGAATGATATATTTGATCATTGTACACAATCATGTCCAATGACTCCAATCACAGAAAAAGAAATAAATCAAATAACTTGATATGATGCATATGTGAATGATATATTTGATCACTGTACACAATCATGTCCAATCACAGAAAAAGAAAATAAATCAAATAATTTGATATGATGCATATGTTGTTATTTAATATTCCAATTGAATCTTTTTATATTCTACAATAAATTAGAGGACAATTGAAATGATATTTAGAATGAAATTGGAGTGCATTAAAAATTTAAAGATACTTGTCATCAAATTATAGTACTTTTGTTTTTTAAGAGATAGTTTTAAACCTATAATGTCACAAGATGTTTTATTAATTAGAAGTACACTTGACATAAAATTAAAGTGCAACCAAATTTATAGCTAATTTTTATTTTTTTTGAGAAATTTGTGACTAAACTTTGTTGAGGATAAGTTTATTTCATATTTTATTGTTTTTCTGGAAAAAAAAAAAAAAGTTGCAGACAACACTACAAAAAAACCGGTCTAAAGCTGCGTTTGAAAAACGCAGCTTTAGACCACGAAAACGCGGCTATAGGCTTTTAGCCGCGTTTCCTATGGCCGTGTTTATAAACGCGGCCTAAAGTCCGCAGCTCAAAGCCTATAGCCGCGTTTTTTGGAAACGCGGCTAAAACCAGACCTATAGCCGCGTTTTCTAACCGAGGCTATAGGATTCGGCCCTATAGCTGCGTTTTTAGAAACGCAGTAGTAGACCCCAACCTATAGCCGCGTTTATTAGAAACGCGGCTCCAGGACAGCTTTGAGCTGCAGTTATCAACGCGGCTATAGGTTGTTTCAAGCAGCTGAATAACAGTCTATAGCTGCGTTTTGAACGTAGCTCAAACCTAACCTATAGCGGCGTTTCTAAGAAACGCGGCTATAGGCCCAGTTTGAGCTGCGTTCAAAACGCAGCTATAGATCTTTTCCCAACGACGTTGAACAACCTATAGCCGCGTTTTAAAAACGCGGCTATAGGTTTTTTTTTTTTTTTTTTAATTTTTTTTCCCCTGCTTTCTCAACTTCCTGCTATTCACACAACTCCCTTCTTTCACAACACATCCCAAGAATCACAAGTTCTATAACAACTCCCTGCTTTCACAACTTATTACATCCTAATATCACAAGTTCCATAAACATCACAAGGGAATTAAACAAGTTCTCATTCCTACATCACAAGTTCCATAAACATGAAAAAGAAAATAAATAAGTTTCATAAACTGAACATCCCAAGATCACAAGTTCCCATTCCTACATCACAAGTTCCATAAACATCACAAAGGGAAATAAACAAGTTCCATAAACGTCATTACATCCCAAGATCAGAAGTTCCATAATAAACATCACAAGTTTCATAAACATCACAAAGGAAATAAACAAGTTCGCATTCCTACATCACAAGGATTTTTGTACATCACAAAAAATATACCAAAAGGATTTTTTTACATTCTAAATTGCTCTCAAACAGCCATAGGCAGCAACCAGTTTGCTTTGTTGTCCACTTCCTGGTAAAACTGCACAAATTATTCTGGCGGGAGTTAAATTTGCCAAATTTTTGCTTGCAATACATAATACTCTAAACATGAATTTGAAATTGTAATTCGGCAATGCTTAGATGCACATTTGTATCAAAAGGCCTCACAATGGAGCAATTTGGGAGAATAATGTTATGAGGGAGAGCTCATTTGGATTAAAAAAAAAAATACAAAGAGTAACATGAGAGGAAGACTACGCAATAGTTCAACTATTCGTTAAAACAACCTAGTCAAAACTTCGAATTCAATCAAGTTCAGCAATACATTATTGACATTGATAATTTAAATTGTTTTGTTCCTTTATGTACTTTGAATGTGTCTAGTCATGGAGATCTAGATGTGAATATGCCAAGAAACCATGTTCTTCATGTTTCAGGTGACAAATAAGAATGTGATACTGATATACACCTTTGAAATGCGTCTTGAATCAACTTATCTTACATTAATACAATTGCATTATGAGATTTTATAACATATTCACCAGTAGAAATTTTTTTTTCCTCCTGTACTGACTACTGAGGTTCATAGTTTATCCATCATAGCATGGTATGTATATATGAAGGCTACTGTTTGTAGAGAAATTTTTAGAGGAATTTTGTTTTACCTCAGGATTCACAATTTCATTCCCATCAAGCACTGCCACCCTAAAATATATTAAAGGCATTGTATTAATATTACATGGAGATTTTTGAAAATAAAAAAAATGGAGAAAGAGAGAGAGAGAGTAAGGAAGAGAGGCCTGAAAAAGAGAAATGAGTGAATTATACTAAACAATTTTTGATCTTTTCTTGGATGATGATGATTGATATAGAATTTCCAATTTTCTGGTACATTGGATGAGGGACTCATGCTATAATATAAACACTTTATACTCATAAGTAATGAGTAATAAGGGTTTCAAAAATATGTGTTTTTTTTCTTTTAACGGAAGAATTGAATGGTCATTACAAGGATAAAACTTCTTAGTTTTCCATTCAATTCAATACAGTTTGAGGTCTAACACAATAATTTTGAATGAACCTTTTTATATTTGAAGATCACTTAATTAGTATTTAGTTAATGTTATATATTCCAATTTATATATAATAGTTACAATTTGTACTTTTTAATATGGTTAATTTACTTAATGGTAATTGGGTTGAAATTTTACTAATTCATAATTTTTTCGGGAAATGCTAAAGCTATAGTGGTCTTGTTGAGGTGAATTGTTATGAGGTTTAAGATAATTGGTGCATGTATTACTCAACTTTTGAAGTTTATGCAGCACTGAGGAGGTATGCACTCTCTAAGTTATTCAACCTTGAATTGGCAGAGTCCATAATTGTATGTGATGATAGAGTTTTGTTAGCACATTCAATTAGTACATCATGTTTTATAATTTTTTAGGATTTGACTTCAGATGTCGGTCTTATTATAGTGTCTATAAAATGGTAAAGAAAATATGTTTTTTAAGACCTTAGTCAGGTTGGTACAGCACTCAACCACCTCAAGCGGCCAAAGATGTTAAAGCATAAGCAATATCACCAAGGAAAATGTAAAGGAAATCAAGGAAAAGTGAAAAAGGGGGTACTATCTTTGTTTTCTTGGGAATCTAGGATTATCTTAAACCTTTATCAATGTGTTATGTACATTCTATATAAGACCTTACAAAACTGATATATATATATAACGATCGACCAACTTATAGTTGAGAAACAACTGCACAATATTATCAAGAACAATAGCAAGTATTTGCATGGTAACTTGGGAGTTTTGAATAATGGCAGACATGCAAATTGTTCTAGCTTGCAAGAATGTGGAAGCACAATATGTGGAAATGATGGTGCCTCTGTATTCTTATGGGTGTGAGAAGAAAGTGAAGAAGACCTTATCCCATCTCAAAGGTAAATCTAGAGGATTAATTTCTACACTTCTATCTTCAAGACAATAACATTAATTATATTTTCATGTTGCTCATGTATTTTGTTTGGAATAATATTCATATGTCATGTAAATTTCTGTTTCTTAATTAGAACATCTTATCTATTTTAACAGGAAACATATACTATTTATTTTATACATGAGTCATCCCTCTTATATTGGGTAGACCTCACAAGTGGAGTCCACCCATATAAGAGGGAGGACTCATGCATAAGATGATATACCTCCTCATCCCAACAAAGGTAGGTGATGGCTGTATACTTGTATTCATTAAGTATAGCATATACTGTTTTATTGGGTCTCCCAACTGGTTACTGGAACCTAGGCCTCACATTCAGCACAAGCAATGGAGCCAAATTTAATCATCCTGACCTTATCTTTGTTCAAGATGGACAATCAATTTACAGTATTCAAATCCAAAAAAGCTAAATAGATTTAATTTGCTCACTGCCATATCTTGTTAATTATAGGGTTGATTTAATGAACATGTTATGTACATCTTCAGAAAAAATCCATATAGAAATTAAAGGAGGTTTGAGTTTGCTTTGTCATAAAACTGAAGCATTAATACATATCAAGAGTTAAGCATTAATTGACTACTCTCCTTTATTTGGAAAACCAAGGTTTTTAAATCCCCATATCCTTTTATAAGATGAACCTACAACAGTGATGCCGGGGAAAAGAGGAAGGAGATTTAAGGTCAGTGCTAACAAGTGGGTGCCTCTGTGAGGCTGGGACCGGTTTTTTCTTTTTTTTTTGGGTTTCTATCTTGTACTGAGAAAAGAGAAGTCTGAGAATGCAAAGCAGAGGACTAATTGCATTTACTTAAACCAACTGTAACTATCAAAACATAGATAAAAACACAAATACAAATAAATAAAAAAAAGAGTGTTCAAAGATTTCAGTACCATGCCTCAAATTTTAAAAAAAGGGCACATTGCACCTCCCTAAGTATAAAACAATTGCGATTTTCCCTTTAGTCTAAAACAAAAGCACTGTCACCTTACTTGTAAATATCCCAAAAATTATTTAAAAAAACCAAAAATCCGCAAACACCACTACAAGTGACGAATATTGAATACCCAAAAATCATAATCACACTCTAAGGGACCTAGATCTAATCACACAACAATTCTCTCTTTCTCTCTCTCTCTCACACACACAAAAGAACCAATCAAAAACTTCAAGATCAAACAAGCACGTTCTTCAACCAATCCTAATCATCTTCCTATTCAATTCAATCATCCTAGCATGTTTCTAACCAGTCAAACATCGTAATCGTATTATTAAATAATTCCTGTAACCCTAGGCATGTTACTAGCATCTTTACTTTTACACATACTGCCTGGGAAGGTGTTAGACACTCAAACCTGCCTAGTTGAGTGGGTTGAGTGGGTCACCTCCTAAGTGTATTACTAAAGAATTATTAAAACCCTAGGCATGTTACTAGCATCTTCACTTTTACTCGAACCTGCCTAGTTCAGTGGGTTGATTGGACCACCTCAACTTTTATTATATAGTAGAGGATTATAAATTATAGAGCATAGAGATATTGATTACCAATTTACCACGTACATGACCTACATATTGATGATAGCTGACTGACTAAATACATCTGCATGTTTTTAAACATTTGAATTCCAGGAAGCCAGATCAAGACCTTTGAATAAATTGACTGCATATGTAGCTTAAATGGATATATATAAATTCTTAAAAAAAAAATAATAATAATGGACGGATATACGAAGTTAGAGCCATCCTTTATGATTACATAATTTAGTAACATAATGCGGGAGGATTCATCCAAAAAAAAAAAAACGTGGGAGAGGGGCAACTTATATATTTATCACTGTCAAGTTCAAAGCTGCCAGCCTAAGATCTCTCCAAGGTTTTTTCAAGTAATATGCCATTAATGGAAGCTGCCTCATAGCAATTACCTAATGGCCACTATAAAGGATAAATATATCATCCTCACTAATTCCAATCAATGTCGCTAAAATGGCATAATCATAGATGCATTTAATAAGAAGGAAAGCAATTATAATGCTTAATAGACAAGAAATTCTTAACTCTCAATCCTGATATAAAATACAATTTACTACTCTTAGTTTCAGAATAGGAAAAATGGCTAAGTATGGATCTCTTCTTCATATATCCATACTTAGCCATTTTATCACCTAATTAAGGGAAAAAAAGACTTACTTCGTGATAATTTTTTAAGTGAAATAAAAGGAATTTATTGACAAAATAAGGGACAAAATTGTCTAAAGTGAAAACTTATTAGGAATTAATTTAGCAACCAAAGTAAAAATGAATGCCATAATTAAATTGCCACGTACACAGAGCTTTGAGCACTTAAACTTTTAGTAAATGAATTGAGACTCGATCTGCTGTACGATTCAGCCCCAAACAAATTAAGAGATGAATTGTTTATAAAGAAAACAACCTGTTTCTTTATCTGATCTGCAAAGTTCAAAGACTTGTACGTGCGTGAGGTTGGAGATCATATCATAGTGTAAGCCCCACCGAGATTTGCTTGTTCATCATATCATTCCAAACAAACTTTTCAATGAAGAGTACTAGTGTGTTTCATGCCTGCAATGCAAATCATGCAAAAGTAAAATAAAACAGCAAAAGTAAAATATATATATATATATATATATATATATAAAACAACGTAAAGTGCAAAAAGGTTTGGAGCACTGCTGCTACTACACTACTCCTAAAATATAATGGTTTTAGTTTAGACAGTATATATGAAGCAAAAAGAAACCTGCCTACACAAAAAAGAAAAAGAAAATTGATGCCTTAACTTGATAGTATAGAACAATCTTCATAAAGCAAACACGTACAAAGATTTCAAATCCTATCTAGATGTATAACATCTATCAGAAAAAGTTTAGACAATTATGCTTTTCATATACCTTTCAACATGATTCCTAAGCAATTAGCATGGTCATAAGCAAGGCAAAAAACCATCTTCATTAAAATTAAACTAAATATTAAAGTAACAAATATTATTAATGTAATCATAACCTCTACAAGTACATGAATGCAATTAAAAACAACCAGAAGCAACATATTATATACGTTCATAATTTTATAGAGAAGTATAATAAATTCAAAGTGTTTATATTTTATAAATCCAAACTTGAAATTACTTTTTAATGTAATTTATCATCCACTCAAAACATACCACCATTTCAATTAATAAAGCTTTATATCAGGAAAGTTCTAATATTATAACTTTACGGTTAAATCTTTACATTCTACAGTAATATCAAATGGACACTTAAGCACGATTCAAATATTATGAATAAAGATAAAAAAAGTCAAGGACTAAGAGCTCCTTAATAATATTTATGAATGATTTTTCATATACCCAAAATCAAATATTTATACCCAAAATGGAATATTTATACTTAAGCACAATTCAAATATTTAAATTGAACATTTATACCCAAAATCAAAACCCTAGATCAACGGCCAAAACCCTAAACCTAAAATTGAAACCCTAAACCAAAAATAGGAACCCTAAAACAGAAATCAAAACAAACAATTTTAAAAAACTTACTGTTAGTCGGCCTTGCAAGAGTGTGTGTGTGCCACCGATCGATGAGAAGGGAACGTAGAGGAGGAAGAGCGGAGGGAGGAAGGGGATTCACATAGGGTGGAAGTGAGGTAGCTTGAGATCGGTGAGAGTGGTCTGAGATCGGTGAGGGGAGTGTGCTGGATCGGTGAGAGTTGTCTGCGATCGGTGAGGGGAACTACGATCGGTGAAAGGAGTGTGTTGGATCGATCGGTGAGAGTTGTCTGCGATCGGTGAGGGAATCTGCGATCAGTGAAGGGAGTGTGTTGGATCGGTGAGGGGAGTGTGTGCGATCGGTGTGCGATCGGTGAGAGTTTTGTGCGATCTGAGAGTTTTGTGTTCTAAACTCGATGAGGTTTTTTTTTTTTTTTTTTTTTTTTTTTTTTGTTATTTATACTGAAAGTTGAAGCTGCATTTAAAGAGACGCAGCTCCAAACATGTAGAAGCTGCGTTTTTTAAACGCAGCTCAAGCTAAATGTCTAAGCTGCGTTTTAAACGCAGCTCCAGACATGGTAAAGTATATTTAAAGCATTTTTGAAGCTGCGTTTTTTAAACGCAGCTCACGCAATAATTAAAAAAAATATATATATATATATATATCTCGGACGGGACTGAAGCCACGTTTTTTAAAAACGCGACTTCAGTCCTAGGCAGCTAAACGCAGCTTGACCAGGGAAAAACGCGGCTCCACCCCTGGTCTATAGCTGCGTTTTCATAAACGCGGCTATAGGACCAGGGTTGGAGCTGCGTTTTTGGAAAACGCGGCTCTAGCCTTTCCTTTGAGCTGCGTTCATCAAAAACGCGGCTCAGAGGAAAAGCTGTAGCCGCGTTTTCCAAAAACGCGGCTACAAAACGCGGCTTCAGCGCGCGTTTTTTGTAGTGCAAGTCACATGAAGGAAGAAAATGTCGGCTCTTAAACTGACTTTGGCGGTTACAGTTACAAGCATCCTCAGATAACCACGTTGCTAAGGATGAAGATTTGCATGGCCACGTTGTTAAGGATGAAGACTTGCATGGCCACTTTCACAAGAAGATTTCCGTAGCCAACCACATTGCTAAAGAGATATAGATGACGTTTCCTGATATCACTTCTTGTTTAGATTGGTATTGTTTTAATTGTTTAGGATCGGTGGTTTAGATTGGTATTGATGTTTAGATTAGTTTGATTTCAAGTTCCAATAAGCTAAGCATTATCTTAGCAAGAGTTTCAAATAAAGGATGAGCTATGATGGGTATCCGATATAGGTTGGTAGTAAGTTTATCATTATCTTGTAAGGTGTATTTATATTCAGAAGTATAAAATAGAAGGGCAGATTAGATTATTATTCTAATTAAATTCTAAAGGAGGCCCGGTTTCCCTCGAAGAAAACCACTTAAAGCACACTCAACCACTTTCTAATATCTATTTCATCAAAATAGGTAAGAGAGGAAGAGGTAGAGGACGTGAGATCCAAGTTGAACATAACAACTTGGTATCAGAGCCAGTGATGGAGGAGCAACGTATCAACCACATTGAAGCCGAGCTTGGAGCATTAAACTCTAAGCATGATAACGCGATGAAGCAAATGCAAGAAATGTTTTCTGCTCTAAACTCTCGGTTGGACCAGCTTGTACCGAACCAGAATTATGACCACGGTGAAGGTTCCTCAAATCGAAGTAGGTTCAGGCAAAACTATTTCAGTACCGGAGAAGGAATGAGTCATACAACTTCATCACCCGTCACCAAGCTTGCCAAGTTGGACTTCCCACGCTTCAACGACAATGAAGATCCCATTAGCTAGATATGCCGAGTTGAGCAATTTTTTGAGTTTCAGCAAACCCCGGAAGAAGAACGTGTGCCACTCACAGTATACCACTTAGAGGGTGAAGCCCAATTGTGGTATCAATTGTTGAAGGAGGAAGAGCAGGCAATCACGTGGAATTGCCTTAAGAAAGGCTTAAATGCACGGTATGGTCCCACCTAATATGAAGACTTCTTTGGCGATCTCACAAAGTTGAAGCAAACTAACTCAGTTCGGGAGTATCAAGGTCAATTTGAGAGGTTACTTAGTCACACTGAAAGATTGACCCCTTCACAACAAGTCAGTTGTTTTGTGAGTGGGCTCAAGGAAGGCATTCGAGTCGACGTGCAAGCATCACGCCCAACAATGCTCTCTGCAGCCATTGGCCTAGCACGTCTTTATGAAGCCCGACTGCAGTCTCAACGTTGAACATTCACACCAGATGCAAAGAAGACACCCATGTCATCACCCTTGAATGTGCAACGCCCCACAAATCCTGCCATTAGTAGACTCACTCCAGCCGAACTCAAAGATAGAAGGGACAAAGGTTTATGTTACAACTGTGATGAAAAGTTTGGGCCTGGCCATCATTGCAAGAAGCTCTTTTTAATTGAAGGGAGTTGGTCTGATGATGAAGAGGATGATGGGAAAGAGGTTGAAGAGATTGAAGAAAAAGGAGAGGAGGAAAATGAAACCGTCGGCATCTCCTTGCATGCCATTGCTGGGACTCAAGCTCCTCAAACTATGCGGGTGCAAGGTCATATGGGTAAAAAGATGAAAACAATCCTGGTGGACTCAGGCAGTACCCATAATTTCTTGAGTGAAAGAGTGGCAAGAAGGTTGAGGTTGCAACCCAAGAATGATGGGCGACTCCAAGTCACAGTGGCCACTAGAAAGAGATTAACCAACTTGGGAAAATGCTCAGGGGTACGAGTGGTTCTTCAAGGGATCACTATCACTGTGGATTTCTACATCTTACCCCTGGAAGGTTATGATGCTGTTGACACCCTATTTTGCGACCCGTATTTAACCTCATATGGAGGGTAAAAGGGTAATTTCACATTGGAAATATGCATCTTGATTCTGGTCATTAGATCCTTAATCTCATTTCACTAAAGTAATCTTGATGTTGTAACGATTAAATCGACTGGTCATGAGCCCTAATCGGACCATTAGATTGAAAGTTATCATTAAATCAAGTTTTAATGGTTGAGATGCACTATCACAAATTGAGTCCGACTATATGTGATTATGAACAATTGATTTCAATTAGTTATAAGTATAACCAATTTGAGATTGATGATGTGTCATAATTTGATTGGTTAGGACTACATTTTATGATAAAGTTGCATATACCTAATTAACTAAATAGTTAAATATTAATTATTCAATGAGTAATTTGTGCAATTATCTTTTAATTACAGTAAATTTGGAACCAATTAAGTCTGAAATGAAAGTGATTGGAGCCATTTAATGTTAATTGGGAGCTAATTTGGGACATATTGGTGTTAATTGTGCTGAAACCATTTTCTAACAAATGACCTCTGCTCACCATTTCATCGATATCTTTCAGAATATTTTGAATCTGTGAATGAGGTTAATTTTCTCAGAAACTAGACATCTGGGGCTTCAATTTGAGCATAAGAATGAGACAATTCCAATCATAATTAAAGCAGATCTGATTTTTCAAAGTTGGCTCTATAGGCTATTACAGCAGTTACGGAAAACCGAATTTTGGCTTGTTCCTTACTCCCACCAATCTTTCCATTTAATGCACCAAATTTCTCCAAAGGCTAAAATGAGGTCTAGGTTCATGATTCTTTGTTAACCCTTATTAAATAGCCTTCCATTCATATTTCCTCCACCACTACTATATAAACCCCCCATCTTTTTCATTCCAAAGAACACAAAAAATCCCCTGTCTTCTCATCTCTTGAGTTCTAATGAAGTTGAGTAGTCTTGTCATGTCTTGGTCTTCCTGAGACTCAAGGTATTGAGTGAGACTCACTCTCCCTCTCCTAACTCTTCTTTTCTCCACCCTTAGGACCTCTATCAAGAGTCCCCTTCTCCACCATATAGATCTTGCATGAAGGTATAATCCCCTTCCCTAATTGTTTGTTTATATTGCCATGATGAAAATTTAAGATTAAAGCATGATAATTCCTTTGAATATGTTTGAATGTTCTTAATTGTTCTTATGTGTTCTTCACATGTTCTTGGTTGTTCATCACATGTTCATGCATATCACTAGATTTAATCTTAAATCCACATCAAAAATATAAAAAACATGTTTGTTTAATAATTCTTTTAAATCCTTGAATCTAGGTTATCACCATTCACAGACATTCACTAGAGTTTATTTTTCAATCCAAATGCCATGCTTAATAAATTGAATTAGGGTTTATCACATGCACACACTTTAAATTCAACATGCAAATTGATTGATACCATATTGGATGATGTGATATGAATATTGGCCACCATAGTCTAGAAGACCAATTTCACCAAGCAAGATGAGTGCCTAACACCTTCCCACCTTATAACATAGCCTCCGAGCTTAGATCTAGGGTTAGTAGATCAAATGCTTATCTATGTAATTTTTGATTTTTAGATTGCAACTAGGAAACAAAACCATGTACTTTATCTTAAATTGTATCTAGGACCAAAATCATGTAATTTTCTTATGATCAATGTAAATTCAATTTCAAATTAATAAAATGAGGAATTTTTCATTCATGGTTTTCTTATTTTTCTAATAATTAAATAAGTGGCGACTCCATTGTAAAACCCTTAATCTAAAGGGGGAAATATAACTAGTCGAACCTCCATTTTGAGAGGAAATAACACGACTCTACCCATTCACGTGGATTTGGCCCAACATTCCATAAAAACGGGTCGGGGGCGCGGTCTCTCATAGATGCGGTCTTAGGTGCACAATGGTTGATGACTTTAGTTCCAATTTTATGGGATTTCTCGAAGATGCAAATGAAGTTTAGCATGGAGGGCGAGGAAGTGATGCTCCAAGGGATGTCCACTCCTTTTGGCAAATTCGTGGATGAAGAGGACATGAGGTGTGAGCTCAAGAAAAGGAAGCAAGGTGTCTTATTGCAATTATATGCTTTTACATCTGTGGATCAACAGCCCCAAGATCTAACACATGGGACCAAGGAGGACAAGCGGCTACAAAAGATTTTGGCCTCTTTCGGGGACTTATTTGCAGAACCCAAGCAATTGCCACCAACTAGGTCACATGACCACAAGATTCCCTTGATCCCTGGTAAGGGACCAGTGTGTATGAGGCCTTATCGCTATCCACACATCTAGAAAACAGAGATTGAACGTATGGTTTCAGATATGCTAGCATCTGGGGTGATACGACCAAGCAATAGTCCCTACTCATCACCAGTTATACTAGTAAGGAAAAGTGATGGTTCCTGGAGGTTTTGCTTCGATTATCGGGCCTTGAATCAAATTACTGTGAAAGACAAGTTCCCAATTCCAGTAATTGATGAATTGCTGGACGAATTACATGGAGCATGTTATTTTTCTAAGCTAGACTTATGATCGGGGTACCATCAAATCCTCATGCATCCAAGTGACATTTCAAAAACGGCATTTAGAACCCATCAAGGCCACTATGAGTTTCGGGTAATGCCCTTTGGACTTACTAATGCCCCATCTACCTTCCAATCCCTTATGAATGAAGTTTTCAAAGAATACTTGCGCAAGTTTGTTTTGGTATTCTTTGATGACATCTTAATCTACAGCAAAAGTTGGGAAGAGCATTTGCGACATGTCAAGATGGTGCTATCGACTCTTAGAAACCACAAGCTATATGTGAAAAGGGAGAAGTGTCAATTCGGCCAAGTACAGGTTAAATACCTTGGTCATGTGATTTCCAAGGAGGGAGTAGCAGTGGACCTAGACAAGGTAGCATCAATGGTAGATTGGCCCAAACCAACTTCACTTAAAGCTCTTCGAGGTTTTTTGGGATTGACCGACTACTATCGTAAGTTTGTCCAAGATTATGGGAAGATAGCACGGCCTCTCACAAATATGTTAAAGAAAGATTCATTCCTTTGGAATCCAGAAGCCGAAATGGCATTTGAGGAATTAAAGGTAGCAATGACTCAATCTCCAGTGTTGACACTTCCAGACTTCACTAAACCATTTGTAGTAGAGTGTGATGCCTCAAACACTGGTATTGGTGGAGTTCTCATGCAAGAACAAAGACCGGTTGCATTCTTTAGTCAAGCCCTTGATGGAAGGAAGTTGGCCCTCTCAGCTTACGATAAAGAAATGCTCGCCTTGGTGCTGGCGTTGCGGAAGTGGAGACCATACCTCATGGGATGGAAGTTCATTATCCGAACAGATCAAAGAAGCTTAAAATATCTTTGGGAGCAAAAGATCACTACAGAGGCCCAACAAAAGTGGCTAACCAAACTAATGGGGTACGACTTTGTCATTGAATATAAACGAGGGAGTGAGAATTTGGTAGCTGATGCGTTGTCAAGACATGAAGAGAAAGGAGAACTTGTTGCTATCTCCCAACCGGTACCAAGGTGGCTAGAACCAATAAGAGAGGAGGTCTAGACTCAACCACAACTCCAAAGGCTTGCCAAGTTATGCCAAGAAGGTGAAGCTGTGGGCCCGTGGCAATTTCGTGAAGGAATACTTTTCTTTAAGGAAAAAATTTTCCTAAGGGAAGAATCTCCGCTTATTGCAACCATTATCAATGAAATTCATTCCAGTACTCATGAAGGGTATCACAAGACTCTACATCGAGTTCGTTCCATTTTTTATTGGAAGGGCATAAGGCAACAAGTAAAGGAGTTCATCAAGCAATGTGACATTTGTCAACGACACAAGACAGAGAACTTAGCTCCAACCGGTCTACTCCAACCTCTCCCAATTCCTACTCAGGTTTGGTCTGACATATCTATGGACTTTGTAGAAGGTCTTCCAATATCAAAAGGAAAGTCCACTATCTTAGTAGTTGTTGATAGACTATCTAAATATGCTCATTTTATTCCAATCTCTCACCCGTACACTGCTACTAGTGTCGCCCAAGTGTTTTTTGATCATGTGTTTAGGTTGCATGGAATGCCACAATCCATAGTTTGTGACAGGGACTCTACATTTACCAGTTTGTTTTGGAAGGAGTTGTTCAGATTGAATGGCACAGCCTTCAACTTCAGTTCATCATACCACCCACAAACGGATGGCCAAACTGAAGTTGTCAACTGCACTGTGGAAATGTACCTGAGGTGTTTCACAAGTTCCAAGCCAAAAGAATGGGTTCGTTGGGTTTCATGGGCAGAATTTTGTTACAACACAAGTCTCCACTCTTCTACAAAGAAAACACCTTTCGAGATTGTGTATGGTAGATCTCCCCCTACACTATTGCCTTATGTCCCAGGAACCACTAAAGTAGAGGCAGTTGATCAGGAGTTAAGAGCAAGAGACCAAGTCATCGAAGAACTACGAGACCAACTGAAAGAGTCCCAGGCCTGTATGAAAAAGGTCTATGATAAGCACCACATTGAAAGATCTTTTGAGGAAGGCGATTGGGTATACCTACGGCTTCAACCGTATCGGCAAATGTCCCTATCTGTGCGAAGAAATCTCAAATTATCACCAAGATACTACGACCCATACAAGGTGTTACAAAAGGTTGGACCCGTTGCCTACAAGCTTGAGCTACCCAAGAGTCTCGCATCCATCCAACTTTTCACGTATCATACCTTAAGAAGAAACTTGGACAGGGAGTAGAAGTGCAGACTGAGTTGCCATCAACACAAAAGGAAGATGATTCTCTCATTCCGAGGCCACAAGTGGTATTGGAACAAAGGAAGAAGAAAGGAAGCATAGAAGTTCTCATTCATTGGCAAGGGCTAGCACCAAGTGAAGCCACATAGGAAAATCTTGAAGACTTGCGTCAGCAGTTTCCTACATTGACCCTTGAGGACAAGGGTGAATTTAAGGGGGCGGAATTGTTACAAGCATCTTCAGATAACCACGTTGCTAAGGATGAAGATTTGCATGGCCACGTTGTTAAGGATGAAGACTTGCATGGCCACGTTCACAAGAAGATTTCCGTAGCCAGCCACGTTGCTAAAGAGATATAGATGACGTTTCCTGATATCACTTCTTGTTTAGATTGGTATTGTTTTAATTGTGTAGGATCGGTGGTTTAGATTGGTATTGATTAGTTTGGGTTGTTTAGATTAGTTTGATTTCAAGTTCCAATTAACAAGCTAAGCATTATCTTAGCAAGAGTTTCAAATAAAGGATGAGCTATGATAGCTATCCGATATAGGTTGGTAGTAAGTTTATCATTATCTTGTAAGGTGTATTTATATTCAGAAGTATGAAATAGAAGGGCAAATCAGATTATTCTAATTAAATTCTAAAGGAGGCTTGGTTTCCCTCAAAGAAAACCACTTAAAGCACACTCAACCACTTTCTAATATCTATTTCATCAAAATAGGTAAGAGAGGAAGAGGTAGAGGACGCGAAATCCTTGAACATAACAGTTACCCCCAAACTGGGGATCAATCCGACATGCACGTTATTCAATTTGCAATCGGTTTCCTGAAGTGGAGCCCTTATTCTTATATGACTTAATTGGTCTAATAAATGATATTCTCAATTAGGATCCTCTTATTATGCAATGACTTGATAGTTATAGCTCTTTCCTACTAAGTTTGGTCAGGGAGAGAGAGAGATGATATAAAATGAAGAGAGTAGAATAAGATTTTTTTTTATTTATTATTTTATAAAGGAAAGAAAATAAAATGAAGTGGAATTTTCTATTGGGTCCATTTTTCCCCCAAATGGAGGAGAAAGAGAGAAGAAAATGACACTAAGAAGAAAAATACAAAATCACTCATACTTTTTCTTCATTCTACTTTTAATATAATTTTCAAAGTATACCTTTTCCTTTGTGTCAATGGTATCTCTTCCTTCCCCTTTCTTTTGAACAAGAAAGTATGTTGGCTTAAAAAAAAGGCTTTAGTCATTGTTGCAAAGAAATTATGCCGTAACATAAGGATGGAAAAATTATATCTTGTACTCGGCATATATGCCGGGTCTCTCACATAGAGGCGGGCCCCACATGCTGTGGGACTCATTTGTGTGTGAGAGACTCGGCATATATGTCGGGTACATGATATACTGCCTTGTAAGAATGGAGTCTCGTGTATAGGTACATTGGACCAGTTGAGATTTTGACACATGTCAACATCTCTACAAGTCTAGTGTTCCTATGCACTAGACCTAAGCCAATTCCTATGCGTTAAAAGTATTAAAGTACTACTTATCTTCCTTGTGACTAGCATGATATGCTAATACAAATCAGCATGCATGATGCCCTAGAGTCGATAATGAATCTGAGAGCATGGCTTGTCTTTGTTTTGCTGATTAGTATTCTTGATAATTTGAAGCTAGCTAAAGGAGATGGTACTGAACATGCAAGAAGAAGACTTGTTGATCAAACTCCAGGCACGTTATTACCCATGAAATCTCTGTCAGTTCTTGAACTCTCTCTCTCTCTCCCTTAACCTTTCCTCATGGACTAACTTTTCATGCTTACTTTAACATAAAAATTAAGTTGATGCCTCAGCTACTGCAAAAGCAAATGCTTTTGATTATATCACATTCAATGTGAAAACAGAATACAGTGTAAATAAAACGTTTCACACCTAGAAATGTAGTTTGTAAAACATTAATTAGCCTTTCTAAAAATTCCTTTGTCACTCTCAAAAGTGATATCAAAAGTAACATTACACATCCATGCATATATCCATAAGAGCCCATTTGGCCCTACGATTGTGCAGGCCAAACATGAGTTCTCGGTGAAAAACACAAAAACACTAGTGTTTGGCCCCACGATTTCTAATAAATTGCGCTTTCCCAAACGCAAAAAAACAGAGTTCCAAATTTAGAGGTATTGATAGCCTTTTTGTAAACCCCAATTTTAAAACAAAGATCATGTTTTCACAACGCAATTTTCTAAGGTCTCAATCCCAAAAATACCATCAAACATTTGCTTACCACGCCCTTAAATAGAAAGTCCGGTGGTGGTGAACCAATAGGCAGGAGGATTGGGGCCTTGTGGTGTACCCAAAATACACAGCACCATGATTATCATTTGGAAATGGAAAGAAGTGAAGGACATTAACACGCATCTCTCTCTGTGAACATGAGAATTCCTTTTTAATTTCTCTGGGTAGAGAGGCTAGCTAGTCCAGTTGTGGTTTAGAAAAGGGGGTTTTATCTTTTGTGATTTAGACATTATATTTGTATCATGTGACTTCTCAAGGAGGTAGTGGTTGTGTTCTCTCTCTTCGTGGTTCTCCGTCGCTAGGTTGAGGTGGTTAATGGCAGCGCTACAAAAAAATAGCATTTGTTAATTAATTAACTGGTTAGCCTTTTTATACTCCTTAGTGCTTTTATTTGAGGAATGACATTATAATCTGATAATTTATTTATTTATTAACTTAAATAAACATAAATTATAGTTTTAGATATGTTTTCAAGCATTTTATTGTTGTTAGTTTGTTACTTAATTTTAAAACCTCAAATAATTAAACATAAATTATTTTCAAAGTATTTAAAATATACATATATATATATATGTATATTTTAAATACTTTCAAAATATATATTTATTAATATTTGTACCCCAGACTTATTTTACCCTAATTATTTGAAAATTGCCAAACTCTCATATCTGTACCTATATCGTACTTGTACATGTACAACTTAGCATCTCAATATTCTTAGTTTTCATTTTATTTATTATTAGTCCCTTTTTGTTTTTTCATTTTCTTAGTAGAAGGAAATTATAAAAATTTATTTATTGACATTTTTTTTATGTCAATATATTCAAGTTTTCTTTCTATTAAATTTGTATAATTAAGTTTTGTAATGACTATCCTAGGAAAAATTCCCACAACGTTGGTTTTTTTTTGTTGGGTGCAATTTGACCACCATCCCATCTTTTAAAATGTTTGACATGTACGGCTAGGTGCGCCTAATATGGATTAAATAATCACTTGGAATGATTTAATTAGAGAACCTAAGAAACAACACCACCCTATTTCAAAATTCCAACTCTCTCTCTTTTAGTTTTACCTCTTATCTTCCATTGACCCACCCTCTTGCATGCATGGGCCATAAAACCAACTGGATTTGTGGCGGTGGTTTAGTGCTTGGTTAGAGTTGGGGTTTTTCAAAAGGAATGGCAGGTGCTTAATATAGTCCACTTTTTATTTTTATTTTTTTAAATATGTTGAATTTCGAATTGAATTATATTAGACTTTATCATATTGATTGGCATCTATAAAATTTTATATCTCTTTCTTCTTCGGCTTAAAATTTGTAGGTTTTATAAGCATCGATTGTGGGGCAACCAGCGATTATTTGGATGAAGGCACTGGTATATTTTACAAGTCAGATTCAGGTTTTATAGATACTGGGACAAATAACGTCATATCCCCCGAGTACTACTCTTCAATGGTTTCTCCTAACTATGTACGGCAAATAAAAAATCTGAGAAGCTTCCCGCAAGGAACAAAATATTGTTACACCTTGAAACCTGAACAAGGCAAAAACAGTAACTATCTTATCAGGGCTTTCTCTTTTTTTTTTATGGGAATTATGACAACAAGAATCAACCTCCAAAGTTTGACGTATACGTTGGGGTTAATTTTTGGACCACGGTGAGTTTTAGCGAGTCAGATTAGATTTATTTTACAAGGAAAAAACTTCCGGATGTCATTCATGTTCCCTTGTCTGATACAATATTTGTTTGTTTGATAAACACGGGGTCTGGAATACCGTTCATTTCCGCCTTGGAATTACACTATAGTACTACATTGGTCTTACAAATTGATATGTCACCAATTAGAAAGAAGCAATACAAAATTTAATTATAAAATAATTGGAACTTATTAATTACATTCATTCTAACATCAGCTTATAAATTTTATGTTGTCATATATTTGACATTTCCCTTTTAAGTACTTGGAATTGCGTTTCTGCAAAATTTTAACATGACAAATGCTTTTGTCTGTCCTAGGTACGAGGACGATGTTTGTGATCGCTTATGGCTTTCTCGAAGTACGTTGTCAAACTGGGTTCCAATCACTACCTCCTCAGTTATTAACACTCAGGACAGCAATGATAGTTATCAACTACCAGAACAAGTATTGAGAACTGCCGTTCAACCACCCAGTGGTCACAATGCCTTAACGTCAATGCAATTGAGTACTATAGTGTAATTTCTCTCCCGTATAAACCAACCGACCCAAAAGACGGTAAGTTCAAAGAAAAAGGTTCTAATTTGAGAAAGAAGGATAAATGGTTGTCACAAATTAGTTTTTCTTTCCTTTCGCATTCTTTTATCTTGAATGATTATAATCTCGTAATATTTGTTGCAAACAATAGTTGCTGCTATCATGTACATCAAACAAACGTACACGATCTCTAGAGACGATTGGCAAGGCGATCCATGTGTTCCACATCAATATTCATGGAGTAATTTGACATGCAGTTCAGATGATACTCCTAGGATCATTTCACTGTGAGTGCACTTCCAAGCCATGTGAAACCAATGCAAATTCCATCATTATATTTATTTTCTAAAGAAAACAAATTCCTAGAATATGGATCCATTATGATAGTCCTAGGCCAGCTACAATAGCTGGACTATACGACTATCATAAAAATAGCTGGAATTTTTAAAAATGCACCATTGAAGAATTATATAACATGGAGTTGGTCACAATTCAAACGAAATTGTAAATTCTGAAGGTTGGCCTCAATTTAATAGATGAATGCCTCAACATATATGCCCAAATGTTTACTTGTACGTACATATCTTTTTATAAATTTCAGAAATTTAAGGGGGAACAAGCTCTTATCTAAGTCCAAGAGGGAAAGAGAGAGAGGGAGAGAGAATATGAAAATACTCTCTGGCAATGACACCAACTCTTTAATTCATCTTTGATAAATTACAAGCAGGTACTTGAGCTCAAGCAAATTGACAGGGAAGATAGCGACATCAATCTCCGACCTCACAGCACTACAATACTTGTAAGTAATAACTAAAATCGGATTTAATTTGATTTGGCATTCAGTTATGCTGTGAGTCCACATGTGGAAAAATGATAACTTGAGTTTTTGGGTCGGAGTGTATCTCAAGGTTCTTGACATCTATATGAATAGACTCTAGGTAAATTCTCCATGCATCTACGTACAGTTTCAAAGATAGTAATTCCATAACTTTAAATGGAGCATTTAAAAAAAAAAAAAAAATCTACCAAATAATTTTTACTAATTAATTAATTATTTATACTATTTTTTTTATTCACGTACATTCATTTTTTTTATCTCTAAAATGCAAAATTATTAATTATATTTTTGTATTTAGCATGTGCATATTTCCTTTTTAGAACTTTATGTATTTAGAACTCTAATTTGTATTGTTGGCAAACCATGATCAAAACAATGTGTTTAGAAGTGTTTAAAGCTAGCTCAAAGTTGTATGTCAATGTAAAGTTGGAATCGAGTGTAAAGCAGAAAGCACTGTGGCTTTCGACCTGGATCGATCGATCGAAGCTTAGGCTCGACCGATCGAAGCTCGGGCAGATCGCTTTTCTGCAGAATTTTCCAACTCAGCCCTAAGCCCATATGATGTGTAGGGTTAAGTGTTTTACTCATAGTATATATAGGAAACCCTAAGCACGTTTTTAATAGGTTTTTAGAGAGAGAAGAGTGTGCCTCTTATATATTAGGGTTTTATACCCAAAAGCTCTCTAGAGACTTGGTTGCTCATATTTGCGGTTTGTGTAAATCTCTTGTGAGATCTAGAGGAGCTTTCCTTTACACAAACTTAGGGTTTTCAAGGAAGAGATATTCTCTACACCTTGATGATTAAAACAGTTGCTGCCATTAAAGCTTAAAGAATACACAAGCGGGGGTGCTTGTAGCTGGTGAGAATCCAAGAAAGAAGGAGTCCGTGGATTCGGAGCTTGCACGTGGTCGTGTCAGTAAGTTCTACTGGTTGGTAGCATTAGGAAGTCGAGCGGGGGTGCTTGTAAGTCCTTTTGTATGAACTTCGATTCTTTCTGATAGTGGATTCAAGTTTACCTTGAGGATAGCTAGGTCAAATCCTCCCCAAGTTTTTACCAGTTTGGTTTCCTGAGTGATCATATCGTGTGTTATTTATTTTCCGCTGCTTTGCATGATTTGATCTTTATTATTGTGATAACCTAGACTTGTTTAATTGGACTAAGTAACAACTTGGCTAATTACCTAGGTTTAATCAATTGTTTTAAGGGGTCTAAAAACCAACAAGTGGTATCAGAGGGTAGCTCTCTTGTTGTTGATCTTTTGATCACTGAGCTGATCCTTGACCCCTGTTGTCATGGATAATTTGAAGTGTCTTTCTGATCATGTTTCTGTTCATGCTTCTGCTGATTTTATTGATGTTTGTGAAACTCTTCGTAAGGAATTATTGAAATCTATGAAGATTGCTAAGAAATTTAAGGAAGAGTTAAAATTGGCTAATATTGAAAAAGAGGAATTGATTGTTAGATTAGATGAATCTAATAAAAAGAATGAATTTTTGAGAAATCAAATTTCCTCTCAAGATGAGAAGATGAAAAGCTTGGAACAAGAGTTAGTTGAATCTAAAGCCAAAATTGAAAATTTGACTGAAACCAAGCCTGCTGTTGATAACAGAAGTGTTTCTGTTTCTCTTAAACCTAAAACTGAGAAAGTTTATATCCCTCCTTTCAAGAGGAATAATCAAGAAAAGGCTTGTTTTGCTAGGTTAGACAAAGGTAAAAGTTCTGATGTTGACGCTGAAATTTCTAAACTTAAGTCTAAACCTACTATTAGAGAGCATAATAAATTTGTTTTTGTGCCTACTTGTCACCTTTGTGGTATTGTTGGTCATATTAGACCAAATTGTTCTTTGTTGAGGCAAAAACCAAAATCTGAGACTAGACTTGTTGTTAGGAATACTGATATTCCTAAATTTGTTCCTGTTTGTCACTTTTGTGGTGTCCGTGGTCACATTCGTCCTAATTGTCATAAACTGAAATTTAAGCATTCTGTGTTTCAATCTAGGATTTGTGATGATATTCCTCCTGCCATAAGTCCAAATAAATTGTTTCATATGCTTTTGAAAAATTTAAGCTTGTTGGCTTGTGAAAGGAATTTGCAGGATTTTAGTCTTTCTCAGAAGATTGGTGTAATCCCTTAAATACACTCTGCCTCTCATGGATTTTCACCTACAAAGCCGAAGACTCGTGCTAGATGGGTGAGAAAAGATTCTCCAAGGTGAGTGTTGCTGACTTGTCCCTGATTTAATTATTTCAATTAATTGTGGACATGTCTTGTTTCTTTTTTTGGTTGTTTTGTTTTTTAGGTTATTTTTTTTATTAAAAAAAAAAATCCAAAAACATTGAAAAATTTCAAAAAGACAAAAATATTTTATTTTGTGTCTAATTTTTCTTGAGGATTACATGAATTATGATATCTCTCTCTTGATTTAGAACATGTTTGACATTGTGGAGAAACTTGAATAGTATGTGTTATATAAGTGCTAAGCTTTTTTTGATTTTGTGTGAGTATGTACTAGTTTGTACATGTACTCAATGGTTAATTAAGAAATTGATATTTCTTGTTTGTATACCCTCTATAGCTTAGTTAAGCACTGTCATGCATTGCATTTGCATTGTTCATTTAGCATAATATGTGTTTTTTTTTTGTTTTTGGTCATATAGTTTTTAAAACCAAAAAGATTTTTGTGTTTTGTATTTCACATCTTGGATTTATAATCAAGGATTGGCCATATAATTTTTACATAACAAGTTTATGTACCTTGTTTAGCTTTGATGAGCTTATTTATTGCACTTGACTAGTTGAAACTTTGTAGTGCATGTTGTGTGGGAAAGACGTTTATGGTGTTTATCACTTTGTCTTAATCTTGAAGTCACATGTTATTTGACTGTCGGACTTGATCCTTTTAAGAAAGGCATAAATAACCATCTCACCACTGTTCACTAGCCAATCATGAACACCTTGGTGCATATCATAAGATTTTGTGTTCGAGAAAGTGTAGCACATGCACAAAAAGAACATAAGGTATAGCCTCGGTTTAATTGCTTAATGCTTAAAATTGGTGTGTACTATTAGGCTTGATGCCAAATCACATAATTAAAATTGGTGTGTATATTATGAGGCAAATTAAGAAACTTACATGATTGCAAGCTTGTTTTCTAGGAGATGTGGGAGTTATATGATGTAACTCTTTAGGTGATAGTCTCTTTTAAATTCTATGTGATGAATTTTGTAGACTTTGTGATTGATTGCTATTCACATATCACCTCACATGTATCTCAAGCTTTTGCTAGTTGCACACACTACACAAGTTACTCTTTGCTAAACTTGGTACATTATATTGTGTGTGATTTTGTTGTGGCCATCCAAGATTAAAAGTTCCTTGATTTTAATGCAAAATGTGTTTAATGTTTGCGCTTTGAGGACAAATTGATTGAAAATCTTGTGTTTGGAAGATCTGGGTTGAATTTAAGTGTTTTTGAAAAACTTTTCGTCTCATACTCATGCATTTTTTTATAAAACAATGTGCTTTGAGGAGTTTCTGCATTAAAATGCTCTGTTTTTCAAAAATCTGATTTTTCCAGAATTTCGATCGATCGAACCTGTTTTTCGATCAATCGAAATTGCGATTAAAATTTTTGGTTTGAGTCTGCCTGACTCGATTGATGTTCGATCAATGCTCGATCGATCGAAACTGAAAAATTTCAGTTTTTAAGTATTTGACCAAAATTTTTTTTTCATGCATCATTTGTGTTTAGGATTCACATGCATTGCATTGTTTTTGTATCCATCTTGCAGTTTTGCAATCATATTTCTCATTGTTTTCACACATAACATGCATACACTTTGCTACATTGGGTACTCAACTTGATCAAAAAATTGATTGATTAATTTTTGAGCTATGTACTTTCTAGTATATGCCTTTTTTATGTGTGAACTGTAGAAAATATTTTTCTTAAGAGATATGATGGATAATCAATGTGCAAATATTTTCTCTACTCATGCAACTGTTTATGGGTCACATAGTGCCATGGTTGCATTTTATTGAAAGAGAGAATATTTTTTTCTTCATGTGTATCCTCAACTTAGTTTTTTTAAAAACTTGATTTGTGTCTTTTTATTTATCCCTACCCTTTTATTTTTCCCCAAAACTGTTTTTTCCCAAAACTTGTTTTGTTTTTCCTATTTTTATAGGGGGAGAAATTTTTTTTAACCTTTGTGGTTCTTAGGGGGAGTTGTCTCTATTTTCTCTTACTCTGTTGTGTATGTTTTCTGTCTACCTTCTGATTAGGTAGTCTTTGTCAATACGTGACAAAAAGGGGGAGACATAGATGACCTGTTTGTTCTGTTTAGGGGGAGTTAACATTGTTTTTGATGTATCTAACTTAGGGGGAGAGTTAGTTTGCATATTTGTTGTTTTCCTGTTTTACTGTTTTTCTGTCACACATGCATTTATGCATTTTGTTTAAGTGTTTCAGGAAATATACAGGTTGATTCAATTGAGCTACTGTCTACACTTGCAACTGATGGATAGTAGTTAGGATTGAATTTGATTTATGAGCATTATTTTGTAAAGGGCTTTTCATATTGTAAACTTTGAGCTTCTATGTTGTGTTTTGTCACGGATTGCCAAAGAAGGAGTTTGTTAGGTTCTAAAGGTTAGGACTTTATGTATTTAGAACTCTAATTTGTATTGTTGGCAAACCATGATCAAAACAATGTGTTTAGAAGTGTTTAAAGTTAGCTCAAAGTTGTATGTCAATGTAAAGTTGGAATCGAGTGTAAAGCAGAAAGCACTGTGGCTTTCGGCCTGGATCGATCGATCGAAGCTTAGGCTTGACCGATCGAAGCTCGGGCAGATCGCTTTTCTGCAGAATTTTCCAACTCAGCCCTAAGCCCATATGATGTGTAGGGTTAAGTGTTTTACTCCTAGTATATATAGGAAACCCTAAGCACGTTTTTAATAGGTTTTTAGAGAGAGAAGAGTGTGCCTCTTATATATTAGGGTTTTGTACCCAAAAGCTCTCTAGAGACTTGGTTGCTCATATTTGCGGTTTGTGTAAATCTCTTGTGAGATCTAGAGGAGCTTTCCTTTACACAAACTTAGGGTTTTCAAGGAAGAGATATTCTATACACCTTGATGATCAAAACAGTTGCTGCCATTAAAGCTTAAAGAATACACAAGCGGGGGTGCTTGTAGCTGGTGAGAATCCAAGAAAGAAGGAATCCGTGGATTCGGAGTTTGCACGTGGTCGTGTCAGTAAGTTCTACTGGTTGGTAGCATTAGAAAGTCGAGCGGGGGTGCTTGTAAGTCCTTTTGTATGAACTTCGATTCTTTCTGATAGTGGATTCAAGTTTACCTTGAGGATAGCTAGGTCAAATCCTCCCCAGGTTTTTACCGGTTTGGTTTCCTGGGTGATCATATCGTGTGTTATTTATTTTCCGCTGCTTTGCATGATTTGATCTTTATTATTGTGATAACCTAGACTTGTTTAATTGGACTAAGTAACAACTTGGCTAATTACCTAGGTTTAATCAATTGTTTTAAGGGGTCTAAAAACCAACAAAATTTATAAAACTAGCAAAATTGACAATATATCTATATACGTGAGGGAAATTTAATGATTTTTAAGCATATATTTAATAATTAAATAAGAAGATTAATAAAATAAAATAATACCATGAAAACATTAAAATTTATGATTAATTTTTGAAGTAAGGTTGAATATCTTTGAAGGATTTTAATTATAATTTTTTTTATTCCTTGTAAGAGATGGATAATTTAATTAAGTAGAATAAAATTGTATTAAGTTGTTTTTTTATTAAAAAAAAAAAAATTGCTAAGGGGTTGGACCGCACGGTTCTCACCGGTTCGTGCGGTCCAATCCCGGTTTTAGTGGTTCACGAAATTAACAAAAAATCCAGTTCTTTATGCTTAAAAAACCAGTTTTCATCCCGGTTCCCAGTTTTCATAGTCCAACCTCCCGGTCCGGTCCGGTTCTGAAAACTATATCGTACATAACTTCACATAACATCCAATAGGATCAAATTAACCAAGTAAAGTTAAATTACATAATTTGATAAATTAATACTAATCAAAATAAAAGTAATTTCATACAGAGAATTAAATAGTATGCTTCAAGTGTAAAATTTAGCACAAAAAAAAGAGATGAAAATTTATTGTTATTATTTTTCAAATTGAATTTAATTCACCTTGGGTAATTAGGTGGTGTATGGTGAAGAAAAGTTCAAATTTAATTCCTAATTTTAAATTTGATGTTGAGAGAGAGAGAGAGAGAGAGAGAGAGAGAGAGAGAGAGAGAGAGAGAGATTGTTTTGATGAGTGGTCACTTGGTAGAAGGAGTGTTAATTATCTACTATTTGCAAGATTGGCTTACAAAAATTGAAACCACAAATTGTTAGCTGAAATTGATTGTCAATTATGATTTGGGACTCAAAATTTTGATTTTTTTGGCCACATAGAGTTTCAATTTGGTTGAATTTCTATCACTACAACAAATAAGATTTATGCTGACGAAATGTTTTGTAGCTAGAGCTCTTAGTTTTGTCATCAATTGCCAAAGGCCTCGTAGCTGAATTGGCATCTTTCCATGTACAAATTGCTTGGGGGTTTAGGGAAAAAATGGTTCGAGCTGTGGGGTTAATAGTATGTTGTAATTATTTTTCAAAAAAAAAAAAAAAGTTTTGTCACTGTGGGAGCATTTTTTGCTCTAAGGAAACTCATGTTTATCCTAAGGCAATTATTTGCTTGTCCCACATTGGAAAGATGGCCTTCCCCTTTCTAGCTTATAAGGGATGAGCCAATTAGGAAGAGTACCACTAGTTTGGTTACTAGTGGTACCATAGTCACCAATTACATTAGGTAACAAACAATTTTGTCGCCTATTTTGTCACCTACTATTTGTCCTCTATTGACATATATAATATTAGGGGCTTTGTTGGGGATGGGGAAGAAAAAGAATAGTGATTGTTATAGGAGCTTTTAAATGTGAGTCATTGGCAATGGTCTAAGTGTGCGTTTGGGAAGCGCAAATGTTCACGTCTGCATTTTCAACTTTTTTTTTTTTTTTTCAAGCTGTGATTGTTGACTTTGGGGTGTGAACAGTACACACTAGTGGCTCCTGTGCACTGTTCACAGGACCCACAAACCTCACTTTTCAGTAGTTTTTTCATTAAAAATGGGTCCTACGGTACTATTTACACATTTAAAAATTATTTTGCTATAGTGTTTTTCAGTTTTCAGTTTTCAATTTTTAGCTGTATCCAAACGAATCCTAAGTGGCCCACACCTAAAGTCTGCCCTAATTGTCAAGGACAAAGTATTGATTTTTATATGCAAGTCCATTAATCCAATGTATGGTCGTTGAGGACAAAGCTTTAAGCTTTATATGCAAGTCCTATAAGTGAGCTAGTGATTCTTCGGTACTCATTGAACACAACAACGCGGTATTCCTATTATCTTACATAATATTGAGTCATATAATTAATTAGCTTAATACTAGAATTTGTTACTTGTGTGTTATGATAATATAATGTTGTTGTATGTACTCTAGAAATATTTAATAATTATCTTCAAATGAAATAATTTACCTTCGTATTGAACGACATTTTTGCCCAATATTATTGTAAAATATTAACTTTACCCCCCCCCCCCTTCCCCCAAAACAAATTTCAGGGATTTATCATACAATAACCTGACTGGAAACGTACCAGAATTTTTAGCACAACTGCCAAATTTGAAGATCCTGTAAGTTATTGAGTTTATTATTAATTATAAACCTAAATTTATGGGTTAGGAAATGACTTATTTTATTTTACACCATATTTGAAGTAATTTAAGAGGGAATAATCTGAAAGGTTCGGTGCCAGAGGCTCTTATACAGAAATCTAGGGATGGATCATTAGTCTTGAGGTTAGTTTTTATTGAATTATTCCATTTTTCTATGCTTAGTTGTTCTGACTTCTAAACATGCCAAAAGACTACCAAAACTTTATGCTCATTTGTTCATCTGTTTTGTAAATCTGATTCCTTTTGTATTTGCAAAGGTAATTATGTATATCAGCATCATTTACAAAACTTACTTACCATATCATATTGCCTATATGCAAGTCTTGGCGAAAATCGAGAACTTTTTCTCTCAGTTCCATATAAGAAAAAGAAGAAAAAGGAGCTTAATGTTGTACTTGTTGCAACATCCATAATAATCCTCATCATTCTGTTCATTTTTTGTGCTCTGGCTATCCACAAAAGGAGAAGAAGAGGTATGTATTTCTTTATTATCTGGTTCTATAATTGTTATTACAATCCATAGTGGGTTGTCATGCCTCTTAACCAGTTCAAACACCAGAGTTAGTGAAGTATTAATATGTCTAACCTGTACATCTAGCTATGTTCTAAAGAAGAGGACAGAGTACAGGAAAAAAAAAAAAAAAAGTCTAATGGACCTATAGTCACTTTGTATAAGCCACGTCTTAAAACGTGGCTATAGCAAAAACGGCTATAGACCAAATGATCTATAGGCATGTTGTTAGAAGCTATAGCCGCGTTTTAAAAATGCGGCTATAGGACACATTCTTTGTAGTGTCTCCTGATTCTTTTTTTTTTTTTTGAGAAACTAGTGTCTCCTGATTCAAGTGAAACATTTCGTAACATATTTAAAGCAAATTAAACGATTAATTTGTAAAGTTTTCATTACAACCATGAAATGTTGAAATTTAAAGAACCAAACCAAATACGTCTTCAACAATAACAATAACAATGATCGAAATCTCCCATAAAGAAGAGTGTTCCATTTATATAAAGAGACTACTCTACAGAGTCCAAATTCTCAAGGACATTTCTTACGTCATTATTCTGAAATTAACTTGTAATCTAAAAGTTTTTATTTTTTAGGGAAAATATTGGGGTGAGGCAACTCTATAAGAATGATCGTGTGAATTTGATTAATGGATAAATGTGTTGTGTGAGCGCGTGATGAATCAAGACATTGAATATTTACTAGGTTAAATATATTGGGCTATATAAGTGAATACAAGAATTCCAATTGTACTTGGTTCCAACCTACTTTCACGTGGTTAGATTTTCTAAAAGAAGCTTGATTTTAGGGTGACGTTGGATTTTGTTCACCATGCAGTTTTTCTAGCAATGAAGAAGTTGTTTGGGGATAGACTGGGGTTTCTAGAGTTACCGGAGGTGGGAGTGGCATTAGAGTTTAGTATTTGATGTGCACATATTTCCTTTCTCAATTTGCTTAATTCTAATTAGGGGATTGCAGATTGAGGAAATACATTTTTCCTTTCTCAATTTTCTTAATTATATTTTAATATTTTTGGGGTGTGACATGTAATCCTTCACTACAGAAATGGCTAAAGAATCCAATATCAAATCAAAGAATCGACAATATAGCTACCCCGAGGTTGTGGAAATAACTAATAGCTTTCAAACCATTGTCGGAGAAGGAGGATTTGGAAAAGTTTATCTGGGCATTCTAAAAGATGAAACTAAGGTCGCTATTAAGTTGCTGTCTCCATCATCAAAGCAAGGCTATAAAGAATTTCAAGCAGAGGTTAGATACATGAGTGCTATATTTTCTTCAATTATTTGAAATGAATAATGCTACATTGCTACAATAATAAAATATTTTACAACATTTTTACAAATTTTTAATATGACAAATTCAAATTCTTATTGGTTCTGATCTTATCCATTAATACAGGCACAACTCTTAATGATAGCTCATCACCAATTGGGTACTGTGATGCAGGTGAATACAAGGCACTTATTTATGAGTACATGGCTAATGGAAACCTACAACAGCATTTATCAGGTATATTAGTATATACATGATAATGTTTATGGTGATTCATTTATGATTGAACAAAAGTATGATAAGTGAAGGGGAAGGCTTTGATACAATTAATTTTCATATATAATTGCAGTTCGTTGGTTCTGTAAAAAATAAATTAAAATTATATTGACTTTTGTTAAGTATCTTACGAACACAATATAAAACATATTTAGTACTAACATAATAGATCAATAAAATAAAAAATAAAATTTTCAATTATATTTTTACTCAATCGTTTATGATCTTTTAAAATGATATTATTTGACATTTTCTTATATCCCAAAATTATTTATGATTATTCTATAATAAATTTCAGCGATTTCCTTTTAAATATACAAATCAAAGAGTTTGTTATAAAATTATATGGCCGAATTCCTCATTTCCTAAATTCTTAATTAGTTGCTGTAGCCCTTCAAAAAAAAAAAAAAAATTAGTTGCTGTAGAAACTAAAATTATAAGTATATGTACAACCACCCTATTAACAAGTTGAACCGCTATAGATTTCTGGTTTTTTGAGCCACAGGCATAATCAATATATATATATATATATATATATATATATATATATATTGGAGTTTAATTTTTATTATTATTATTATTTTAAGCTTCAATGCCAAACTAAGCCTATGCTCGTTATGATAAGTTCTATTTTTCAATAGTAGTTTTCATGATATGTGAAATATTGTAAATAAACTTGTTTACCAACAAAAATAAATATTTTATTATTTTTCTATGTTGTATGCCTTTGAAAAATGATATCATAGTGGTATGTAAAGAACATCTAATCCATCATTTTTTAGTTTTTTTTGATAAGCAGTTTCTCAACAACTTTATTAAGAAAGTTAAAATAATTTCCTATATGAATCTGAAAAGTATAATTTTTTACATTCTTGTCTTCTAGATCTTCAAGAGTGAACATATTATACTTATTAATTCCAAATTGCTTATTAAAAAATATAAAAATAAAGTTGGGTTATACATATTGTGGCTGCACTAAGTGGTTCAATATAAGTATTATAAGTTGTATGACATAATTTTATTATGTGATTCATTATAAGTATATTGAAATTATTAACATAGTTTTGCCAAGGTTTTTGAAAAAGTAGAATACCTTTATGATTAAATCCCAATTATTAAAATTTTTAGAAAATTTAAATGAAATTTCACAATTTATTTCAAATTATTTTACAATATATTTGTATGGATTAAAAATCCGAGGAACTAAAAAGGAATTGGGCTTGGATCATGGCCCAAGACAATTTATTTGTAGATGTGAGTTTCGTGGCCAACTGTTGAACTTTTAACAATAATTCTTATCTAAGGATTCACATAAAACAAATGATTGGGTGATAATTGAAAATGAAATGAATTTCTCTTTATTTCTTCTTCCCCGGAGCAATCGAGGAGCCTTTATACTTAGTAAAAAATAGGACTAAGCTCAAGTAAATTCTGTTCTCTCCTTTTTCTTTCTCTTTTTCTTTGGACCCAATCCCTGTACATGGAGGATCTCTTTCCTTTTATATTCTCATTGTTCCGATCCAATCTAGCTACTGCTACTTTCCTCAAATCAAGATCCTCAGCTTTGTCTAATCACTTCCCAATTTCTTCAGATTGTCTCTTTCTGAGCTCCTTCCTCAGACTAGTTGCTTCTTCGGTCAGCTCTCCCATTCGATCTACCTAGGCTTGCTTGAGTTTAATGAATCAGTAGTTGGGCCTTACTGTTTCTCGGCCCAAGCCCAATGGGATCAAGCTTTTTGGCCTCCCACAATAATGTAGTATTTGTTTTTGATAATATATCATGCTTATAAAATGTGTATTTGTCATGCAAATTAGAATAATTTTTGTTGTTTTTATTTCTATTGTATATCTTAGAGTGATGCTAATGATTATGATACTACACATTTTACTACAAAAATTTTACAAATTGATATATCGCCAATTACAAAAAAAAAAAAAAAAAAAAAAGTGAGTTAAACATATATATATTATGTTTTAGACACCAAATACATTCATTGCTACATCAGTTTAAAAAGGTTATATAATAAAATTTATACTATGTTTAACATTTTTCTATATTTTATAACTCTTTCAATTATGTTATATATATATATATATATATATATATACACACACACACACTTACATGTCAATATTTTAGCCTATTTATTTTCTAGTCTGACTGCAAAACCAAGCTATCTTCCAAAAAAAAAAAAAAAAAACCAACTGAAACCAATTAATCAATTCACTTTGGTTGTAGTTACTAATATGAATGTCTTGACTTGGAATCAGAGGCTTCATATTGCAGTGGATGCAGCACATGGTTTGGAAAAGATCAATCAAATGATTATTTCTCTCTCTCTAATATCTATCTTTTTGTTTGCACTAATAAGTTAATAAAGGCTTATTGTTGGACTTCTAGGGTTGGAGTACCTACATAATGGTTGCAAGCCAACAATAATACATAGAGATTTAAAGACCTCCAACATCTTATTAAATGAAAAGATGCAACCAAAGATTGCTGATTTTGGGTTGTCTAGGGCTTTTGTAGCTGAAGATGACACTCATGTGTCAAGTCGTCCTGCTATTACACTTGGATATCTTAATCCTGAGTAAGTCTCAAGACTTAATGAATTCCTTATGCTTTTTTGCTACATAGGGAATATATGATAGTTTTGTGTACATAAATTCAAATAGTATTACTTAACCTACCATGAATGTTTAAATTTTCCACTACTTAAATATCCACATTTTTCATAAAAGTAACATTGCACGAAAAATATATTTATTACAACGAAAAAAATCATTACAATAACATCAAAATCATTACAATAGTTGATGTGAAGTGCTGCAATAAAATTTAATATAATAGGTTAGGGCTTTTGTAGCTGAAAATGACTCTTATGTGTCAATTTGTTCTATTGGTACACTTGGATATCTTGATCCTGAGTAAGTGTCAAGACTTAATGAATTCCTTATACTTTTTAGCTATAGATGGAATATATGATAGTTTTGTGTACATAAATTCAAATAGTATTGCTTAACCTACCATGAATGTTTAAATTTTCCACTACTTAAATATCCTAATTTTTCATAAAAGGAACATTACAAGAAAAATATGTTTATTACGAAGAAAAAATCATTACAGTAGTTGATGCGAAGTGTTGCAATAAAATTTAAGATAATAAGTTTGGACAACAAAATATTTTGTTTCAATAAACTAAATATTTTAATAACAATTTTAAGACTGATATATATGTTATTACAATAAATAATTTACTATTTCGAATATCTTGTAGCAATAGGCTATTACTTCTGAATCTTATTGCAATAGATTCTAAATAATAGACAAAAATAATTTGAGTTAAATTATTGCAACGATATATTAGATGTAATAAATATTTGTTTCAGATTTGTCATTGCAATAATTTGTAAAATAATTGATATCAAGTTATCTCGCTTAATGTTTGTCATTGAAATAGATTGTAAAATAATTGGTATTGCAATGATTTTTTTTTTTTTTCTTTTTAAGTTATTGCAATAAATTTTCCTAATGCTGTAAAATATTAAAGTTTCAATTGCAACTGATAATTATAAGTTATTGCAATAATTTACCACTTTTAAGTTGTAAGGAATTTTAACTTGTATATGTGATATTGTATCTAATTTTGTTGTATTGACACTTGGTGTAATAGATTTCTTTTGGTGTAGTAGAAATATATCGATTATCGAGTATCCTTAAGTCTTAATTGATCTGGCAATTTTCGTGATATTATGTGCATTATTACAAGAAATTATTCTATTAGAATTCCAACTCACGCGTCACTTCACTAGTTGGAGTTGTTTTTTATTTTTTTTTTAATTTACACTAAAATGCAAAACTCACCATTTATGTTTCACCAAAATTTGTTTCAATCCTCTAACTTAATTTTTGTTCATTTCAATCTTGTAACTTTCAAGTTTATTCAATTAAGACTTTTCTATTAACTTTTGTTATATGTTATGGTTAATCTTACAATTTTTTAAATTTTTCTTCAAATTTTTTAAATTAATAAAAATTCAATAAATAATTGAAAATATTTTCCATATTTTTTAATAAAAATTTTAACAAAATTTTGCAAAAATGCCTTAATTGAATAAATCTGAAACTTAGATAGAGGACAAAAATGAACGAAAACAAAGTTAGAGGGTTAAAATGAATTTTGAAGAAACTTAGAGGATAAGTTTTACATTTTAGCCTATAATTTAATAGTAATTACAATAGAGAAGGGGGATTGAACATTGGACATCTTCATTAAAAATACCATGAAGTTCCAATTAAACTACAAGGCTCTTGGCCTAAACAGGGTTGTTTAAAGGTTTGCTTGCCAACAACTATTACATACGTAACGTAAAATTCAACAATATTAGTCATTCAACTATATAATGTAGCTAGTTGACTAGATCTAAGAGAATGATAAAAATATCTACATAGTTTTGGGATTGTTAAAAAATTCTAATGACTTGTGTTTTACATACAGATTTCAAAAATCTGGAAACTTTAACAAGAAAACTGATATTTATAGCTACGGTATTGTTCTATTTGAGCTAATAACTGGCCGCCCGGCAATAATAAGAGGAATTGAAGAAAACACACACATAGTTGATTGGGTTCATCCTATAATTGAAAGTGGAGATATTCGGAACATTATTGATCCAAGGTTACATGGACAATTTGATATCAATTCTGCCTGGAAAGCTGTGGAGATAGCCATGTCATGCATAGCACCAGCCACAATCCAAAGGTCGGATA